>CM057457.1:302802500-304022500 GCA_016271365.2 Neoceratodus forsteri
ACACCTCCTGAAGAGTGAAGGGCTGCTCTAAGCATTCTGCAGACTCTGGGGGCAATTTTGAGATGTCAGCCGAGGCACAAAAGTCCCAGAGCAACTGAGACAGGCTCTCTTCTACCTTCGATGCCTGAGACTGATATAGTGCCTGGTAAAATTGGGTCATGACCTGGTTAATGCCTGGGGGGGGGTCTGAAACAGTTGAGCCAAGGGAGTCTCTCAAAGCATATATTCGAGAGGCAGCTTGCTGTTTCAGAGCTGATATGCCAAAGCTTACCACCCTTATTGCCCTCCCAGTACCTATATTTAGTCTGGAGGAGCTGCCATTTGGCCTTCCTCTGCAGGAGACTATTAATGCGATACTTGAGGCCAGTGATAGTGGCGACTAGGGGTCTATCATCATAGGCTAAAGGGGAGGCCTTAAATTTAGTCTCTAAGGAGGTAAGCTCCACCTGTAGTTTAAGAAGCTCTTCTTTCCTTGTTTTGTTCTTTGAGGCTGTGTAGGAGCTAATTCTCCTGCTCAGAATCTCCTTGAATGCCTCCCAGACGGTGCCCGCACTAACCTCACGCCCCCGAGTTATGCAAGAAATAGGCCTTAGCTTCTTTCCTAATCACACTGTGAAACTCCTTATCCTGGAGCAAAAGAGGGTTGCAGCGCCATCTGGTGCTTTCAGATCCCTGTCCAGCAGGGAGGTACTGCAGCATGATATGGGCATGGTCTGAAATCAGGATATTTCCTACTTTAGTGTCACTAATTCCCTGAGATGCCTTCCCTTTGGCTAACCAAAAATCAATATGACTGAAAGAGGAGTTAATGGGTGAAAAGAAGGTGTAGTTTCTGCCATTAGGACAGTCCCTCCTCCATGGGTCAATGAGCCCCACATGTTAATTAGCTCCTCTAGAGCAGCCCTCGCCTTAGGGTGTGTCTGGGGAGTGGGTTTGGATTTGTCTAGGAAAATATTCAGAACTAGGTTGAAATCCCCCCCAATTATAATAATCAGATTGTCATGGTCTTTAGTGATGGATGTAAGGGCCTGGCTGAGTCCCAACAAGGGGTCCACTGAGTCAATGTTCGGTCCTTATATGTTGTCAACCACTACCCCACCGCCCACATAAGAGAAATGGGCTACAATCCACTGACCTTGGCTATCAGTTTTAACATCTTCAACAACCCATGGACAAGCTTTGTGCAGAAGGATGGCAACTCCTAGTCTTGTTAGGGGCCGAGCTGGCTAGTACCTTATCCACCCACATCTTCTGGAGCCATGTCACTGTCTTAACAGTGAGATGGGTCTCCTGGATGAGGGCTATATCTGCATGTAGGGAGCGAAGATGCTGTAGCACCTTTGTTCATTTCACTGGGTGCTTCATGCCCTTTACATTCCAAGCGATCCATCTCATACCTGTGGAGCTAACCCTGGCCAAGGCCCATACAGTTGAACAAAAGGATGTCACCTATCTGCAGACGGGCTACTAGTAAACGGAGGAGTATAGACCCTGCACTGTAGCCAACTGCCTGGGAGTAGTCCCTTGGCCTCGTCAAGTGAGAACTCTGGAAGGAGCTGTAGCAGAGGGTTAGCGATGCAAACAGTAGTATACCAGGTTTATTAAGGAATAAACTGTTTTTGTCAAAAGTAAAAGAGACAACACAGAGTTAATTCAACAAAGCAAAAGGTAAAAACCAAATAACTAACTGTTACCAACAGGGACAACCAATTATAAACTGACAGATATATCCTGTGTAACCACTAAGGTGAGGAAAAATGCACATTGGGTGTGACATCACAGATACTGGTACACCCTAGCAACGCTAGCTCACTGCACCCAGTGGGGTAGAGAAAAGGTCACAATCTGTAGCCCATCCCTACCCAGGTTCATACTCACTAGTATGTGATCCAGGAGGGTTGGAGAAGGAGAGTGAGAGATAGGGATGGGAGGGTGGGTGGGTGGGGGACAGGGGAAGGGGGGAGGGCCGACCCACCTAAAAAAGGTTTGCAAACCAGAGAGATGAGCTAGGCAATTAAATGGAAGTGGCTAAGATGGGATTGTAGAGCAATGCAGCAAGGTGCGAGGAGGATCCCCATCAAATAGACTGCAGGCTGTCTGGGTTAAATGCATTAGACAGAGGGGAAGATAAGGAGGGTAGGAAGGGAGTGTGCATCCACTTACTCCTAGTGCAGGCTAGCAGTGAAGGACGGGATTGAACTAAGCCCCACCATCTGAGGTATAGGCAAGGGGTGCCTCCAGAGCAGAAAAGCAGACCTCTAGATGGGAAGAGCAGCAAGTGCACCAACAGAAAGAGGTGTTGCTGTCCTCTACACATACAGTCCCACACCTCTCAGCAGAGGGTAACCTTCCCATCGTGTAAGTGGGGGGGCCTTTATGTACTCAATTAAGCAAAAATAGCAGGACAAAGCTTATTAACACAGCTAGAGATAGGCAGAGAAGAAATTGAAGGCATATTTACTACACAGAGTCCTAGAGTAAGTCCATGCCACATCAACCATCAGGCCCTGCAGGATTAGTGCCAGAGGGGGGAGCGCTCTGGGGCGGTCGCTGCAGGAGACCTTGAAATACAGCTGCTGCAAAGGACAGGATACCCGGTCTAATTGGAAGGACGGTCTCTGCATCCACCTCTACAATCTTTTCAGATTCAGCCGGCCGGTCTAAAGGAATGTTGGCGTCCATCTCCTCGCTGATCACATCCTGGCCATGCAGGTACTCTTCCTCTGAACTGGAATCTCCCTTCAGAAGCTTGGCTTGGGGGGGAGGCCTCCACTTGGCATGCAGTTTGCTCCCCCTTGCTCTGGGATCTCGGTCTGGGTCTGTATGTCCACGCTTTCGGTGCCATTTCAGAAGTTGAAATTGAGGAGTGAGGAGTGGCCTGGGGAGACTTGTTGCTTTTAGGCTGAGAATCTGAAAAATTTAACTGGGTCCTTGAGCTGGAGCTGGGGGGCAAGGCAACCTGTTGCACATTCTGGTCCTGAATTGGGTTCCCATAGACCTGCACCTCTTCATTTTGGTTCCTCTTTGTTCGAGCATGCCCCCCGGTACCCAGAGGCATCTGAGAGGTGAAGTTTGTAGCAGCACATCAGGTGAGAACCTCACCAGCCAGCCTTCCACTTCTTTCGGATGCTGTGCCAGGATCTCTTTTCCCTCCTTAGCCACATACAGTGAGGTGAGCCTTTGCATTTGATATTTGAAGCCATGTTTCTGAAGCACTTTCTTGATAAGGACAAAGGCTTTTCTCCTCATTGCTACCTCATGGGAATAATCCTGAAAAAACAAGATGTGTGAACCCTTCCAGGAAATATCTCCAGGTAGCACGCCACTCTCAGTAATTGTTCTTTAGTTGAGTAGCGCAAGAGATCAGCTATAATCAGCCGAGGGGAGAGGTGCGGGGTCAGATTTAATATGCACTCAGTGGGCTTTTTCTACGTCTACTGGTCCCTCCACCTATCTCCTAGTAACTTCGGCAAGAGTTTGTTCAAACATTTCTCCATATTAGGTCCCTCTGCACACTCAGGGATGCCGAGTATCTGGATGTTATTCCAGTGCCCCTAGTTCTCCTGGTTCTCGGCCCGCTCCCACAGCCTTGCTAATCTGTGCTCATGTTCCTGTAGGCACCTTCATACCTCCTCCTGCTGGTCCTCCAACCCGTCAGCTCTCTGCTCCAAAACATTTACCTTGTCCTCAAGTTTATGGACATCGGCCACATTGCCAGTAAGGGCGGCATTAATGCTGTCCACCCTGCTCAATAGCATTTCCAGTATTCTGGTGATGTATGCCAGAGGGTCCCCTGCCTGTAACTGCTGCTGGGGAGGGTCCGGAGTAGAACCAGAAGTGATGGGGGACCTCCCAAGCATTGATTCAGCTATAGTCCACTGTTGGAGTTCCAATCGAGAAGCAGGTAGTAGCCAAAAACTGGGTAGTGCACATGAGATGCTGTGAACCTTTGCAAGGGCACTAGCCAATGCTGCCTTTCCCGGGTGGGAGATAGAGGCAAATCGAGTCGAGGCTTGCGTGGCCTACAGGACCATACGCTTGCAGGACAGCCAACCGGGGAAGGTTAGGATCTGCAACTTAATCAGATGCAAAGAGGACGTCACAGCAGTCAGGATAAAGAAAAACAATAAAAGCCCATCATGAGGGCCATGTGAGGACACGGATCACATCAGGTACCCGCAAGTAGCACCAGGCAGGGAACGGAGCTATGAAGTTATGCTGCTGCCATGTCGCCGCTCAGGCCACACCCCCCAACTTTTCCCAATTTTTTCAACACAATAACCAATGACAGGTTCTAGGTTTCAGGTTTCTTCAAAATTAATGTGTTTTCTGGTTGCATTTTAGCACTCGGTCTTCATTACCATACTCTGGAATTCTACCTAGTAACAATCTAACTACATGAAAATAAAACGTTTTTATACTAATTAAAAATTTTTCCATTTAATGAGGGCAAGAATCCACTCCAGAGTATGCCTTTCTTGACAGATAATACACTTCCCAGGTGAAATGAAAGACATGAGGCCAACAGCCTTGTGCCTTCGAATTCACTGGGAGAGTGCTTTAATCTGTAGAAATACATGCTCTGTCATGGCTTGTTGCTTACATATAACACATTCTACACAAGTGGCCTCTCTTGTCTGACTCACGCAAACTATTTCAGATGCTACTAGCTAAGCCTTTTTTGGTCTGATTAGTAGGGCTATCCATATATCTTAAGAAAACTTATTATTATGTACCTTTAAACTGCAGGTATAAAACTGTAGTGGTAGCACCTGTTCTAGGTCCCTTGAAGAATCCTCATTATTCAAAGGTGAAGCACTGGGACCATTAGAACAGCAATATTAACCCTGTTTATCTTAATAAGTTCATTTTGCAGCAAGTTTGCCTCAGTGTATTTTAACTGAGTGCTACAGGTTTTGTAGTTCCACTTCCTGCTCTTTCAGGGTTTGACCTAGCCTGTGAGCACTGACCACCGTTGAGAGTGCATTCTGTTTCTGTGCTTTCTCTGAGTGGTTATAGGACCCTGTTGCCCGTAAAATGCCATTATGTTGTGAGTCCTAGTGTTTTGATGTAATACTTCCTATATGTAAAGATATATATATTTTTAATATCTTAAATATATCCTAGTGTCCATAAATATATCTCGGGTGTATGTCAGATATTAGTCATAATTTCAGATATATTCAAGATATTCACAGAATGATTCAAACACATGTCAGATGTTATTCAAAGTATTTAGATGTATTTTCAGATATATTCAACATATTCACAGAAGTGTCATAATAGTCACAGATTTCAGATATGTGTAAGATATTCACAGACTGTTTCAGGATATATCATAAGTTGGAAACATCTTTGATATATATATATTTGAACTGTAGTTCTTTAAATTAAGTTTGCAAAATCTGTTCATGCAGTTGTTTAACAATATATATATATATATATATATATATATATATATATCATATTTTGAATATATCCAAGATATATATTATGATTTACCTGTGCCTATTTACTTTTTGAGGCCCTTATCTATGGTAATTGTCATAGTAACCCTAAAATTATGTTAATAAAATATGTTTAAATTATAAAGACTTATATGCAAAAATACGCAATTTTTAAAGAACAGTTTTAAACTTGGGTAAAACAGTTTATACTTTTCTGGTTGTCAAAGGCCCAATTGGCTCTGCCTCATTCCTAATAATATGCACATTCCTTTCATAATTTATGTTATCATTGGCCTCTTGTGGATCACCAGCAATTGTTTCATATAAGTCCATATGGAAGAGAACAATACTGTATTTTGTTAATATCTAGATTATATCTGAATATGCCAAATACATCACATATTTCTGATATTTGTGCATTTTTCCAGTTATACTTTAGATATTTGCAGAATTCAGTGAGGTATGTCTTATGCTTGACATTGATATTCTAAATGTATATGTTTTGTTATACTGTCAAAGAACATTTTGTTTTACTTTTTAATGTTTTTATGGACTCTAAAATGAAAAATCATTATAGTTTTATGCAAGCAGAATTTTACACTGCAATTTCTACAATAAGTGTATGCTAGCAAACATATATTTTCAATATATTAGAGATTTATATTTTGAGATATATTTCATATATGTTAATATAGGTTCAGCCTGATATACATCTAGAAAGTATCTGTAATATATGTATTATATATACAGATAATACATTGTAAATATGTTTCCTATAGCAAATAAATATGTTTTATAGTTTATAAATATGACTAGACTATATATTACATACACATTTAAAATACACATAGGCTACATTCTGTAAATATATGTTCAATGCACTATTTCTACATAAAAGATAAAATGTAAGACCAAAGCCAAAAGTAGCAATACACATGGGCCCAGATATTCAAAAGGGTTGCGCCATGTGCAACAGGGTTGCGCGTGTGCAACTCCTAAAATCGCCATTCTGCGATATTGAGAAGGGGCCAGTTCGCCACGAAAACGCTGAGCAACAGCGCAATGGAAATGAAGGCATGCGCCGGCGGAGGCGGGTCCATGCATAAAGTGCGCAATGCGATATCTGAACATGCGCAATGCGTACAGAGTGGCTCAGCCCGGAGGATGCGAGACCGGATGTGAGCCAAATAAAAAGGTTCAAGGAGCGAAGAAGAACCTAGCAGGCCGCAAACCAGGGAGAGAGACAGAGAGAGAGAGACAGAGACAGGAGCAGGAAGGGCAGAGAGGGACAGTGGGTCCTGGAGGACAGAGAGGCCAGTGGGGGTGCCGGTGCAGTGGAAGCAGCAGTGGGGTAACACAGGAACAGCAGCTGGGGGCAGAAGCCAGGGAGATGGACAGTGTCAGCTTCCACATGGAGGCTGTAATGAGGGGTGAGACAGCATGCTGCGGGGACGTGGCTGCGGAGGGCCCGTCGTTGATCGCCCGACAGAGCGGTATCGCTGCCGCATCAGCTACGAGCTGTACACAGATGTCGGAGATTGTGGGCGGTACCACCTGAACAGGCAATACTGAGACGGCTCAGTGAGCTGTGCAGTGATGTGATGCAGGCACCCTCACGACGGAGTCATGCTCTGTCCGTGGAGACCAAGGTGACAGCCTGCATGTGCCTGCTCGCCACGGGCACCTTCCAGAGGCTGACAGGGGACACCACAGGCATTACATGATCGGCCCACGTCCGCATCCTCACCCAATTCCTCAGCGACTGCTGCCTCATGCTGGGTGCATCCATTTCCCCAGCACCGCGGCAGAGCGTACAGCAAACATGCAGGAGTTCCACAGGGTAGCACAAATGCCCTAGCGTGCTAGGGGCCATAGACTGCCCCATGCGGCCCATTCGCGCCACCTGGCCCCGACGGGCAAGCTTATCGGAACCGAAGGGCTTCCTCAGTGTGAACCGCCAGGTGGTGTGTGATGCCACTGGGCGCATCATCAATGTCTGTGCCACACACCTGGTGGAGCACATGATGCCTTCATATGGCACCAATCTGCACTGTGCCATCGATTTGAGAGTGGGAACATCCCCACGGGTCATCTAGTGGGTGAGTACACATGTATGGAATGCAAACGCTGTGCAAGGGTGGGAATGACACAGGTGCCATGGTAGTGGCACACAAGGATATGGGCAATATGGACCTGACCTGACACTGATCTCCACTATCTCCACACAGGTGACTGTGGATACCCACTCCGTCCCTGGCTGCTCACACCATACCGGCGCCCCACGACCCCAGCGCAGCACGGTTTCAATGAGGCACATGCCGCAACACAGAACATCATAGAGCGGGTGTTTGGGATACTCAAGGCACGCTTCCGATGCCTGGACACCTCCGGCGGAGCCCTACAGTACAGCCCCAAAGGCCTGTGGGATATTCCTGGCCTGTTGCATCCTGCACAACATGGCCAAAGACCATGGGATAGCCAGACAGGTCCAAGAGGGGACAGCGATGGGGATGCCAGTGGCGCCAGTGATGTGGGTGATGAGCCGCCCCCAGGGACGGAGGGACCCCGACTGACACGGCAGGCCCAGCTGCACGGGACACCATTGCAGAAGAGCACTACACAACACAGGTAAGTCAAGGGACATGTGCAGGCAACACTGTCTATGCGCAAACCACAGGCACACAGGGACACACCGTGCATGAAGGTCAGGGGAGTTGAAGGGTCCAGGCATACCAACACACCATCAGAGAGGGTGAGCACTCATGTGGACACACACACACACCAGGCAGCATACAGGGGCAGGCAGCAGTACTGCTGGAAATGACACGCCAACACAGCACCACCAACCACCCTCACCACCTGGACTGTCCACGTCGTGTGTCAGGACCTGGGCAACCTTGCACCTTGGTGTACAGTGCAATGCAGGCATCATCATCCACACGCACCTGTGGACAGCAGTTGGGAGAGTGCAGGTGGTCCGTGTGTCAGCTTGGTGAGCAGAGCACCCAGCAGTGCACTGCCCACCATGACACATTGCACACAGGGCAGCACCAGACAGGGCCTGCATTGGGAGACAGCTCAGTCAGGGAGCACTGTCCCACGGCCTGCGGATGCGTGGGTGGCCCGCCGTCGCCTAGCAGCACTGGCAGGCTGCGCGAGGGGCCATCACGAATTGGGCGCTAGTGCACCACCAGGGGTCCCAGTGTGCGATCGCGACCTTCCCGCACAGGGGTCTGCATCCCGCCAAACAAACTTGCACCAGGGGTGCTCAGGATGCCCACAGCAGAACCCGGCATCGACAGGCCTGGTGTCGCATGATGCCGGGAATGGGAGTGGAGTGCGCACTGTGTGCGGTGCGTGGTACAGGGTCACCAGACAGTGTGGTCAATGCGGTCGCCACAGAGACCACTGCCTGGGTCAGCCTGTCGATGGCAGCGGTCACATCCGTCCGCATATGGACCATCTCGGCCCGGTCCCGAGCACACTCCCTGCTATGCCGCTCCACGGACACAGTCAGTGCCTCCACGGACCTTGCAACCCGCCCCTGCAGCTGTACCGACTCCTGCAGCAGGCGGGTGTGCGCATCCAAAGGGTACTGTGCCCCAATGGCATCGTGACCCCCAGGGTGTGGATGGTCCTGGTGCACAGCACCCCTTGAGGGTGGCCGCTGTTCGCCAGGACCAGGTATGGGCGGATCTAAGGGCGGTGGACAAGTGCCACTGCTTGACGCTGTCCCCCCAGGCCTGGTGTGCAACTGCTGCTGCCGCCCCTCCAACTGCTGAGTCCCCAGGTCCACCTGTTCCACCCTGTGCTGTCAACAGTGCCAGACACCTGCTCAGCCACCGATGCTGCCCCACCGGTGCTGACAGGCCCAGCCTGTGACTGTGCCAGCATGCTGGTACACAGGTGTGGAGCAGGACGGCCCAGGGCACGTGGTTCGGCCATGTGTCCTCGTGGGACACACCTATCACTGGCAATTGCAGGCCTGCTATCATCAATAGTGCCGGTGCATGCCCTGCCATAGGCACAGCATGCTGGCACACCTGCATGCCAGACTGCTGTGACACAGGCTGTGCACCCCCTGCACCCGTATCACTGCCGGCAGAGTTGTTGGGCCAGCCAGCCTGCTGCTGCAGTGCCTGCAGGCTGCTGGCGGAGGTGGATGGTCCCTCCTCCTGGTCCAGCAGGTCTGCCTCACTGTCAGCACCCACCACCACCGTCTCCTGCAGACGAACAGGATCTGAAACAGAAAGAGAGTACATGTGAGTGCATGTGAACAACAGCCCCCCCCCACAACATCACCATGTCATACCGTGCAGTGATGGGCTTCCACCTGTCTGGAATCCTCCACCTGGAACACCCGCAATGGCACTTGGCTGCATGGCCGCGACCAGTGTCTTCTCGGTCGGGGTCAGCTGCAACACCACTGGTGGTCCCCCACCAGTGGCAGCACGTGCCACCCTGAAGGCTGCCACCTTCTCCTTCAGCCTCCCGCGGTCAGTCCCCATCTTTTGCGGCATTCCTGCATGGAGCGCTGGTGGCTTCCGTGCAGGTTGACGGCCAGAGCTACCCCCTCCCATGCAGCTGCACGCTGCTGAGGGGTGCCCCTCCGCCCACTCAAAAGTGGCTCATCCTCCAGGTAGGCCTGGAAGAGGGCCTCAGTCTCTGCTGTGGTGAAGTTCGGCCTCCTCCTACGCCCGCCGTCCACAGCCTCAGCCTGGTTCTCGTCAGTCATGGTGATCTGTATGGGTGGAAGTGGACACCTGTCACTGTGCAGTCCACAGCATTTCCCCATGAGCATAGCTGCAGGCGGGGGGCAGAAGCCCCCCCTTTCCTCTCCGCATGGCAGATACTGATGGAAAGGGTGCCCTCTGCCCCTTTCTAAGTGCCCTCATCATGCTCAGCCCCCTCAACCTATGACATCCTCCAGCACCCTGCCCATGAGCATTGTCCTGAGCATCACACAGCATGTAACTCACCTCACCTGCAACAACCAAATCTGGCCGCCACAACCCAGTGTCGCATTTTTATAGCGCAACACATGCAAATGAGGTGTGGCGCAACTTAATGAAATGCTAATCGCGCCACTGCGCCTTTGAATGGCTGATCGACTGATCGGTATATGTCGGCTGAATATCGCGTATTTGGCGCTTGCGCAATAGGGAAGGTCCGACTGAGCCGATGGCGCATGTTTGTGGCTGTGTGCTACTACCGCGCATGCCCGGACAGGTTAATGATAAGCGCCGATCGTCGCTGCAGACCTGCTGAGCGCCGAGGTGATTCTGGCCATGGCCACCATTGTGCCAGTGGCGCCACAGCACTGGGCACTATATGATGCTGTGGCACTTCTGCGCGATAGTCCACTGTGGCACTGGTGCTCTGCTTAGCAGTCGCGCAGGATGCCTATACATCCTATGGAGCTGTGCGTAGCCTTGCGTCATTGCCGTGACCTTGTGTATGCCCTCTGACCCCTGGCGCTGTGGGCATGCCATGTGTACGTCCCTATTGCGCTGTCTGGTTACAGTGCCATGTAAAGTGACGGCGCTGTGCGAACAGCGCGATTGGAGCCTGTGCTGGTCTATTGCGCAACAACTCCACGTGGGGTCAAAGCGCAGCGGGGCGCCATATTGCCTGCTGTAAAGTTGGTGCCATGGCTAGGAGGAGGGCGGTGTCATGGAGCCCAGTTGAAGTGGCCAACCTGGTGGCCCTAGTGGAGCCCCACTGTAAGGCACTATATGGTGAGGCCCCCCTCACCGGACCTAGGACTCATGTGTGGCAGCAAGTGGCCACTGACCTGGTGGGGGTCACTGGCCGGGGCCGGTCTGCTGAGCAGTGCCGGCACCGGTACAGTGATCTCCGCTGGAGGGACCCGGACCTATTGACATGGCTGCGTTCCCGTGCCAGGCGGGGCCTGGTGCCTAGGCCACGTGAGTGTACCATCTATTCACCTATATTCTCTGTAGGGGTGTGTGTGTGCCTGGGTGGCTGTGCATCGGTGTGTCAGTGTGTGCAGCTGTGCGATGGATGGTTATGGCTGTGTGGGCAGGCAGTCTCACTGGGGCAGGGGGCACTCTGCTTTTGAGTCACACTGATGTTTGTCTCACCATATGTCTCCCACAGGCCAGATGGTGAGGACACCGGACAACAGTGATGTGGGCATGCCAGGGCCCCAGTGCCACAGGCTGTCAGGCCACAGCAGCAGCAGCAGCAGCAGCAGCAGCGGCAGACTGAGTTGCTGGAGGAGTGTGAGTATCATTACGTCATGGATGCTATTGCATGCTGGGGGGGCAGGACCACCAACCATGCTGGACACAACCAAAGGAGAGGTCATAGTTCCACTATACGAAACACTAGTGAGTCCCCACACTGGAGTACAGTGTACAGTTCCGGAGACCATACCTGCGTATGGACAGGGACTGGGTGGAGAGCGTTCACAGGAGGGCGACATGGATGGTGCATGGATTGCATCACAAGTCCTATGCAGACAGGTTGACGTAACTGAACATGTACTCCCTGGAGGGGAGGAGGGTGTGGGGATATGATGGGGACATACAAGTATTGTACAGGGGGGAACAGAGTGCAGGAAACAATATTTGTAAGCGTAAAGGATGTTCCAGGACTAGAGGGCATGGGATGCAGTTGGAGGGGGCTCGTTTAAGAGGAACATGAGAAAGTGTTTCTTCACATAATGGGTGGTGGACGAGTGGAACACCCTGCCAGAGGATGTGGTGGGGGCTGACTTGGTCACGGGATATATGTATGCATGGGTTAGCCATGAGGGACTTCTGGAGGTCAGGGGTGAGGGGGAACGGACTTATAGGACAAGAGGGTGATCGTACAAGGCCAAATGGCCAGACTGGGTGTCCCATAGGCCCTTATCTGCCGACACTGTCTATGTATCCATGTATGTAGGCATGACACAGGTGACCTGCATCACAGTGCAGCATCTCGACGTCTGTGTATGCATCACAGGTGGTCCAGGCATGCACTGGGCACATAGCGTGTGTAACTGGCATCGCACCACGTTGCCACATCACATGACAGCCTAGTTTGTACTGTGATTGATGTGGGCAGTGTGTGTGGGTGTTGGTGCGCATGGCTGGTGCCGCCTGTTTGTGATGGCCATGTGCATGTTCACTGTGGGTGGGTGCATGCCATCACAGGTGCAGGCCATTGGGTTAGATGGGTTGCAGGTTGGGTGGTGTTCGGGGTTGTGGTCAGTCTCAGCCATTGACTGTGTTCCCATTTTCTAGAGCGATGTGCTGCGGCGCGTGCCATAAGATCCTGCGCGCCTGACCCAGGTGGTAATGGACAACCGTGAGCTCCTGCAGGCCCTACAGCACCAGGGGAACGGCGGCGCAGGTACAGAAGGGGACGCCAGCAGGAGGAGGAGCAGGAGCCAGCTGGGCGTGAGCCCACCTTTCATTTCACCTTCACCCATCCCTTTCACCCTGCCTTCCTCTCCAAGTTTTATTCCTCCTCTTGAACACCCCTGCCTTTTACCCGTCTCCCCAACTTGTACATAGTTCTACCTTTATTGTTCACTGTTTTTATTTAAATATACATTTCTATTTTGGTACAACTGCTGTGTTGGTGTCTGCTTTGCAACTGGCTCTGGGTGCTCCGTGCGGGGTGTACATGCCATCTGGGCTACTATGGTCCTGGGTATGTGTGTGTGTGTGTGTCCATGGGAGGTATCACCAGCATAGCATTGCCTTTCTGTTGCTCTTGCCATCTGCTGCCACCCACTGCTGGGTGCACAGGGTGGGTCTGGCTGGTGGCTTCTCTGCAGCATGGGGTTGACGTGTGGCACGGGGTGCATGGTGTTTCCTGCAGTGCCTGTCACTGCACATGAGCGGTGTCTTGGGGGGCACGGTGCACGCTGTGCTGTGCGTACGGGGGACTGATGTGCACTGTGGTTGTCAACCCCTGGGTGTGGCACTCTGCCTGCCAGTGGTTGTGCTGGGGTGTCATGGCTCTGCTATGCTTAGTTGGCTTGTCCCCATGGGCACGTGGATCATCCGTCCCACCCCAGTGATGCTGTGCTTGGGGTGCCAGTGTGGTGTGGGTTCTGCAGTGAGTTCCTGTGCCCATGTGTGGCATGGCTGGCGGTGGGCCCCAGCCTGCCTCCCTGGATGTGCAGTTCCATTGCTCTGGGGGCTGTGCTTGTGCTATGGCAGCTCTGCAATGCTCAGCTGAGCTTCCATGGATTGCGCCATAGCGCGGCATTTTAGCTCAGCTTCTCCTACCTGGTTGTGGCGATGGCACAGTATGTGCGATATTGAGAGCGTTGGTTGCTTGCGCAATTATCTCTCTGCTCCATGTTTGAATATCGCACCTGTTGCGCATTTGCGCAACTGGTTTGTGCTTGCTCCTGCTGTTGCGCTACTTTTGAGCGCAGTTTGAATATCTGGGCCATAGTAAAAGTCAGACCTCCCCACAGGACTGGCATTTTGTGCTATTCCCGTGCTTTAAGAAAGTGTGAAATATTTGTGCTGTGGGAAAGTCTGTTTTTCACTATTGCTGCTTTTGGCTTTAGTTTAACAATTTTATTTTACTGTACAAGCAAATGTTATGATGGAAAATCCAAGAAGTGCCTTCTGGAGATTCTGTTGTCAGTTAAATATGAATCTTGTTTGCTTGCAAGATAACATGTAGAATATATGTGGAATATATTGTGTGTGTGTATATATATATATATATATATATATATATATCAGATATATTTATGCAAATGCTTGCTATGGTACTGTGTACAGATTTTCATAACTAATTTGCATATTTCAAACATACAGTTTATCAACCAGAAGCAGGGTAATTTCCATTTTTAAAATAGTTTTGAATTGATAGCATCAGCTTACAAACCAGAGGGAAAGGTAATGAGCAAAAAACAAGTACATGTTGGAACTCACCCCAACATAAAAAGAAACCAAACAGGGGTGGTATAAATACCATTATAAAATGGGCTTCTAAATCCTAAAGCACTGATTGGCTACAACATCATCTGAGCCGTGTCCTTATCAGATGATATTGTAGCCAACCGGCACTACCACCCAGCAACATGCCTCATGACGGGAAAAAATCAGTGAGCTCTGCCAACTGAAAACGAGAACGCTGACTGGCAGAGCTCACAGAGATGTTACAGTTCGACACCGCTCTCGCCCACAGCGAACTGAAACGCGCCAAAACCAAAAGACCGCAACTCCATGACTGTTTAAATAGCAACAAATAAAACTCCACAACCACACAGCAATAAAGCCAAATCATTTAAAAAAAAAAGAATTTGTAAAGAAAACTGTACCTTGCTCCAGCTCCAATATTCGTCCCATTACCGTAAACATAACAACTTCCGCTCCGACGAAAATCCAACCCCACAAGAAACCTTCCCACCAACAACCTTAACACACCATTACACTAAAATGGCAAAAACGTCAGCATTTAACCTCCGAAACTCTGCGATACACCATGTAGAGTTCATCACCCTCCCGAAGTAAAACGCAGCACAACGTAACATGAAGCACCAGCACCTCAAACAGCAGATTCCACACAATTAAATACGGTGATCGCAGCAATGATGAACACTGAACAAGGTACATCATTTTGTTGTACAAAGCTTTCTTCTTCCAAGACTCCGGTTCATTCATCTGTGCTTTACTTTTTTGAGAGCGCTCTCCACATTTTAGTAGCTCGCATTTTAAACAGCAATAGAGTTAACAGATAAGCCGTTTCCTAGCGCCATTTCAGTTCCCGATGTCAGGAGAGAAGGCTCCTAAATTATAACCAAAATCATTACTTTTTTGAGAGCGCTCTCCACATTTTAGTAGCTCGCATTTTAAACAGCAATAGAGTTAACAGATAAGCCGTTTCCTAGCGCCGTTTCAGTTCCCGATGTCAGGCGAGAAGGCTCCTAAATTAAAACCAAAATCATTCCTGTTTGAATTCCCTTAATTAAACCCAAATCAAACTATTAAAATATATAAAATCCTTCTTAAAACCTTCAATCTCAGTATACTAATGCAAATGTAACTATCCTAATGGCAATAACACAATAACAAAAGGGACTATTTTCTTCCCTAAAATATGTTCTCCTATTATTTTTTAAAATACCAATAAAAAAAACTTTAAAAACTTAAAATGTTTATTCACTTTACTGTTGCCCATTTATAAAGCGCAATAATACACTCCGAGGTGTAGGTTACGTGCTGATAAAGCAGCGTAGAGGCATAAAGGCACTCGGCGCAGCGCCTGTGCCAGTAGCACACCCCAGCGTGCTCTTTTCCACGCCCGCGAATCCACACCTCGCCATGTGTTATTGCTATATATGTCTTACAAAATAATGAGATCAAGAGGTAAATTCTATGCATAAGTATATATGTGTAATGTGTAAATCAATATTAATGGTGCATTATTAAATGATAAGTGTTCTATACTGTAGTCATCTAAGTGGTTGCTAATAAAAGGAATTCCAACTACTCAGTTGTGCATATGCAATGTCAAGATTAATCTATTGTTTGGGTATTTTAAGATAACAATGCATATATTTAAAAAAACTATTTTAGAAATATGTCAACTATATATAAAGCATATCTATTTAATATTCAAAATGTATACACAGATATATAAAATATATATCATGCACCTATAATAAAGACATCATGGAAATATATTTATGATATATCTGATATATATCTGTCACATATAGTCTGAAAAAATACACTTTTATAAATATATCTAAAATATATTTCTTTTCCATATGGGAGAATAATTCACACAATATTGACAAGATAATTCTATGATATATACAATAAATAATATCTAAGATATATCTGAAATATATGCATCAGATATATCTCAACTATTTCAAAACCAACCAGTTTGAGATATAATGCATATATTTGGAAACCATTACATAAATCTGTTGTTGGATATAATTCAAACACTATTTAAAATATATCTTAAAACATATATTCGAAATATAGTTCTTTTCCATATGGGATAAGAATGGTTTGCAATAATGTTTACAGTGCAGCAGTATTTTCATTTCATGTCTACTTATCCTGAATCAAATGGTACTGTTATTTTAATTGACTGACATTTAGATGCTAATAGTTTATTTATTGGTTGACTTTAATATGTTATTATTTTTACTGTCATGGTATGCAGATTTATTTCATAGTTCATAGTTTCATAGCTTATTATGAGTTCTTTGGACAATTTGTCCTTTGTGAACTCACCACCAGTAGTCTTATAGGAGGAATATGTATCTTTTATCCCCATATGCTGGTCCAATCTCTTTTAAATGTCTTGATATTACTACTCTCAACAATATGTGATGGTAGTGTGTTCCAATATTGTATTATTCTGTGTGTAAAGAAATCACATTGTTTCTTTGTTGTATTGTTTTCACCTTTAAGTCTAAGTCTGTGGGGCCTTGTTTTTTGTTTGATTCTCTGGCTCCTATTAACACTTATGCTTTCCATCAATCACTCATCATGTATTGCCTGAATATTAGGCACATGTCACCTCTTAGTTATCTGTACTCAATTGAGTACAGGTCTAGTTTTTAGTCTGTCATTGTGGGGAGTTGTAGCCCCTTATTTTTTTTTTTGTTAATTTACTTTGAACTCCTCTTTTAGTTTCCTACCTTTAACAGTGTTTGCTGCCATAAACTGAGAACAATATTCCATATGTGGTCTGATCAGGCTTATATATAAAGGTATCAATATTTTGGATTCTCTACTCTTAATATTGGGTAATATGCAACCCAGAAGTTTGTGACATTTTTTGACAGTTATTCTGGTGTGAGCTTCTGTTGTTAATTTATTACTGACTACTATTCCCAGATCTCTTTCTTCGTTAGTGGTTTTTAACTCCTGATTTTCTAAGTTGTTTCTGAAGTTAGGATTGCTAGCACCGAAGTGTATCACTTTGCACTTAGAGATGTTAAACTGCATTTTGTTTGCCTTGGTCCAAGCCGTTAATTTGGCTAGATTATCCTGAAGTTTCTGTCATCAGATGGAGATTGTACTAAGGCTCCTAGTTTACAATCATCAGCGTATGAGTTAGCCATGCATTATCAGCTGTCTGTGTTACTAACCAAGATGTTGAATAGAGGGCCCCAGGACTGAGCCCTGAGGTACCCCACTCATCACTTCTTCCCATTCTGACTGATATCCCTTGATTAGAACTTTCTGTCTCCTGTTCTCCAACCAGGATATTATCCAACTTACAATGCTATTATCCAATTTAAACTTATATAGGTGTTCAATTAATGTTTTATGGGATACTTTGTCAAAGGCCTTGGCAAAGTCCAGGTACATGACATCCACTGGTACCCCCTTCTCCTAGGCTGCACTTACTGGTTCAAAGAAAGGCATCAGGTTAGTAAGACACGATCTTCCCTTGGTAAACCCATGTTGTGAACTATCTATTATTCCTTATTTTGCCACATGAACCAGTATTCTCTATTGAATAACTCTTTTGAGTATTTTGCCTATAACTGATGTTAGGCTTATAGGTCTGTAATTCTTAGCTTCAGATCTATTTCCTGACTTATGTATTGGACTTATAAATGCCTGCCTCCATTCTGGTAGTGCTTTTCCATTTAGCAATGATAAATTATAAAGGTGTGTAAGTGGTCCTACTATTTCTTTTGACAACTCCTGTAGAAACCTTGATGTTATTCCATCTGGACCCACTGATCCGTCACATTTTAGCACCATAATAATTGTGTGGATTTCAGTTTCTGTAATAGGTGTGTGATTATCCATTGCAGTAAGTATTGGTTTCTGTATTGCCGCTTTAGGTTCATGTGCAGTTAGAAAATAAGCATTTAGTTCAGTTGCTACATCTACTTCATCAATTAGTGTACCACAGTTGGTAATTATTGGTCCTACCCCCTTTTGATTTCCACGTAGTGAGCCTATATAATTAAAAAACTGTTTTTTGTTGTCCTTGACCGTATTTATGAGATTTAGTTCCATATTTCTTTTTGATTTTCTGATCATGCTTTTTAATTGTCTGTTACAGTGTTTTAGTTTTAAATTTAAACAACCAGTTTGATTTTTCCTGAACTTTTTAAATTACCTTTTTTTCCTTTTAATGAGTTTCATGATGTCTCTGCTCCACCAAGGGGGTTGTCTTCTATTGTTTTTTATATTTCTTAATATTTGGGACCCATGTGTCTACACAGTAATCTAATTTTTGTTGTATTTTACTCCATGTGTTGTTCAAGTCTGTGGTCTGGAGATCCTTATGCCAGTCCCAGCTTGTTAGAAATTCCTTTATCTTCTTATATTTAGCTTTCCTGTAATATTTAAAAACTGATTTCCCTTTAGTTACCATATGATTTGAATGGTAGTTAAATCCTATGATATGGTGATCAATGTTCCCTAGAGGGGGCATTAGGTTTATTCCATACATGTTGTTAGTTCCATTTGTTAGTACCAAGTCTAGTGTGTTGGTACCCCTTGTAGGTTGGTTTACAAGTTGATCTAGGTTATTATGTTTTGTGAAATCTATACATTTGTTCTCTAGATGATTACTACTTTCCAGAGTGTCCCATTTTAAATTCAGAAAATTAAAATCTCTCACTATTATTGTGTTTTGTGATATTATTTGTTTCTCCAAGTAGTTTATGAGTTGTTCACTTTCTTCTTTATCTAAACCTGGGGGCATAGCCTAGTCCAAATGTTAAGTTATGGTTAGTAAGTTTTATTTAGACACAAATTTCATAATCATTATTGGAATTATGTAGCTCATATGGTTTCAGATCTCTTTTATATATAGTACCACCCCCACCTCTTCTATCTCTCCTGTTTTCTGTATTTTAGTGTACCCTTGTATGTTTGTATTCAGTCTGTGCCATTGTACCTGGATTCAGTGACTCCTGCTATATCAATGTTATCTGTGTTCATTATGTAAGTAAATTCTCCATCTTGTTTCTTAGACTTCTTGCATTTAATTGTATTAACTTTAAGTCAAAGTATTGTTGTACTTTACTTAATTTGTTAAGTCAGTAGCCTTTCTAGTGCCTGCATTTTCTTCTTGTTTATGTGATTCTAGATGTGGTATAGGGTGACTTTCAATGCACCTGGGAAGTGAATTATTACACACCTAGACAATGATGGAGGAAAAGGGCCATCACATCTGGGCATACCACCCTGTCATACCCCAAGACCTTTTGTCTCTACATGGTTTCAACCCACACTGTCCACTCAAATGTTTCACATTTTACTGATAGCATCTTGAGTAACTAGCAAGCTGGTTTGCTTGCAGTTTAGGTGGGAGGAAGAGAGAGAGAACCATAGGAGCAGAAGTACCAGCTGTGCAGTTCCAGTTAGTGGGTGGGAGAAAGAGATGCAAAAGCAACAGTATCAGATGAGCCATTTAGTTTCTGTTTGGGTGGGAAGGGATGTGGGAGGAAGAGAGCAATTTGGTGTTTTGACAGCATCAGGTAGTTGGGAAAGAGCAAGCTGTAGATATTGATTGACAGCTAATTTTAGTAATTTGTATCTGGCTTAAATTATGAAACTTAATCTGAATTATGAGATTTAAAAGTGCTCCTTAGTTGTGAATTCTTAGTCACATGATATGGTGTAACTATAATTAGTTTTTTCTACATAGTAAAGGGTCCAGCCATGTATTATAAAACTATACTCTATTAGTTTCAGCTTATATTCTTTAAAGCACTTTCAACTTATATTCTTTAAAGAACTTCTCCAAACTAACTTGGCTCATCTCTATACTACTTGATCCCACAGTCCTCTTTGGCAGCATGTTCTACATAAGAGCTACCTATGGAGTAAAATAATGTTTCTTGACAATTCCTCATACCAGTTCCCTTCAGTATTAACACTGAAATATGGTTCCTTGGTCTGCTAGCCAGTACTAATGGAAGCAGCTTACTTAGATCTCCCTTATCATTTTTTTATTTAACATTTTTATGGAAAATAATATCCTTCATAGCATTGTCAAATTATAAACACTGTTATTGTAGCTCCCTAATTCATTTTTCCGGTTTAATAACCATCCAGTAGCTGCAACATTTCCTGATAGCATCAGTCCTCTAATGCTGTAATGATTTTTATCAGTCGACCCTGCACCTTCCCCTGATTTAAGTGGTAGAGTACCTACTTGTGCTTAGTGAAGTATATTCAGTCTAACATAAAACTGCTACTTACTGAGTATCACATGAAGTTTACCTGGTCTGCATTCTCCTTGTAGACATTCCACATGCTCCCAAAGGTCTGCACATGATCGAGGACACTCATTGGCACACAAGACCATGTAGGCTTTTCCTCGATCCTCACAGTGTTCTCCTGCATCCAGAATGGAGAAAATAAAAGAAGTTTAGTGATGATTAAGCATTAGGGCAAAATCAGAAGTTGGATTACAGTCCATTAATCTAACCCTTAGGTTCTCATAAGACACAGAATGCAGCCTTTGATAAGATCCACAAGGGTTCCTAGATGTTGGTCTAATGATCAATAAGTAATATATTAAAAATGTTAAAAACCTTCCCTGAATGTGCCTGTGTCTGGGGCAACTGCGCGTGAGACACTCTTTACAGACTCCGATAGGATGACAGTACTTTATCACTCTGTAGTTGTTATTAATATAATTATTTATTTGCATACTGTAATCTGATTGGCCAAGGAAGATTAGAAGCTTCGGTGAAATCTCAGCCAGATGCATATCTTGGAATCAAAACACAGACAGGCACAATGGCAGGAAAAAGCAGGTCAACACAAAACAGCCTCAACTATGGAAGAAGTACACTTACCAATTTTGTGTGCTTAGTCAATACTTTTACTTAGTTTTGTAGCATGATCTTCAGTATACTGTACAAAGTATATCCCTACAGACAACAGATAAAATAATCCTGCTGTTTCAGTGCATACAGTTAGTGAAGAAAATGGGGATAGAGGAAAGTTGGGAGACCAGATAGGGTCTGTGGATGTAAAACAGGCAGGGAAAAATTGGGCAGACAGGGAGGGCCTAGTGGTCCTTTCCTGCCAACAAATGCTATGTTTATACATAAATCAGCTACAGAAATCCAGGAAATATGGGTTTATGAGAGGAAGGACTTGCCAGACAAATCTGGTCAACTTCTTTGACTAGGTGATGAGGGCAGCAGAGAGGGGACAGGTAGTAGATGTGGTATACTTGGATGTGAGAAAGCATTTGATTCATTCACCCACAGGAGGCTGGTCAAGAAGATAAGAGACTTAGGAGTGAGGAGAAAAGTAGCAACTTAGTGGAGAACTGGCTAGGGAAGAACACAAACAATAGTAGGTAATGTGGAGTTTTCAAAAGTGAAGGAAGTAACAAGTGGAGTACCTGTCAGGGGTCAGTAATGGGCCTGGTCCTTTTCAATGTATTCATTTGTGATAGAGAGAAGGAATCATGGGCAAGATCTGCCAATTTGCAGATGACACAAAGATCTGTGCAAGGTGCACATGAAGGAAGGGTAAGGGAAATTAGGGAGGATCTGGGTATGTTGAGAGATGGTCAAAGATCTGGCAGCTGGGCTTCAATGCCAAAAAATATAAATATAACAAATGAAAATAATTTCTGTTTTCCTGCATGTTCTAAGTGTTAATAATTGGTATTTTCTAAATAGCTCATTAGGCTTCTGAAGAAGGATTTGTTGGTCCAAAAGCTAAAGATCTTTGTTCTTTTGTAACATCCTTGTTGCTCCAATAAAGGTATCAAACCATTTGTTCTAAAAATAAATGGAGTGATGCACACTGGGAAGAGGAACCAACATTGCAATATGAAATGGGGGAGCGGTGCTGGGAAGCACCATGGAGGAAAGGGACCTAGAGGTCATGTTATTGAAGAGCCAATAGACAACAGCACATTGTAATAGAGTTGTGGGCAAGGCAAACAGGGTGCTGGGTTGTATATGGAGGAGGGTAAGCAATAGAATTTGGGAAGTGATATTTTCAGTGTACAGGTCACTGGTGTGACTACACCTAGAATACTATGCGAGGTACTGGAGTCCACACACGAGGAGAGACTGTGACACAGTGGAAGCAGTACAGTGCAGGGCAACCAACATTGTCTATTGAGTAGGGAGCAAGACATATGAGGAAAGGCTGCAGTACCTGAACATGTACACTGCTGGGAAAAGGAGGGATGGGGTGACATGATTGAAACAGACAAATATCTGCATGTGATAAATAGGATGGATGCCAAGGAGCTTTTGCCTTGAGTTTAACTATAAGGATGAGAGGAACTTACTTAAACTCATGGGTGGGAGATCTAAAATAAACATCCTTGAGCACTTTTAACAGAAAGAGTGATGGGCAAGTGGAACTAGCTGCAGAAGGAAGTGATACAGGCCAAATCAGTGAACAACTTTAAGCGGGATGAGACAACCCTGGAGATTAGTTGGGGTGGCAGAAACCAATGAGGAGGTATAGTCACTAAGGACAGTTCAAAGTAATTAGGTAGGGTGGTCAGACTGGATGGGCTGAAAGGCCTTTTTTCTGCCATCATTGTCTATGTATCTGTATATCTATGATTACCTCTTAGTCCAGACTTGCAAGTACTCTGAATAGTCAATTTACTGGGTGTGATTCCTACATAACCTGCAGTCAATATGGATTTGTTAACACTCTTTGCTCCTTTGCTCCAACTGGGGGAGTGGGGTCTAGTTTTTGTGCTACCTAGCTCAGCTGTCCATTTCTTGGTGAAATCATATATCTTACTCCTGGGATTGGTGACCCCCCTCACTAGCAGCCTTCCCAATTTCTATCCTTTAATTTTAATCACCTAGACTTCATGTCCCTTGACAAACCTGGTACCCCATCCCTCAAGTTGAGCTCTTTTAGTTTCAAACTTCATCCCTACTGGCCTCATACAAATGTCCAATATTACACAACAGTCACTGCATCAAAATGCAGAATTTATTCATGTCCATATCTTGACTTGTGGCTTTCCAAATGTTAAATGTACCACTACTGCAATTTTACTTTAAGTATGGATGTTAGTTTGTAATTTTTGCCAGCTTATAACATTGGCAGCCTTTAAGCAAGAGGTTAATAAAATTGATACACATTCTCCTTTTCTTGTCAAAAACCTGCCAAAGGTAATGTCTCAGTGCTCTTTAGTTTTAAAGTTGCAAGGATGTATATATTTTCAATTTACATACCTTCAAAATTTAAGTATTTCTGAAAGTTTAGCTGCTTATAATTATATCCTCTTTAAAGCTAGAAATGTGAAAATATGGCACAGTACACAACAACCATGGGATATAGTAGTTTAAATGTTTCAAATCTGAAATATTTAGAACATTTTTTAATTAGAAAAACTGAAATTTAAATATTGACAAAAACTTTGTCTGCCTATAATGCAGTCCCCTGTAAAGCTAGGAATCTGAACTTGTTACATGTATACACATGGTATGGCCCTGCATACCCCTAAGTCCTATAACATTAGTATTGTACTTTTAAACTCATACTGAAATAACTGAAATTCAAATTTTGTGAAAATGCTTGGCTCCTTATAACAGTCCTCTTTTTAAATTGTGAGATATAAATCTCAGTACATACACCTATGTTGTCTATTTCTTTAAATCCTGAACAGCTGGGAAAGTTGAATAAGAAATAAAAAAAAATATGGAAATAAATCATTTTATTTTGATTTAGTGTTTGGCCACCTGTAATTCAGCCCACTCTAAAGTTAAGAACCTGATACATGTGGTAAGTAACTGTATACAGTACATTTCAAATTTGTTAACATCTGAAAAGTTGTTTTAAAATTATGCAAAATGCAAACAAACTTGCACATAGAATATGGTGCTAAATAAAAAAAAACGGAATGTAAAGCTACAACATTGGGCACTCACCACTTCCTAAAATAATAAAAAGACATCTCTTCAATGATCCAAATAAAATGTACTTTACTGTAGAACTACATCACCAAACTGGACAATGCATTGACTTCAGTGGCCTGCAGCGTTTGGATGTACTTCTCCTCATGTACAGAGAGCAGAGCAGATTAAATAATTGACTTACCTGAATGATGTATCTATTATGTCATGGGTCCACAAATGTAAAAGATATATATATAACATACACATCCAAAAAAATATACACAACAATATTAAAAATAATAAAATTGGAACACGCACAAAAAACAATATCTCAGTACTCTATATACAGTATTTACAACAGGTAACTTCACTTTGTATACCTAATTTCTTTAAAAATGGAAGCAATTCAAATGTAGTATTCAGACCTACTGTAGATATTTTGCTGCACCTAGGACCCCATATATTTAAAAGCCCCTGGCAGCATCGCACAAGTGCCTGTGCTGCACAACTGAGAAGCGCAGGTGCAAAACAATGGTATATTCAGAAGATATACCAGGAGATGAGGTTGCACATGTCTGGCAGAATATTCCAAACATGTGCAATTGCACAGTGGGAGATGAGCAGTTCAGCAGGTGACCTGAGCCCTATGTGGAGCACAGGGAAATGCGCAATAAGTGGCCACATGCGCGGTGCATAAAAGTACAATATTCAGTTGGGATATGCAAATGGCACATTCTGAGCCCATTTCCTACATGTGCAGTTCATTATTAGAATGTATTCAGGCCATTTGCATTCCCCAGGCATGCATGATTCCAGCTTTGCAGCACTGACCCACCACCACATAAAGTAGACAGAAGGTACTGCAGCCTAGCAGACAGGTGTGATGGAATGTTTTTGTGAGGGTGGGTGGACTGCATTGACCTGGGTACAGTGCTATTACCCATAGCCATGAACAGGGCTGGACTGTGGTACAGGGGTCCCACCTGGACAGTGGCCACACTGGCCCACCTGGACAAGCAACAGGGGAGGCACTGGGGACACAGTCTCCAGCTCGAATGCAGTGTACAGTCACCTGCAGTGCCCCACACACTCTTGTATGAGAACAAAATGGTGATAACTGCAAGGAATGGCGGTCTGCAGAGGCGATCAGGTACCAGGTATGGGCAGGTCCCACCTGTGTGCACCTATGGTGTACCACTGTTGGGTGAGTGGCACAGGTCAATTAGCCTGTGCCAGGCTGCCACTTACCACCAGGTTACCTAGGAAAAGTTGCCCAGACATCACCTGGCTACATGCCGCCACCAGTTGGTGCTCTGCAGGTCACATGGGTGCACGCCATGCCCCCTTGTACATGTGCTGCTGTGAGTCCATCTGCTCACTGGTATGCTAGTTAGCACCTGACAGCACTGGCACATGGCAGCTGGATGTCTACATCCTTGGTGTGATGTGGGGGATGGCTCTCTGGGTGGTGCCTGTGGTGTGTTGGCACCTGAAGCTTTGGGCACTTCCGTTCAGGCATGACAGCTGTGTATGGGTGCCTGCAGCATGTCCTGGTGCACCTCCAAGGACCATTTCAGAATGGCCTGGTGCAGTTCATGGCCTTTCTGTGGATGTATGTCAGATCAGGCAATCCTTTTGTCTGCTAACTGCAGCTTACTTCTGGGATGTGCGGCAGATGTGTTGCACATTTTATTGCATATACAAATGTGCAGCACATTCATATACCAGCCCTTTTTAAGCATTGCATACTATTATTTCTAAGTGATCATGCATTTGGAGATCAGCAACACATCTCTTCATTTTGAACATTGTGCTCCTCGCATTTTCTGATATGCGCTACACATCTCCATTTTGGGCCAATGCATCTCTTCGAATATGTGGGCCCTAATCTGTAACCAGGAATCTTCCTTTCATTTGTAAACTCAATTTATTGTAATCTCCTCTGGGATTTCTGCTGACCTTTTCACTAGCCAAAATTAGATACATCATTTAGCACTGAAGCGAGATCTCATTATATATTTTAGAAGGTGGTACGTGCCCATATTACTTGTCTATACTTTTAAAATTAGATGAAAATAACTGAAATTCAAATGTTGTCAAAATTTACAGAATTTTCACAGAATTTGTGAAACTTGCAAAATAAGAATGATAATTCTGCCTGAATTTTACTAGTGGAAGTTTACAGTCTACATAGTTGTAACCATGACTCCTTGGAAAGAAGCCCCTTTTTAAGGTGACACAATTATTATTATTTTTAGCATTTACAATTTTTGACCAGGAAAGGCATACTAATTGTTTCCAGGTGTATTCTGGGGTGGGAGGGGGTTATGCATGGACCTGTTTATTGATAAGGAGATGGTTGGCCATGAAACTATGGAAACTCACCTACCCTTGCCAGGAGACATTGTTGGTCTCACTTTCAAGATGGAGGAGTTCAGTGGAGGACAGGAGAAGGATGAAGAGCTTCTGCTTGTCCTCACCCAAGCCATTGCACTGCCAGAGGACATGACACTTTCAACATTTTTAGCTGAGAACACTGCACTTCCTAAAGGAATGAGGAGGAAAGGTATGGACACTGTGGGTCCCACTGAGCTGGCTGATATAAGAGCTGCACAGCATCAACCTGTAACAGAACTTCAAGCCAGAAAACACCTGCTTAAAATGATGGCCAAGATGAAGAATAATATACCAAATGTAAAGCTTGTCTGAAATCTAGACTTATGGCTACTGCTTCCATAAAAGTACTGTAGGCACTGCTACTTTAACAAAAAACTGTTATTGGACTTACCCCAGTTCATCTGACAGCACTGACCAGTGTTCGATGATCAAGTAGGGCCAGCTAGATCAAAGTGCTAAACTGCCTGTTGAGCCCTGGCAACCAGATGCCATATGGCTTCAACTTGCTGTTTAAAAAGAGACAACTTCTTTGGCTAAATAGACTCCTGAGAAGGTACTAACTGCAACAGGCTAGATGAAATAATGATGATAGAACATAAATCCCAGATCCAGCTTGGGACGTGACTCAGAGCAGTCAGATGGATGACAGTAAAAGCCAAATGGTGCCTGAATAGGGGGCAATTTAGTTTTACAGAAAACCACTAACACTGCTAAGAAGAGTAGCACAGTGATGGAGAACATGAGTACAGTTGTGGAAGACAGCAGGGAAGGGATGGACCTCCTGCATACAGGTATTGATAAAAGGGGGTCTTGACACTAATGCTTTACGGGTGGATGCTGAAGTACATGCAGAGTTTATGATGATTTTTGTAACAACTGGTGAAGAGGTGCTTCTTCCTAACAGAGCCGAAGTTAATGCTACTAAAATTCCACTGATGTTCTTACTGAAGCAGAGACTATGGTACAAGCTGAAGAGATATTTCAAGAAGACCCAAAGGAGGGGCTTCTGAACAGTCCAGTAATGTTGAGACTCCTACTGTTCAGACACTGAGCAAGAGCAAAGACCAGCAGATTCCTAGAACCTGGACTGTAGTGGATGTATTAACTCAGATTCACAACCAGGCACGTGCCATACAGATTCCAGGAGAATCAGTGCAGGCTCTACCTTGCAGATGGAACTGAACCTGCACCCATAGAAATGCAGTCAGGCTACAATCTAAGGGGAAATTGAAAACACACAGATATGGTTTATGTTGCAATGAAACTTTTAAAAGAATCCATGCAGTTCTTGTCTTCTGAGATTTATGCCCTCAGCCACTTTTCTGGGATGATGTTTTCAACATCAGATTCTGTACAGTGCAGTCTTTGTAAAGATTTTAGTCAAAGTTTCAGCAATTAAAATTCACCCCATTTGGACCTTTCATTGCTATCCTGATGAAACCCTTCATGAAAACTTGCAATTGTCTGCTTTTGGAATAATGTTACTGACTTCATTTCTGGTTGCACAAATGGTGTGATGTAATTGGCCCATTGGATCCAATACTTGACAATCAGAATACCAGAATTTGGGGCTGGAGATACAGGATACATCTGAAGCAAACCATCAGTGGGATGGTGCATCTGCTTAATAGATTTTGTTCTTGGAAGGGACAGAGGGGTCTGTTTCTATGTGGGCCAGCCCAAGGCTTGCTGTAAGTGCAATGCCAAAACCCACTAAAGCAATACTTACAACCAGCTTAGGTGTGGACTTTGTGGAGAATTTGGGCATGTCAGCATGATGTGTACAAAACTTTTTATGTGGAACTTGTGTGAAGGAAAGGGGCACCATTTTTATACTCGCCTCTGGGCCTCAAGAAAATGATCTGACACATTAGATCAAGATTCTATTCTAAGAAAGCTAAACATGACCCTCTACACACACCATCAAAGACCATCATGGTGGTACTGTGTCGGCTTCCATTATTCAAGGATCTGCCTTCTGGCCCTGCTGCTGTGGACCCTGCACTACCCAACCCTCTTGACCTGAAGGCTCCCTGACTTCATGTAGTAGTAATAAATCATGTGGTTGTTTCACCTGATGCTATTACATATGCTACCTCTGAGCCCACTACTTCTCTAATGGGTGACCAAGGCCCGATACCACTCCCCAGAAGTGATGATGGTAATCTCAAGGTGGATGATAAGAGCTTCAGTCCAAAAAACATGGGCTGCACCTCTTCCCCTACAGAACATAGAAACATAGAAACATAGAATTTGATGGCAGATAAGGACTGCTTGGCCCACCCAGTCTGTCCATTTCGCTACCTAATGGATAAGCTGCAGATCCTAGTTAACTAGCAGCCTACTTCTTTCTACACCCAACCCCTAGAATTGCCTTATGACTGTCCCATGCATGCTTGAATTCAAACACTGTTTTTGATTCCACAACCTCCTCCGGAAGGCCGTTCCATGCATCCACAACCCTCTCTGTGAAAAAATACTTCCTTACATTACCTCTGAGCCACCCCTACTATCTTCAAATTGTGCCCCCTTGTTCTTGCACACCTCTTTTTTTGAAAGATGCAACCCTCTTGGACTTTGTTGATTCCCTTGAGGTACTTGAAAGTTTCTATCATGTCCCCCTCTCCCTCCTTTCCTTGAGGCTATACATATTAAGTTCCTTTAGTCTCTCTTCATATGTCTTCTGGTGCAGACCCTGCACCATTTTAGTTGCCCTCCTCTGGACAGCTTCCATCTTGTCTATGTCCTTGCAGAGATTGGGTCTCCAGAACTGCACACAGTACTCCAGATGGGGTCTCACCAACTGTCTGTACAGAGGGATAACAACTTCCTGTTTTCTACTGGTGATGCCTCTCCCTATGCATCCCAGTATCCCTCCAGCCCTCCTTACTGCCCTCTCACATTGCTTGCCCACCTTTAAGTCATATGATATGACTGCCCCCAGGTCCCTTTCCATTTTTGTTGTTGTTAGTATCTCACCCCCCATTGTGTACTCTTCCCCTAGGTTTTTGTTTCCCAGGTGCATTACCTTGTACTTCTTAGCATTGAATCTAAGCTGCCATACATTTGACCATTCCACTAACCTTGCCAAGTCCCTTCTCATCCTTTCCACCCCACTTTTGCATCAACTCTGTTGCAGATCTTTGTGTCATCTGCAAAGAGACATACTTTTTCTTCCAGTCCCTCTGCAATGTCGCTTAAAAGACATTGAAGAGGACCTGTCCTAATACTGAACCCTCAAGTGTACCCCTACTAGTAACCCCCTTTCTTCTAGAGTGGACTCCATTTACTATTACCCTCTGTGTAATATTCTCCAGCCAATTCTTTACCCAGGCTATCATCTTGGGACCCACTCCCAGGCTGGCTAACTTGTATATTAATCTTTTGTGTGGGACTGACTCAAATGCCTTGCTAAACTCTAGGTAGGCCATGTCCACAGCCCCTTCCTGATCTATTACTTTGGTCACCCAGTCAAAGAAATCTTTTAGATTTGTCTGGCATGACCTTCCCGCTGTAAAATCCATGCTGCCTTGGGTCCTGTGCCCCTCTGACCTCTAGGTACTCAACAATTCTTTCCTTCAGAAGTGATTCCATCATTTTCTCTATCACTGAGGTTAAACCAACAGGTCTGTAGTTTCCTGCTTCTGCCCTGCTCCCACTTTTGTGAAGGGAATCACATCTGCCCTCCTCCAGTCCTCTCAGGTACCACCCCATCCTCCCATGATTTGTTAAAGAGGGTAGTCAGTGATGTCACTAGTTCTACCCCTTAGTTCTTTTAGAATTCTGGGATGAATCCTATCAGGCCCAATTGCTTTGTCCACCTTCAGCTTTAAGAGTTCTTTCAGAACCCTTGCTTCTGTAAATGGGCTGGTATCAACTTCTGCATCCAGAGTGTTTCTATTGTTTGTTTTAGGTACCTCCCTCTTCATTTGTAAATACTGAGCAAAATATTTGTTTAGTATTTCTGCCTTTTCAGTGATCACCCTCTGCCCACCCTCCTCTATTAAGCGCCACTATCCCTCCTTTAGTTCCTTCTCTCTCCTGGTATATCTAAAAAGGTTTTATCCTTCTTAACTGAGTTGGCTATCTTTTCCTCGGTTCAGGCCTTTCCCGTGCTGACTGCCTCCCAGCCCTTTTGCTTTAACTGATACAATTCTCTGCCCTGCTCCTTCTGTGATTCCTTGTACTTTCTGAATGCTTTTTTTTCTTGAACCTTCACTGCCACCTCCTTTGAGAACCATAATGGTTTCTTACATCATTTTGTTTTGTTTATTTGCTTCACACAAAGGCTTGTTACCTCTGTAATGGCAGTTTTATTATTCCCATTGTTCTTCACCTCCTTCCTGCCCATTTGCTAGTGCATTCCTTAGCACTCACCCATTTGGCAAAGTCAGCCCTCCTGAAGTCCAGTACTTTTGCCTTTGTCTTTCAGCTGACTCTATTGTGTGTTTATTGTGAACATACCATTCGATGGTCGCTAGTTCCCAGATGGCTACCCACTTCTACATCTGTGATCCTCTCTCCATCTCCATTTGAGAGAACCAGGTCTAAGATTGCTCCCTCTCGAGTGGGTTCCAGTACTAGTTGTCTAAGGCATGCCCCCTGTAGGGCATCTAGAATAACCCCACTCTTAGAAGTGGCTGCTGCAACTGCTCTCCAGTTAACATCTGGCATATTCAGATCACCCATCAGCAATATCTCCCCTTTATCTGCCATTCTAAGTATACTTTCTATCATTTCCTTGTCCAGTTCCTCCACTATATACAACCCCTGTGCGGATTGTGGCACCATTGCCTGCCTCCAAATTGAGCCACAGTGCTTCTTCTCCTCCTCCTCCCTGTTTACCCTTTTGTTCTGTTGCTTTGATTCCTTCCTTTATGTAGAGAGCTACTCCTCCTCCTCTTTTACCCTCCCTGTCCCTCCTGTAGATAGTGTATCCTGGTATGTCTGAAGTCCAATACACCCAGAAGGGATGGGTGACTTGAACACTGGTGACAGTGATTCAGATATATCTACCACTTCCCAAATTTACTATCCTCTGAAACAGAAGAGGGTACCCTTTCATCCTCCAGAAAACCAAAAACAAAGTGAGAGGCAAATCCTCTAAAAAGGAGGTTACCTGATGTTAATTTCTATTATTGAGCCTCTCCATATGCTACATCATTAGGAGTCCTTATGCATAGCATCTATAAAGTTTGTGGTATCAGTAATGTTAACAAGCATTTGTCAATGCCAATGTTGTCTCACTGGCATTGGCACTGGTAGTAGAGGAGTTAGAGATGCATAATCGGATGACAGTGAATTATTGAACTGACGCCAACCACATCCACCCACTCTACAGAGATTGATAGGCTTTGAGGTGTGCCTTTGGGTCGTCAGCAGTTACTCTCGTGCCATTTTACCTTAACCTACCCTGTAGACACTGACAAGTGTTGTGGTGTTTGGGTCTTTGGGCCTTATACTTATACTTACACCATTCCAAGTAAATACGCTGAGGTAGGTGCAGTATAGGAGAATGGGGTGAACTTTGGGTCCGAACAGTCCAAGGCACCTCGATGCCTGTCACTGGCTTCAGGGTGTGGGTGGGGTGGAATGGTGGGAGCATTACAGATGATGATCCCAAATCACACCCTGGCATCTGTCAGTCTCTACATGGTGAGGTGTTACAGTTGGAAACCCTAACGCTGTAGGTGTTGTTTGGTATTTTCATTCCAAATTATCAACATGGGTTTTTGTGACCCCATCTCATGAAGAGCTGCACTATCAGTTTGTTAGCTGAAAGGTGATTTTGTACAGAAGTGTGCCAGTTGACACCACAGGTATGAAAACACATTTTGGGCAGGATATGAAAAATGACAAGCTGTATTGTTCATGAGGAGGTGTAAAAAATGGCAACGTTGAAAATCTGGAGTGAAAATATGAAAATTGGTGAAGTCATGAGCATGCAAACTGTGTAGCAGATCTCACAAGCAAATTATTTTGGGATTTTTAACCACATTTTCAACATAGGCATTTGGGACCTCTCCTCATGAACAGTGGCACTGTGATTTTGTTAATCTGTCCCAAAGTCAGTTTCCACAGTGACCACACCATTGTACACCACAGGTGCAAAAACACATTTCAGGCAGGATGTAAAAATGACAGCTGTACTGTTCATAAGGAGGTGTGGAAAAATGCCAGTGTTGAAAATCTGGCATGAAAATATTGCAAATATGCGAAGTTACAAGGGTGCGTGGAAACTGTGGAACGCATGGTTGTAACGCAGTCATTTTATGGACTTTCATCACTAAATTTTCAACATAGGCATTTTAGGACCTCTGCTCATGAACAGTGTCACTGTCATTTTGTTAAACTGTCCCTGAAACTGATTTCACACAGCGACCGCGGTATTCTGTGCCAGACGTGCTAAAATCCATTTCGCCCAGGATATGTAAAATGACAGCTGTACTGTTCATAAGGAGGTGTGGGAAATGGCAATGTTGAAAATCTGTAGTAAAAATATTACAAATTCACAAAGTTATGAGCGTGTGTGGAAACTGCTCAATGCATGCTTGTAAAACAGCATTTTTTTTAATTTTGTCACCAAATTTGCAACATAGGCTTTTTGAGAGCCCCTCCATGAACAGTGGCACTGTCCTTTCATTAATCAGTCCCAAAAGGTGATTCTGCACAGTGACAGCAAAATCACCTTTCGGGACCGAATAATGCCATGACAGTGACTGAATTCATGAGGAGTGGTCCCAACAACCTCATGTTAAAACTTTGGTGCCAAAATTCCCCAAATGGCAGAGATATGCACCAAAGTTTAAAAAAAATAACTATTTATGCCATTATACAGTTCACCAGCATTTCTTCAGTTAGTGAATCAGGCTTTGAAGAGTGCGCTCGTGTTTCGGTCCACCGAAGATTGTCGAGCAGACTCGGAGGTAAGTTTGGGGTGAGGGGTGTGGGAGTGTGGGGTATGCTGAGGGTGGGTGGGGTTGAGGGAGGGAGCAGGACAGACTGCAAGGGACAGTTTTCTGATTTACAGGTTTAAAAAAAAAACATTGTGGGACTTTTTTTACAGGGGCATTTGGCACACAGGGGTAGGCTCCCAGCATGCCACCTGAGTGTTTTCGGGGGTGCTGTAGCCAATGGGGGATTGGGCACCCCTGTCAGCACATATCAAAGGTGAAGGGGACAAGACCTGAGGGGATACGGCACCCCTCGGCACACCACAAATGGGGGACATTATGTAGATGGGGAGTGGCCCGCGCTAGGCAAATTAAACTGGGAAGGATCAAAGCCGGGCGGGGATTGGGCCCCATTGACAAAGAAAGACTGTTGAGGGATGCAGATGCCAAGGGGATTAGGCACCCTCAGCACACACATGAAATGGGAGGGAGGGCATTATGCTGACGGGAGTGGGCTCCCAGTTAGCAAATGAAGTGTCAGGGCATGCCGACAGGGGATTGGGCACCCTGAAGTCGGCACTCTGCGATTGTGGCAGTCAGTGCCGCCATGTTTATTGAAGTGCTTCACCAGGAAAGGCTCATCAGGAGGTGTGTTAGTGTGCCGCTGCATGACGAGCTTAGTTCTCATTGCAGTGGCACTTTTCTTAGATCTGGTGGCCACTTTAGGTACAGCTGGTGTCAACGCCTGCATGCTGGTTTATTGGGGAATGAGGTACACACATACTGATGCATGCCCTGCATTCGCCCACAGTGACTGCACCTCCAAATCTGCTACAACTGCAATATGTTGGCTGGCACGCAAGTGCGAGCCAACATAAAAAAGGGATGCCATCTTTACCTTTTACATCAATCTAAATTTACAGGGGACAAGGCTATGTTCTGCTTTTGAGGCGACACAACCTAGGAAAGCATGGTATTGGTGGGGATCTTCTTATTGAACCTTTGGGGAGGAAACTGCTGATGGAGTAGGAATTTTGCTTAAGGGCTCAAATTTCCATAATCACAGGTTGACTGATGTTCGCCCTGGGAGGGCCCTGGTTTTGGACATCACTTTCCAGTCTGAGGATATCAGGATGATAAATGTATACACACTGCAGTTAAAAGCTAAACAGGTTGCTCTTCTTGATTCTATTACCCCATACCTTCATATAGGAAAGATTTTGAGTTGGGGGTGATTCTAACTACCATCTAGATAGTGTAGACTGTAGTACAGTAGTGAAAAAAGGATTATTGTGACATACATGCTTTAAAACAGTGAGGATGACTAATTTAAAACATGTATACAGGGCATTACATCCTATGGGAGGTAACACCTATTTCAGGAACTCTTTCTCCACCAGGGTAGATTATTTTTTTGTTTCTGTCCCAGATGACTATAGATTCAGTGAGATTACAATTTGCAGAATTCTTAGAATATTTATTCCTACAAGGTTGTTTCTGGTTACATGCATGTCCATGGCATACCAACAGGGGTAGATGGAGGATGAACACCTCAATTTTATCCCAGCTGGACATTCAGGAAGGTGCTAATCAGTTATTGTTCGGTCATCATTCAGGTTTTTGTTTTTATAAAAATCCTTTATGCTTGTTGGGAGGATTCCAAAGTATTCATTAAAGGATTTTTCAGAAGGTTATAAGACAGAAAGGTAATGTGAACTATCTGCATTATTTAGACCTTAGGGATCAACATTACAGTCTGCTCATGAAAGCATCCAGTAACTTTTGTAGCTATAAGGAATACATTTCTGAGATGAAGGCTGACATGTTAAAATTTCTATATAACAGGGCAGAATCACTTATCATGGAACATAATAATTTTTTTTTCTCAAATTATTTAACCAGGAGTAGTATACTAAGCTGAAAGCTTGTTTACAGGTACGACCTGGGAGCACAGAGAAGTTAAGTGACTTGCTCACGGTCACACAGTATGCAAGTGGGGGTTGTGGGATTCAAATCCAGGTCTCCAGATTTGCAGCTCAGAGACTTAAACCACTGTGTTATACTGCCTCCCCAGTTTGAAAAACAAAATATCTGTTAGGGACACTTTTGCAGCTTGCAAACCCTGGATAGTTTGTACAGTTTTTTCAAAATTAGTGAAAATGGATGGGTCTTACGCATCTGACACTGATGATAGTGATTTTTTACCAGACCAGTTTCCAATCTTTTCAGAAACTTTAGCAAAAGCATTACTGCTGGCAGTTACACTGGATGAAATAAAGAAAATTTTATTGTGAATCTAAAATCTGGGTCCTCCCATGGAATAGATTGGATGCTGAGCGAGCTTTATGTTTCTGAGTGATTCTACTTCCAGTCTTTGGAGCTAGCAGCTATCGTTAAAGCACCAGCCACAACACTGGTGAGCATCTCCATTTTGGACAGTCTATCAGTTCAATACATGGCTGAGGAGATGATGCATGGGTGGGGGGTGTCATTTCCTGGGAGACCACAGTCCTCACTGGAAGGGCTGGTAGCAGTTCACAATGGATGGTCTGTACCCAGATGAGGAGGGCACAAGGGTTTTATGACAGAGGTTCACAGATCACAGTAGGACCAATTTAAACAAGGCAAGAGGGAAGCAGTACAGTTGAGGATAGGTACACCACAGGGTCTCCCCTCAACACTGCCACTAGTAAAAGGGAATGCACAAGGCACAAACAGCAAGGGGAGGGCCCACTTACATGGAAAGTAAGAAAGTGAGAGAGGTAGGAAAAGTCTCATGTCTAAAGTCTTTGGGCCGGATTCTAGAAGGGTGGCGCAAGTTGCCGCAGAACACAACTTGCGCTGCCTGCACCTGCGACATTGACCCTGTGCACTACTCTTGTAGGGGCAGGGTCTTCGTAGCTAAGTCCTGCGACTTGCGACATGCAGTCAGATACACTGAACTGTGGGCGTACATGGTGAGCATGTCGCAAGCCGCAACAGCAGGGCAGCACGTCAACCCCCACCCATGCTCTGACCCCTAGTCGCCAGCCGCAAATGCGGCAGATACCCAGGTAGCCCTGGTAGTCTAGCGCCCCTGAACTGTTAAATGATAAATATACTGACCCCCTATCCTTGGTAGTCTAGCAGCCCCAAACTGTATGATAATAATAAATAAGGTCCCGTATCCGTGGGTAGTCTCGTGCCCCAGACTGTATTATAATAATAAATAAGAGCCCCATATCCCTGGTAGTCTAGTGTCCCCCCCAGAACTGTATTATATTAATAAATAAGAGCCCTGTATCCCTAGTAGTCTAGCAGCCCCGAACTGTATTACAATAATAAATAAGAGCCCTGTATCCTGGTAGTCTAGTGTCCCCAACCCAGCCATGCCAGCCCACCCAGCACCCCCACCCGTCTCCCAGCAGGTTGCAACCTCTCACCACCATGGCCAGCTGTCGATTGAGTTCAGTATCAGCGCATACTGTAAGACATGCTCAGATATTAATATCTGAGCACATCTTTCAGCACGCTGCTGATACTGACCAGCCAGAGGCTGGCAGTGGTGGTGAGAGGTGGGCTGTGCCAGTCGCTGACTGGGGACGGTGGGGGTGCTGGGTGGCTGGCACGGCTGGGTGGGGGCCACCAGACTACCAGGGATATGGGGCTCTTATTTAATATTATAATACAGTTTGGGGAGGCTGCTAGACTACCAGGGATATGGGGCTCTATTTATTAATTTAATACAGTTCTGGGGCCAATAGACTACCAGGATATGGGACTCTTATTTATTATTGTAACACAGTTCGAGGGGGCCACTAGACTACCAGGGTGGCATTTTGCTGCATATGTGCGCCGGGCAACCACGGCTTGGGGCATGGGTGGGGATGGCAGCGCCGCCTCTGAGGGCATCTGCCAATGGGTGTTTCAGGAACTGGGGGTATGGGTAACCCTGTGTGGCCCCACTGGGGTGTGCTGGGCATGGGGAGAAGGACATCGTGCACTGTCCGCTGGACAGCCGAGGTCTACAGGACCTCAAGAGTCTGTGTTATACCAGATAAATGCTGGTATAACCTACATTGTGATCCTCCAGGGTTCCTGTAGAACTCTGACGTGAGCACTTTTGGCTGCCCTTCTAGAATGGGGCACAACTCTGCTGTAAACCCCTAGCACCATGTCATGGGGGTTTGTGCGGATAACTGCTGTTTAGGCAAGTGGCCTGCAACATGTCGCAGGCCACTTTTTAGAATCGCTCATATCGCAACTGCTGGTGTAAGTTGCTACATGCGCCATTCTACTTGGCGCAACTGCAGTTATGCCAGGCGTAACCCTTCTAGAATCGGGCCCTTTAAGTCTAAAGTCTTTCTCCATCTCTCCCCTTCCCCATCTCCATTAGGAACTAGCTGAAACTCCTTCCTGCCTTCACCTGCTCCTGTCACCCCCCTTCCTGATCTTCCCCTGTTGGAGCCTTACCATCACTGTTGTTGGGCCTCCTTCTGGGCCTTTTTATTTTCTACATCTGCACTGCAATTGTTTTCACCTGCTTTGGTCTCTTTATTTGCACATTAAAGTCGCTCATTGTACCATGTAAGCTTGTACTCTGTCTGTACTTTATTTTGTACCAATCATTAATGCTTTGTATGTTTTATTATTGTATTTCCCACCTCCTCCCACTATGGCTGAACCTGGAAACAAGGCTAGATTCAGAGTGCCTTTCCAAGTTACTAGATTTCAAATAACTAAATAAATAAATGTAGGACAGGCAGGATTCCTCAAGGAGGAGATTGCAATACGGGGAAGGGGAGGATAGTTAGCCATCACAACATAGGCATGGAAGGGGCTAGGAAGAACACCAAGGGACAGAATGAAAAAGGGGGAAAGCAGAAAACTAATCAGTAGAGCAGGAGGAGGAGGCAGAAACTCTGGAAGGCGGAGTGCATGAATGCCAACAGCCTAAAGGAATAAGATCTGTGACCTGCAGGTCCCAGTGGAAGAGACCCAGTTAGACTTGATGGCTGTGACAGAGGCATTGGCTACACAGTATCATGACTGGGAACTATTCATACCAGGATACATAGTGTTCTGGAGATACAGGAGACGGGAAAGATTGAGAAGTGGCTTTGCACATGAAGTAGATCATGAAAGCTTTAGAGAACAAAGACATGGGGGACATTGACTGGGAAGCATTGTGAGTACTGGTAGTCATGTACAAGGAGCAGATTATCAGGGATGGAGTGGCATATAGACCACTAACTCAATAGGAAAAAGTGGAGGAGTTTGGATAGGTAATGAAGACAGTGTTGATGCAAGGTGAGGCGCTACAAATGGGGGGATGCAACATGTTGGATGGTGACTGGAGTGTCCCAGTAGTAGTTGAAGGAACACCATCAACCTTTTTTGCTTCATATTTGTTCTAGTTAAAACTCCTCATTTTAGGATTGCATGCCTTCTGTAAAATTCATTGATCATGATGGTTGTCTTTTCTGCCCCTTTACTTAGCAGAACTGAAATTCATGCAGTTGTGTTGTTACACCTAAACTTGTTTTGTTTCAAAATTTTTATCTACTCTTGTTGCATACTTTCTGAGCATTAGGATCCGCACCCACAACAGTTCAGCCATTCATGATGCAGTAGATTCCTTTACTTCCACTACATTGTGAGTGGCAAGACTGTGTTAGGGTATCTCTAAGTCCAGGAAGATGCAGTGAGTTGATCAAGGAATGTAAACAAGTATGTTTTGTGGTAACATCAGTATTATTGAAGTATATTTTTACTTATTATTAGAAAAAGAATCAGAGTTAAATTACCTGCTACATCAACAGTCTTTTCAGAATATGAACAATCATGAAATGTGCTTTTTATGTTTGCTTGCACGCAATGCACAAGAAACATATTGTGGTAGTGTTGTAGCCAATGCAGTGAACATTCTTAATGGGCACGTTCCTTGGCTACCTATTAATGGGAAAGCTGCCAATGATGGCAGTTTCAGAGTGAGTGCCACGTTTGAAAGAAATCTGTCACTGCAATCAGAGACAGTTTCATCACTGCAGCAGCAGCTCCCTCCTCACTCCCAACCAGGCACACAGACATCCAGCTGACAAGAATCTGGCTACGTGCAGTATAGTGCACAGTAATGCACATGATCAGAGTTTTGGTTCTTGTAAGCTCCTGTCCCCAGTTTGTGCTGTGTGCCTTTCCTGGTGAAACAGTTAAATAAATAAATGAGCCACAGCATGGCTTACCACACTGGCAGCTCCTGCCACTACCCACCCACACACATTCTATAAAAAGCCAACATCGGGGTGCCCAATCCCCATGTCGGCATGTACCCCACCCCCCATCAGTGTGGCACACTGGGATACCACCCCCATGTGCAAAATACATCTTTATGTTTCAGACACTGGAATGCCCACTCCCAGTGTCAGATGTGCTGGACCCCACCACACCCTCATTTTCCCAGCCAACCACAGGGTGCCCAATCCCTGGGTCAGCATTAATTCCCCCCCACCACTAGTCTCTCACACTGGGAACACACCCCAGTATGCCAAAATCTGTTTTATTAATATTTCTCCTGTAAAAAAGAAAACCATCCCCTAAGATCTTTTTTTTAACCTGAAAAAAAGAAAATGGTCAATCGTTGTCCCCAATGCCCTCCCCATCCCAGCCCTCCTCAATGGACTACCCTACCCCACCCCATTGCCCCATACTTACCTGTGGAGGTCTGAAGCAGCAATCTTCTGCACCGGAACACGCCTGCACTCTTCAAAGCCAAACCAGGAACTGAAGAAAGCATGGTAAGCTCTATAATGGCACTCAGTGGGGGTTGAACTTAGGTTGATATGTCAGCGAATCTTGGAATTCTAGTTACAAAATCTTTAAATGGGGCTCATGGGTCCCCACCTTGGGAACACTGGCAATGTCATTTAGTTTCTCAGTCCTGAAAGGTGATTTTGTGGTCACGGAGCAGAATAATCTTTTGTGACTGATTAACAAAACGACAGTGCCACTATTCATGAGGTGGAAAAAGTTACAAATTTGGTGAAAAAACTAAAATAACTGCGTTATGAGCGTGCATTGTGCAGTTTCTACACACGCTCCTAACTTCAAAAATGTTTAATATTTTCACTCCAAATTTTCAACATTGCCATTTTTCCATACCCCCTTATGAACAGTACAGCTATAATTTTTTGCATCCTGCCCAAAATGTGTTTTTGCACTAGTGGTGCAGAATGGCACAGTTATTGTGCAAAATCAACTTTCAGGAGAGATTAACAAAATCACAGTGCCACTGTTCTTGAGGGGAGGTTCCAAAAAGGCCATGTTGAACATCTGGTGAAAACATTCCAAAAAATTACTGTGTTGCAAGCATGCATTGTGCAGTTTGTATGCACACTCGTAACTTCACAAATGTTTCATATTTTCAATCTAGATTTTCAACATTGCCATCTTTTCACACCTCCTCATGAACAGTATAGCTGTCATTTTTCATGTCCTGCCCATAATGTGTTTTCACACCTGTGGCACCGAATGGCCCAGTCACTGTGCAAAATCACCTTTCCGGATTCAGTAAAGAAATGATATTGCCACTATTCATGAGGTAAGGTCCCAAAAAGCCCATGTTGAAAATGTTGAGCAAAAATGCCAACAAATGCCCAGGGTGTTAGGGTTTCCAAATGTAATGCCCCAGTACAGACTGACAGATGTTGGGTGTGTGAGTTGAGGTCGTCAGCCATAATGCTCACACCATTGCACCCTCACCCCTACCCTGCAGCCAGTGACAGGCATTGAGGTGTATGTTGGGGTCTTCGGCCTAACGTTCACCCCATTCTCCTATACTGCACCCATCTCAGCTTAATTCCTTATGGAATGGGGTGAGTATAAGGGCTAAAGACCCCCAAGGCACACCATGACACCTGTCGGTGTCTGCAGGGTGGGGTGAGGTGAAATAGTGTTATGGTCAACAACCTATAGGCACACTCCCAATGCCTGTCAGTCTCTGCAGGGTGGGGGTTGGGGTAGGAGTTGGCGTTACTTCAATATGTCACTGCCATTCCTATTATGCACCTCTCTAACTCCTGCACTATCAATGCCAATACCAGCTAGCAAACAATAGGCATTGACAAATGTTTGTTAAAAATAGGAACACTTTGAGATTTGAGGGGGATTGACAATGTCCCTTTAATAATATATTGTATTGTCTATGCGTATGTGGACAGATAGAAAACATGGATCACGATGTGCTGTACTGCCTTTGTGACATGAGCAGCTGGAAAACATGAACATGAAAATTACATACCTACTGTACCATAATTATTGATCTTCCTGTGTATCTTCACCATTCATCACTGATTGGGTGATCGCCATAGACACAGACCCCCACAGAAGCTTTTTTTCAAGGGGGAGGAGTCAATGGCAGAGATGGTGCCCCCCATGAGGCTGACACATTGTGTGATACTTGTAGGTTGGCCAGTAATGGTCATTGACTTCTCCTCTGCCCCATTTCTGCTTGCCGGAGAAAAGAAAATTAAGATAAGTGCAGGGCAAGGGAGCTCAAGGGACACTAAATGGAAAGGCTATAAAATGAACAAGGATATAAGCCAACCAGAGGACAGAGCAGAAGGAAATAAGGGTATGAGTTTTGGCCCTAGCCCCTGGGTGGCCAGAAAGAGAAAGGAGAAAGATATAGAAAAAGGAGGAAAGATAAAAGGGGGAAAAGAGAGAAGAGAGGGGGATCCACTTCATCCCACTTCACTCCGCTCCAGTAGGAAGGCTACAAGGGAGAGATATGAATTCATCCAGAAAGGCCACCAGGCTCAAAGAAAACAAGTTTACTGACCTGGTCTCTCAGGTGGGCAACTGAACAGTCTAAGTAGACCTGACTATTAGCTTCTGAGGCGGGCAAGCTCAAGTTCACCCAGGTACCCCGAGGTGGACTTAGGGTCTTCAGTTAAACAAGTCCAGACAGAGGCTCTGAAGCCAAGACCTTTTAGACCAAGAATGGAGAAGTCCTCCTTCCTCTCCCCCTACTCTGTACAGGGTGGGAAGCCACCCCCGGCCAAGACTCCCCCCCTCCCGGTTACTGCCGATTCTGGGATTCACAATGGTTGGGGGGGGGGAGAAGGACCAATTCAGGAAAAAATCCCCACTCCACAAATGTGGGGGAGAAAAGGAAGAAGAAATGATACTAGAGGAGTAAGATAGTCCCCGTGGTCCCCTTTTCCCTCCCATTACAGGAGGAACCTCCTAGCAAGGGAGTCAGCTATGCCTACAGGGTCTGTCTGAGTCCCAAGAAGAACCTCCCCAAGAAGAGAAGGGAGGGACCCATGGGGAGTCTACTTGTTATTGACGAGAAGCCCTACCTGTCCTCCCAGTCAGGATGGGCCCCTGTTGCTGGAAAGGACCACAGACGGCTCCAGCGAAGGAGTTGCCTACAATGGGCTTCCAGGAGGGACAGCAGGCAGGAGGCAGCATCATCTAGAGGCTGAGACAAAGAGGGAAGGTGGGTGGGTTTCAGTGATGAATGGTGAAGATCACAGAAGATCAAGACCATAGTAGGTAATGTAATTGTCAATATCTTCCCTGTGTCAATCTTACATAGGTTTGTTCAGAGCTATATATGCTTTTGTCCTTGGTGCTCACATATTACTTTAAAAGCAAACTTTTCCATTCTGTGTAGATCATCTAACTTCATCTTGAAGCTATTGATTGATGAGCTGCCCACAACTTCCAATGGTAGGGTGTTCCATAATTATATTAACCTCTGGTTACACCATTTTTGTCTTTTCCATGATCTGCATTTCTCCCCTTTCAGTTGAAGTGGGTGTGCTTAGTGTGGTAGGTTTGCTCTCTGAAGTGGAACCCCAATCTTTCCCATAGATCTCCATCTGTTTGGGCCTTAAATAACAGACACATGTCTCCCCTGATCCTTCCATAATGCAGTGAGAACATGTTGAGTTCCTTCAATCTGTTGGTATAATCCATCCCTTTAAGACCTGTTATAGTGCGTATTGCCCTTTTTTGTACCCTATCCAGCATGCCAATCTTGCCTTTTTTATATGATGACCACACCTGCACACCATACTCCAATAATGGTCTGACCAGGGAGCCATACAAAGGCACCAAAACCTCTCTCCTTCTGCTAGAGACATGCCTAATGATGCAATTTAAAATGCCATTTGCTTTTTGGCACACTTTCCTACAGTGTGATCCAAACTGCAGATAGTTTGAGACAGTAATGCTCAAACCACTTTCTTCATCTAAGCTTCTGAGAGCTGTATTGGCCAGACAAGAGGTGACCTTCAGATTTTTTCTCCCTAAGTGCATAACTGCATTTTTCCAGATTTAACATTAATTTATGTTTGTTGCACCACTTGTCTATGTGGTTCAGGGCCTCCTGTAGCCTGATTGTATTGTTGGGGTTTATCTCTGCCCCACTCTGCAGTCATCTACAAATTTTGTCTTCCATAAATTTTGATGTTCCATCTAAAGGGATGTGACATAGATATTGAGGTGACACTCCCACTTGTTATGTCAATCCAGTGTTAGTACACCTCCTAACACTGACTCTTTGCCTTCTGTCCACTAACCATCAGGGAACCCATGAGATAACGTTTTTATATCCCCATTTTAAAGAAAACCTAAACTAACTCATCATGAGGTAACTTATCAAGGCTGTAGTAAAGTCCAAAATACCACGCCACTGATCTATCTGAGTCTAAGCTCAGTGCTAGCCCTATTGAAGAATTCTAGCATATTAGTTTGGCATGATTAACCTTTGGTAAAGCCAAGCTGGGAATTATCTGCTAGATTATTTTATTGAATATGCTCTATGATGTACTCCTTAAAATCCTTCCAATATCTTACATTGGGTGGATGTTAAGCTTATAGGTCGATAATTAGCTGGACATTTGTTACTGCTTATTTTGAAGAGTGGAATCACTCTAGCTATTCTCAAAGGGTCTATCACTTCCCCTATCTAAAGAGTGCTGAAAAATAGAATTAATAGGGGGTACTAGTTCGTTTGCCAACTCCTTGATGAATCTCAAATGAAAACCATCCAGTCCAGGGGATATATTTTGGTCAAGCTGTTTAAATCTGTCCCTAATCCTTACTGGATCAATTGGAATAGGGTTGCTTGTGATGTTAAATGTATTACGCTTACTATCATGTTGTTTTTTTATCTATAAAAACTGTGGCAAAATATACATTCTGAGTGTCAGCCATTTCTTTATTTGAAGATACTACTGTGCTATCCTGGTCTAATAGTGGCCCTATAGTTCTCCCTGAACCCCTTTTGTGATTTATATAAGCATCCCCCAAGTGCCATATACATAGTCCGGAAAATCCACCTTACCACCCCCTCCCCCTAAATTTCTCGTCCAACGCTCCTACAAATCCCTTTTGTCTTTAGTTTTGTTAGCTAGTTTAAGTTCATACTCAGGCTTTGCCCTCTTTATTTCTTTTTTAACCATCTTTTGTAAGTGTCTATACCTTATTCATCCTGCCTCGTTCTTTTGCATTTCAAGGTTTTAGAAAGGTTTTGTTTCTTTTTAATTAGTTTTTAAATGTTTTTATTTAGCTAAGAGGGTAAGCTTCCTCCTTTACTGTACTTAGGTCTAAGGGGTATGTGGTCATTTATGCATTTGTTTATTTTATTACTATCATCACCATTTGTAATTGATTGGGTGAGTACGGAGCCCCCCCTGAAGGGGGTCCAGCACTGCCCTGGGGGACATGAGTCCCTCAGCATCCCATAGGGGAGAAGTACTGGAGGAGGAGACCCATTAGGGCCAACTATGCCTGTGACTGGTCAGGGCAATGCAGGGTATCCCATGACATGAAAGATGGAAGACACCATTGTAGCTCCGCCTCACCCTGAGGGAGAAGAGATGAGTCCCCAGAAGCAGAGGCAAGTGCCCTGTGCTAGGCCAAGGGTGACAACCTTGAGAGATGAAGCCATGCTGTCCACCTAATGCAGACTGCTGTCCCCACTAGCCTATAATCTACCTTACTGGCATCATAAGACACCTTGACTGAAAGGCCATGAGCTCCTGGACTGGTGCAGAGAGGGTGATGGCCTGACTGGTTGCCTCTGAATTTGGCAGCAATGCCAGCACCTGACCAAGCATTGACCACAGATGCCTACTGTAGGCAATGTGGTGTACCTGATGAGATGTGATATTCATCATACGCGCAGAGAAGAACACTTCCCATCCAGTGGTTGAACTCCATAGAGTCTGCATTTGGGGTCAGTTGCATACCAAGTGTCTATGCCCAGAAGGAGGTTCAACAATGCCACTCCCAAAGTGGGATGAGGCAAGTCACCTGGAGACCCCTGGGGCACACAATACCTGCACTGACAGTCCATTCGGGGCTGGAGCTGGGGTGGACTGGCACTGTCAGGTATGGAATGACACCTCCCAGAAAGGTGTAGGCCAGGAAGGGACCATGAGGTGGTCAGCACTGAATTCACTGAAGAATACTCACATAGAAAAAGCAGGGATACTGAATGAATACTTCTGTTCAGTATTCTCAAAAGAGGAAGTGGGGGAGGTGCCTAATCCAATTAACAGAAGCACTCTGGAGAGGGGGGTCGATCCCAGTCCTTTCACAGAAGAAAGGGTTCTGAAAGAACTCCTAAAACTGAAGGTGGACAAAGCAATGGGGCCAGATGGAATTCACCTCAGAATTCTAAAAGAATTAAGCAGAGAACTAGTGACACCACTGGCTACCCTTTTAACAAATCATGGGAGGATGGTGTGGTACCTGAGGACTGGAAGAAGGCAGATGTGATTCTCCTTCACAAAAGTGGGAACAAGACAGAGGCAGGAAACTACAGACCTGTCAGTTTGACCTCTGTGGTAGGGAAAGTGATGGAATCACTTCTGAAGGAAAGAATTGTTGAGTACCTGAGGCCAGAGGGGCACAGGGCCCAAGGCAGCATGGGTTCACAGTGGGAAGGTCATGTCAGACAAATCTAATTGATTTCTTTGACTGGGTGACCAAAGTAGCAGACCAGGGAGGGGCTATGGACATGGCCTACCTAGACTTTAGCAAGGCATTTGACACAGTCCCACACAAAAGATTAGTAGTCATATTAACCAGCCTGGGAGTGGGCCCCAGGGTGGTAGCCTGGGTAAAACATTGGCTGAACAACAGGACACAGAAGGTAATTGTAAATGGAGTCCACTCTGAAGAAAGAGGGGTTACTAGTGGGGTGCCACAGGGTTCAGTACTGGGTCCAGTCCTTTTTAATGTCTTTATAAGTGACATTACAGAGGGACTGGAAGGAAAAGTATGCATCTTTGCAGATGACACAAAGATCTGCTACAGGGTTGCTACACAAGGAGATGTGGAAAGGATGAGAAGGGACTTGGCAAGGTTGGAGGAATGGTCAGACGTATGGCAGCTTGGATTCAATGCAAAGAGGTGCAAGTAATGCACCTGGGAAACAAAACCCAGGGAAGATTACACAGTGGGGGGTAGTAACAACAACAAAATGGAAAGGGACCTGGGGTAATCATATCAGATGACCTTAAGGTTGGCAAGCAATGTGAGAAGGCAGTAGGGAGGCTGGGATGATACTGGGATGTATGGAGAGGCATCACCAGCAGAAAACAGGAAGTTGTTATCCCCTGTACAGACAGTTGGTGAGACCCCATCTGAGTACTGCATCAGTTCTGGAGACCCCATCTCCGCAAGGACATAGACAGGATGGAGGCAGTTCAGAGGAGGGCAACTAAAATGGTGCAGGGTCTGCAAGAGAAGCCATACAAGGAGAGACTAAGGGGCTTAATATGTATATCCTTGAGGAAGGAGGGAGAGGGGGGACATGATAGAAACGTTTAAGTACCTCAGTGGAATCAACAAAGTCCAAGAGGGTAGCATCTTTCAGAAAAAGAGATGTGCAAGAACAAGGGACACAATTTGAAGACAGAGGGGGACAGCTCAGGGGAAATGTGAGGAAGTATTTTTCACAGAGGGTGGTGGACACATGGAACAGCTTTCCTGAGGAGGTTGTGGGGTCTAAAACTTTGGGAGAATTCAAGAATGCATGGGACAGACATAAGGCAATTTGTGTGGGGGGTAGGAAGAAATAGGCTGTTGGTTAAATAGGATCTGCAGCTTATCCTCTAGGTAGGGAAACGGGCAGACTAGGTGGGCCAAGCGGTCCTTATCTGCCATCAAAGTCTATATTTCTATGTCTGTTTAGGATTGTGTCTTGCAATATGGGAAACATGGAGATCATCAACCAAGCCCACTAGGAAGCATTGATACTCTGGCTGATCAGCGTCTGAGGACAGATGAACATGGGTATCCTCTTTCCGAAGGAGGAAGACGTGGAGGCCAATGAATCCAAGTCCGGCTGCTGCAGCAAAGACAGGTAAAACACCTGTTTGGCCATGGCACTGACAAACCTGGAGAAGGCGGCAGCAGTGGCTCTGAACTGCTCCCAAGTCAACGGCCCAGAGGGACCCACATGGCCTGGGAAATGGGGGGGGGGGGAGTTGCAGAGGCAAGGGGGAAACACACTTCACTTTTGTGTAAACAACCTCTTCCAGGGCTAGGGGACCACACTGGTGATCTAGGACCTCTGGAAGACTCATGGGTCTGCACAGTGACTGGCTGCTCAACCAGATCGAAGTGGTCAGGATGGAGCCCTGAAGGGGAAACTCCCTTGTGAGGAGACTGGGACAGCATGGATCCAGAAGGGCAGACTCCAAAGCAACTCATGAAGTTTTCCCTAACGGAGATGAGAGAGAGAGAAGAAGGGCTCGATGCTCTTACTCCTCCTGGAACCCCAGAGGGTCCCTAGGGAGGGTCCTTGCACTTTTCATCATCCCATAAACACTGTTGACTCCAAGGCCAACCTCCTCCAAACTCCTGGAACCAGGGACTTCAATCCCACGGTCCTCCTGAGGAGGACACAGAGGAGGAGTCCCCATCCTGGCTCCTGCTGAACAAAAGCACCAGCACCAGGGTGTAGCCAGCAGAGCCCCCAGGCCAGAACCACCATCCCCCAGACTGATGATCGCTGTCAACTGACCCACTCCGGTGCCACCAATGGCATGGGAGCTGGCACCAGCCAGAGCCAAGGGAAGGGTACATGGAAGGCATGGAGATACTGGGTGCCAGACAGCAGAGTCAGGCTGCCAGTCTGGATCAGCCTCATGATTATCAGTTTCTGGAGAGAAGGAGGATATCCAAAAGACCCCAGACAAGCAACCTCAGAGGTTCCCCACCCGTGGCACTGTGAGCAGCACTGTGGGCAGGCCCAATACCACTCTTGCACTGCCCCAATCAGCAGAGCTGTGAACGCACTGGAATCCAGAATGGCACCAGTGGTAGTGCTGAGGAGCCCCCTGTGCCAGGCTCCAGCAGGTGGAGGTGACTGCCTGAGCACTGCTCCCAGCCCCAGGGGGCCAGACTGGTCCTCCGCACCATGGTAGGAGCCTCCTCCCTGGCAAAGCTAGAAGGGAGGAAGCCTCTCATTGTTCCTTATAGAACCAGGAGGGTCCCAGAGGAAGGGCAGAGGGACTTGAGCTTGAAGTCCTTGTGTGATGCCACCTCAAAGTCAGCAGAGCATGGCTGACTTTAAATGTGAATTTCAAGAACATGGTGGTCCATAGAAAAGTAGGCATTGCAACCGTCCATATCATGAGCTGGACCCAGGCAGGTAAGGCAACGGTCATGCTGGTCCATGATGGAAATCTGCCTGATGCAGGGATATCGATGCATAGGAGGCCAGCGCACCTTGAATAATGCTTCTTTCTGTCCCAGGATGAATCCAACATGACTTGCAATAACAAAAATAAAATCAATAACAGACTTGACGCCATTAATAAAAGGGAAGATCTTACCAGAGTGCAGAAAAACATCGGCAAGTAGTTATCGTTGGAGCAGAACTGGAATGGAGAAAAACTCTGAAGTCAAATATGGTGTCGAACATGATGTCAATGGACAAACTAGGCCACAAGCCACAGTAAAGAAAACACTAGGCCGCTGTGCCACAGATGAGAATGCTGCACGAGGCGAGATGCTGTTGTCTTGATGGCAGGAGAAGCAGAACTGGGGTGGAGGAGGAGTCAATGGCCATAACTGGGCAACCTGTGAGTGCCATGCAATGCGTCAGCCTCATGAGTGGCACCTCCTCTAGCGTTGACTGCTTCCACTTGAAAAAAAAAGCTCCCACGGGGTGCTGCATCTCCGGCGATCACCCAATCAGTGATGAATGGTGAAGATTGACACAGGGGAGATCATTCTATGTTGTATTGACCATGTGAATGTGGAACATTAGAATACTTGGGTGTTAATATGTTGAACTATCTTTGTGGATATGGACAGTTGTAAATGAATCATAACATATTGCTCTACCTTTTCAAATGTGAGCAAATGGAGAACTTGGTCATGACATTTGGGTCATGAAATGTACTAGCGGTCATGACATGTCTTGTGGCAGGGACAATGGATAACTTGTCTCTGCCCTGTAGCTGACAGAGTACTAGGCAGCAGTGGAAGATTCAGTCACCTGCAGTGCATGTTAGGGCTTTTATCATCTCCAATCAAATGTTTTCTGTTCTGCTTTTCTCCAAGATAAGTTCAGTCCTCTGTGACAGTTTTAGAACAGGGAGGACAATGGAACCAGAAACCAAAAATCAGGGCATATATACCTCTACCATGCCTTGCAGGCAATTGAATCTCCCATGGCTGCCAAGTACTCTTATGTCAGCTGCAGAGGATTCTGGGACTTGTTGGAACAGAAGATGTTAGCCAAGAAGTAGACAACATTAGTCTGATGCAATCTACTATACTACAATAAACAGTAATTAAACCAAAATGTTTTTTGCACACAAAGGGCATATTGGGACCAGCCCCACATTTGAATGTTGGGCCCTTTGTGCTGACTGTTCCCCTTTACTGTTACATGTGACACAATAGAACAGGTTTCCTGACAGAGCATGGTATGGTACCCAACAGTGCATAAAATAAAGAATAATGTATATTCACCATACACAACAAGCCTGTATTTCCATTGGGTAGAGATAATGCATATGGACCCCGATAGTGAAGCTCGAGAGGTCAGTGCTGTTATTTCAGACCAGAGATGGAAACACAAGACAAGTTGTGTATGGTCAGCCATATTTTATTTTGTTATAATATATGATTTTCTAAACGGAAGAAGGAAGTGGGAGCTGTGAGCAGTGCCAAACGCCAAGTGCCAGTACAGAAACAGAAACTGCTCAGTGAAAATAGAAGTGATTTGCCAGGCAGGAGTTAGCATGAGCAGGGAGAGTCAGTGAATATGAAAGAGGACTGTCTTTGTTTTGAGAATATGGCTGCTGACATTTTTTTTTTATTTATTTCTGCAGGATGGTTTTAATGAAGGGGAGCCATGATAACAAAGTAAGAAAGGCACTGTGGTAGCTGCGGCAGTGACAGCTGAAATCAGTGTGAGAAACTGGCAGGATACAGCACGAGGCACATCACAGCAGAATCCCTAATGAGAGAACACTCACAACTTCTAAACTTTCCATAACAACTTTTTGAGTCATGGATTTCTACACATAATAGGCCCTAACCATGTACTACTGTATATAAGGAATAATGTATGACTATACACAACAAGCTTGTGTTTCCACTGAAGGGTAGAGATAACTATATGGACCGTGAGTGCAAGTTCAAGAGGTTTGTGCTGTCATCGCAACCCTGAGATATAAACACAGGGTGAATTACATGTGATCACCTATATTTTTTATCGGACAGTATATGTTTTTATGCAAGACCGTAATGTGTGTAATTGGAGCAGATCGAGTGAATGAAAGTGAAAGTGGGAGCAGGGCAGCTGCAGCAATCAGCATGAGAAAGAAGTCAGGTGCACTGATTATAGAACATGCACAACAGCATCTTTAGAATGTGCACAACTTTTCAACTGTGCACAACCAGCTTTTTGAACCGGCTAAATTCCATACACAATAAGCCCTAACCATGTACTATTCAAAACTGGTGTTAGAGGTTGTCACCAGGCTAAATAGGTTTAATTGGCACAGTTAGGGTGATGGGTAATGTACCTGGACAGAGCATAGTATCCTACAGTACAAACTATAGGACTGTTGTTAGAGGGTATCCACAGGATTATCAGCTGGTTCTAGAACAGGTTTAAGGGGTAGAAGTATGGTGATAAGTAATGATACCCGAACAGAATGGGGTATCCTGCAGTGCATACCATTGGAATGACATTAGAGGCGGTTCCTGGGACTAATGTGTTAATTTACAGCAGGGTTAAGTGGTACAGCTGGAGCAATTGGTGTTTCTACTACAGAAGAGTATGAAACTCTATAGCGCATACTATAGGACTGACTGGTGTTAGAGGCTATCCCCAATTTAATGGTTGGATCTACAGCAGGGTTATGGTGTACATGTTTGGCAATGGGTAAAGATAATCAGATAGATTGTGAAACCCTACAGTACATACTACTAGTCTGGTGTTAGAGGCTATCTCCAGGATTAATGGCTGAAACTACCAGGTTTAAGGGGTTCAGGTGTAGAGATGGACAATGATATCTGGCCAAAGTATGGTGCCATACTATGCATACTATTAGTCTTGTGTTACAGGCTATCTCCAAGAATAATGGCTAGATCTAGCAGGGTTCACAGGTAAAGGTATGGTGTTGGCTAGAAATACATGATCCGACTGTGGTATCCTACAGGATGTACAGTGGACTGCTTTATAGACTGTACCCATGTGTTACAGGGTACAGGTGGGTTGATGGATAATGATAATCTACCTGGAAAAGTCCTGCACCTTACAGGGCATACCTAATGATTGGTGTTAGAAGATATACAGCGTGTTTATTGGGTAAAGTGGGATGATGAGTGCCATTACCTGGACAGAGTGCCGTGTTGCAGCTCTCAGACTGGAACCTCGGACCCTTGCACAGTTTGTTGCCCTCTGATGGTGGGTGTAGCGTCAGACACGGAATCCCCACTGCAGGGCTGACGACATGGACTCCAGGAACTCCACTCACTCCACTGACAAAAATCTGGAAACATTGTTTAGAAAGTACTTAGCACAGCACAAATGCATTAAAGGGAGAGTTAAACACTGGCAAACCCAAGAAATGTTCAACTTATCCTATTATTCATGTACAGTGATTAAGCAACACCGCTAGGAGATAGTTTGCGCAATATTTTTCTGTACAGTATCTGCAGGATGCTGAGGAGGATGCTAAAAACATGCAGGAGGGAAACCTAGCTAGACAGCATTTCCTCAAACAAGCTGCCTAGACTTATTCCTTCTGTACCCTCACTTCATTTTATTATAGTGGGTCCAGAACCCATCATGGATCCACTCACTAACCTTTGTCACAGTCCTCATGCTATCAGTAGTTGCTGGAACAGGCCACTGGTGACAGGAGGGCTCTGTATCTGTATGTGGGAGGGCTGAATAAATCCCAGGAGCAGCACTAGGGCAGATGTTTTGAGGAAGGCAGAAACTTTCCAGGAAGGGTGACGGTGTATGAATACCTGTGAGGATTTGTGTGCATGGGTCTCTATGAGGATATGTGTGCATGGATATCCGCAAGTGTGTGTGTAGTGCTCTGTAGGTGTGTTGAAACCTGTACAGATGTGATAGTGGCAGTGTCGGAACCAGTATATTGCGTGGTTAACTCTGGCACTTGAAGATCTGAAGGTTTATAAGTTCTAGTCCCACACCAGGAACTTGGGCTAATGCCCAGTACTGACACTGTAGTGCAGCATCAGGGAAGCTGAACAGTTGAGGTGCTAACCATTAGATCAAGTGAAAAGTGGTGTAACCTCTGCCCATCTCTGGGGGCAATTGATATGGAAGTTAAAGATCCCATGGCACGTAAGAGTAAGTGATTTTTTCCTGGTGTTCAGGCCAGCATTCCACTTGCTAATAATATAGGCTTGTATAACTCCCCCTCAGGGCACACCTGGCAATGAACTTCCACAGCTCACTAAACAATAAAAAAATTAAAATAAAAATTGTCTGCCACAGTTCATAGCTATCATTCTAGATACCTGACAGCTCTTGTTCTTTTTTTGCTGCTATAGGTGTATTACCTTACATTTGCCTACATTAAATCCATTAACCATGAGCACACACACACATGTGCACATGTACACACGTACACACACACACACACACACACACACACACACACACTACGTAAACATGCAACTCAGCACCACACTAGTATCTTTAAAGGGACACTGTCAGTTTTGGGAAGATCATTTTAGTAGTAGCTTATGATTGTGTCTGTTGCCATCAGGTGCCAATAAACAGTACACTGCCTCAAATTTTAAAATACTGCAAATTTCTTAGATTTAGAAGTGGGTAGTCATCTGGAACAAGTGACCACCAAACAGTGTGGCTCACAATAAACATAGCCATAGGAGTCAAGTCATATGAGCAAGGGTATTGGACTTTAGGAAGGCTGACTTGGGAAATGAGAGTGCCTCAGAAAAGCACTAGCAACAGGCAAGAAGCAGGGTGGAGGAGAATGGGGAATAATCAAACTGCCACCACAGAGGCATCAAGGCTTTTTTCTGAAGCGAATTAATAAAACAAATGAAGGAAAAACCATTATGGTTCTTAAAAGAGGTGGCAGGAAAGCTAAGGAGAAAAGGATACATCTAGGAAATATAAGGAAACAATGAAGGAGCAGGACAGAGAACTTTATAAGTTAAAGCAGAAGGAAGCAGGAAGGCAGTCAGGACAGCAAAGGCCCAAACCGAGGAAAAGATAGCACTTCTGTTACGAAGGGATAAAACCTTTAATAGGTAAATTAGGGAATGAAGAAAGATCAAAGGAGGGATACGGAGACTTAATAAAGGGATGGGAATGTGGACAGAGGGTGATAGTGAAAAAGCGGGGATACTGAATGAATATTTCTGCTCAGTATTCACAACAGAAGAGGATGGGGAGGTACCTAAACCAAACAAAAGAAACACTCTGGATAGTGGGTTCGATACCAGTCCATTCACAGAAGAAAGGGTTTTGAAAGAACTCTTGAAACTGAGGGTGGACAAAGCAATGGGGCCTGATGGGATTCACTCCAGAATTCTAAAAGAACTAAGGGTAGAACTAGTGACACCACTGACTACTCTTTTTAACAAATCATGGGAGGATGGGGTGGTACCTGAGGACTGGAGGAGGGCAGATGTGATTCCACTTCACAAAAGTGGGAGCAGGGCAGAGGCAGTAAACTATAAACCAGTTAGTTTGTCCTCAGCGGTAGGGAAAATGATGGAATCACTTCTGAAGGAAAGAATTGTTAAGTACCTAGAGGCCAGTGGGGCACAGGACCCAAGGCAGCATGGATTCACAGTGGGAAGGCCATGTCAGATGAATCTAATAGATTTCTTTGACTGGGAGACCAAAGTAGTAGACCAGGGACGGGCTGTGGATATGGCCTACCTAGATTTTAGCAAATTATTTGACACAGTCCCACACAAAAGATTAATATACAAGTTAGTCAGCCTTGGAATGGGTCCCAAGGTGGTAGCCTGGATAAAACATTGGCTTGACAACAGGGCGCATAGGGTAATAGTAAACAGAGTTCACAGTGAAGAAAGGAGGGTGACTAGTGGGGTACCACAAGATTCAGTACTGGAACTGGCCCTCTTTAATGTCTTTATAAGTGACATTGGAGAGCACCTGGAAGGAAAAATCCGTCTCTGCAGATGACATAAAGATCTGCAACAGGGTTGATATATAAGATGGGATGGAAAGGATGAAAGGGACTTGGCAAGGTTGGAGGAATGGTCAAGTGTATGGCAGCTTAGATTCAATGCAAAGAAGTGCAAGCTAATGCACCTGGGAAACAAAAACCCAAGGGAAGAGTACACAATGGGGAGTGAGATACTAACAACAACAAAAATAGAAAGGGACCTGGGAGTAATGATATCAGATGACCTTAAGTTGGCCAAGCAATGTGAGAAGGCAGTAAGGAGGGCTGGGGGGATACTGGGATGCATAGGGAGAGGCATCAACACTAGAAAACAGGAAGTTGTTATCCCTCTGTACAGACAGTTGGTGAGACCTCATCTGGAGTACTGTGTGCAGTTCTGGAGACCCCATCTCTGCAAAGACATAGAGTGGAGGCAGTTCAGAGGAGGGCAACCAAAATGGTGCAGGGTCTGCACCAGAAGACATATGAAGAGAGACTAAAGCAGCTTAATATGTATACCTCTTGATGAAAGGAGGGAGAGGGGACGTGATAGAAACTTTCAAGTACCTCAAGGGCATTGAAGTCCAAGAAGATGGCATATTTCAGAAAAAGAGATGTGGTAAAAGGGGCACAATTTGAAGATAGAGGAGGAAGGCTCAGAGGTAATGTTAGAAAGTATTTTTCACAGAGGGGTTGTAGATGCATGGAACAGCCTTCCTGAGGAGGTTGTGGAGTCAAGAACAGTGGGAGAATTCAAGAATACATGGGACAGACATAAAGCAATTCTAGTGGTGAGTAGGAGAAAGTAAGTTGTTGGTTAACTTGACTCTTCAGCTTATCCATCAGGTAAGGAAATGGGCAGACTAGGTGGGCCAAGCGGCCCTCATCTGGCATCAAATTCTGTGTTTCTATGTTTCTTGTTATTTTAAGAGCAATCCAACTTTGTGACCACTGACCGCTGTCAGGAGTGGACATGCATTTATAATCTCCATATATTGCTCAGGCACTGGTAAACTCCAGTACATGGTGGGCATCATGCAAACATGGGACAGGCACAAAAGTATCTTGGGAGGAAAGCAGGGTTCCACCATGCCACAGCGACAGGAATTCTGTCGACGGTCATTGTAGTGATGGCACAATACCAATAGCTGGTATTGTGCTGTCTGGGGACACAAGTGTTTTTTGCAGGTGGCTTGCTTCCCACCACCCTCACTATAAATTTCCAACTCTGAGTTTGAGTTGTTTTGGGAGGGGCTAACACCCCCAGAGATAGTGGCATTGGTAAACAGCAGACCAGTACAGCGAACAACCGCATTCTTTTGTTGTACTAGTCTTCACTGTGTTACCATCAGTGTAGCAATGGTATAGAGAAAGTGGTGAGGGTGAGGGGGGGAGGAGTAACCAGAGATCAGTTAGAGTCTACAATGATGGTATACGCTGAGACTAAATGAGCAGACAGGGCGGGCCAAGCGGTCCTTATCTGCTGACAAATTATATTTATATTCTAACTCATGCATGCCCAAGTACTGTATTTGATTTACCACGCTATAGTAGATCAGTGTATTTCTAAAAAGCTTGTAGTCCCCTGAATTTGGCAACGTACCTTATCAGTGAAAATGAGTGTTCTAACATAATGAAATAGTGAGTTTAAAATTAGCTGTGACTCGGGCAAACACATCAATAGACATGCTGATGCACATGCTTAGAGTCATGGCTTCAGTTTTAAACTTTCTTTTAGGTATGTTAGAGTGTTCACTTTCACTTGTAAGATACTTTGCTAAGTTCAGGGACTTTCAGCTATTTAGAAATACTGTGATCTATCTTGGAGGCAAAATGCGGATTCCGTTGGCTGGACCAGGAGACAGACTGGGGACTCCCAGCACCCCTGTTCACCTTACCGCACATCCCAGAGTTACACCAACTTTGCTAGTATGTATCAAAATACCCCGGACACAGCACACCCTCTGAGTACTCCTCAAGGTCAGGTCTACTACACATACTCCTAATGAAGTAGGGCCGCAAATTGATAATTATTGGTGACCCGGGCTTCCTCCCCACAATAAGAGGACAGAGGATACTGGTACTGGAATCATAGATCCCTTATTAGGTTTAAACAGTTCATATAACATGGTGTCTGCCTGTCTTTCACTGACCTACAACAGAAATTCAACCTGCCATGGCAGGACTTTTACCGCTTCTTTCAAGTCTGCCACTATCTACTAACAGAGGGTTGACTAGCCCTAATTGACTGGGGTCTCATTGTGCTGGAGGACTTCCTCTATTGGGCAAACACGTAGGTCAGCAGACAAGACAACATAATGTTGGCATAAATATTACAAGTGCGATGCACCCAGGTACCAGGCAGTCAGGGAGGCTTGGGAGTGTCAGGCCCAGATTACATTACGTGCAGGGAAAACAGTAGCTGACATACCCCAGTAATGCAAAGCATCATGGGAAACATGCAAATCCCATGAGAGAATTTGGAGTGGCTCAACTTTAAGCAGAACTACATGGTGCCGGAAGGCCTCACAGTGCAATCAGCAAAGGCTAAGAACAGCAGACACAGACACACACGTGTTTCGTCCTCATTTGGACTAATCAGTGTGCCATATCTGTGTTGTCACAGTGAGTGGGAATAAATTTCAGACAAGGCAAATTTACAGGTTTGAAACACACCATGGTGTGATATTTATTTTTCAAAAGTTCAAAAAATAATAAATGAAAACAAAAAAATTGCAAAGAAAATCACTACTGAACATCCGTAGTTTCTCATATAATACAGTCATGGATCTTAGAGCTCCTAAGACCCTTCTCATTTACATTCAATAGCTTGTCTGCCTCTCTCCTACCTAGACATGCAGTGAAATTAAATCTTGCTGGTGAAATTGCAGTGAAATAGGCAATTTTGCCACATGAAATGTAGAAACATAGAAGTTGACTTGCAGATAAGGACCATAAGGCCCATCCAGTCTGCCCATTTCTTTTTCTACCTTATAAATGTGCCATCAGCCTTTGCTCTGTCAGTGGCCTATCTATTCATAGTCATTTGTATTGCTCCCTTATGCCTATCCCATGCCTGTTTGAAGCCCTGCACTGTATTCATAGCCACCACTTCTTGTGGTAAGCCATTCCATGCATCCACCACCCTTTCTGTGAAAAAGGATTTCCTCACATTCCCCCTTAATCGACCCCCCTCTAATCTCATGCTGTGTCCTCTTGTCCTGCTATTTTCTTATATTTAAACATGTTAGACTCTTTCACCTTGTTAATGCCCTTAAGGTGTTTAGATGCCTCGATCAAATCACCTCTCTCCTCCTTTGCTCAAGGTATACATATTGAGCTCTGTTAATCTGTCCTCATATGCTTCTGATGCAGTCCCTGCACCATTTTTGGTTGCCCTTCTCTGGACTGCCTCAATTTGGTTAATGTCCTTGTGAAAGTGTGGCCTCAATACTGCATGCAGTACTCCAGATGGGGCCTAACCAGTGTCTTGTAAAGAGAGATTATTACCTCCGTCTTACGACTTGTGATACCCCTACTAATACACCCTAACACCCCCCCAGCCTTACCTTTCTGCTTTAGAGGTCTGCTTGGATGATTTCAGGTCATCAGTGATGATGATGCCCAAGTCTCTTTCTTCCTTTGTGACTGCTAGCAACTCCCCTCCCAGCCTATAGGTGGCTTCAGGGTTTCTCTTCCCTATGTGCATGATTTTGCACTTCTTTGCATTAAATCCCAGTTGCCACTCTTCTGACCATTTTGCTAGTTTATCCAGATCTCTTCTCATTCTGCCCACCCCATCTGGATCATCTACTCTGTTGCAGATCTTGGTGTCATCTGCAAACAGACAAGCCTTACCTCTAGTCCATCTGCAAGGTCACTAATGAAGATGTTGAAGAGGACTGGCCCCAGGACTGATCCCTGAGGTATCCCACTTGTAACTTGCATCTCTTCTGACTGTATACCATTTACCACCACTCTCTGTTTTCTGCCCATCAACCAATTTGCCACCCAGTTGACCAACCTCTGACCCACCTGAGCCTACCCAGCTTATTTATCAATCTTCTATGTGGAACAGTGTCCAAAGCTTTGCTGAAGTCAAGGTAGCGACATCAACTGCTCCCCTTGGTCCACCACTCTGGTTACCCAGTCAAAGAAATCTATGAGATTAGTTTGACAGGACCTTCCTTTGTAAACCCATGCTGTCTTGGATCCTGTGCCCCTATGGATTCCAGGTGTTGCACTATCCTTTCCTTAGAGTGCCTCCATAATCTTGCCACTACTGAGGTAAGACTGACTGTCTGTGTCTCGCCTCCTCCCTGCTACCATTCTTGTGGAGCGGGATCACATGAGCCCTTCTCCAGTCTTCTGGGACCTCTCCTGTGCTCAGAGACTCACTAAACAGTTCTGATAATGGCTCTGCTAGTTCCACCTTTAGCTCATAAGTACCCTGGGATGTATGCCATCAGGTCCCATTGCCTTATCCACCCTGAGCTTAGCAAGCTCTTGTAGGACCCTTTCTTTTGTGAAGGAGTAGTGCTTACCTCCCTCCCCCCTGTGTCCATGATGCTGAGCTATGGGCCCTTCCCTACCTTCTCTTCAGTAAATACTGAGCAAAAGTATCTATTTAGGATAGATGCCTTTACAGGGTCTTCCTCCTCACATGCTCCCTTTTCTCCATTAAGCTTAGCAATACCCCCTCTGGACTTTCTCCTTTCACTAATGTATCTATAGAAAGTCTTGTCACCTTCTTTTACTGTTTGTGCTAGTTTTTCCTCAGTTTGGGACTTTGCCTGCCTTACTGCCTTCCCTGCTTCCCTTAGGGCAGTTTGATATGCCTCCCTATCTTCATCCTGCTGTCTTCCCTTATATTTCCTGAAGGCCAGCCTTTTGGCTCTGACCTTTTCTGCTTCTGTATTTGAGAACCAAAGTGGTTTCCTTCTTCTTTTGCACTTCCTTTTCTGTCTAACACAATGGGATGTTGCTTCAAGTATTGCATCTTAATACTTGCTCACTTTGCCTGTACCCCTCACCTGTGTTTCTTTTGCCAGGGCTAGCTTAACTCTGTTGGCCATCTTATCAAAGTCAACCCTCTGAAGTCCCATATTTTTGCTTTGGAATGGGATGATTTAGATGTAGTAGCCAAATTGAACCATACCATGTGATGGTCACTGGCCCCCAGGTGACCTTCTATCTGGAGATCTGTGATCTCAAAAATGTAGCAGAATTTTGCAATTTTGCCCGTAATTTCGCCAGCTCACCAGTCCACCACCAGTAGAGAAATTTTGCCTGCAGGAGACAAAATTTCACCCGTGAGTGGTGAACTTTCACCAGAAGTGGCAGAATTTCACCAGAAGTGGTGTAATTTCACCCATGGTGGTGAAATTTCATTCACAGGTGAAATTCTGCTGGCTTTGGGGGAGAAATTTCATTCACAACCACAGGTGAAATTTCATATTTCACCCAGTGAAATATTTCACATAATGTGCTAATTATGCGAAATATTTCACTGGGCAAAATATTTCAATTTTGCACAACACTGTTCCTCCCACTGGGATGAGCCCCACTGGACTGAACTGAAGTGACCTCAGTGAAGAGGTGTTTATATCTTTTGATGGGGTCACCTGACTGAGCCCTTTTCTATTTACATGTCTGGTCATGCTGTTTCATGTCTGAACATGTTGTTTCAAAACTGGAGGGGGTTGTTTCAGGGGACTTCCTGGTTCAGTTAAAGGTACAGTGTATATCTCCGCAAATATTGACTCTCTGGCCCAGATATTCAAAAGGGTAGTGCATGGCACAACAGTGTTGCACCATGCGCAACCCACTGATATAACCTGGTGCAATATTCAAAAGGGAAAAGTGCACTGCACAAATCCTGATGTGCCGGAGCGCATCAGAAATGTATGCAGGTGCAGGTGGGGGGGGCTTGCCCATGCATACCCTGCACAGCCAGAAATTCAGCCTGGGATGTGAAGAGCCATGTATCCGCAACCCCTAACTGCACCAGCACAAAGTTGATCCAAAATAAAAAGGAACAACTGATGGCAACCCACAGATGAGCTGCTACACTGCTGGGCGCAACACGGCAGCTGCCACCTGTGGGTGGCCACCTGAGCTCCGGCTGCACCTGGCAGCCCCACCATGCCTGATTGTGGGCATTTATAATAAATAAATGAATAATCCCTCCAATATCCCTGGTGGTCCAGTGGACCGCTGTCTGTCCAATTGCGGGCATTTGTAATAATAAATGAATAATCCCTCCAATATCCCTGGTGGTCCAGTGGACCGCTGTCTGCCTGATTGTGGGCATTTGTAATAGTAAACGAATAATCCCTCCAATATCCCTGGTGGTCCAATGGACCGCTGTCTGTCGATCGCGGGCATTTGTAATAATAAATGAATAATCCTCAATATCCTGGTGGTCCACTGGACCGCTGTCTACCGATCCTGGGCATTTGTAATAAAGTAGATCCCAAAATCCGTGGTCCATGTGATCTCTCGTAATAAAATCAGATCCCCAAATCCCTGGTGGTCAGTGGACCTGCCCGCCCGATGCAGGCTCAGTAATAAAATCAGATCCCCAAAATCCCTGGTGGTCAGTGGACCCCCCACCCCACCCGCCCTCTGAATCCCACCACCCGCTCTATTCCCGGTCAGTGGCGAGGCGGCAGCACCCCACCCACCTGCCACCGCCACCCACCGACTGACTTACCATCGGTAGGGCTGTATGCCCATTGGTCCAGCAGCATGAGCCAATGGGCATATAGCCTATTCATACTACACAATCCAGATATGTGAATGGGATCCCATTCATTTATCTGGAATGTATATGGTCTGAGTATCAGTACTGCCCATTGGCTCACGCTGAGGACCAACGGGCATACAGCCCATCACGGTGCTGTCAGTGGGGCGGTGGGGGCGGCAGGCAGGTGGGGTGCTTCCACCTGCCACTGACTGGGGAGAGTGGGGTGGTGGGATTCAGTGGGCATGTGGGGTGAGGGGTCCACTGGACCACCAGGGATTTTGGGGATCAGATATAATTACTGAGCCCGTGATCGGGCAGGCAGGTCCACTGGACCACCAGGGATTTTGGGGATGTCATTTCATTACTGAGCCCGCGATTGGGCGGGCAGGTCCACTGGACCACCAGGGATATTGGAGGGATTATTCATTTATTATTACAAATGCCCATGATCAGGCAGAAAGTGGTCCACTGGACCACCAGGACTGTGTTTTCCATTTTTTACTGCAGCCCGCGATCGGGCTGTGGAGCACGTTGCCTGCTGCAGGTGTCGGTCCCCGGCGGCTGCTGCCTGGCAGGGTGCCAGGTGCAAGTCGTTGGGGATCGCGACCTGCATGCAATAAGGGATAAAGACATGTAAATGGCACCATGTGCACCTTGCATACATTATGGCCCCATTTGCATGTCAAGTTTTGAATATCACGGTTGCTGTGCGTAGTGCAATGGAACTTGCGCTAGCACATCCCCATGCTCCACTCTGGCCACGTGTGCTGGTGCAGTGCCACTGCACCATGCACACTGCGGGTGGCCAGGGTGTGATATTCAACTATGCTGTGCCATGTGCAGCTCAGTTGAATATCGCCCAGTCCACACCCCCGTGCAGCCAAGTTGCGCTGCGCCCAAGCTTGCGCCACAGCCTGGGGCAGTTTGAATATCTGGGCCTCTATATCTCTGATCCACAGTGACTAAACTTTTATAAAGTATACCAAATTCTCATACATAGAACCTTAGACAGTAACAGGTTTACAGTATGAATTTATGAAAATACCTTAAGGATGTCTTACACTGTAACTGTATTAATCATGAAATTATTGTCGTTTTATATGACTTCTGAATCCTTTTTATTTAAAAAGGCTTTATTAACTGTATTTATTCCTATTTAAAATAGCCTGTATGTTTGTTTGTACACAAAATGCACTTATGCACTTTACACAGCACCTCTCCAGCTATTCGCTCATTACATCCTCCACGTCACTAGGAACTTTCAAATCTATGCTTTACTCTCACCTCTCAGCCTCTAGCTCCTGTGACTGCCTTGATTAATGATTCTTCCCTCATGGCTGTTTTTACTGTTTTTCATCCTCCTTCTCCTCCTCTGCTCCTTTCTAGACAAAGGCATCTGAGTACCTCTAACTACACTAAGTCTGCTCCCCTCCCCATATCTCCTCCTACACTCCCCACCTTGACCATTCCTCCAATGTTTTGTTTTTTTTCCTGTGAGGTACTGTATTATACTGGCTTATTGAAACCTTTATAATTTGCTGACCATTCTATGTAACATGTCTTGTTTGTTTGTACATTGATGACATGGAACCTTTGTAAAAGAGCCATTGGCTCAAAGGTAATAATTCCTATAACAATAAACTAAAACTACATTCCTAGAACAATAAACTATTTGGCATCATTCCAGGGACTAGATGGATGGAAATGGAAAAAGAATGAAAAAAGAGAACTAGTAGGAAGTTTAGTAGGGATAATAAAGAGCTATGCTAGGTGGCTGACCTAGGGTAGGGAGGGAAGAAAAGCAGAGAAAAGCATTAACTGTTGCTAGGAAATAAGGAGATAGAAAAGTGTTTCATCAATCACAGCCGATGGTGTAGCCTAACTCCGACACATGTGTCTTAGCCCAGGGACAGAGAGCAAGCCACCCTTTAAGGGGTGCTATTTGTTCTGTCATGGACCAAAATAGAGAGGAAAAGAACTACAAAAGAACCCCAGAGCAAACGCCCTGAGGCATGGGTTATCCCGGTATGTGCAATTGTATTTTCTTTAAAATTTGGCTGTAAGGCCAATATCCTCCTGGATAACCCATGCTTCAGGGCATTTGCAGCAGGACTAGAAGGGGAACACTCAGTAAAGGGGCTCACCCTGACTTTGCCTGGGAGGTCCACTATTGTGCTAACTATCTGGTCAAGAAGTCCACTGGAGTTGCAAGCCACAGCTGCAAACCACAAATCAGACTGAGACCCCAAAATTTAAATCTGATTTCAGTAACCTGGAAATGACTGTTTTCCACTAAGTAATCTGACAGGTCGGCCCTCTTGGCCCATGGTAGAAGGCGTTATCCATTCTATAAATGTGCTGAGTGTTCCAACTCATATAAATGTGCTAAACAGCCCAAAAAATAAGAAAAATACTTAACTTCCAAACCTGGTGTGATCGACTGGTTACATCTAGCCAACGTTCTAACTGCAACATGCAGGGCAGTCCCTGTGCACCTCAAAGGGTCTGAAATCATATGATTGTTTACTTGCTTTTAAGTTGAGTGCTATTTCTCTGTTAAATCAAGCTGGACAATGTATAGCTGCAACTTCTACCAGGCCTGCAACCATAAAAGGACTTTGGTAACTGGGTACCCAGGGCTAAGGTGTGGGATTGCGGGGTCTCAGACTTAGTCTGGGAACCTGGTACCAGTGGTGGGTAAAGAATGGTATGTGCTCCATCTGATTATTTTGAAGTTTAGATAGCCAGGGCCTTGGATATACATGCTGGTACAAAGTGATTGCATCTCCTATATTTGTTAACATGTATCTACCCAGCTGGAGGGTTTTCACCAGCACCAAACCCACATTAATCCACTGTAAATACATAAATATTAATAATCACTGCATAACCTCTATTTCTTGTGTTCCCCCATTCCTAATTCCTATGCCCCCCTAATAAATATTGTTATTGGTTTTGCAAATATGTCATCATGAGCATATTATTAGAGAGAGAGTCATTGCAGAAATATCTGAACTGTGGGGAAATGCTATTGGGTCATGTGTTGGGATGACTAATGGTTGTAGTGGGTGGTATGACGTTGCAGGGGGTTCTACCAGGTAACAGCTAGCCCACTTAATGCTATACTCTGGGTGGAGGCACTATGCAAAGGTAAAAGCAAAGACAAGAACTAGTTTAAAGTAAGTTTGGGAACCCAGGCCCCTCAACCTTGGTCTGGCCATGTAAAGCAGGGGTAATAACTCTAGGAGTAGCGCAACCTAGGGGTTACATAATGTTTCATGGCAAATGAAATACTCGTTCAGGTATGAGTTTACCAGCACCTGAGCACCATATTGAAATCATGAATGCACTTCCTCACCTGACGGTAGCCAATGTGTCAGGTTGCTCTTCATTAGATTTTTATAAAAACAAGAAATTTGCAGTCTATCAAAATGTAGTGCACACTATGCTGTTTATTATCACACTGATGGCAACAGGCACCATTAAAACTCTACCAAAATAATCCCCCAAAAGGTGACAGTGTCCCTTTAAGTGACACCAACCCAAGATACAATGCTTTAAGCATTGAATGAGTGTCAAGGACTACTTTTGCCACTCAAGGTCTTACCTTCACAGATCCTAACATCTGAGCAAAGCCTCTCTTCAACTAAATCTCCATTGCACTGGGATGAATTTCCCTCCAGCGGGAGCCCTGTTTCCAAATCCAGGCAAACTCTATAACGGTGCTGAACTGAAGCCAATGCTGACAGGCCAGGAAAGATGTCTGTGGTGTTCCAATAATCCTCATTTTGAAACAGGAGAAAACTGACTGTACTATTAGCAAGTGATGATACAGGTAGGCAGGGGCTACAAGGAGTCCATTCTGACCATTCACTGAGTGTCACAGTGCCTAGGAAAACAGAAGGGCACAGCAGACATGACTCACTACACCAGTTACACACCCATCAAGGAAATTCAATAGCAGGATAATGACAGGTTTATTATGTAAGCACATTTCAATGTTTAACTGGAAAAAATGAGCAGAAAACTTCTTATGTCCACAGGAAAAGTGGATGGGGAAAATGTTAAACATTTTGAAACAGCAGTAGAAGGTGGACCAAACAGATCTACCTTTTGTGGACACAAAAGGCCTACTGTGTGAGTTTCATGACTCTGAAGGCAGGATATTCTCTCACAGTAAGCAATAAAATGCTTAATAAAACTGTTCAGCAGTCAGCTAATTCTTAAACTCATAAATAGTTTACAGTGTGGGTTACATGACTCTGAAGGCAGGCTATTCTCTCACAAAATAATAAGTAAGTAAGCAAAAGCTGATTTGTTAAGCACCCAATACTAGAGGCTCTGGACCCTGCACAGGCAGGCAAAAGGGAAATAAATAATATACAACATTACAAAATAACAGCAATCAAGGGCACCAACAAAGAAAATAAAATTCTCAATAAAACTGTTCAGCAGTAGGCTAATTCTTAAACTCGTAAATAGTTTGCAAAAGCTTCTATAAACAGATGTGCCCTCAGACCCCACTTAAAAGCTTTCACCAATGGGGCCTCACCGAAGGATCTTGTAAGCAAATTCTGTAGTGCCAGGCCTGCGACCACAAACAAACAATCTCTAGAGGTCATCAGCTGGGCCCTAGGAACCACTAGGAGGCCTTCGATGGTGGAGTGGAGTGAGCGCGCCCAAGGTGGAGAAGAGTCAGGAGGTCACTCAGATAGCCAGGACCTGAGCTGTATAGGGCCTTATAGGTGAACAAGTCTACCTTGAAGATAATTCTTCATCTCACTGGCAGCCAGTGCAGGATCTGGGTCACGTGGCAAGACCTTGGAAGGCCCATCAGCAACATGGCCATTGTGTTCTGCACTAGCTGTAGGCAATGGAAAATCCCTCCACTGACCTTGAGGTATAGAGCACTAAAGTAGTTGAGCCTGATCTTACAAAGGCATGAACTAGTGAGGGCAGGTCACCAGGAAGAATTAAGGCTTTGATCTGGGTGACATTCCTTAGGTGGTAAAAAACACTCCAGGCAATGGATGACACCTGAAACTAAAGTGTCAACCCATCGTCAAGGATGACACCCAGATTCTTCACCTTAGTAGAAGCCACCAAAGGGGTAGGGCTAAGGAATAACCCTGTTCCCACCCCGGCAGCACCTACATCAGCAACCAGGCTCCACTGCTAGCACCTCCATCTTATTGGGGTTCAGTCTTAGCCAGCTAGAGGACATCCAGTCTTGGATCTCAGCCAGACATTTATTTAGCACCTTCACAGTGTCACCCATCCAAGGAGCAAATGACATACAGTTGGGTGTCATTTGCATAAAAGTGAAAACCCAAACTATACCGTCTAATGATCTTACCCAGAGGAAGCATGTACACTGCAAACAACATAGGCAACAGGATTGAGCACTGGGGAACTCAACAGGGCAGAGGCTTTGAGCGTGAGGAGAAATTCCCCATTACTACCTTCTGTGTCTTGCCTATGAGAAAGGACTCAAACCAGTTGATGACAGTACCAGTGAGTCCACAGAGCTCCCTTAGGTGATCCAGCAACATTACATGGTCCAGAGTGTTAAATGCTGAGGAGAGATAGAGGAGAACGAGTATTGATCACACCCATCTCTCTCTCTCTCTCCCTCGCACCCTAAGGAGATCGTTTTGCACCCTGACTAATGCCATATTGATGCTATGCTTGGAGCTAAACCCAGACTGGGATGGCTCATAGATGTCATAGGCTGCATGGAGTGCCTCGAGCTGCACAGCCACTACCTTCTCAACAACCGTACCCAGAAAAGGGAGGCTGGAGATTGGTCAATAATTCGCTAAGAATCAGGGCCAAGAAATGGTTTCTTTAGTAGGGGCCTCATTAGCACCTCATTCAGGGCACTTGGGGAAAAATCCTTCTGAAAGCAAACACTGGACAATCTCAACAAACACTGAAACAACAGACTCAAAACATCCCATTAAGAGATGAGTTGGGCCTGGATCCAGTTCACAGTTAGTGGGCCACAGCTTTGAAATCATCATGCAAACCGCTGTCACCCCCCTACAGATCAGAAATCACTCCAGACAATAGGAGTGCCTCTGAAAATGAATGTCTCACCACTGCTGGGCCACAGCCACCCTGCTGGAGAGATCCCAGTCCTGATGGAGGATACTGTGTCAGAGAAGAACAGAGCGAACTCCTCGCATTGAATGACAGAAATTGCTCTTTTAGGCTCCAGACAGGCAGAATTAAGTAGCCTATCTACAGACCAAAAAAGCTGATCTGGTGTGTTCCTCCCTGTAGCCAACTCCCTGGACAGGAACACTGCCATCTTATTGTACATTGCTCATTGATATTCACCGTAATGAATTCTAAAAGCCAGTCTGTCCTCCTTGGACTGAGATCTCTGTCAACAACACTCCAACCTCCAATTCCTGGTCTTCATCTCCTTGAGAGCCCCATCAAACCACAGGGATCTCAAGCAAAAAAAGACCTGGGTCATATACGGACAAATGCGACAGTTGAGTGCCCTGGAGACAGCACTATTTTAAGCTGCCACCACCTCAAATGGACCCATTGCACAAGCAGCACTCACACCAGAAAGGTGAAGAAAAACATGCAAACAAAAATCAGAACTAACTGAACACAGCCCCAGGCCTATGCATGGACTTCTTGTGTATGTGTATGCGTGTGTGTGTGGGGGGGAGGGTGAGGGTTGTACACGGTCTAACCATCCAGCTCTTTGTCACCAAAAGATGTCCTCCCTTGAGGCAGCTTGTCGTGACTGAGATGTCTGAGAAAGATATTTACATGGGGCACAGCTATAGAGAACCCTTTCAAATACAGATATGATAGCAGGTACAATAGGTTTATATCTCTGGAGGACAATTGTACTTTCTGTATATCGAGTGATTGCCTGATTGATTGAATGTTGTATTTACTAAAGTGTTTGATTAGGAGGGCACACTGAGCCAAGGTTCATTTATGGGGTTCATTCACTATAAATACCACCAACAGCTTAATCTGGTTCAAGGTCAGTTGGCATTCATCTGTATCCCCCTTCCCCGGGTCGTGCCTGAAAATAGGCAGGATTTGTCTAGTGCACTTACCCGGTCAACAAAAGCTAAAATAAATAAATAAATAAATAAATAAATAAATCTCCAGAGGAAAGGTTTGCAATACAAACAAAGAAAATAGAAGAACATATGAGAAATAAATACAAAGAAACTGTACAATGTAAATTATATCACACACTGGTAAAGGATATAAGTTCAGCAACACGGACTAACAACAATAATGGACTTACCAGCACATGTAGTAGGACATATAAAAATAAGCACGTGGTCATAGAAAATACTAAGAAGCACTATACTTTGTAAACAGTACATTGCAGTTGTGTGGGTAATAGTACAGTATTCTAGGTTACCAGCAAATACAGGGTTAACAGCAGGTGAGGAAACATATTAGGCTGATGAAATTGCACATTGCACAAATATAGTGAGAACAAAGCCATCTGTCAAAAAAAGAGAATAAAAGAGAACAAACAGACACTGAGGCATGGGTACAAGCATGTGTGAGTCTGACACAGAAAATCAGCATCAGGAAAATTGGATGGGGAGGACTGAGAGGCTAACTACAGAAACAGACATGAGTAATGTGGTCATGGAAACAGAATTTCAAGACCATCATGTATAAAGAAAATTGAAGGGAGGACCAGATGGAGGCAGCTAGGTTCCACCGAGGAGGAGAAGGCTCTAGGGGGTGGTTGTAAGGGGAAAGATTAACAATACAGAGCAGTGTAGTAGGGTGGCAGTGAAAACCAACAGGATGCTGGGTTGTATTGCAAGAGGGATCTCCTCCAGGAGCAGGGGAGACGATCCTGCCTCTCTACAGAGCACTGGTCATGCCATACCTGGAGTACTGTGTGTAGTTCTGTTGCCCATATCTGAAGAAGGTTGTGAAATTACTGGAAGAGGTACAACGCAGGGCAAAAAGGATGATCCAGGGATTGGAGGACAGACCATATGAGGAGAGGCTGAGATAGCTGAACATGTACTCTTTGGAGGAGAGAAGGGACTGGGGGGATATGATTGAGACCTTAAGTATGTAAAGGGGATAAACAAGCAGGCACTGAGGGGATACTCAGGCTGAGGAGGGGGAGGGACACAAGAGGGCATAGCTTTAGATAGGAGAGAGAAGATTTAGGATGGAAATGAGGAGACACTTTTTCATGGAGAGTGTCATGGCAGAATGGAATGCTCTACTTGAGGAAGTGGTATCCTGTAAAACAGTGGGCATTTTCAAAAGGGGATGGGACAAGGTGAGAGGAAGTAATTGGGAAGGGGATGGAGTCAGAGTAGCTGCAAGGTGATGGTGCTAGCTGCACACTCGAGCAGACTTGATAGACCTATTTCTGATGGCTAATTCGTATGTTCATATCTTCATATGACTGTATTTTGAAAAAAAAAACTGACCAGAAAAAATTTTAGAAGGTGGAAGAGAGAAGAAAAGAAAGCCGTGGCCAAGTGTCTCAGAGTGTAAACAGAGGGGATAAAGAACAGTGGATAATTAAGGTAATAGGAAAGGGTGCCGAATAAGAATTTGGCAATGAGGTATATACACAGTGTGGAAGACAGCAATCTTCAAGGGAGGGGAAGGAGAGAGAGGTGTGAAGAAAGTTATGATGGGAATGGGACTGGCAGCCAAGATCAAATTGGCAAAAACAGTTGAACACAAGGTCTAGTTTGGCTAAGGTGGATCTAAAGGCTGTCCAAGTACACCACAACCTCATAGTCAAATGCTGGGAGGATCACTTTTACAATGACCTTATGACACATGGGGTGGGAAATACAAGATCTGTTTCAGTATAATATAACCAGCATAGGAGTTGTTTTTTTGTGGATAGTGTCCACATTACATTAAAAGTCAGAATGTGTCCAGCTGGACTTGCAGATATTTAAAGGAATCAACTTATTCCAGTGGTGCTCCACCAAGGTTCATGAAGACCACAGTGGGCTGGAGTTTGACCAATCATTGTCTGGTTCTCATGGATAACACTTTATTGGTGTTAAGAGAGAACTGCTTGGCAAAGTATGACAGGGTCAAGACTGTGTCCCATTTTTATATGGCAAAATAAAATTACTAAAAACCTACACTCTTCTATCCTGTCCTTTCTATAGTTTCAAAAAATTAATATGCAACCATATTCTCATGGGACCTACTGTAGGACATAGCCCCTCCAGCATTCCTCTGATGCTTCCAAACACCTTGCTCCTTTTCCTGCTCTTCCTGGTCTTGCTTCTTATGCCAGCTGTGTTTTTCTGTCTTTTTTTTTGCCTTTCTCCTCTTTGCCACAGTACATGGTGAACCCCCATGAAACTTGACTTACAGACACTATAATCGCAAATTTAGGAGTTTGTTGAAAGAACAAATTAACACAGAAGGCAGTGAATGGTTAGTTTTTTTTAAGCCTGAGTTAAAGTTGTTTTTCTTACTTGTTTGTTATCCAAAGAGACTTAGGATAGACAGCTAACTGAATGTGGTGTGCTGAGAACAAAACATCTCGGAGGGGTCAGAATATATATATATATAGACCTAGGATGGGTGAAAAAAGGAGGCTCTGCATACACTCTGCACTCTCAGAGGAGAAAGGGTAGGCTGCCTAAGAAGCTGAGAACAAGAAAGACCTAACCTAGTCAAACAGGTTAACCAGAAGCTGTACGGTATTTCTTTATACTGCTCAGAAAGGGGCAGCTGCAGTTTTGATACCAGCAAGAATTGTCAGAGCAGATATAGAGTGCAAAAGAGTTTACTGGATATATTATTTGTAACTGAAACAAACTAGCTACCAAATCCATTTTCTGAATCTATTTTTCATTCTAATGACATCTGACAGTTTATATTTTTTTTGATTGTTTAATAAAACAGTACTATTCATGTCTTGTACATTTTCCCATAGTCTCTCTCTGTACATGGGTTGAGAGGAAGGCTGGGAAGCAGAAAGAGCAAATGTGGAGAAGAAGGTTTTGAAAGCAGACTATATCCCTATGAGGTCTAAGGTAGAGGAGGCACCTAGGTACCAGGGAACTGCAAAATGAGGAAAAAAAATCGATGATCCATACCTTCACAAGTCTCATTGGTACACTGCAACACTCCATCTTGACACACACTGTAAACAGAATCAGAAGGACAGTGTTAGTGCATATGTTTAAAGGAGTGCAGCTTATTTTGAATGACTTTAGTGATTCCAGTGATTCAGCAATCATAGCTGCAGGGCCTCTTATTCTGCATATGGGCACTGCTTGGAGTGGCAACATTAAACAGCAGCTTTCTAGTTTAAAGGCCAATAATCAGTATTACATTGCCTTTTTATGTTGGCTTGCACGCACGTGCAAGCAACATCTTGTGGTGGTAGCAGAAATGTAGAGGTATGTCAGTATTGGCAAATGCAGGGGATGCTTTAGTGGGTGTGTACCTCAGCCCCCAATAAGTGAGCATGCTGCCGATGACAGCAGTTTCAAAGAGAGCCATGGAGATGAAACAAATCTGCCACTGCAATCAGAGACAGGCTCGTCATTGCAGTGGCAGATGCCACACCTCCATTACGTGCCTTTCCTGGTGAAATATTTCAGTAAAAATGGCGGCTCCTGCCATCCACCACACAATCCACAGAAAGTAGACATCAGGGTGCCCAATCCCTGTGTCAGCATGTTCGCAGCTCCTGCCGCCTGCCCACAACACAATCTCCCACTGCTACAGCCCTCCCACTCCTCCTGTCCCCGACAGACAATAAAACCCTCCCATAACCTCCCACTGCTGCCCTCCTGCTTCCCCATCCCCCAGAGAATGTAACACACTGGGACCCCACCCCAGTGTGCCTAGTGTTTTTTTTTCTTTCTTAACCAGTAAATGAAGAAAACCTTTCCTCAACATTTTTTTTTTAATTTTTTTCCTGCAAACAAGAAAACGGTTCACCAATGTCTCCCCATCCCCCTCCCTCTGTGCACCCACCTTCCTGCACTCTGCCTCACCCATACTTACCCTCCAGAGCTGGGGAGCCACAATCTTACATAGATACATAGATGTTGCCAGTAGATAAGGGCCTTGTGGCCCATCCAGTCTGCCCTATCCCTCTTTCTAATGCTTTAGGTACCCTAGATGCTACAAGCCCCCCCTTTAACTCCTTGCTTGATAATTCCCATATGCCTATCCCATGCATACTTGAATCCATGAACTGTGGCCACCCCACCACTTCCTGGGGAGACTGTTCCATCTCTCCACCACCCTTTTAGTGAAGTAGAATTTCCTCAAGTTCCTCTAAGTTTTCCACCTTTTAGTCTCATGCTGTGCCCTTGTTCTGTTATTTCATTTCATGTGAAAGATGCTCCTCTGGTACCGTGTTGATCCCTTTAGATATCTGAAGGTCTCTATCATGCCTCCCTCTCTCTTCCCTCCAGGGAGTACATATTTAGAGCTCAGAGTCTCTCCTCATACAACTTTGCTGTATCCCCAACACCATTTTGTCACTCTCCTCTGTACCATCTCCCTCCTGTCTGACTTTTTTTGGAGATGGGGTCTCAGGGTGAACACATTACTCAGGTGTGGCCTTACTAGGGAGTTGTACAATGGTACAACCATTTCCTCCTTCTACTTGTTTTACCCTCCCTCTGCACCCTAGCATTCTGTTAGCCTTTCCAACTGCTTCACAACACTGTTTAGCCACTTTGAGGGTTGACTTCTGACTACCCCTAGATCCCTTTCCTCTGTGATGGCCTCCAGTGTTCCCCGTCTAGTTCATACTCAGCCCTAGGATTCCCTCTCCCTAGGTGCATAATCTTGCACATTTTTGCATTGAACCCCAATTGCCATTCCTTGGACCAGTTTTCTAGCTTCTTCAGATCCCACCTCATTTTTTCTATACCTTCCTGTGTATCTACCCTGTTACGTAGCTTTCTATCATCTGTGAACAGGCTAACCCTCCCTTCTAGACTCTCTGCAATATCGCTTATGAAGACATTGAAGAGCACTGGTCATAGCACTGATCTCTAGGGTATGACACTTGTCACCCATCCCTCCTGTGAGCTAACCCCATTTACTACCACTCTTTGTGTTCTGTTACTCAACCAGTTTCTAACCCACGTGACCACCTCTGTCCCCACCCCCAGATTTGCCAGCTTGTGGATTAGTCTCCCTTGTGAGACCGTATCGGAGGCCTTCTTGAAGTCCAGATAGACCACATCTACCACTTTTCCCTGGTCTATTTCCTTTGCCACCCACTTGAAGAAATCAATCAAGTTGGTTTGGTATGACCTCCCTGCAGTGAATCTATGTTGCCTTGGGTCCAGCAGCCCCCTTGTTTCTAGGTAGTCCACCAGCCTTTCCTTAAGTAGGGTTTCCATCATTTTACCTACTATCAAGGTCAAACTGACTGTGCAGTAGTTTTCTGCCTCCTTCTTGCTACCACTTTTGTGCAAGGGTACCAGTGATTCACTGAATGGCTTAGCCAGAGGTTTAGCCAGTTCCTCCTAGAGCTCCCTTAGGATCCTAGGGTGTATTCCATCGGGCCCCATAGCTGTATCCACCCTAAACTGTTCTAGTGCTCTTTTTACTCTGTCCTCTGAAAAAGGTCTAATGTCCACCCCTTCTCACTGTTCACCCTTCTCCATTAATGGGGGACCTTCTCCATTGTCTTCTTCCATGAATATGGAGCAGAAGTATTTGTTGAGGATGGTCGCCTTGTCAATGTCTTTCTCCACTACCCTGCTTCCCTCTTCCCTAAGTCTCACAATCCCTCACACTGTCTTCCTTATCTTGTTAATATATATAAAGAATGCCTTCCCTCCTTCCTTCACTGATTTAGTTAGCTTTTCCTCTGTTTCAACCTTTGCTGTCCTTACTGCCTTATTCACTTTCTTCATTTTCCAAGTATTCTTGCCTGTCCTCCATACCTGTGTTGCCTTGTACCTCAGAAATTCCATCTTTTTCCCTCTTACTAGCTCTGCTACTCCCTCTAGATCCACAGTGGTTTCCTTTTTTTCTTTTGTTCTTGCTACAGGGCCTGGCACAATGGTTAGCTACCAGGTGCAGGGCTTCCCTTATCTTATCCCACTGTTCCACTATTCCTCTTATGTCACTGTATCCCTGCATAGCCTTCCTGAATTTGTCCTTCATCTTACCAAAGGCTGTCCTCCTGAAATCCAGGATCCTAGTCCTTGTGTGGCAAGCCTTCTGTGATGCCCTTATGGTGAACCCCACAGCTTGATGATCACTAGTCCCTAGGGTCTCCCCCACTGTGACTTCCTTTATCCCATCCCCATTGCTTAGGAAAAGATCCAGAATTGCATTAGCCCTTGTAGGCTCCATCACTAGCTGTGTGAGACCTGCCCCTTGCAGGGATTGCAGGAATCCCTTACTCCTAGCTGAGGCTGCCGCCGGGATGCTCCAGTCCACATTTGGCAAGTTGAAGTCACCCATCAGCAGCAATTCACCCTTTGTTGCCATGTTCTCTATAGTCTCCAGCAGTTCTCTGTCTACATCCTCTGCCTGCCCTGGGGACCTGTATATCACTCCTGTTCTAAGTACTGTTCACCTCCACACTTCCAGGTTTACCCACAGTGTCTCTGCTTTTCCAACCTTGTCTTGTGGGATTGTTGCTTTTATCCCTTCCCTGATGTACAATGCCATCCCTCCCCCCTTCTTGCCTTCCCTGTCCCATCTGTGCAGCATGTACCCTTGAATGGCTAGCTCCAAGGCATGGTTGCTGTTGCACCATGTCTCTGTGACTGCCATAATGTCCAGGTCCTCAGAGGCCATTAATGCCACAAGACTTCGGGATTTTGTTACCCATATTGTGGGCATTACACATAGCCTTCCAATCACAGCTTCCCCCCTCTGCTATAACTCCAGCACCATCCCCCTTATGCAGTGTCTGCCCCTCCTGTACTTTACATGAGGTCCCTCCTTTTTTACCTGTGGCCACTCGTTGCTCATGGGCATGCCTGTTTCCTTTAGTCTGATGCTGAGGGATTCTCTTCCATTCACTGATCCCCTTACCTTCACATCTTTCTGCTGCATCCTCATTTAGGTCTTCTTCTCTGTGCTGGAGACCTCCAGTTTAAACCCTCCACAAAGACCTCCAACCTCTGCCTTAGTACTCTCACTCCTTCTCTGATGAGATGCAGACCATCATGCTTGAAGCGCTTCCTGTCCCAGAAGATCCTCCAATCTCCAGTGTAGTGCATCTCATTGTCTGCACACCAACCCTGGAGCCACCGGTTGAATTCCTGATCTTTGTTCCTGATCTTGTCCTCACTTCTGCCCTTCCTCCAAACTGGCAATACCTCCGAGAAGGCTAGATGTGTTGTGCTCCTTTAGGCTCTCTGCTAGGTCTTCATGTCTGTCTTGGCTTCCCTACACAGTTCTGTTTGCTATGCCATTTGTCTCAAGGTGGACAATGATCACCACAAAATCCTGATCTCTTCTCATCAGCTGTCCTGCTCTGTCCTTTATTCTCCTTGCAGATGCTCCTGGCATGACATTTCATCATGGTTTCATCCCTTTGCACTGATGGACTGTGCCTCCACTCTTGAACATAGAATCCTCCTGTTGCTCTGTATATTTTTCTTCTCCTTTCTTGTACCTCCTTCCTGCTGTCTTGAATCAGGTTTGTCCTGCTAAAGTCTACCTTCTTCCCCACCTGGTTTCTGTCCCTGGCTGGGAGCAAAACAATTTGCATGTGGATAGCATGTGGCTGGCAGTGGACCATCTTAGCTCTAGGTGCCCCACTGCCCTCCCACAACTTTCCATCACCCAAGACCCATGGGCCTTGAGGGAGTGCATGGGTAAGGGGGTTGTGGAGCATCCTAATCCAGTCTCCTCTGCAGCCTCACTGATCTCTTCTCTTGTCTGCCATAGCTCCCTCCATAGTTCCTCAACTGTCCTGCAGAAGGGGCACCCCATTTTCCAGAGTGTCAGCCTTGCTACCAGCCCTCCACAGCTCTGGTAGATCTGGAAGTCTATGTCTGTTTTCCTCCTGACCTGTAGGTGTCACTGTTTCTTTCTCAATTTACTGTGTCTTCTCTGCCCTCTCTTCCTGTTCTCACTGGTTTGTTCCTTTGGGAGCCCTGCAGGAAGTTCCCTTGGGCTTCTATACATGTAGAAAGACCCTGGGTGGTTGGAAGAGGGGGTGGAAGGGTGGGTTGTACTGTTACCACCCTAAGCAATTTGCAGTAAAGTGATGGGGAAGGGGGAGATTTAGCTGATTTCCCTTTTCCTCTCTAAAATGAGGTACTCTTGAAAGTAAATGCTAGCTCCTTTTCAGTTGCTAGCTGTTGTTTCTAAAAGCTGAAGCAGAAGTAAATATTAGGTCCCTTTCAGCTGCTAGCTGCTGCTTCTAAAAGCTGAAGCGGGACGCGTCTCCACTCTTCAAAGCCGAACTGTGATGTGAAGAAATGACGGTAAGCTTTATACTGGGAAGCAATGGGGGGTTTTCAACTTAGCTTGATGTGTCAGCCATTTTGTGGAATTTTGGTGCAAAATTTTTAACATGAGATTCTTGGGACCCCACCTCGTGAACATGTCACTGTCATTTCATTTCTTGGCCCTGAAAGGTAATTTCATGGTTGCTGTGTGTAATCAACTTTTGGGACCAAGTAACAAAATGGAACTGCCACTGTTCATGAGATGGGGCCCCAAAAAGCCCATGTTGCAGATCTCGTGGAAAAATTCCAAAAAATGACTGCGTTACAAGCGTGCGTTGAGCAGCTTCTATGCATGCTCGTAACTTCACCAATTTTTAATATTTTCACTCCAGATTTTTAACATTGCAATTTTCTCATACCTCATTATGAACAGTATAGCTGTCATTTTTCACATCTTGCCCGAAACATGTTTTCGTACCTATGGCTCACAATTGTTGCGGTTGCTGTGCAAAATCAACTTTCAGGAAAGATTAACAAAATCACAAAGCCACTGCTCATGAAGAGAGGTCCCAAAATGCCCATGTTGAAAATTTGGTGAAAAATTCCAAAAGTGACCTAAGCACGGGTATGCGCAGTAGCAGTTTCTACACATGCTTGTAAGTTCATCGCATTTTTTATATTTTCTCCAGGATTTTCAACATTGCCATTTTTTTCACTCTCCTCATGAACAGTACAGCTGTCATTTTTGCATCCTGCCTGAAATGTGTTTCTGCACCTGTGGCTCTGAATGGTAGCTGCAGTGCAAAATCACCTTGCAGGATTCAAAAGAAAATGATAGTGCCACTGTTCATGAGGGTCCCAAAAGCCCATGTTGAAAATTTGGAGTGAAAATACTAACAAATGCCCAGGGCATTAAGGTTTCCAACCATACACCCACCCTGTATAGACTGACAGGCATTGGGGGCATAACTTGAGTTCATCGGCTGTAATGTTTGCAGCATTCTACCCCAACCCCAACCCTATAGCCACTGACAGGCATCAAGGTGTGCCTTGGGGTCTATCACCCTAACATTCACCCCATTCTCTTATACTGCACCCATCTCAGCTTATTTTCTTATGGAATGGAGTGAGCATCAGGGCCAAAGACCCCAAAGCACACTGCGACACCTATCGGTGTCTTCAGGGAGGGGTGAGGTGGAATGATGTAAGCGTTATGATCGATGGCCCAAAGCCACCTCCCAACACCTCTCAGTCTCTGTGGGTGGCCAGTAAGCCAACATTCAGCATTGACAAATGCCTGTTTAAACTATAATGAAGGCAACATAAAACTTATTAAAGATACTCTGACTGACTAAGGAACCCCAGGTCCAACCATGTGAGCATATTGCTCAGTGGTTAGAGCACCAGGATGGTATTCCAGAGGCCTGTGTTCAATTCCCAGTAGGTCACATTATTTCTCTCTCACAATAGTTTGTGAGTTAAATTGCTTAGCTGTGGCTAATACTGCACTGAAACACATCTAATTGTCATCTAGCTAACTAGTATGATTTATAAAATATTTATACGTGCAATGAACTGTGGCTTTTGGGGTACAAGAACATCATGTCACAGCAGACAGACCCATCTCCCAGAAGAGTGTCATATTACACATTCCGAGGCTGAGAAAACTGGGAACTGGACCAAATTTAAAGACTTAAGAGACAGCATTAAAACACCCCTGTAAATATATTATAAATCATCTGATTTATATTTATATTTCTATGAAAGGGAAAGTTGACATGCTCACAGTTATTGGCAATATATCATACCCAATTTGTTAAACATATCTCATATAGATGTCTAGCAATATTAATATTTTGTGGCATGAAAATCCTTCTTTTAGAGATGGTGGCCCTGTTACTGTGTTTACATTAAATTTTGAGAATCAAATTGAAAGAATTAATAATAATTTCCGGTAACAAAGTCATGGGGCCCAGTTTTCAAAACATCAAGAATGACACAAGGGGTTCAATTCCAAGTCACGTGGCACAACTTGCGGGTGTATGCGAGTTGTGCCATGCGCTGCTACACCAGGGACCCTGAGCCTATTCTAAGACAGGCAGGTTCCCCGGCACCTACAACCCATGACTTGCTATAGCCGCAGGGTTGTGCCATGGGAATGGTGCAGTGGACCTGACGCCACAAGTCGAAGTCACATTCAACTGCTCTCCAGAGCCTACCATCTCTGTAACACTTCCGCAATCCCTTGGGAGCCTTGGGGCTGGCTGGTGTACAGGTGCATGGGGGACATGGCAAAAAATGGATCCAGGGTGGCTCCACTGGGGTGGGGGCACCACTGTGCTGGGGGGTATGTGCGGCAGGGCAATGTGCCATATGCAGAGCTGTGGGGCATCCATTGTTTTGCCAAGATGGATGCCCCTTAGACCAGCTAGTGCTGGTCTAACCTGGCAGCTTATATTCAGACTATATTATGTAAGTGGGTTACGGCACACCCTTTCAGAATAGGGCACAGGTGCTGCTGTAACCCACCATTGCACCATGCAGCAGTAGGTTGCAGGCATAGTGGGTGGTGTAGCCCACCTTTGGCACAACCCACATGCGGCACGGTGCAGGCCACATCTCTTAATAGCAACTTGTGCAACACATGGTGCAAGATGCAATTTGCACCATAGGGTTTGGCATAACTCACCTTGTGCCATGGGTAAGGCAACTTGGAATTAGGCCCAAGGTGCTTTTGTCAAAGAGAAATGACATAAGGGACACACTGTGCTGCACCTTGTGTCATTCCCAATTACTTTACTGGGCATAGTAGGGGTCAGTGTGCACCAAAGTGGCTTGATCTATGTTTGTGCCACCCACCCAGGTGTGCCAAGGTGAAAAATGGGCTTATGCTAGGACCTGCTGCACCCTCCTCTAACATGGTATTTTTGAAGCAATCAGGTCCCCTCTGTATTTAGATGAGGGCAAGACTGGTCTAACAACCTGTGGGCCACCCCACCCACTCTGCCGATGGTTCCCCAGTTGCATCACTCCCCAACACAACATGCTGAAAAAAGGTCGATACCCACAGTCACAGTACAGTACCAATTACGGCTGTGTGTCACATGTTACAGTGCAACACCTTGGTGTCCCCTTCACAGGTAGGTGACACTGTACATGGCATATTCCACTGTGACGTGCCACCTGCAGTTGTCCTTGCAATGTCCACAGTGCCACTGGACTGTGCAATAGATAGTATAGCAGTCACAGCTCCATACCTGGGATGTTATCCTGCCCACCTTGTCTGGCATGTGCTAGGCTATCACTGTGACACCTGCCAGGGGGTTGTGGCAGCCATGGGCCTGGGGTTCCCTTGAGGCACTGCCACTGGGTTGCACCACAGCCCCCATCAAACTCCTCCCATGCACCATTTTTTGGAACAGGGGAGTGGTTGCCACTGCATCTGGAACTTTGGTGCTGGGACCCCTCCTTTTGTAAAATTGTGTGCAGGGTCCCTGGCACAACAAACTCTGTTGGAAGCTGCTGTTTGATGCAGCATATGCCGGTTTAGGAAGCCCTTTGAAAATCAGGCCCATGATCTCTTATCTACTGGCATACATGCATCTCATATTCTAGAATATTAGGTATTTTGAGACTGTGAAGGGGGGCTTGACATCCCTTTGCAGGCTACATTTTTAAGGAATATGGGCAATATACATGCCAGACTTAATGATATGGGTTTTGTGACATCATACTGTAAGGTGTGTCTGCCTTCCATTGTAATATCTGGGTTCACATCTAACACTCGATGATCACAGCCAGGTCAACAACTTTCACACGATTGTATACATAGCTGATAACACATGGCAGGGTGTGCAGTTATGCTGTAATAACCACATGTGTGGGGTTGTTTCTGTCACATGAATGCTTACATCTACTGAGAAAATACTGCTGATACAGCAAAATTGCACACCCTGGAGTTTATCATGCTTATAAAATGGGAAAAAAAAAGTTGCCAAAAATTAAAAAGAAAAAATATTGTTAATGACCAGTGTGGTTCAAGGTGTTAATCTTTAAAATGTAAGCACTTAACATTAATTTTTAAAACTCTTAACAGACAGGACTCATACTACAACTCATAATACAGCTCCTCCCAGACACCATCACTAACCTCCCAAAATAGATGCTTTTAAACTAAACCCTCAGGAACCACCTGCTTACCGCGCAGCACTGAAGCTGTGCATAACCAGTCCAGGGCTCCTTTTTGCACACAAGCCCCCTTTACTGGCCTGCACCTCATTTCATTCTACCTGACAAATGCCCAATGGGCCGCAACTTCACCCCTTCACCCCTCTCCCCAACCACAAATCCCTGGTTGCACTCTTTACCAATTAGCTAGGTCATTGTATAGGTCAGTGCTATTTCCACCTGTAATAACTGCTGTAACAAACTGGTCCTCAGGCATATAGCTCTGCCTGGCCTAGTCCATAACTGTGTAATAAAAATCCTAGCCTGTACTCATTTATTGTAAGTGCCATAATGATGTACCTGTGCAAATCTTATTATACCCACCTGCTAGTATACTTTGAATCCCATGTAACTTTGTAACTATGTACTAAATCTCTTGTAATGATGTAACTATGTGCCTGCCTGTTAATTCATGTACCTGTCTATGGATTTTGTCATACTTGAAGATGAGCTTTTGAAATGAGTCTTTGACTCAAGGGTTGTAATTCTGACAATATCAATAAAGAAATAAAAAATAAATAAATACTTTTGATTTCTGTGGGGGCTGGGTGGTTGAAGTGGATCATCGTACAGTTGTTCGGTCTTTCCTACCAGGGAGGGTGGTAACCCACCAAGGGAGTGCAGTAAGACATATGTTATCACACTTCCCAGGTGGCTGAGAGCACTTGGCTGTGTCTTATGCTTCTAACCCACCTAGGGCATGGAGTAATATCCAAACACCCTGTTATGGATTATTGTTTACTTTTATAAAATACTTTAAGCTCGAAGGTGCTATATAAAAATAATGGCCTACTTACTACCACTAATATTGCAGAAAGCCACTACCTACATTCCATAGGGACAGACTTCATTATGATACCCAGGCCAGGTTGTCTGGGGATAGGTCATTTGAGATGGCTATCCCTTTGTTATGGAACACACTCCATAGACATCACAGACAACTTTGGTCATGAACAGTTTTTTTTCAATGTTCTTTAATGTCTGTTCACTGGTGGGGGGGGATGTACCCTCTCATCAGCACCTGGACCCAACCTCCCGGCATCCCCCCCATGCCGCCCAGTCTGGGTGTCCTGTAGTTTTCTCCTTACAGTGAGGCTCCCTGAAGGGAGAGACTGAGATACACCAGAAGCCCTGGTTGAGGCTTACACCTGCAACATCATTTGGGAGGTAGTTTAGGGGTGTCATGGTGCTCTGTGTCCAGGGGGTTTCTCCTTGCTCCCAGGAGGGCAGACATTCACTGATGTCAGTGCGGCCAGGCATGCTTCTGCACCCAGCCCATAGATGTTCACCAAACCTCCAATCACTGTTTAGTGGTCCAGCTGTTGCACTCTCAGTCTCCACAGGGTGTCACTTGTATGCTGGGAAATCACAGCCCCCCCCAGAGGAGGAGAGCTGTCCATGGGACAGTCATCCAGTCTCCCCCTGGCTGACCCTCTGATGCACCATACTCACTTCAAATACAGGTCATCAGCACCATGGGCAGTAAGCAGTGCCACTGAGAAAATGGGCCAGTCCCTGGTCATCAACATTGTTGGTGGAAAGGCTTGAAAGCCAACTTAAAGTTAATTTTAAATTTGTTTTAATGTGGAGTAAGAAGATTTCCTGATGTCCTTTATTTACTAGATTTTCCATTTGATGTTATCTGTATTAAAACTAGAAACAAATGTGTTTATTCTTAAACAAAACAACCATCAATACCTTCAAACCATTTCCAAATATTATTTTAATAATAGTTTATAATGCAAGAAACTATATTTCAAAAGCTCTATCTTTTGAACTGTTTGTCTCAGAAATTTAAGTTCCTTTTACCATTGAAAGCTTGGAGTCTGATCAACTGGACTAGATCATAACATATACAATAATGTATGGGAAAGTGTACTTAATGAGAAATTAATGGTTGCCCGAGGAGTGGGATGCTACATAAACCCCAGGGCAAAGCCCGAGGGGTTTATTAAAGCATCCCACACCGAGGGCAACCATTAATTTCTAATTTAAGTACACTTTCCAAAGTTTATTATTTATAATTGCTGGACAGCAATTTTTTCCAGCCCTGTGTCTGAATATCTGTCTCACACACTCTGCTGAATATCTGTCTCACACACACACTCACTCACACTCACACACAACACACATTCTGACTATCTGTCTGACATACATACACACACTCTCTCTCTCTCTCTCTCTGTCTCACACACATACACACACTCCTGTCTGTCTTCCCATTCGTCTTTTTTTTCAGTTTCCTTTTAACCTTGCTGTTTTATTTATTTATTTTTTACTTTGGCAAGTTCTCGTGTTGAAATCACGATCGCCTTACCTCAAGAGCGAGGTATGAGCCGTTGTTCATGGCAGTTGTGTTCTACGGCTTTTGAATGGCGTGATCAACTAGAAATTCACATGACTGTTTTAATTTTTTATTTTAAAAAAAGACGGTGAGTACTTTCGGTCTGGCGGCTGCTCGCTATGCAGATAAGGAGCTGCCATGTTTGCTCATGAGTGGAAGCCCGCCCAGTAGGACATTAGCAGCCAATCAGGGAGTGGCTGTTCTCGATTGATGTAGCGCTTGTTTGCCGGGTTATAACGGTGAATTATAACTGGCTCAGGCTATAGAAAAAATGGATGGCCAGTTATTATAATACATTTCTCCATGTTTTGGTACATGTCTGTGTATGTTTATACAATATGTTGCTAATAGCATGATTTTACCATTTTATGTTTTCAAACATATATGGAAAATTTAGCAACATCATGGGCTTGATTTTCAAAGGCTGATGCAGGGCTTGTAACAAGCCCTTTGTCAACCCCATTGTTTGACCCAGCTGCGCCAAACTCCTTTGATGCAACTGCACTCAAGTTTAGTACATCAGGCAGTTGTGACACTTTCCATGATTTACTGCAGCTTGCCCCAAATATTTAGGCAAAGCACTGTATAATGGTCCAACAAATTGTGCAAGTTAGACCAAGGTAAATCTGGTCTAACTTGCACCATTTGGCTCTTGGGATTGAAAATCTCATTCGCTGGCCAGAGAATGCACGTGCCCTATGTCTTGAATGATCGGTGCACTAGATGCATCTGGTATTCTACAGGGCTTTGAAAATTGAGCCCCATACTAACTATACTAAAATGCCAGCAGAATAGGGCCTAATGGTCTTTCGAGTCTCAGCTTGATTGGTCAGCTCTCACCCTGGGTGCTGACCTTGCTGCCCCCTCACCTTCTCTGGCTTCTCCCTTCCCAGTTCTGGATATTCTTGCTGCATTGGATTTTGCTTCCAGAACCCTTCCCCTGTACCTGTCCTAGCCCTCTTGAACCCCTCCACTGTCTCTGCCTCCACCAGCCCCCTAGGCAGTGCATTCCATGGCTCCACCACCCTCTCAGTGAAGTAGCACCTCCTCCTTTCTCCCCTGAATCTTCCCCCCTCCAGCTTCCACCCATACCTCTAGTGGCCCCCTCCTCCTTCCTTCAAAGCACTCTGACTGTTCCTCCCCTATTTACCCTCTTCACGTACTTGAAGACCTCTATCATGTCCCCACCGGTCTCTTCTCTCTTCCAGTGTGTACATATTTAGCTCTTCGAGCCTCTCCTCATAGGTCCTGTCCCCCAAGCCCCAAATCATTTTGGTTGCCCTCCTCTGGACCCTCTCCAGGAGTTTAATGTCCTCTTTAAGTGTGGCCTCCAAAACTGCACGCAGTACTCAAGGTGTGGCCTCACCAGACAGTTATACAGAGGGAGCATCACTTCCCTCCTTTTGGAGGTGATCCCCCTAGCGATGCATCCCAGCATCCTGTTGGCCTTGGCTGCTGCCCTCCTACAAGTCTCCGAGTTGTTCATTTTGACATCCACCACCACCCCCAGGTCCCTCTCAGCCATCGAGACTTGTAGCATTTCCCCCCCCCCAGGGTGTACACTTATATATACTTATATATCAATATATTAACCAGGTCCAAGAGTTCATGAAAAAAATTGCTAACCCTAACATTTCCAAAAAGAACTTACCTTTTGAAAGTTTCAACTTTGGAACTGTTAGGGCTAGAAATTTAATTAAATATGACCTAAGCCTTGTAGAGAGGGTAAATATTGTTAAATGAAAGCATATTTTTGAGTACATTATTTCTTCATGATTTTAGTTGTGAAGCACTAAAATAATGGCAAATGCATTATATCGATATTATTTAGTCATATCAAAAGATTGTATCAATACTATTTCAATAACAGGGGACAAGCACCACACAGGAGACTGAAGCAATACAAATTTTAACTATAATTGGCATTTCCAACCTCAGAAGGCTTGCTTTTAAGGTTGTGGAAACCAGAAGGAAGTTCTACCATTTTTGGTGGGCTTTGAGGGACAGAGGGCAAATCTGGGAGCAGCAGGAGGGATAATATAAATCTATAAAAAACAGGAGCAGAATTAAGTGTGCAGCAGCAGGGGACAAGTGTCCAAACAAAGAGACAGGCATAAAGCAAATCATAACATTTTTTGAGCTGTAATCAGCATTTTCGACCTCGGAGGGCTTGCATTTGTCACTAGGGAAACCAAGAGAAAGTCTGGCCATTTAAAGGGGCTTTGTGGGACAAAGGGCTAATTGGGGAGCAGAAGAGGAGTTAACTTCCACTATAAAATCCCCTCCACATTTCATCTTCCCACATATGTTCCTTTCCTATCATGTGAGTGAAACAGCCCAAGAGTAGAACAGGTGTAAGATTGTGCCTTAGGAATTCACAGGTGTCCTCAGGAGGAAGCAAAGGAACAGGAGGCTCTGCCAGTCATCTACAGTAAAATAGAGGCCCATTCCTGCTGTAACTCTCACTGCAAGGTAGGGTGGAGGGTCAAAGGTAGGCCAAAACTGGGAATAAGTGCAATCCCCTATCTATAGTAGGGGTAAAAAAGGGATTTAAAGAGGGTGTAGGGGAACACTAAGAGATATAAGGGGGCAAAGTAAAGAGGAAAACACTTTATACAAGAGGGGATTACTTGTTGAGAGGAGTAGAAGGGAAAACCCTATCTAAGGAAAAGATACAAAGGAGCAAAACAAACAAAAAAGGGGACACCTAGACACACCCTAGTAGGGGTAAGGGTACAAAAGTATTTCAAGGTGACACAAGGACAGTAGGAACTAGGAATGCTGGGAGTGATGGAGAGCAGTGGTTATGGGGTGGCAGTTTTCAGGGAGACCTTCTGGAAGCTGCTGTACTGCCCCATCTGCACACACCTCTCTGGGTTGAGGAAGGAGGTTGCTAGACTCCAGGCCGAGTTGGCTAGGATTCAGGGACCTCTTCCCCACCCATGGGCCATCAAGTCTGCCACTGTTACTTAGAATATATCAGAAAGGAGGAACGGATGGATTATGGTGGGCTCTGGAAGGGTGTTGATGGTGGGTCAGAGACACATTTCTGAACTGGTACTGCTACATAATTCCTATACCACTCTGGTGGGTGGGGGGCGGGGGACTATCAGGAGGAGGCACCTGTAACAGTGACAAGGGAAGATGTGGGGTCCTTTATAGTAGAAACCCAACGGATTATGGTATAGGACCCCTGAGGAGAAGGAAGCAACTTCTGGTGGGGGGACTCGATTATGAGGAGGATAGATGTGTGAATAGGAAGGGAACGGGAGGGGGAGAGGGAGGTTATGTGCCTAATTGGCACCATAGCAAGGAGAGAAGGGAAGCAGACCCTGGTTACTGCAAGGGTGACAGAGCAAGAGGGAAGCTTTATGTCATTGTTCACCTGGGCACTAATGACCTGGATTTATTGCAATTCCCTTTACCTAGGGCTACCAGGGGTTGATATCCACTGCCTCCAGCTAGTACAGAATGCTGCAGACCAGTTATTGACAGGAACTCCTCGATCATGTCATATTTCTCCAGTGCTGTGCGAGCTGCACTGGCTGCCGGTGCAGTGGTGGATCATGTTTAAAGTCGGACTTCTGACTTATAAGGTCCTACATGGACAGGGCCCAGACTACCTGAAAGAGCTTCTGTTTCCTTATTGCCCAGGGCGATCGCTTCGCTCATCTGGCAAAGGGTTGCTAGAGATCCCAAGGGTTTCTTTAAAATCCTCTGGGCCTGTGCATTCATGTACATGGCCCCAATGCTTTGATACTCTCTACCCTGTCAGCTATGAGAGTGCGTGACTGTGGATGAATTTAAATGGGCTTTTTAAGACCTATTTGTGGAACCAAGCCTACCCTATTTCATCTAATATGCTTTCATCTCATTTTATTAATGTTTTTAATTTGTGTTCTGTATTTAGTGACTTAAGTGTTGTTTTAACCTATTGTTATGCGCCTTGGTTTTTGAAAGGCGCACTACAAATCAAATTATTATTATTATTAGGGATGGGACTGGGACAGTGCAGGGTGAGTTTAGGGAGCTGGGGAAGGGTCTTAGACTGGTAGTGCCCTCAGTGGCTTTTGCTGAGATGCTGCCTGTTTATGACAGGAGAGAGAAGAGGGTTCTCTACACCAGGAGTGTCAATTAATGGTTTGAAGGAATGGTACAGAGAGGAGGGTTTGGCTACATTAGGGACTGGGGACCCATCTAGAAGGATAAGGGCCTATACAGGGGAGATGACCTGTATCCATCCAGAAGGGGAACCACAGTCCTCAGTGGATGGTTTAAATGTTACTTTGATGCATAAGTTAGCATCCCTAGACAGGATGTCACATGTTATTGCTAATACACTTCCCAAATACTATACTTGCTGTGTGCACTTCATTACATATTTAAAACATCGAGCTGGCATAGGCTGAAGGTCCCCCCCTTGGCTATTCAGGTCTCTAATTTCCACTTACTCTGCAAACTATGATAAGGTGTCTGATCTTACACCAGATGATGTCTACCTGTGATTTTATGTAACATTAACTGATTCAGAATAATGTACCTATTTCAATAGGTGTATATATGTTGCTAACTAGCTGTTTTACAGGTGAGAAGAATTTACCATGGGCTGTGGAACACTGTTCAGTTTCCATTACTAGCGAACTTTACTAATGTCCCTAACCTGGTAAGCTTAACCCTTCAATTTGTCAACACAGAATGTAAATCTATATGTATAAAAGTATTATATGGCTTTTCTCTTACTCGTACTGGTGACATTGTTTACAAAGTGATGGTTGTATCCTACTGTGTTGAAATGCTTTTCACAAAACTAATGAAAAGTATTAAGCAAAAAAAAAATGTTACTTTGATGAACATTTAAACTAGCTGAAGGGGTAGCAGAAGGACTCAGAGAGGCATAAACTGCCCCCCCCACCCACCGATTGGAGTTGAGAGTAGGGAGGACCTGAGGAGAGATGAATCCACCAGGTTGCAAATTAACAAAAGAAGCAGAGTGGTAAAAATAAAGGGGGCTGAGAATGAGAGCATTAAAAAGAGATGGGGGAGAGGGAGCCAAAAAGGAAAAAAAGGGGTTAACAAACAGTCATAACAAAATCTGGAAGGTCATGTGTGCAAATGCTAGAAGTCTAGGAAGTAAAATTCTTACATAGAGATCATCATGGCAAAGGCTGGCCTGAATACTGCAGCCATTACCAAGTCATGGTGCACTGAAAATCATGAATGGGACACGGTCCTACCAGGCTATACTCTGTTCAGGAAGGACAAGGTGGGAAGAAAAGGAGAGGGTGTGGTGCTTAATGAGAGGGAAGGCATAAAAGTGACAGAAATATGGAGAATATTGGGGGGGGGAGGTATCATGGGTCACCCTGGAAATGGGGAATGGAGTCAATATTCACACTGGTGTGATCTACAGACCTTCATTACAGGGGGAGGATTTAGATAAGTTACTGGTGGAAGCCACTGGCAAGATGGGAAAAGAGGCGGAGGTGCTGCTGGTGGGGGACTTCAGTGTGCCAGATGTAGATTGAAGCCTCCCAGCTGCATCTTCAGCTAGAAGAAGGGACATCCTTGGCTCTGCAGGGGCATTCCTTAGGCAACTAGTCAGGAGCCCACTGATGAGGGCAATACTGGACATACTACTCATTAACAGGGACAGTGTTGCAAACATCAAGGTGGAGGCCATCTGGGAACCAGTGATCATTACATGTGGTTTAACAAAAGGACAGCTGCAGATTTGAACCACACAAGAGTGAGACTCCTGGACTTCAGGTGAACAGATTTTAAAATGATAGGTGAATGCCTTTGTGATGACCTGGTATAAGGATGACCTTGGTGGGATGGAGGAACATTGGACAAAGCTAAAAAAGTGCATAGTGAAGGCAACAAACCTCTGCATTAAGTGAGTGAGCAAAAGCAAGAGGAAAAAGAGGCCACTATGGATCTCGAAAGAAGTGGCTGAAAAGGTAAAGGCTGGAAGGGTAGCATTCAGAAGGTATAAGGAGATGTAGAGGGAGGAGGATAAGGAGGTGTACTGGGGAAACAGAGGGAAGCAGGGAAGGCGGTAAGGAGTGTGAAGTTGCAAACTGAGGAGAGAATAGCCCAGGCAGCAATGAAAGGTAACAAGACATTTTTTAGGTACAGTATGTTAGTCATTAGGGGAAGACCAGTGGAGGGATTGTAAGGTTAAGAAGGAAAGGGGGTACTGTACAGAGGGGAATCAGGGAAAGGTGGACACTCTGAACAAATACTATTGTTCAGTGTTCACAGAGGAGAAGGGGAGAGGTTGGGACCACAAAAAAGTAACAGCAGTTCTGGAGGGAGGGTGGAGGACACTAGTCCTTTTTCAGAGGAGAGCATTCTGATAGGACTCACAAATTTGAAAGAGGGCAAAGCAAAGTGACCAGATGGGGTGCATCCAAGGGTACTGAATGAGCACAGAGAGGCACTGGCAGCACCTCTGACAGTCCATTTTAACATGTTTCTGGAAACAGAGCAGCTCCAGAGGACTGGAGGAGGGCAGATGTAGTCCAAGTTCACAAAAGTAACAGCAGGGAGGAGGCTGGCAACTATAGGCTGGTCAGCCTGCCATCGATGTTGAGAAGAAGTTAATGGAATCACAACTGAAGAAAAGTTATGGAATATCTTGAATCCAGTGGGTTATGAGACCTGAGGCAGCATAGATTCATGGGGGAGCTGGGCAACTTGGGGTGGGTCCAAAGGTGATAAACAGCTTGTGGGTCACATTCTGAATGAGGCAGAAAACATTCGGTCTGCTATACATGCATGACAGCCATCTATAGCCAGACAGCATGGGGTCTTAATGTCTCAAGACATTATGCCGCATGGCAAAATTGCGCTGCAAATACAGCATGATATCGCCATGTGGCATATGTCTTCTTTCTGTGGGGGGCTCCATCCCCACACCCCCCTTTATAGGTGCGGCATCCCCTGGACCCCCACTAAAGATTCTCAACTCCAGGGAGGGTCCAACTTGGGGAGCACACAAACAGTGTAAAAAATAAAATGTCTGGGACCGGGAATCAACCTCGGTCCCAGACACAGAGCCTTGGTTCCTTCTGCTCTGGCTCAGTCCAGTGAGCCATGGAAGCTGTTTGGTGGAGCCCTCTCCCAGCAGAGGTCTTATCCTCTGTCTGAAAGTGTGTGAATGGTGCAATATCGCGTACAGCAGTATGCGTGGTATCCGCTGTTGCTAGCCTTGCTTGTAGAGCAGAAAGCAGCTAACTAAAATAAGCTACATTTTCTTTAGGGTTCGACCTTAACATTGTTTTACTAGCCCTAAACCTAGTGCAAATTGGCCAGGGCTAGTGCAGCTAACCCTCTACTTGTCCGTCTTGGCTAGTGCAGGTTTTTCATGACTGTTAATGAAGTTGAAAAAGTCCCTACTTTAGCAGGCTGTAATCCTTTGCTAATCTCCCTCAGTGTTCCAGGCATCCTGGTGATTAACAGCTCATTAAGAGCTGCAGTTATCTAGCAGTTTAAGAGGGATCCAACAAAAGACTCAATGTGAGTCATTATCATTCAATTGTTAGGACATTCAGCTAGTGTGTACATGCTGGATCAAGGGCAGAGTGCTGTTAAGTAATTAGCTCCAGTTGCTGAACTTGTCTTTGATTTGTCCCAATATTAAAACCAGTGTGCCTCATTTCCCAACCTTTGAGTGCCTGTATCCAACACTGTAGTGACAGAATGTTATCATATATGCACGGTCTGCCCAGCCAGGTGGTCTGTCCAATGTATACTTTCTCTGGACACCACTGCAGACTATGCTCTGAAGTGGCCATCCATAGACCAATAGCTGCCATTAACTGACTGGTGTATGGTTCACAGCTCCTCTTAATGGATCACATCAGTCAATGCCATCAATGCAGTACCACCCAGCATATCATTTCATCCTAAAAACAATGCTTTGGAGCATGCATGGTACAAAGCAAAACCTTAGTAAAACATATAATTTGAAAGGTTAAAATAGGTATTCCTGGCATACACAGATCATCCTATATAGAAAGAGAGGCAGTACAGCATCATGCCTGTATACTGCTCCCCTTTGACTGATGAAAGGACACTATGATAAATATGTTTTTGTTAGGGCAGAGCATGTTAAATCAATATTTTTGTGCCTGGTATATATAGCAGATATGTCAAGTTTCTTACCTCCCAGCCCCTGTGTTTGTTTAACTCTCTCCAAAGAAATTCTAGAACTGCCCTAGCTCACTTTGCAGTGTTAGAAAACTTCCAGAAAGTGCAGTTCTGGTTAATCACAAGGTGGGGATGAGTGTCTTTCTCTGCTGATTCTGTACATTGCCCTGCAGATCAGGGTGGGACTGTGGTGACATACATGATGATGTTGGCTATTGTGTGTGCAGAACTAGGACTGCCTGATTGAACATTTGCTATTATGTTATTCTCTGGTTTGGCGGGGAGGGGGCAAAGAAAGAGGAAGCAAGGGGCACATTGTAAAAAAAAAATGGGGGTACACACTGCGAGTAATTGGACTCCAGTCTTTTTTTTTTTGCTGGGGCAGAAAGCAATGTGGGAGCAGGATAAATATGCAATAATCAGAGTATTTCTTGGCTTGCATTTTTCCTGTATAATCAATCAAAACTGACCATTATTATTGTGGGCTAGTGCAACCATCTGCGGGCTAGTGCAATTTTTAATCAACTTGTCCGGCTGGCTAGTGCAAAAAAAAGTTAATGTTGACCCCTGATTTTCTTATTAATTTAACACTTATATCTTAGCAGGAGTTAGTGTCTGTTGAGTTTAAGCAAAGAGATACCTTATTAGAAGTAGAAGGAGCCTTATTTAGGGTTTAAAAAAAAAAGAAAGAAAGTCAGTGTGTGTTCTGTGCTGGGAATGGTTCTGTATCAGTTTACTTTACTAAACCACTAGGAGGAGAGAGTGCTTAATTGGGGGTGTGGCCTAGACACTATAAAAGCAGGTGACTCAAATTACAACTTCTTGTTGCTAGCCTTTTTTCTTACTAATTGCCCTCTGTCCTACCCTCACCCACCACCTAAGCCAGTTCTACTTTTATAGCCACTGGATTTGACTGTCAACACGAACTTCCTGTTTGGCAGTAGGAAGGGAAGGATCATAGAGAAACATTGGTTTTGTCAACCCTAAAGGAAAAAAGTAGCTCACTCTTCCCCTCCCAGCTGTTGGTGGTCTGACACTGAGCAAGGAAGAAGGAGGCTACTGAAGAATATAGGAAGTTACTGTCCCAGAACAGGAAGGGTGAGAGTTGTAAGGAGAGGAGAGAGTAAGCATACAGAGAAACAGGAGGGGACACAAAATAAGACATGATAGGAGTGGTGCAGTGCAATGGCTGTGGGGCGACAGTGTTCCAGGAGACATTCTGGAGGATGCGATGCTGCCCTATTTTGCAGGCACCTCTCTGGTCTGAGGGAGAGGTTGCCTGTCTCAGCTGTCCTGGCTAAGTTCATGAAACCTTCTCCCCACCCAAGGGACCACCAGGTCCAATGCCACTACCTCAGAGATTGCCAAGAAAGAGGAGAGGCTGGACCAGGTGGGCTCAGGGAGGGAGAGGGTGGTGGAAGAGTTGCATCCCTCCAGCTGTACCTCTCCACAATTCATTCGCTCTTCTGGTGGATAGTGGTTCCTCTATGGAGGTACCTGCAGTGGAGACCATAGAGGATGCCGGGAACCTTCACAAAGGAGACCCACAGGAGGGTGGCATGAGACCACACAGGGGAAGGAAACAACTCCTGGTGGGGGACTCAATCATTGGGGGGGTAGAAATGGGAGGAAGGGGAGAGGGAGTAAGGTGCCTGCCTGGCGCCACGGCTTGGAGGGACAGGAAGCAAATCCTCAGGATTGTGGGAGCAGCTGCATGAGGGAAGGAGCTGGATGTCATTGTCCACCTAGGGACAAATGACCTGGCTAGGAATGGGATCAGAGCAGTGCAAGAGGAGTTTGTAGAGTTGGGGAGGGGCCTTAGACAAGTAGAAGCATACAGTAGCCTTCTCGTGGTGCTGTTTGTCTATGGCAGCAGGATAGTACCTCACCAGGGAATTCAATGAATGGTTGAAAACTGGTGTGGAGCTCAGGTTTTAGCTTCATGGGGACTGGGAGCCACCTGGAGGATGCAGACCTATACTGGCGCGATGGTCTGCATCTGTCCGAGGGAACCAGGATCCTAGGTGAGAGGTTTAAATGCTTCATTGGCAAGCATTAAAACCAGCCAAGGGGAGGCACTGAAAATGAGCAGTAAAATCCCAGCCTCCCTACAAACAACAGTAATTATTGAGGTAAACACCACGTAGAGAAGTCATTAGGAGCGAGCCAGAAGTAAATGTAAAAAGGCAAAGGCAGTAAGGACAGGAATGGGGCTAAAAGGTAAGGTCATCAAAAGTGGAGGTGATGAGTACCAATGCTCATAGTCTGTGTAACAAGCTCCCTGAACTAGTGGCCTTGATGGAAGAGGGTTGCCTGGATATTGTGGCAGTCACAGAAACATGGTACACTGAGAACCATGACTGGGATGTCAACATACCAGGATACACAATCTACAGGAGGGACAGGGAGGGTAAAAGAGGAGGAGGAGGAGGAGTAGCTCTTTATGTAAAGGAAGGGATCAAAGCAACATAACTAAAGAGTAAACAGGGAGCAGATGAGACACTCTGGGTCACCCTGGAGACAGGAAATGGCACCACAATCTGCATGGGGTTTATACAGACCCCATCTCAGGGAAGGGAATGGACAAGGAAATGATAGAAGGCTTTCTTAGAATGGCTGAAAAGGGGAGATATTGTTGATGGGGGACCTGAATATGCCAGATGTTAACTGGAGCACCTTTGCTGCAGGCATATCCAAAACAGGGTCATTCTTGATGCCCACAGGGCATGCCTCAGATAGCTAGTACTGGAACCCATTGGGAGGAGCAATCTTAGACCTGGTACTCTCAAATGGGGACGGAGAAAGAATCTCAGATTTAGAAGTGGGTAGCCATCTGAGAACAAGCGACCACCAAACAGTGTGGTTCACGATAAACACAGCCATACAATCAAGCCATACAAAAGCAAGAGTATTGGACTTTAGGAGGGCTGACTTTGGAAAATGAGAGATGCCTCAGAAAAGCAATAGCAAATAGGCAAGAAGGAGGGGTGGAGGAACAATGGAGAGTAATCAAAACAGCCATCACAGAGGCAACAAGTCTCTGTGTAAAGCAAATCAACAAAACACAACGAAGGAAAAAAACGCTATGGTTCTCAAAAGAGGTGGCAGGGAAGATTAAGAAGAAAAGGATAGCATTCAGGAAATATAAGGAGACACAGAAGGAGAAGGACAGAGAACTTTATCAGTTAAAACAGAAAGAGGCTGGGAAGGCAGTCAGAATAGCAAAGGCCCAAACTGAGGAAAGGATAGCCAACTCTGTTAAGAAGGGGGATAAGACCTTTTATAGGTACATTAGGGAGCAAAGAAAGACCAAAGGAGGGATACTGAGGCTTAATAAGGGGGAGGGAATGTGAGTAGAGGGTGACTTTGAAAAAGCAGGGATACTGAACAAATATTTCTACTCAGTATTCACAAAGGAAGAGGAGGGGGAGGTACCTAAACCAAACAAGAGAAACACTCTGAAGACGAGGGTCAATACCAGTCCATTTACAGAAGAAGGGTTCTGAAAGAACTAATAAAATTGAAGGTGGACAAAGCAATGAGGCATGATGGGATTCATCTAAGAATTCTAAAAGAAGAACTAAGGGTAGAATTAATGACACCACTGACTACTCTCTTTAACAAATCATGGAGGATGGGGTGGTACCTGAGGACTGGATGAGGGTGGATGTGATTCCTCTTCACAAAAGTGGGAGCAGGACAGAGCAGGAAACTACAGACCAGTTAGTTTGATCTCAGTGGTAGGTAAAATGATGGAATCACTTCTAAAGGAAAGAATTGTTGAGTACCTAGAGGCCAGTGGGGCTGGGACCCAAGGCAGCATGGATTCATGATGGGAAGGTCATGTCAGACAGAATCTAATAGATTTCTTTGACTGGGTGACCAAAGTAGTAGACCAGGGAGGGGCTGTGGACATGGCTTACCTAGATTTTAGCAAGGCATTTGATACAGTCCCACACAAAATATTAATACACAAGTTAGCCAGCCTTGGAGTGGGTCCCAAGGTGGTAGCCTGGATAAAAAATTGGCTAGACAACAGGATGCAAAGGGTAGTAGTAAATGGAGTCCACAGTGAAGAAAGGAGGGTTACTAGTGGGGTACCGCAGGGTTCAGCACTGGGACCGGTCCTTTTTAATGTCTTTATAAGTGACATTGAAGAGGAACTGGAAGGAAAAGTATGTCTCTTTGCAGATGACACAAAGATCTGCAACAGGGTTGATACACCAGATGGAGTGGAAAGGATGAGAAGGGACTTGACAAGGTTGGAGGAATGGTCAAATGTATGGCAGCTCAGATTCAATGCAAAGAAGTGCAAGGTAATGCACCTGGGAAACAAAAACCCAGGGCAAGAGTGCACAATGGGGGGTGAGATACTGACAACAGTAAAAATGGAAATGGTCCTGGGGGTAATTATATCAGAGGACCTAATGGTGGGCAAGCAATGTGAGAAGGCAGTAAGGAAGGCTGGGGGGATATTGGGATGCATAGGGAGAGGCATCAATAGTAGAAAACAGGAAGTTGTTATCCCTCTGTACAGACAGTTGGTGAGACCCCATCTGGAGTACTGTGTGTAGTTCTGGAGACCCCATCTCCGCAAAGACATAGACAGAGTGGAGACTGTCCAGAGGAGGGCAACCAAAATGGTGCAGGGCCTGCACTAGAAGACATACGAAGAATGACTAAAGGAGCTTAATATGTATACCCTTGAGGAAAGGAAGGAGAGAGAGGGGACATGATAGAAACTTTCAAGTACCTCAAGGGAACCAACAAAGTCCAAGAGGGTAGCATCTTTCAGAAAAAGAGATGTGCAAGAACAAGGGGGCACAATTTGAAGATAGAGGGGATGGCTCAGAGGTAATGTGAGGAAGTATTTTTTCACAGAGAGGGTTGTGGATGGATGGAACAGCCTCCCGAGGAGGTCGTGGAGTCAAGATCAGTGGGGGAATTCAAGAATGCATGGGAAGACATAAGGCAGTCCTAGTGGGCGGTAGGAGGAAGTAAGCTGTTGGTTAATTAGGATCTGCAGCTTATCTGTTAGGTAGGAAAATGGGCAGACTAGGTGGGCCAAGCGGTCCTTATCTGCCGTCAAATTCTATGTTTCTATGTTTCTATTGCACCATTTGCTGTCCTGGACAGCACTCTTTCGGGTTAGCTATAATGTCATACACTATTACACGTACAACATTATGACCCCGTAGGTAGCTAGACTTTGGAGGATCATGTCAGGCACGTGTTCCATTGACTGCAGGCCACTGTGCTGATATTTAAGGCAGAAAGCAGAAGTGTCAGATCTTGGGCACAGGGCAGAGAGTGGGTACATCTGTCCTGAGCTAGTGAAAATTGGGGCCATCCATAGATAGGTTACACCCACAACCAAAAGGAAATTGGGGCCTTACTAGGGATGGCATGGTCCAACCATACATTTTTGCCAAATATCAGCAGCATGGCCAAACCCCTGCCTGATCTCACAAGGAAGAAAATGCTGGAAATGTTCAGTGGATGGAAACATGTGTTGCTACATTCTGCCAGCTGAAGGAGGCATTATGTCAGGCTCCTATGCTCACCAGCCAGTCCTATTCTCTTAGGTTCACTGTGCATAGATGCATATTCACAGATCATAGAAACATAGAATTTGATGGCAGATAAGGACCGCTTGGCCCACCCAGTCTGCCCATTTCTCTACCTAATGGATAAGCTGCAGATCCTAGTTAACCAGCAGCCTACTTCTTCCTACCCCACCCCCAGAATGCCTATGACTGTCCCATGCATGCTTGAATTCCACCACTGTTTTGACTCACAACCTCCTCTGGAAGGCCTTCAAGCATCCACAACCCTCTCTGTGAATAAATACCTTAAATTACCTCTGAGCCACCCCCATCTTCAAATTGTGCCCACTTGTTCTTGCACCTCTTTCTTTGAAGATGCTACCCTCTTGGACTTTGTTGATTCCTTGAAGTACTTGAAAGTTTCTATCATGTCCTCCCTCTCCTCCTTTCCTCGAGGCTATACATATTAAGCTCCTTAAGTCTCTCTTCATATGTCTTCCAGTGCAGACCCTGCACCATTTGAGTGCCCTCCTCTGGACAGCTTCCATCCTGTCTATGTCTTTCGAGATTGGGTCTCCAGAACTGCGCAGTACTCCAGATGGGGTCTCACTAGCTGTCTGTACAGAGTGAATAACTTCCTGTTTTCTACTGGTGATGCTCTCCCTATGCATCCCAGAATCCCCCAGCCCTGCTTGCTGCCCTCTCACATTGCTTGCCAACCTTTAGCCATCTGATATGACTACCCCAGGTCCCTTTTCCATTTTTGTTGTTGTTAGTATCTCACCCCCATTGTGTACTCTTCCCTGGGTTTTTGTTTCCCAGGTGCATTACCTGCACTTTTTAGCATTGAATCTAAGCTGCCATACATTTGACCATTCCTCTAACCTTGCCAAGTCCCTTCTCATCCTTTCCACCCACCTTGTGCATCAACTCTGTTGCAGATCTTTGTGTCATCTGCAAAGAGACATATTTTCCTTCCAGTCCCTCTGCAATGTAAACATAAAGACATTGAAGAGGACAGTCTAATACTGAACCCTGCAGTTCATGGGCTAGATGTAGTTCTGTCAGATTATGCACTCAGAAGAAAGCATCCAGTTGTGAATCTGAGTAGGAAGCTGCACCCAAGGAGGAGGCCTATGGCACAATAGAGAGGAGTCTCTAGGGGCTGTCTGGACTTTGCAGAAGATGCAGCCTTATTTATATAGGAGGGAGTTCGCCCTGAACACAAGCTCTGTACATAGTTGCATAGGATTAGTGAATAGAACTCAAAATTATTAAGGGGGAGCTTGGTGCTGCAGTCCTAAAATATGGATTTTAGATACCACGGTGGGTTGCAGCATGGTAATGCAGTTGGCTGTCCAAACAACAGTTAGTGTCTTGTTTACAAAGTAGGGATGATGCTAGGAGAAACTGATATGGAATTCACCCAGAGAGTGAATTGTGGGCATAACAGTGAGAACCAACTGGCTCATATGAAAAACTAATATCATTTAGTGCTGCTTAAAAATTAGTTTTTTCTTTCTTTGGGAGGGGAGTAACAATTTGCTATGTATATCTGTTACTGTGTTTTCTTTTCCTTTAATTCTTTCTGCATAGGTATCAGAATTTAGCAACTGAAGGGACACAGTTGATATGCCTGGGAAAAGTACTGATTTTTATCAGGGACAGATCAACGTCCCTGATCAACTAGCTCTTAGAGGCAATTACTGTCTCTGCTATCTTGTCCCATGGCGGGACCCCGGACAATTAACAGGAGAGCTTCAAAGGGAAAGGGATTTTTCATGTCAGAAGCTGCTGACTAACTAGACATCCTGCTGGGCTACATAGGACTTGGGTCAAAAATCAGATGTATTTGTGCTTACAAAGTCCTAAGTCTAGATTAGACTGGTTTTCCAAGGAGCATATCTCAAGACAGAAAGAACTGGCCTAGGAGTGATGTTATAGGACAAGTGTGCCAAGGTTGTTGGAGATTGTTTTTGGGGAACCTTGTTGACTAGAGTTTGATGAATGCAAGTCAGTCAGTCTGGGACTCTGAATAGTTAACCTCTTAGGTTTGATCCTGCCCTGATTCCGCAAGATGTCCTTTGTGGTTAATTCTACTTTGGAAAAAATTAGGAAGTGCAGTAAGGTTTTCTTGTGTGTTTTCTTTTGCTGTATGCAAAACCATTTCTTTTATTTCTGTAGAGTACTCTTCTCCATGGCCTTTGTATAATATAATTGTATTATATGTGTAAATATCTTGAAGTATTAAAATATTATTTTTTATATACTTTGTGATTCTATTATTCCTTTGAGGTACAGATAGCAGATTTATATGGCAAAACTGGATTCCTGCCTCTGAAGAGAGGCTAAAGTTATCATCTTTTATTTCTAAAGTAAGATGTTTTCAGTTGTGCAGAGAGTGAAGGGTTATTTGCCCTTGAGCAAAGAGTGCTGTACTGTGTGAGCAGTGGCTCTGGAGGATTTAGACATAGAGATATCAGAGAGAGTGTCTGTGCTGAGTGATGGCAGCTATTGAGGACCTTGCAGGTTTCTGAAGGGTTCAAGAACACTGGTAACAGTCAGAGGTTGAGTCTGAAAAGACCAGTTTGTCACAATCTGTTAGTCAGTCATCTAGCTCTGTGGCTGTCCTAGCTGGTGAAAGAACCCAAATATCAAACATCAGGAGTGCTCACCGGCACAGCAGTTAAATTTCCTCTCACGATGCCTGCAACCCTGGTTTAGGAACATACCCAGGGAGTGTGAGGGCCAGCCAGGGGAGAAGGATTCAGCATCTCTGGGACTGTTCTCCTTCTCCAGGGGAAGGGAAGGGCTGAGTGGCCAGTGTTTGATGGACCCCTGACAAAGGCCAGGGGCATTGCAGCGCTCAGCATCAATATATTGAGGGTGTGGTGGAGGGGATGCTGGTCATCATTGTACGTCCCTGCCCCCGGGGCAGCAAGTAAAAAAGAAAAATGCTGGTCCCCCAGCATGAAGGCCCATTCCATCCTACTGCCTCTGATGCCCGCTGAGGGGGTCTCACTCTCATGGCCCCAACCTGGGGGTAATCCAGGGCTTGCCCATGATGTACAGTCAGGAGTGAGAAGGCCCTAGGTGGCCCCACTCATGGTGGTAAGCCTGGGCATGGGGACAGCGGGTGGATGGAGTCTGAGGAACAGGGGGATATGACCCCAAAAATAACAAAAAAAAACATCAGGAGTGCTGCAGGAAAATGTATGGTATCTCTGACTTTGGTGCTACAGGATCATGGATTCTAGAACAACCCAAGCGGAGCTCAGTGGTAGTCAATAAGAGTTACAGAATGCTGGGTGACTTCAGAATGGTACTGGGGGGGACAGCTCTGTGATTCTGAGTGGTGAGGAACTACTCTGGCTGCTAGCAACCTGGGTTCATGCCTCAGACTCAGGGTGGTAGGAGTGGAGCCCAGCAAGGAGTGCTTGAACTAGACCATCCATGCAGACACTTGTCTCCTAGGAGAGAGGGTAGACAAGGCACCATTCTCATAATGGCTGTTAGTAGTGATGCTGTGGAGGTGCACTAGTGATGCTGGTTATACACCACCAAGTACCCCTCTAGACTAGTGGCTTGCATGCTCATGCATATGTGTGTGTTTGTGTGTGGGGACTGGCAGGAAAAGAGCTCATCTAGACTGTATCATGCATGGCCTCCATGCTTGTAACCCCACACCCCAAGGCTCTTCTCAGTGGCATGCATGCTCCCAGCTCCAGTCCTAGGGATCCAAGGTGCCTCCTCCAGGATCCACAATGGAGTCCGACAAAAATTCTGTCAAGCGTCCGTCAGCAACACGGCAGGTTGACCGCATTCTGCAGTTGGCTTCCAGTTCGCACTTTGTTCTGTTGTTTTCTTTGGGGGGGCTTTGCCCCTGAACTCCCAACGAGGGGCAGCGCCCCCTCACCCACCCCACTTAAGGATTCTCAACTCCAGTTGGAGCTGATTGGGGGGGCTGGACCCCTGACAGACAGTGCCAGGTTCCAGCTGGTCTCCCACCATGTCTAGGCTCTGTAATCGCTGTGGAGGACCTCGCTGGAGAAATGTCACTGTTTGGGGGGGGTAACAGCCTCCTCCATGTCTTTTGTGGTCATTGTTAGGTAGGGAGCCCCCTGGGAGGAGTAGATCCAGGGTACCTGTGAGACTTAGGGGGCATGCAATGCCAACAGAAGTAAGTCCAACAGGAAAAGGAGCAAGATGATGACAGGACCTCAGGAAAAGGAACACATCTGGGGGCTCAGGATGGAGGTAAGAAAGGGGTTTCAGAGAATTGGGCAAGGGAACTGACACTGCCACTGTACAAGGCTTTGGTTGTATTCAGAACAATCAGTTCAATTCTGGACACTACATAATAAAAATAAATAACAGATTTAGGGAAAGTAAACTGCAGGGAGACAATGATGGAATGTGGTCCAGAGAGGTTGGGATATGGACAGAGACTGGCTCTTTTGGAAATGCTTGTATTGGAGAAAGGGGGGCAAAGGGAGAACATAAGAGTTGAATGTCCTGAATGGCATTTGGAAGGTACAGTTGACATCAGCTGCATTTTTTTAACTGTCTCGAGAAATGAGGCAAGGCAAAGTCTCAAACTGCAGGGGCTATAAGGGTAGGAGTGGCATAAGGAGAGTGTAGTTACTTACCATTAACAGCAGATTTTCCAGAGAATCTCCTCTCCAGAGCCACAACTTTGGAACTATAAATCATCAGTATCAGGAGAACTCTGAAGCTTTTGCTTTGCTGAAGCTACCCAGGATCAAATACGCTTATGGTAAAAGAACTGCTGCAAGCAAGAGCTGCATGAACATTTGTGCTGTCTTACATTAATTTATCACCACCCTGAACTTAGCCTGTGCCAGTGCTTCTCCTGCTTGTATATTTCATCTAAAGTAACTTGCATCAGCTGTGAGAGGGCGGGCTGTGGAGTTGCTTTGCAATGCAGCAGGAGGAGGGGCAGCCTACAGGTTTAAAGATCGCGCTGCTACAGCTCCGTGTTCAGGTACGGTTATGGTAAAAAGAACTGCTGCAAGCAAGAGCTGCATGAACATTTGTGCTGTCTTACATTAATTTATCACCACCCTGAACTTAGCCTGTGCCAGTGCTTCTCCTGCTTGTATATTTCATCTAAAGTAACTTGCATCAGCTGTGAGAGGGCAGGTTGTGGAGTTGCTTTGCAATGCAGCAGGAGGCGGGCAGCCTACAGGTTTAAAGATCGTTCTGCTACAGCTCCGGGTTCAGGTACGCTTATAGTAAAAAGAACTGCTGCAAGCAAGAGCTGCATGAACATTTGTGCTGTCTTACATTAATTTATCACCACCCTGAACATAGCCTGTGCCAGTGCTTCTCCTGCTTGTATATTTCATCTAAAGCTAAATCATCAGCTGTAGGGAGGCGGGTTGTGGAGTTGCTTTGCAACGCAGCAGGAGGAGACAGCCTACAGGTTTAAAAGATCGCTGCTACAGCTCCATGTTCAGAATGCAGCTTATGGTAAAAGAACTGCTGCAAGCAAGAGCTGCATGAACATTTGTGCTGTCTTACATTAGTTTATCACCACCCTGAACTTAGCCTGTGCCAGTGCTTCTTCTGCTTGTATATTTCATCTAAAATAACTCGCATCAGCTGTGAGAGGGCAGGTTGTGGAGTTACTTTGCAATGCAGCAGGAGGCAGGGCAGCCTACAGGTTTTAATTCAATATAGCTTTATTACGTACTTTACAATACACAGGTAAATACACAGCAGTAAACAATGGACTGCATTCTTAAAAGACACGAATAACAAATAAACAAAAATCCCTCCCCTCCACCCTCCACATCTGCGCCCTTTTACAGAAAATGGCAAATTATTCTTAAAAAGAAACACACCTAACAGTAGAGATAGCCATGAACCCACAAATCAATAATGGAATCCCATTCCTAAATTTCAACAATATAAGTAGGTACAAGTGTACATAAATATACTATGTAGCTTCTCTACCTGGATAGCTAATAGAATTTCTCGATACCATTCAATAATAGTAGGTAGGGACTCTTTCTTCCAGTGCCTTAGCAAGACCAGTTTGCAGCAGCTGAAATTTAAACCATGTGTGCTTTAGAACATGGGGTGTCCCAGGAGGAACATTGCCAGCAGGTAACACTCCAGGGTGAATAAAGAATCTAATCCCAGAAGGGTCCAAGACTCGCTGTATCGCACTCCAAAAGTTTGGTATGCGGACATAACCACAGCATTTGATCTATGACCCAGATACCTGACAACAACGAGACATAAGGGAGGAAAAGTAGCCCATATTGTGCAATTTATACGAGGTGTAGTAGATGTTATGCAGAATGTTAAACTGAATTAGATGTAACCTGTCCTGCTTGATGTATTTATAAATCATACCCCAGACCTTAGCAGGTACTCAGTGTCTACAGGAAGGGACAATTCACGTACCCAGTAATAACATACTCTCTCAGGGAAGACAAATCTAAAGCTTGAAGCTGCTTAAAAATCTTAGAAATTGCATGGGGTTGATCTGCATTCTGGAAGGTCTTGAGAAGACCATCCGTTGGTTACATCGTCCACTCTTGATTACTTTTAAATGCTAGTAAAGCCGCTTTGATTTGTAAATATTTAAAAATATCTTGGAATCTAAGCTGAAAGTGATTCCATAATGCCTGAAAAGGGACTAAGTCATTACCTGGAAAAGATCTACCAGGATACACTGCTTGAGTTGAGGGAGAAAGGAGGGTAATATAGGATGATGTCCAATCTGAAAGTGCCAATTATTAAAAAGAGGTTGGGCCAGGGAGGTGTGCCAACTTTCAGAGAAATACCTTTGAATTTGCAGAAAGGCCTTAAGAGACCAAGCTACTGGGGATGTTTTAAGCAAGCTGGGAAAGGTGGGAAGGTTTGAGTATACCAAGGCATGCAGGGAACTGGCAACACCATGAGCTAGCCTCGTTCAGTGTCAAGCCAGACTGGCACATATGCATCTTCCACTCAGGATAGAATTTCCTTTGATCCAATAAAGCTAATTTTCTTAAATGCTGGGCCCCATAGTATAAAAGAGATGGGAGGCAAGGTCTCCCTTGAGTTTGGGTGCCGTTAGTTGAAAATATGTCCTTCTCACTGACTTACCCCTCCATAAAAATTATTAAATAATCTTTGGACTTCAAAACCAGGATTTGGGAAGGCATATGCCATGACGAAAGCAGATAAAGCAGCCAGTGGCAAAACATTCATTTAAGAATATTTATCCAGCCCCAAAGCGACAATGGAAGAGTGCCCCATCTGTCCAGATCTGATTGTACTATATACCAAACTGGTCAGGTTAAGTTTAATCATCGAGGAAATATTCCTAGCAATTTTAATCCCCAAATACGTAAAAATCTTTGATTCCCATGACAGTCCCAGTGAGGTGCATATATCTCTAGTACTGCGGTGATTTAACAGAAAAAACGTTGTTTTAGAGAGATTCAGTTTATACGAGGACACAACCGAGAATCTATCCAATTCCTCCAGCAGGGCTGGTAACGAAGTCTCAGGGTCCTTGACATGCAATAGAAGATCATCAGCATGGGCTGAGATAGCATATCTCTCCCCTTGAATTTGAATACCCTTCAATGAAGGAGAGGATACCATTTTACGTATTAAGGGCTCCAAATTACAATTAAAAAGGAGCGGGGAGAGTGGTCAGCCCTGGCGGGTGCCTCTTTAAAGGATAAATGGGTCCGATAAACAACCATTGCACCACACCCTGGCCCTTGGAGAGGTGTATAGTACCTTAACCCATTGTACAAAACTATCTGGCATTCCGAATTGTCGGAGAGACGCAAACAGGAAGTACCAAGAGACCCGGTCAAAGGCTTTTTCAGCATCGAGGGATACCAGGACCACAGGAGACTCGGCATCCCTCGATGCTGCCATTAGATGTATTAGCTTCCTCATGCGTTCCACTGACGTACGCCCCTGCATAAAACCAACTTGTTCTCTACCAATAATCCCTCCTATAACTGAAGCTAACCGATTGGCCAATATTTTAGCAAGGATCTTAACATCCGAATTAAGAAGTGATATCGGGCGGTAACTTCCAGGACATAAAAAGTCCTTATCCGGTTTGGGAATCAAGGTGATCCATGTCATCAAAAAACAAGGGTCCTTTATTCCCTTCTGATACCAGAAGTTAAAAACATCCCTCAAAAGAGTGGCCAGTTGAGGAAGGCAACTCTTGTATAAATTGTTGGGTAGCCCATCTGGCCCTGGAGCTTTGTCCAGTGGCAACTGTCTAATAGCCTGCTCTACTTCACTTAAAGTGATTGGAGCCCCTAGACTCTCTGCTATCAGAGGAGGCAGCACAGGAAGACCAACAGAACTCAAATATTCTGTAATCTCCTGGTCTGTTACACCCATCAACTCAGCTGAGGAATAAAGAGTCTCATAGTACTTACCAAAGATAGCAGCAATATTTTGGGGATGGGAGACTATGTCACCACTTACAGGGGATCTCAGCCCAGGAATGAATTTTGAAATTTCAGTCTGCCTCAATCTTAGGGCCAGGAGTTTCCCTGCTTTTTCCCCTGCCTCTGAATACTGCAATGTGGTACGGTGAATGGCCAGCTCCGCCTTTTGCACCATCAAATCATAATAATTTGACTGCAATTGGTGGAGCCTTGCCCAATCCTGCATCGGGGATGTATGACTTAACCTGCCTACCAGCTGCTGAATTTCTCCTATCAATGATTCTAGAGCCCTCTATCTTTCCGAGCTCTGGTGGCGATATATCGCATAACTCTCCCGTATAGCACTCTTGAGGTGCCCACACAGTGTCAACTCTTTCAACTGTCCCTAGGTTAATATTAATAAAATTAACTATAAATTCCTGAATATGTTTCAAGGTTTGGTACATTTGAGCAGCCGAGTATTAAGGCACCATTATCCCCAATCTTTGGGCTCAACATATAGACACCCTACTGGAGAATGGTCTTACAATACCCTAGGAAAATGGATGCATCTATCAGCAGAAGGCCAAAGAGCTCACTAACCAAAAATCAATCCAGGAAAAGGTGGCGTGCAGGAGAGAGAATAATAAGTATATTGAAGCTCCAAAGGATTCAGGGTCCGCCATACATCTACAATGCCTACCCCGGATATAAGATCTCGAAGGGCCCTCTGTGCTGGTGACAACCCCACTCATTTGCTGTCTGAGTGATCCATCTCTATTTGGGGAACCAAGTTCCAGTCTCCACCCAGAAAAGTCAAAAGAGGGGGATCCAAGACTAACAGGGGTATTAACCGGATAAAAAAACAAGGGAGAGTCTGCATTTGGGCCATAAATTGATCCTAAAATTATAGGGGAGGACTCTAGCATACCCTGAACTATAATATAATGCCCTTCTGGGTCCCAGCATTCCCTGTTTTTAACAAAAGGTATAGTTTTAGCGATCAAGATGATGGTACCACTACGTTTTGTAGAGCTACCTGCACTGAAAACTTGGACCACCGAATATCTTTTGAAGAGAGAAATAATTGTCTCTCAATAAATGTGTCTCCTGCAAACAGCCGATCCCCGTATGAAGCTGAGAAAGGTGTTTTAGGATCATTATCTGATTATTTTTACTTTGGGCACCTTTAACATTCCAACTAACAAAATTATAAGGACCACTCATTCACCTACCCGTAATCTACTGAAAGAAAGGGAGGAGAGAAGCCACTAAAACCACTGCAAATTCCCACATATTGTCCTCACAAGGTTCAGCCACTGGAACCCCCGAAATGCGCAGACTTAACCCCACAGCCCTCCATCAAGATAATAATTAGGATAGCCCAGGAAAGAAAACACATACCCAACAAACCCCTCTGTTCCCTGAGACTCACCCCTTACCCCCTTACCCCCAAACATACCATACAACAACATTGTTAAATTCAACATAACTATTTACAATCTTTCTCACCTGGTTCTAGCAAACTCGACCTCCCAAAATATTCTAAGCATGCAAGTAACCCTTCCGCTGCCATACCAAAGCCCACCTCCCTCCCCTCACTCCGACAACTCACAATCATAAACACATGAAAAGGTAGCAATAACTGTAATAAAATGCTTAGGTTTACTATAACATGTAATGCCATTCACATAATAACTGTGAAAAGAAAATTAGCTAATCAATACTGCTACATATAAATGAGGAAGTATTGCCCCCTTGTAGACTCAACAGGAGATACCAGACCAAATAACATAATTGACCCAGATGAAGCTCTAAAAGGCTCCACTTGCATCTTTCAATTTGAGCTAAAGCCAGAGGGAGAAACAAATTTCAAGGAAAACCTCTTGCAACCCTCTAATACACTCCTCAGGCTCTGGCAAAACCGGCAATGGTGCAAGGGAGCTGAGATTACTGTCTAAAAATGTGTCCATTAAAAGATCTCCATGGTACAGGTCCCCCAGCAGGTGACGTAGACTCCATTGCACACTTGCTAATACTGTTCAGTTGGGCGCAAACGCAAAGAGTCACTAAATCAAATTAACAAGAATACTCCCTCAACCTCGTGGACACCCACTTCAGTTGGGAATCAGCGACCCATTTCAGCAACATATCTTCCACAGACACTACAAATACATCTTAACAATTCCCTGTCCCTTCAAGGAGGAACATTTTTGGCTGTCAATTACTTCCCCACCTCACTTGAACAGATCGGGGAAGAGGATACTAAGCTCAGTTGAAGCTTGAGCAAGCGACTCCAAACTGACCCACTTTTCATTATGATTCACTTGTAGGGCTGCAGGGTAATGCATTCGGAAGGCCTTTCCGGCAGAGATAAGCTTTGATACCATAGGATGGAATTCTTGCCTCTTCAGATGAACCAAGTGGGGTAGGTCTTGCGATATTCTTAACTTGTGGCCCTTCCATTGGATTTCCTGCACTTCTTTAATCTTAACCAGGATGTGTTGCTTATCCAAGTAATTAAGAAGTTTAAATATAAGAGGTTAGGGAGGTGAGCCCAGCGGAGGGGGGGGTGCAGCTACCGATGAGCTCTTTCCACCACATAGCATGTATTATTAGTCGATGGACCAGCTATTCGCTCACATAGCTTTTGAACAAAGGCTATAGGATTGTTGCCTTCCTCCTTTTCTGGTAGCCCCAAAATAATTAAGTTATTGCGCCGACTGCACCCCTCTAAATCCTCTAGTTTATCCTCTATTTTCCGTATCCTTTGCCGTAGGACAGAGTTATCCAGATCTGTTTTATCTCTCCACTTATCTAGTGACGAGAGCTGAGTTTCAGCATCCCCGACCCGCAAGTTCAGTGTGTCAGTACTCCTTCTGATTGACTGAACATCGTCCAAGAGTGCAGCGATGGAGCTCTGAAGAGGCTGCATAAACTCCAGAAAGCACTCCTCAGTAAGTGCTGCCATGGGTGAAGGAGGCCTAACTGATGCCGTGGTTTGCGATTTAGGCCACTTAGGGGCCTTGTCTTTCTCCGGGGTCTGCGGCGGAGTGTGGCACGTGGGCGCCTTTCCATTTCAGTCTCCATTTCAACACCGTGGTTTTGCTGCCCAAGATGTCAGAGTGTGATTAACTCAAAAAAGCCACCTGAATCTCTTAAGAAAATAAACTAGTAGGTTAAATTCACCAGACTTGTCGAGGAGCGAGGGAGGCAACAGCTTTGCTAGACAGCCATCACGTGACCATCCAGTCTACAGGTTTAAAGATTGCGCTGCTACAGCTCCGTGTTCAGAGTACGCTATGGTAAAAGAACTGCTGCAAGCAAGAGCTGCATGAACATTTGTGCTGTCTTACATTAATTTATCACCACCCTGAACTTAACCTGTGCCAGTGCATCTCCTGCTTGTATATTTCATCTAAAGTAACTTGCATCAGCTGTGAGAGGGCGGGTTGTGGAGTTGCTTTGCAATGCAGCAGGAGGCGGGGCAGCCTACAGGTTTAAAGATCGCGCTGCTACAGCTCCGTGTTCAGGTATGCTTATGGTAAAAAGAACTGCTGCAAGCAAGAGCTGCATGAACATTTGTGCTGTCTTACATTCATTTATCACCACCCTGAACATAGCCTGTGCCAGTGCTTCTCCTGCTTGTATATTTCATCTAAAGTAAATCACATCAGCTGTGAGAGGGCGGGTTGTGGAGTTGCTTTACCACGCAGCAGGAGGCGGGGCAGCCTACAGGTTTAAAGATCGCGCTGCTACAGATCCATGTTCAGGTATGCTTATGGTAAAAAGAACTGCTGCAAGCAAGAGCTGCATGAACATTTGTGCTGTCTTACATTAATTTATCACCACCCTGAACATAGCCTGTGCCAGTGCTTCTCCTGCTTGTATATTTCATCTAAAACTCGCATCAGCTGTGAGAGGGGCGGGTTGTGGAGTTGCTTTGCAATGCAGCAGGAGGAGGATGGGCAGCCTACAGGTTTAAAGAGCGCCGCTACCATGCACGAGCGTGAGTATGCGTGCGTCACTCAGAAGAGAAACGGAGTCAGAGAACACTTGATGTTTCTAAAACTAGAGACCTGAATATTTAGTTTGGGGTAAGAGATTAGATTAGCACAAATTTAGTTTTCTGTGTTTAGATTCTAAAGTGAACTTAGGAATTGAACTAACTTTAAAACTAATTAAGTCTGGGCTCTGTTTTTAAACAACCCATAAAATGTGGAGTGCTCTTCATATTTGGGTGTATTGGTTTGCTTTATGTTTGGCACTATGTCCTGTCTTTTAAATGAAGATAAAAAACAAAATTCTGAGGATTTAGCCTCCAAAACATGTTTAAAGAGCACCAATGGAGGAAATGCAGGAGGACAATTGTCCCAGAAAGATTAAAAGATTAAATTCTTTCTCTATGGTAAGGAATCTGTTTCTAGTGATGGGTCTTTTAAATTATTAATGCACTTTAAGGGTGGGATATTCAAAGGGTTGCGCCATGCTGCGCAATAGGGTTCTTGCACTGAGAAGTCAAGTGCACCATTCTGCAATATTCAGCAGGAGGCAGTTGCGCCACTGAAAACATGCTGAGCAACAGTGCAATGCTAATGAATGCATGCTGAACTGGAGGGAGGAACCATGCATAAACTGCACAGCCCGATATTCAGCCGGGCTGTACCAGAGAATGTCTGGCGCAACCCGAACCTGCGCCTGCACAACTTAGAGACAAAAAAAAGGTAAGTCGAGGGCCATCCACGAGTGAGCTGCCGCATTGCAGGCGCAACAGCAGCCACCACCTGTGGCTGGCCCTAACCTACTCGCCATGCCCCCCCTGCAGCCCGATGGCGGGCAAAAGTATAAAATATCCCCCACTCCCTGACTGGCCGATCGCAAGCAAATGCTTAATAACCCCACAACAGCCCGATCACGGGCAAATGCTTAAATACCCCCACCAGCCCCAATGGTGGGCAAACACCTAAATAACTCCCCCCACCAGCCCGATCTGGGCAAATGCTTAAATAACCCCCACCAGCCTGATCGCGGGCTGCAAAGTACTCCCAGAACATATCCGTGGGCTGAAGATGTTTAAACCCCCAGAACATATCCCTAGTGGTCAGTGGACCTCTAAGCCCGATCGCGGGCTGAAGATGTTGATACCCCAGAGCATATCCCTGGTGGCCCAGTGGACCGCTAAGCCCATCGCGGCTGCATTATATAGACATCCCCAAGACCATATCCCTGGTGATCTGGTGTCCCTCCACCCACCACCCACGAAGCCCCTGCCTGCTCTCCCCCAGCAGCCAGCGGGCGCGGCAGCATCCCACCGCCTGCCACCCCGCCGCCCGCTGACTGACTGCCCGGTAAGGGCTTAGCCGCATTGGCTCTTGCTCTGCACCAATGGGCAGTGCAGCCTACCGGGCAGTCAGTCAGTGGTGGCGGGTGGCAGGCGGTGAGATGCCACCCAGTGCCTGCCAGTGGGGAGAGGGGTGGTGGGGCTTCGTGGGTGGTGGACACTAGATTACCAGGATATGGTCTTGGGGTGTCACAACATAATGCAGTCCGTGATCGAACTTAGCGGTCCACTGGACCACCAGGATATGTTCAGGGGGTTTCACAACATAATGCAGCCAGCGATCGAGCTTAGAGTCCACTGGACCACAGGGATACATTCTGGGGGGTTTAAACATCTTCAGCCCGCGATCAGGCTTAGCAGTCCACTGGACCACCAGGGATATGTTTGGGGTTTTAAACATCTTCAGCCCACGATCGGGCTAGCGTCCACTGGACCACCAGGGATATGTTCAGGGGTTAAAACATAATGCAGCCCGTGATTGGGCCGATGCGTCCACTGGACCACCAGGGATATGTTCTGGAGGACACTTTTGCTGCCTGCGATCAGGCTGGTAGGGGGTGATTTAGAGTTTTTGCCCGCGATCGGGCCAGTTAGGGGAAGGGGATGTTTGTACGGCTCGCCGCAGCCAGTGAGGGGGTGGGGGATTTCTTACATTTGCCCGCGATCGGGCTGCAGGGGCATTGGTCCCAGATGGCTGCTGCCTGGCACGGTGCCAGGCGCAAGTCCTCGGGGATCAGTGCACCTGCATGCTAATGGCATGCAAATGGGGCTATAAACAGATGCAAATGGCCCCCGCCGTGCCTTGCATGAATTATGGCCCTATTTGTATGTCACTTTTGAATATCGAAATTTGCACATTGGCGCAATGGTACTTGTGCCAATGCAACAGATACTCCTCTGACCACTTGCAGTGGCGCAAGTTCCCTCACATATGCACAGTGGCATGGCCGGTGATATTCAGAGAGTTGCTCAATATCATACACGCCTTTGAATATCACCCAGCCACCCCCTCTTGCCAACTATTTTGTGCAGTGCAGAGGCTGGCCACAAAATAGCACAGTTTGAATATCCAGCCCACTGTGTTTAGATAAACAAACAAATATATACGTGATCCTGATAATGGGAGGGGATACAGAAACAAACCCTGGGCCGCTCCCCCCCTTCTTGTAAATTAATATATGATAATGCTAGAAGTTTGAAAAATAAGGTAGACATGTTAAGAGTTTGGGAGGCTACAGAAAATCCAGACATTATAGCTTTAACTGAAACCTGGTTGACCCCAAAAATCAGAGATGAGGAACTTGGGTTACAAGGGTATGAGTTGTATAGAAGAGATAAGGAGGGGAAGGGGGTGGGTGGTATTATATATTAAATGGGATTTTGGACAAGTAAGTGTTCTGTTCATGGGTGAACTAGGTATGATTGAATGTATCCTCTTGAAAGTTAAAGATCTGAATTTAGTTTTGGGATTAATTTACCCCCCCCCCAAAGGTTAAAACTACAGATTTTGATAAATTGACCCATTACTTACATTCATACTCTTATGGTTTTGATTTGTTGTTAGTGGGTGATTTCAATGCTGCATGGAATAAGCCGAGGGGAAATGCATTACGGAATAGTTTGGCCCTATTAAACTTGAACCAGAATGTTGCCCTCACTACTAGGAAAACTTCCATTGTAGTGGGGGAACATTTGGATCTTCGATTTACCTCTGAAGGAATCCAGGTAACATCTATAGCTGTAAGCAACCTATATTTAGGGACTATTGCTCTATTGTTTGTTCATGGGGGTGGATGGTTTTAAAAAAATAATAAGAGATTAATAGCCAAATAAGGTTGCAAAAATATAAGAAAATATAATAAAGAGCTTTTCTGTATAAATTGAGGAATGTTAGATGGACAGATTATTTTAATACCTGAATTGGACTGGGCTATAGAAGAATTTACTCTTTTGTTGATACAGGCATGTAATGAAATTGCCCCTGTTAAAGTTAAAACAAATAAAGAAATAAATGTTCCTTGGATTATAGATAAAATAAAACATAATATTCATTATAAAAATAGGTTATAGAGAAGAGCAAATAAAACTTTGGAAGCAAATGACTGGGAGAAATTTAACAAAGAACGGAATTTGCTTAAATGTAATATTAGATTAGCAAAAAAAACATATTACATGACTAAGATTGAACAATGTACAGAGCTGAAAAAATATTGGCACTTGATTCAATCCTTTCAACACCCAGTCGTAAATATGCAACCTATCCAAATTAGGGAAAATAATATATTGTTGTCATCTTCAGATTCAGCAGAGAGACTAAATACCTATTTTACTACACTTCCAGATATCCAAATTCTTTATGGATGCCCTGAGGGAAATGAAGTAAGGAAACAACTGCATAATTCGGGGAAAAAATTTAGATTTAGAGTAATTAATTGTAGAGAGGTAAAGGAAGAATTAAGAAAACTTAAAATAAATAAAGCCCCTGGGTTGGATATGATAGAAAATAGATTCTTAAAAGATTTCCTAGAGGTCATAGCTCCAATATTAACAAAACTTTTTAATTGGAGCCTATTACACAGAAGTTTCCCGACTATGTGGAAACGAGCAAAGGTTATCCCAATATATAAAGGTGGCTCTATGGGAGAACCAATAAACTATAGACCTATTTCATTGTTGTCCGTGGTGTCGAAGGTCTTGGAGAGACTAGTTCAAAAGCAGTTTAGTAACTTTTTGAAGAAAATCTTCTCCTGTCTAGTTATCAGTCGGGTTTCTGAAGGGACCATTCCACGGACACCGCACTCACCAATTTGGTTGACATCGTGACCTATAAATTAAATGAAGGTGAATTGGTGGGCGCAGTGCTGGTGGATCTCTACAAGGCTTTCGACACCATTGACCACAACACTCTATATGAAAGAATGTTGAGTTTGGGAATTGATAACGAAACCCTTCCTTGGTTTCAGTCATACCTAACAAATAGGGAGCAGCAAGTTCAGGTTGGAGATGTTCTTTCAGATCTTGGGTTTATTAAAAGAGGAGTCCCTCAAGGCTCAATTTTGGGCCCTTTATTGTTTATAATGTAAGCAAATGATATCCCTAAAGTGGTAAACTATTCAGCCTTACGAATGTATGCAGATGGTACTGTTTTGTTAACAAGTGGGAAAACTTTACAGGTGGTGGAAGAACATCTTCAAAGAGATTTTAGTATTTTGGAAATCTGGTTAAGGAAGTCAAAGTTGGTACTAAACAATAAAAAAAACACTATGATGTTTACATCAAAAGGGAATGAAAATTTAAATCGATATAAATTGTCTATAAAAACATGTAGTAATGACATTTTGACACAGGTTGAATCTTATAAATACCTGGGGGTTTATATGGATCAAAATTTGAAATCTGATGTTCATATTAAAGAAATGATATCTAAAACAAAGAATAAACTGGGTGCCTCTCAGAGGTTTATGTACTGTATGAATCTGAAAATGAGAAGGAATGTTATAAATCAATTAATTATACCATGTATTGATTACAGTAGCCATATATATGGCAAGGCAAATAAATCTGAATTAAAATTGGTATGAGTGTTATATAACAATTTGACTAGATTTATATTAAACTGTGATAGATATATGCATCATTGTGATATGTATTTTCTATTACAGTGGCCCCTATTAGAGCAGAAAATGGACCTAAAATGGATTAAATTAATTCATTGGGTGGTTCATAAACAATCTCCTGGGTATTTAGTAGAAAAGCTGTTCAATGTTACTCATGGACATCAACATAAACTTAGAAGAACTGAGAGGAAGTCTTTTGTTACACCTAAATTAATGAATAAATATGGGAAAATGACTTTTGGTTATAAGGTGGTTCACTTATGGGCTTCTATTGATGTAGGAAAGTGGAAAATACAAAAATGTAAGCATTTTAAGGATGTGATTGGATATGATTTGAAAATGAAGTGTATATGTAATGGTTAGAGTATTTGTCTTTAACTACTGTTAAAGTATTAGGATATAAATTTGTATTTTGTTGATGTTTAAGACAGGCATAGATGTATTTTAAATAATGTGTTATTGTCCATTGTTGTTGTATTTAAATATGGAATGAAAACTTGATACAGGTCCATCTTGAAAATGGGATTCTTTTTCCCAATGATGTGTTAAACTAACTACCTGTCCAAAATAAACTTTTCTACTACAGGTTGACATAGGTCATCACTGCCTATACAATGTGGGCCACCCTACACCACTTCAGTTTCCTGCTGGAGACAAGCTTAGAGCTGCACCATATTGACAGGAATGGGGAAACCAGAACTCTTACAGGACCGACAACAAAGGTGGAAGTTCTAGAAAGAAAAAAGCAGATTTGGAAGGGACAGAAAAGGAGAAGGAAAAGCATGCAGTAATGGTTATATCTTCCAGAACTTTTACCTGAAATACAGAATGGGTAGGTGTTGGGGCTGTGCATATACAGAGAAGACTCTCAAAGATCAACTGTTACCAAGTGAAGGAAATAAAAAGCAAAGCAAACTTTATTTATATAGCACCTTTCATAATCAAGGCGCTGTACATAATATAAAATACAGTATAAAACAGATGATATAATAAATTATTTCAAATCAATCAATTAATTAATCAATCAGGGAAGGCCAAAGAAAATAAATACATTTTCAGCATAGATTTAAAACTGCTGATGGTCAGGCATTCTCTTAACTGATAAGGTAGAGAATTCCGCAGGGTTGGTGCGGCAAATGAAAAAGCACAAGCTCCAGATGTTTTAAGTTGAACCCAGGGAATCGCTATTAATCCCTCATCAGCAGACTGGAGAGGGTGATAGGGGGAGTAGGGAGATCTTTCAGGTAGTCGGGTCCCTGTTTGTGTAGGGCTTTAAAGGTAAGCAAGCATACCTTGTAGGTGATCCACCACTGAATTGGCAGCCAGTGCAGTTTGCGCAGCATAGGTGTAATGTGACTGGTCCTAGAGGTACCAGTCAACAGCCTGGCTGTAGCCTTCTGCACTGGCTGAAAGCAATGGATATCAACCCCAGACAGCCCTAGGTAGAGGGCATTGCAGTGGTCAAGATGGGTGGTAATGAAGGCATGGACCAATGTTGAAAGGTCTCCTGGTGGAATCAGGTGTTTCACATGGGCGATATTCCTCAGATGGTAAAATGAGGATTTAACCACAGCTGACACCTGAGACTTCAGGTCAAGCCATCAGCAAAAATAACACCCAGGTTATGCACCGATCTGAGGCAATTAGCTGGACATCATCAAATCATAGGTCCAACATGTGCCCAGCCCCAAAACCCACCCCTGGGCAACCCGGATCCACAACCAACACCTCAGTCTTATCCGGATTCAGTCTCAACCAACTTGAGCTCATCCAGTCTTTGATCTCAGAGAGGCAGCTATTTAGCATAGAGATCGCATCGACCTGTCCAGGCACAAAGGACATATACAGCTGAGTATCATCTGCATAGCAGGAAAGCTCAAGCCATATTGCCTGATGATATCTCCCAATGGCAGCATATATACTGCGAACAACATGGGTGCCAATATGGAGCCCTGCAGCACCCCACAGGACAGGGGAAGGGTGTCAGAAGAATAAATTCCAGTGACCACCCTCTGAGACCTACCTACCAGGAAAGATCAAAACCATTCAAGGACTGTACCCGACAGTCCACAAAGGAACCACAGGGTTTTCCAAAAGCACCTCATGGTCCACAGTGTTGAAGGCTGCTGAGAGATCGAGAAGGACCAAGATGGTACGAGCCTTTCAATCTCTCACCATTAGGAGGTCATTTAATACCCAAACAAGGGCAGTCTTCATGCTACGCCTCTTCCTGAAACCAGACTGGAGAGCTTCATAGACATTGTGAGTTACCAAGTGATTGTCCCATTGCAGTAAAAGGGAGGTATGGCCTGAATCCAAACTACAACAGGTTAGGTGCAAAGTCTGGACAATCTTCACAATATCCATGAATTCTGGTCAGCTGAAATCTGTCCAGACAGACTGGGTGCTCACTACCGCCCATTGGCCTCTGCAAAACCTTATAGAGAGAGAGTCGGGCTGATTCCAGACCTGATCATGGCAACCTTATCTGCAAAAAACTGAGCTAGCCCATCACATTTAATTTGTGAAAAAGCTCTTCCAGACTGGAGACAGATTGGATTGAACAATCTGTCAACAGTTCGAAAAAGTTGAGCTGGTCAGTTCTGCATAGCAGAAATCTCCCTGGACAGGAACTGTGCCTTCTTACAGGTAATTTCTGATTGATAGCCCTTATAATGTTCCATCAATCTAAGCCTGTCAGCATCCAGGCTGGACTTCCGCCATGCTCTCTCCAGCCTTCGACCAACCCACCTCTATTCCTTCAAGGACCCATCATACCAAGGGGACCTTGGGCAAAGAGTGAATGGTCGAACATGAACAGGAGCAATCAAGTCCAGGGCATCTCCCACTGCCTTATTATATTCTAGTACAAGGTCCCCTGGACTTGTGCTTTCACCCAGCAATCCTGATAGGTCCAGCACCGCCAATAGACCATCTGTGGTAACTCCTTAAAGGGCAGTACCGGACCATCTCCGAGGGGTAGGTCCATTTTGGGGCCCCAAAACGGAACCCTGTGGTGTGATGGTCAGACCAACTGAGTGGTTCCACCCCAAGTCGGTGATCTCCATCCCCAGGAGGAACAGCAGATCCAATGAGTGACCTCCTATATGGGTAGAGGAGATGCTATCATCCTGCAAGCAAACGTTTGAGTCCTTTGGGCTGCAATCTGCAGGGTGGCAAGGCCTGGTCCCACAGATGTGTGTTTCCTGTTTCTAATGTAAAATACTTAAGGATGATAAAGTTCTATACCGTTCCAAATTGGAGCAATTTCCTGTAGGATTAACATTGCGGCACCTATGATGCTCTTAGCCATCCATATGTTGAAAATATAGTGAGGTACATAAAGTTTTCACTTACTGCTACCTTCTTTCACCTTTTAGGAGAATCCAATATTGTGGAACAAATTTAGAAATACTGTATGATACCTGCAGTTGGATTTCTTACCTACTTGTTATGGTAAAACAGGTATACACCTCCTGCTGGTTTTGTGTGATTGGTTGTGTTGCTTTGGTCCTTCCCTACTTTGCATGTATGTGTGTGTGTGTGTGTGTGTGTGTGTGTGTGTGTGTGTGTGTGGTGGTGGTGGGGGGGGATGCACTGCTAGTTCTTTCAAACATCCTAACACACCAAATCTTTCTTTGCTTTTTGTCACTGGGCAACAAACCTTAACTGATGCATTAAAATGGATTTTTTGCCATGAATATATATATATATATATATATATATATATGTATATAATATATATGGATATCGAGGTTGTCAGATAATGATTATCTATATATTAGTGCTGTTTGACCTGGTAACCTCATGAGTGGTGCTTCTCAAGAGTGAGGTGTCCGAGGTCAAACAGCACAAGTGTAGATAAATCATTTATCTGACAGCTTACCATTGTATATTTCCATTTATGCAATAGGAATGTTTTCTATCAGTGCAGGAACATTTGGTTTTGACTGTTTATCTTTATTTTAAATGATAATTTCTGGAGTTTTGGTTAACTTCTTCCTAGAGTGTATGTCTGCTCTAGCATAGTGGTTTGCTATTAAATGAAACACCACCTTATTTTGTAGAAAACTTCTTGCTTGAACAAGTGTCATGCTCACAGTACTATGTGACCTTTTCATTTTAAAGTTATTTTCGTATTTGTTTGTCAAAAAGGGAAAAGAAAATGTAATTTTGCGCTGTTTTTTGCTAATTATAAAAAATAAAAGGTATCTATAAAATGAAACACCACTCATTTTGTAGATAATTTTGTGCTGAAACATTTTTGTGCTCACAGTACCATGCTATCGCTTTTTTTGTTTTAAAGTTATTCATTATTTGTTTGTCAAAAAAGTGAATAAAAATTACATTTTCTTCCGCTTTTTTGCTAATTGTAAAATCTATATGGTGTCTATACATGAAACACCACTCATTTTGTAGATAATTTTGTGCTGAACAATTTTGTGCCTCACAGTACCATTCTATCTTTTTGGTTTTAAAGTTATTCCCATTTGAATATGGTTAGAACCTGCTTTGAGGCTGAACATTCTAAAATTAAATTTAAAGAGATTTGTGATATAGTAACTGTGTGTATAAATGGTCACTGTATGTTTAAATTTATTTATACATACAGTGACTCGGATAAATGCATTTATCACTACATTGAATATATGTTCACCCCTATTGCATATATATATATTTATGCAACAGGTGTCTGAATAAATCTGCACTGATAAATCCATTTGTTTAGGTGCTACTATGTGGATAAATTTATTTATCCACATAGTAACTACATCATCACCCATTTATCCACACAGTAACTACATCACTAACTACTACCACCTGTGCTGCCTTCTTACCAGCATTGTCTCCCAGTTTCACTTTCCACCTCCTCACAGTGCTCTTAAAAGCCAAGCTAACACAGTCCCAAACACTCACAAAATGCACACCCTAACTAACCCCCCCAAACTGGAACCACATTTTAAATGAAAACACTCTTAAGGAAAAAAAGCCATTTTTTCCTCTTTCTCTGCATAGCAGTCCTGCAAACCAAACACAGCAACCAGGCACAGAGAAAAACCTGAAAAGGAATTTAACTAAAAAAAAATATGACAAACCAGAACCCTCAAAATCCTGTTGAATAAATCAAATATGTAGGGGTGCCTGTGGGATAACAAAGTTATTTGTTCAGTTGCCAGTGACACTATTAACCCTCACTGGGCCGCCACTCATTAAGTTACTAAAGTCACAGAAGCCTTCTTACATCTTTGTTATCCACAACACCTATATCTATATATATATATATATATATATATATATATATATATTTAAATAGGGGATACATGATGGGCAGGAGTGGGATGTAGGAAAATATTCTCACTCCTGCAGAGTAAGGCTCTGGAATATTTCATAAGTGCGAAGGCAAGTGGAAATACAGTGTCTCGCTGATGCAGGAGTGAGAATATTTTCCATATTCCATGATCTGCCCATCATGTGTGCTATTTATACCATGGATGTGAGACCAATTTCAGTGAGAGAGGTCTGTTTATTGTTATGAGGATCATGTCACTTTAAATGATGCTGGTGCTGTGGTATGTGTGTGTGTGTGTGTGTGTATGTGTGTGTGTGTGTGTGTGTGAACTTTTATGAATGGGTTGTTGTAGTGAGCTGTTGTTGGTTGGTTTGTGTGTGTGTGGGGGTCTTGATTAGGTGTGCTGTGTTTTGGTCATTGGTTGCCTGAGGAAGGTTCTGTTCTGTGATAATGAGGAAGATGGTAATGATTTCTGTTGGCAGGTTTGTGTTTCTGTTTGCTGTTTAAGTTTATTAAGCATTTAGGCATCATGCAGTTTGATTCAGTAATGTACTAAACTTGGGTTTTGAAATACAGCACAAGAGATTTGGAGATTGTTACATTTAGAAGTAGTCTGCAGCTGACTGTCATTATCTATCTTAATTGTGTTAATTTCAGTGTAGGGCCTGTTTTAGAGCTCAGCAAATTATAGGGGTGTTTCTTAGTGTTTTCAGATGCAGGTGAGTGATGTCAGCAGAGTAGGTATAAATGGTATTTATTTTAACTCTGCTGATGTCATCAGGATTTATTTCACGCCAGTGAAAATAGCATGGTTTATTTCACTGAATTGATCTCACCCCATGGTATAAATATATATATATATATACATATATATATATATATATATATATATACACACAATACACACACACATCCATACACCTATATCTATATATATATATATATATATTGAGCAAAAAACTCCATCTAATGCATTAGTTAAGGTTGTTCCACAGCTTATAAAGTGAGGAATACGCTGTTAGGGTTGAAAACCCTAACTCCAATCACCCCCCCAGCACCACACACACACAGACACACACACACACACATATGCAAGTATGGGGGAGGACCAAGTCAACACAACCAATGACAGACATCCAGCAGCAGGTGACAGAAATAACAAACAATTGTCTAAATGTACTACGAGACATCCCCACCCACCTGACCAGGTACTGCATGCTCAGTGGAGATCAACAGCAAAACTGAGGCCATGTACACCAAACGTACACATCCCTGATTGCAGCTGCACACAACATACCACACTTAGTAGTTCCATGGCCTTACCTACCGTTGCCCCACACCAGAGCACACCACATGTGGTGGGCCACCTGAGCAATAGAGTTCAGCAAAACCAAGGAGTTGTACAGGTATAGTATCTCTGATTATAACAAGGGTTTGAGAAATGCAGCTTTCTAATTGACTGTAAACATTGTAACAGCCTTATGTTTAGTTTTTATTAACATACATGTAGAGCCTAATCATATGATGAACATGGTTTAATGTTGTTTAAAAAGCAGTTTTATTATGATAGCAATAAGCCACTCCCAGGTATTATGTTAATGGTCAGTTTATCACTGTCTAGCGACATGTGGCATTCGGCTATGCCTCATTCAACATTAAACCCCTACAGGGTGATTAATAGACCATTTAACATAACTGTTGGTCATGCCTTATTGCTTAATTGTCTTTATGAGTAGATACTTTCCCTCTGCTAGGCACTGCAGCAGCTTTGCAACACAGTGTCCCACCCAGTTGCACCATACACTGTCTAATTACTGGAGAATGGCTGTGAATATGATGAACTCATGAAGATGAACAGTGTAACTTGATCATTACAGTCATTGAAACCTTAGTGTGATTATAACTGACAGATCAGTGATAGAGAATAACCCCTGCTGTCCTAGTACAATTTACCCCATTGTGAGTTAAATCAATACTAAAAACATTCTGTTTATATCTACACTATACCTACTTGATTCCTGTTGTACCACAATTAACATAGTTATCACTTTGATAGCATCAGTGACAGAAGTGTGGCAACCCAAACACTAGGCATACAGCCTGAGTATGAAACAACTCTTAAAAAATACACTGTGTCCATAAGTGGCATAGATCACTCATTGCAACAATAGCAAATGTATTACTATTTGAATAAGTTAGTCATCACAGATGCAATGAGATTGTCTTTATCAGGTACAACATACTCAGTAAGTGCCTACAGGAAAATCTATCCTATATACACGTCCGATACAGGTACATCATTGTTGGCTCAGTAATGCTATGATATTTAGAAGTTGCTTGGCCTGATCCATGCAATTACACTCTTTCTTACAAAGAATACTTACTGCATCTTTAGTATTGAAACACACTGAAGGTCTATGTATGTACATCAGCAGTACACCTTCATCAGTAAGAATGCATCTGATACTGGCAGTATGAATTTCACAGCATTGAACAGGCAATGCTTTTCCATACGTTTACATCAGCCTCTCTATCTTGAGTAAACCATTGCAGTAAATGTACTACTATGTAAATCACCTACTAAATGTAACACTACTTTTATCTTGAGCATGCTAGTGTCTTGTAGTTAATTTATGTACTTCTCTTAATTAATGTATACTCACGAGTGTTAAAACCTTTCTACAACTGTGATCATGCACTTTTAGCATTTATATTGACTAACGGCACAGTACCAGTTGTGGTGTGGTGTGGGGCATCATTAGGTAAGGCCATGCAACTACTAAGTGTGGTACGTTGTGTGCAGCTGCAATCAGGGATGTGTACGTTTGGTGTACATGGCCTCAGTTTTGCTGTTGATCTCCACTAAGCATGCAGTACCTGGTCAGGTGGGTGGGGATGTCTCGTAGTACATTTAGACAATTGTTTGTTATTTCTGTCACCTGCTGCTGGATGTCTGTCATTGGTTGTGTTGACTTGGTCCTCCCCCATACTTGCATATGTGTGTGTGTGTGTGTGTGTGTGTGTGTGGTGCTGGGGGTGAATTCGGAGTTAGGGTTTTCAACCCTAACAGCGAATTTCCTCACTTTTGTCGCTGTGGAACAACCCTAACTAATGCATTAAACTGAGTTTTTTGCCTCTAATTTCCCTTCTTTTTGAGAATGATAACGAGAAATAGTGAATGTAATGCAGCAGCGGGAAGCCCAGCAGTGCCCTCCTGGGCCAGCGCTCCCACCACACTAATGTCGCTGGTGAAGCGGGCACGGGTCCTTTGGGCCCCTAGCGCTCTCGCCTACATGATATCTTGTGGCATACTAACAGGGACAGCAACGCAAACAGAAATGCTAACAGTGGCACATGGTAACACAAGCACTAATGAGAACAGAAAGGGTAACGCACATGGTGGCGTAGACGGGAATGGTCTGCCACGTGATGTGTTGTCACATAGTAACATGGTGCCTGCAAACAGAAATGTCAATGGGCATGGTGATGTAAAGTGAAACAGAAAGATAAACAGTACTGTAGACAGAAAATGGCAAAAAATAACAGAAACGCAAGCGCAAATGAAAACGCAAAGGATAACGCACATGGTGGCGCAGACGTCAACGGTAAGTGAAATGGGTACAGAACCGCAAGCGGAAAGGGCAACAGTAACAGTAATGTAAGCACACAGGCTGGTTTTCCCCAAAACCTGCATTGAGAAAGACAGTGAGTACAAATAATGTATGCAAAATAATGAGTATTGCGCAGAAAATGAGATCTTGGAATACTACATACATTATATCTCAGGAACCGTATGAGCGAGAAAAAAAATTTTAAAGTCATATTATTTACAACTGTCCTGGCTAATTTAAATCTTAGCTCCATTAGGGGGCTAAGAAGTTTTCAACGAAAGTCCATATCTCATTACCGTTCCGAGATACGGGCCCTGAAAGGCGCGGTGAATGCCATAATGTTATCCTAAGGGGAAAAAGAAAAGTTCGGAGTGCCATAACTTTGCCTCCCTGTAATGTTTTTTCACCAAACCACTGAAAGGCACATCTGTGGGCTGTTGGCTGTCTTCCCTCCAAATTTCAGGAAAAAAGACCAAGCCGTTATTTTGCAGCAGGGATCCAAAGATTTCTGTTATGCGTTAGTGCCGTAGTGTTATCCTATGGGAAAAATGTCAACTTTGGAGTGCCATAACTTTGCCGCCAGTGATGATTTTTTCACCAAACCTACTGAAAGGCACATCTGTGGGCTGTTGGCTGTCTTCCCTCAAATTTCAAGGAAAAAGACCAAACCGTTATTTTGCAGCAGGGATCCAAAGGATTTCTGTAATGAGTCGGTGCCATAATGTTATCCTATGGGAAAACTGTCAACGTTGGAGTGCCGAAGTTTCTCAAGTGTAATATTTTTTCAATACAACACTGACAGGCACATCTGTGAGATGTTGGCCTGCTTCCTCCAAATTTCAGCTCAAAACTCCTAGCGGTTCTTTTGCAGCGCAGTGCCAAAAGAATTGCTGTCATTTTCCCACAGACTAGAAAACTACTGTGAATTTATGAAAGCTTTCGCGAAAATTTACAGTTTAATTTCGTGAGCACGTAAAGTACCAGAAAGTACTTTTTCCAGAAATTTGAAAAATATATTTCTGGGGTGTTTCTACCAAAATAAAGACATGGCAAGCATCCTCAGGGCCCGACTAGGTGAATACAAAAAAATTAGGTTGCTAGAGGGTCCCAAATTTAAATGCCAACCATTTTTCTGATCACCAACTGAAAACAAAATGGCGATTTGAAAAGTAACAGGCCCATTTATGAAGTAAAATGCATTTGTGAAAGTGTTGAACTTTTGTTAACTTTTCCCATTGACTTATAATGGGAAACTGTTTTGAATAACTTTGAACGTCTTAATATTTTTCACAAAATCTTTGAAAGGCACATTGGGGATCCCAGCTGCACTCCCTGAAGATTTGGGCCAGTCCATGAAACCGTCAGACCTGTAGGTGCGACCACAGAATTCATGAAAAGCGTAAACGTGCAATATTACACTTAATAACTCCGTGAGCGTGATATCTGACCATTATGGAACTTGGCAGATCCCAAGGCCTATGCTTCTTGATCATAAATTCCAAATTTCAGGCAAATCCATCAAATGGTTGCAAAGTTATTAAGGTGCAAAGTTTTGGGGTTTAACATAGAAATGGCTCCTCAACCCTAACTATGGTAGCACTACCGTGCTACCATAATACACATTTATACAATAGGGGTGAGAGCAATATCAGTGTGAAAAACTTGGTTATTTCCACTGCAGTGTGAAAAATGATGTACATCACTAGGGTTATAATAAATGGTGTTTGTCCAAACTGTGTGGATGTCACCACATATTAACTAATTACAACCTGCATTCTAAATTGAACTACTTCACAAATCTGTTTCTCACTGCTACTTACAAGTAACTATTACCATTGCAAAGGACACTCACTTGTTTCCCATAATGTTTCAACAACTCACAGCCAATTACTATGCTACTGTGCTCTCAGATTCAAGAAAGACCACATTCTAAATGCCAGTGCTGCACCACACAGTTTCTGTTTCTCACTGCAAACTGAAACTAACTCAATTAGCATTACCAAACACATTTGCCTGTTTCCTATAGTGTGGCTAACACTCACAGCCCATTGAGAAACACTCACACACACTCAGAACACCCACAAACAGTGCTCTCAGGATAACCTAGAGGTTAGAGTACTGAGCTTTGAATAAGCTTACTACATCCAGCCCACCCAACGTGGGTTTGACTCTCACAACTTCCACTTCCACACTGTGTGACTCTGAACAAGTCACTCAACTGTCCAGTGCTCCCAAATCACAATTAAAAACTTACTCAGTTCCCAAACACTAAAATAAAAGAGCAAACAGAGGAACATAATTATATTTCTGAATCTCTCACCCCCATTATATGAATAGCACACATGATGTGCAGATTGTGTGCTATGGAAAATATTCTCACTCCTGCATCCTGAGCTCTGGACAATCTCACTTCATGCTGATATCTAGAGCTCACTCTGCAGGAGTGAGCATATTTTCATATTGCACTCCTGCCCATCATGTATCCTATATACTGTGTGTTTGTGTATATATAGATATATATATATATATATATATATATATATATATATATATATATGGTAGGAAAAATTATTTCTGCTGGTTGGTTGCAACATATCACATGGCAGTGCGATACTACAGTGCGTGACTGCACACCTGCACTATCACCCTTCTCCAAAATGATTTTGCCATTTGAGAAGATAGATAACCTACTCTAGGATGTGCAGTCACTCGTGCTGTGATATACACACGCCTTGGGTGGATTGCCTACGACCTCTTGGCCTCATGCTGTAACAACACACACCAAGGTGTGCATATATCAGAGCATGACTGCACTCCTTAGAGTGGGTTATCTATTACATATATACACACATATACATATACACACACCACACCCTTGTGCATGAAAATGTAATTGTCTGTGCAGCATCAGGTTGTGCATTACAGAAAGAGTAAGGTGCATTTGGGAGTCCCATGTTTCAGTCTGCCTTGGTGGCACAGCTGGTAGCACAACCAGAATGCTATTTGAGGTGGCCTGGGTTCAAATCTCAGCTGAGGTATTTATTTCTTCTGTTTGTCAGGGTTCCATATACATGCATACCACACCCTTGCATATGAACAAATTTACAAATGACTTGGACCACTCCCGTGAGAAAGCAGAATGCTAGGAATTTAATTTTTTGTTCAGTAGTCTTGAAACATGGTTGTGAAAAATACGCAGATATAATCATCTATACCTAGCATCTGGTGAGTGAGTGAGTGAGTGAGTGAGTGAGTGGAAATCACTTCTTTCCTTATTTTAAACAATCTGGATATTACCTCTCTCCTAGCATATTTTATAGGACCTGTATACTACTCTTCCTGCAGCATACAATCCAATATGCTCAATCCGACTGTTGAAAACCCCAGTTGCCTTGGAGTTCTGACTTAGTGCCTGGCTGAGACAATGATGACAGTACACTAAGTAGTCCCAAGATGATGAACTTTGTGTCTGTACTTCGTCATTCTTAGCCTATACTGGATTAGATGTGAAAGCCTCATTAAAATGTGATGTCTGTTCAGGTGAAATAATGTCAGAATACAGTAGTACTCAAAAGTATGGCGGCTAAGTTTCAATGCAAATATTGCAAAATCTTGTACTTAGGGCACAGAAACCAAGGGTGAGGTACAAAATGGGGGGAGTGGTACTGATGACCACCAAACAGGAAAGAGATCTGTGGGTAATTATAGCTGATGACCTAAAGGTGGCCAGGCAGTGCAACAAGGCACAGGGAGGGCAAGTGGGATGCTGGGGTGCAAAGGGATGGATATCACCAACACAAAGAAGGAAGTGGTGTTGTCTCTGTACAGATCACTGGTGAGACTTCACATAGAGTACTGTGTCCAGTTTTTGAGACCTCCTCTCCAGAAGGAGATGGAGAGAGGAGGTGGTCCAGAGGAGGGCAACTAAAACAGTGCAGGTTCTGCATAAAAAGCCAATGAGAAGGGACTGCAGCAGCTCAGTATTTGCACCCTGGAGGAAAATAGTGAGATGGGGGATATGATAGAGAAGTTTAAATACCTCATGGGTATAAATAATGTACAAGAGGGAAGCTTTATTTTTTGAGAAAAAGATGTTCAAGAACAAGGGTTCACACTATGAAGCTGGAGTGGGTAGAATCAGGGGAGATGTATGGAAGTATTTCTTTACAGAAAATGTGGTGGATTCCTGTAACAGCCTCTCAGCTGAGGTAGTGGGGGTAAATACTGTAGTATGGATTCAGAACTGCATGGGATAGGTGTAAAGGGAACCTCAATAGTAAAGAAAGGGGATGTAGAGCCAGAGAATAAGTAGGGTCTGTGATAATACAGTAGTTTGAAAAATGGACAGACTAGGTGGGCCAAGTGGTTGTTATCTGCAGTCAAGTTAAGTTTATATGTTTCTATGTGACTTGCACAAGAATTTGCATGCCCATGATGCCATGCACTGGAAATGAGGTTAAGAGTATATGTGGTTTGGTGAGATGTAAAAACTAAACAGTTTGGATATTTCTTCTCCTATTACTTTTTTCAATTTAACATGTTTTATTAGAATTTTCAAAAATACAGAATTACAAAGCATCAACAACAATCCATAAGCCACAAGGATAACTCAAAACCAACAAAAATAACCACTACCACATATAATATAAATTAAAGTACTCCTCTCTTCCTCCCCCCTACCATCCTCCCTCCCCACCTGGAGAACCAACCAGAGTTCCCACAGATGTAATGGATGGGACAAATGCTTTTATGTTTAGTTTGGAAACAGCATGCTCATGCCAGGGAGCTCCCTGAAAATACGTCTATAGCAGTAAGAGAGCTTCTAGGGGTTCCCAGCAATCCCTGTGTTTCTCAAGAGTATCTTGTCAGGAAGTGATAGGTTTCTCTATAGTCAAAGCCTTTGAAATTTCTTGATGCCATTCTCTGTAGGTAGGTATGGCATCATCAAACCATTGCCAGAGGATTACTATCCTTGCAGTAATTGAAATCAAGGCCATAAAAGCCTTGCAGGGTCCAAAGAGCTTGATCAGATATCCTGTGATCCTTTCTTTCAAACCTTATCAAGCTTCACTTTTGGTTCTCCAGGCATGGCATGGTCCTGAACTCCAAGAAGACCAAATTTGTGGTCTTCTCTGGATCTCATAAAGCCCCCGTCACCAGCGTGACACTAGTCGACAAGTCAGGTATTCACATAGAACAGGTAACTGAATTCAGATACCTGGGACTCTACCCTGACCTCCACCTCTCCTTCAATTTGCATGTAAACAACCTAATTAAGAAGGTACACACCAGACTTGGCCTCCTCTACAGGATTCGTAAGTTTCTTCTTCGTACCACCAGACTATGCCTGGCCTCCTCTCTACTCCTGCCACTCACTGACTACAAAGAAACATAGAAACAAGATGTCAGAAAAGGACCGCCTGGCCCACCAAGTCTGCCCAAGATGCCTAGCAGAGGGCTAGGTCTTTCTCCAACAACCTACTTCTCCCTACAGCAACCTCTTTCCCTCTCCCCTCCCACTCCAGATATCAGACCCATGTGGCCATCCTATGCTCTCTTAAAGTCCCTTATGGTGTTCTCCCCTGTCACCTCCTCTGGGAGCTCATTCCATTTTTCCACCTCCCTTTCTGTGAAAAGGTTCTCCCTGTTGTTTCCACAGAACCTGCCACCCTCTATCTGTAGTGTATGTCCCCTGGTCCTCTTGTGTCCTTTTAGTTTAAAAAGTCCCTCTTCTGGTTCTCTGTTTATACCCTTAACATATTTAAAGGTCTCAATCATATCCCCCCATCCCTTCTGTGCTCCAGGGAGTACATTCTCAGTTCACTCAATCTATCCTCATATGCCAAGTGACTAAGACTTGCTACCATCTTTGTCGCTTTTCTCTGCACCCTCTCCAGTCTGTCCACATATCTTTTCAGGAATGGTCTCCAGAATTGCACCCCATATTCCAAATGTGGTCTAACCAACTGTTGATATGAGGGAATGATAACTCTCTTCCTGCTAGTGAATTCCCTCCCGATGCAGCCCAACATCCTGCTAGCCTTGGCTACTCCACAAATTTACCGTGTGCACACCTATGGAGTCAGGTGCAGTGAAGAGATTGCAAGTCTCCAATTTCTGTAACAAGCATCCAGTAAACTCATTGCACTCCTAGTTGAAGAAGGACAAACTCTGCTTGCCAAGTTCAAATCCAAATTTTTAATTTGGTAGAAGATTCTTGACAGAGTCTCCTTACAAAATCTAACATGAAGTAACTCTCCAAACCAGTAAACCCGGCGCTTCAAACAAGGCATGGTCTTCCTCAGGGGTGGGGTTTGAATGAATTATCCATCCTTAAATAGCCAAATTAACCTCAGTAGGGTTCCCCCTACTGGATCAGTGGTTTATTCACATTTATGAAATAAGTGGCTCTGGAGGATTAGAACTCAGAGCTATAATGTTTAATTAAAAAAATGTTTTATATCCAAAACTACTATCATTTACACAGCAAAAAGGAGCAAGATAAACATTACTAAATCTTATCTTATCTAAATGAATATAAAGACACTTTTTAGTCCTACTTCTTTTTAGGGGCCAATAAAATCACTACAAGCATATTAAGGCACATTGTCACATCATAAACACATACAACATTTTTCTATATGGTTAATAGTATATATTTGTATCTTTATTTTCATTTTTTTGTTTTTTTTTTGCCGATACCAAATACCTGTGTCTTTTAATCTCACCCTTGGTATTTCAAAGTTGATTGCTGAGGAATCCATTTTCTCAGTCACTGTTAATCATCTAGAAAGTATGTATTCATGTACTTTACACTGGACATTTGTGAAAATGGGCATCTCTGCTCACATACAGTACCTTTCCAGTATATAAAGATTGCTTCATTGATTTTAGTGACCCCATACTCTGCTTTCCTACAAACCGCCTCTATATTATGTTCAGTTCCAGTGTTCTAAGCCTACATTGTCTCTTGATTCCATGTTTTTCCTAACAGGAAAAGTTCATGTACTGTATGTCTCTGAGTGACAGAAGCTGGATCTGTTGATATAAATGAATTAAACCATACCATAAGGTTGTAGTACTGGGAGAAAATAAAACTGATTGTCTATCAGGCGTGTCCCTCTGTAACATACAATGGTAGCTACCAACATGGTCAGATATTTCCAGATATTTCACAAAAGTTCTAAAGGGTTTCTAATGCACCTACTGTGGAAATGCAGAAAGGAGGAGATTTCTGTAGAAATATTACAGAAATTTCAAGAAATATCTGACCATGTCTTTGGTTGTGACTGTACAGTAGTAACATTGTTTTATTAGGACAGAATAAATGAATGTTTCATCAGCTGTATCCCCCTGTAAGATAGTAACATGATAGTGTAGTGCTGGGGCAGATTAAAACTGAGGGTCCATCAGCTGTGTCCCTCATAACATGCCAATATATCATAGTAGTGCTGGGGTAGACTATAAGCAATGGCTCATCAGCTGTGCCCCATACCACAGAAACATAGTAATACTAAGACAGAATAAAACTGATGGCTCTTCAGTTGTGTTCCCCTCTCACTTAGCATTATAGTGATCTAATGCTTGTTGATAATGCTATGATTTCTCCTGACATAACTTTATCTATATTTGGGATAAACCATGTGGGTTATGAATCTTAGTCAAAGTTGAAGTCAATTATGCACAATTGATGGCTAACCTAATGGGGGTTGAATTTTATGAAGATTACATAATACAAAAAGGAAGAACTTATAAACATTGGGAGGAGATACATCAGATTGAACTAACATTAAATAACAAAACACTTGTGGAAAATATACTTCAGGCTAGTGACAAACTAAATAAATTAGGTATCTTGATAGGTGACTTAAAAAGCATTTGTCAATGCTGAATGTTGATTGCGTTGGTCTGTTGAGCTCGCGCAGTGGGCCTCTGTCAGTGGCTCAGTCTGTTAGTCCCAGTGCTGCAGGCTGCTCTTTTGTACTGGGCTGGTGCGTGAGTTGGCACCTTGTTCTGCCAAGGAAGGAATACGCAGCTGTCCCGAGAGAGCTCCATTGAGGTGGCTCACTCCCCCTGTGTCACTCACTCAGTCCGTGTCTCCTGGCACTGCAGGCTGCCTTTTTGTACTGGACTGCTGCCTGTGTTGGTGGCTTTTTCTACCCATGAAGAAATCCACAGCTGTCCCTGCAGAAGTCCGTTGAGGTCGCTCAGTCCGCCTGTCTCACTCACTCATTCCAGTTCTCCTGGCGCTGCAGACTGCCCTTTTGTACTGGGCTCCTGTCTCTGTTGGCACCTTTTTCTGCCCACAAAAGAAATCTGCAGCAGTCCCGACAAAACTCCATTGAGCTTCGCTCCACTCACTTCTCCTCACTCACTCATTCTGTTCTGCGGTAGCTGCAGGCTGCCCTTTTCTACTGGGCTCCTGCCGTTGCTGCCTTCTTATGCCCATAAAGAAATTTGTAGCAGTTACAATACAGCTCTGTTGAGCTCACTCACTCGCTCATTCTGGTTTCGTGCCACTGCAGGCTGCCTTTGTACTGGGCCCTGCATGCATTGCCGCCTTTTTGCCCACAAACAAATCTGCAGCAGTCCCAACAAAGCCCGTTGAGCTCACTGACTCCCTCCCTCACTTGCTCATTCTGTGTCTCCTGGTCGCTGCGAGCTGCCCTTTGTACTGGGCTCCTGCCTGCAGTGAGTGGCTTTTCTGTGAAAAGAAATCTGAAGCAGTCCTGACACAGATCCACTGAGCTCGCTCACTGCCGGCTGTCACTCTTGCATTCCAGTTTCTGCGGTGCTGCAAGCTGGCCTTTGTACTGGGCTCCTGTCTGTGTTGCCGCATTTTCTGCCCACAAAGAAATCTGCAGCAGTCACTCTACAGCTCCGTTGAGCTCACACAGTACCGCTCAGTCACTCACTTGTTCTGTTTGTCTTGGCGCTGCAGACTGCGCTTTTGTATGGGGCTCCTGGCTGCATTGGCACCTTTGTCTGTCCACAAAGAAATCCGTAGCTGTCCTGACAGAACTGCGTTGAGGTCGCTCAGTCTCCCTCTCTCATTGCTTATTCTGTTTGTCCTGGCACTGCAAGCTGCCCTTTTGTACGGGGTTCCTGCCTGCATTGACCCCTTTTTCTGCCCATAAAGCAATCCCAGCAGTCCTGGCAGAGCTCTGTTGAGCTCACTAAGTCCCCTTGTCTCACTCGCTCGCACTGTTTGTCCCACTGCTGCAGGCTGCCCTTTTGTACTGGGCCCCTGCCTGTATTGATGCTTCTTCTGCTCAGAAAAGAAATCTGCAGCAGTCCAGACTCGCTCTCTCGTTCTGTTTCTTCCAGTGCTGCAGGCTGCCCTTTGTACTGGGCTCTTGTGTTGAGGGCCTTTGTTCGCCCACAACAAATCCACAGCAGTCCCGGACAGAGCCCAGTTGAGTTTCGGCGACTTCTTCTCACTCGGGTCGATCTTAATTCGTCCCAAACACCGATTTCCCCACAGTGACCGTAACTATTGTCCGCAGGAGTATAAAAACATATTGTAGCCAGGATGTGAAAATGGCAGCTGCAGTGTTCATAAGGAGTTGAAAAATGCCACTGTTGAAATGTGGGTGACAGGATTATAAATTTACGAAGTTACAAGGGTGCGTGAAACAGTTCAACGCACGCTTATAACACAGTCATGTTATGGCAGTCCCAACAGAGCTCCGTTGAGCTTCCGCTTACTCTCGCCTCTCACTCGCACCATTCTGTTGTGCTGGCACTGCAGGCTGCCCTTTCTACTGAGCTCCTGCTCATGCTTGCTGCTTCTTATGCCCAAAAGAACTTTGCAGCAGCTAACATGACACTGTTGAGCCTGTTCTCACTGCCTCATTCTGGTTTTCCTGCCACTGCAGGCTGCCCTTCTTACTGGGCCCCCGCGCATTGCCGCTTTTCCTGCCTACAAACAAATCTGCAGCAGTCCCAACAAAGCCCCGTTGAGCTCACCAACTCCCCCTCCCTCACGTGGTCATTCTGTGTCTCCTGGCACTGCAGGCTACCCTTTTGTACTGGGCTCCTGCCTGCATAGGTGGCTTTTTTGGCCAGAAGGAAATCTGAAGCAGTCCCAACACAGGCTCCACTGAGCTCGCTCACTCCCCTCTGTCACTCCTCACATTCTGTTTCTGCCAGCCACTGCAAGCTGACTTTTGTATTGGCTCTGCTCATGCTGCCACATTTTCTGCCCACAAAAGAAATCTGCAGCAGTCACACCAGAGCCCACTGAGCTCACTCACTACCGCTCTGTCACTCGCTCGTTCTGTTTCTCTTGGCGCCGCAGACTGTGCTTTTGCATGGAGTTCCTGGCTGTGTTGGCAACTTTGTCTGTCCACAAAGAAATCCGCAGCTGTCTCGACAGAGCTCTCATCACTCTTTCTGTTTGTCCTGGCACTGCAAGTTGCCCTTTTATATGGGGATCCTGCCTGCATTAGCGCTTTTTTCTGCCCACAAAGAAATCCCAGCAGCTCTGACAGAGCTCAGTTGAGCTCACTAAGTCCCCTTGTTTCATCTGCTCATACTGTTTCTCCCACTGCTGCATGGGTTTTTGTACTGGGCCCCTATGCCTGTATCGATGCCTTTTTCTGCCCACAAAGAAATCTGCAGCAGTCCTGACAGCGCTCGTGAGTTAGGGTCACTCCCCTCCCTCACCGCCTCTCTCGCTCTGTTTCCCAGTGCTGCAGGCTGCCCTTTTGTTCTGGGCTCTTGTGTTGGGGCCTTTGTCTGCCACAAACAACTACACAGTAGTTCTGACAGAGCTCAGTTGAGCTCGGTCACTCCCCCCTCTCACTCAGTCGATCTTAATCTGTCCCAAACACTGATTTCCCACAGTGACCGTGCTATGGTCCGCAGGAGTATAAAAACATATTGTAGCCAGGATGTGAAAAATGACAGCTGCAGTGCTCATAAGGGGTTGTATATAGACCCCCGTTTTGGGGGGAGGAAATGGACAAGGAAATGATAGAAGGCATCCTTAGGATGGCAGAGAAAGGGGAGATATTGCTGATGGAGGACCTGAATATGTCAGATGTTAACTGGAGCACATTTGCTGCAGCCACATCCAAGAGCAGAGCTGTTCTCAATGCCCTACAGGGGGCATGCCTCAGACAGCTAGTTTTGGAACCCACTCAGGAGGGAGCAATCTTAGACCTGGTACTCTCAAATAGGGACAGAGAGAGGCTCTCCAATCTTGAAGTGGGTAGCCATCTGATAGACTACAGGCTGGTGGTCTATGGAGCTGCTACTGATACAGTGCTCAAAAGGGTTCAAATTGCACTCAATAAGGCATGCCACTCTCACCTGTGTGCAGATCACTACACTCATATTTGCACCCTGTATGAACGTACAAACTGACTTAACTTAAAGACAGGATCAATTGCCAAACTTGCTCTCCTAGGAAAGAAGAGCACTCCTCAGAAAAACCCCACCCTGTATAGAAAACCTTCTCAAGGCTTTTCTCTCAACACACATCACCAGATGGAGGAAGAATGGAGCGCTGTCCATACCATTCTGCTGAACCTCAGTAGGGCAGTGCACTTTCTCCTATCGGGCCCCCCTCTGGATAAATGAACTCCCAATGAAATTACAAACAAACAGCCTGTCTCAATTCAAAGCAGGCCTCAAACAGCACCTAATGTCTAGCTCAAAATGCACCTGCTTCTCAGGCCCCACTTGATAGACAGGCCTACCCCCAAGGTAGCACCCAGCAGGGCTGCCTAGAGAACCCTGCCTCCATTCCAGTCTATCCTAAGGGCTTAAGTGCTATTATCAGTCCTCTTTAAATGCACTTGGTACTGCCCTATCAACCCCCACCACACACACACACCATATTCAACAAAGCCTTTGGAGCTGCTCCTATCACAGCCCGATTTCACTATCTCCCCCACCTCTTGCTGTCTGTGGTAGGTTCAAACCCAATCCCCCTTGTTAAACTGTCACCCAGCCTCTCACCATCTGGGATAGTGTTAAACCCTATGCAGTTACTCTGCCATAGTCTATCAACAGATTTGGAGGTTTCCAAGGGTGAGCTACCTAGGGCAACCAATTAGAAATAGCTTAGTATTCTATTACAACTGCTCTGGTTTTTTCTCCTATTTGTCTAATTCTCATGTAATCACTTTTAATGCCTAATGATCAGGCCTCTGTAACCACTGAATATGTGTATTGTCTTATTGTCCACCCTGACAAGGAACCTTTGTAAAAGAGCTCACATTCAAAGATCTTTCCAAAATACTAATTAAATAAATAAAAATAAATAAATAAATAAAATAAAAATCTGGGAACAAGCAACCACCAAACAGTGTGGTTCATGATCAACTAGCTGTAGAGTCAAGCCATACAAAAGTGAGGTACTGGACTTCAGGAGGCTGATTTTGTCAAATGGGAGATTGCCAGAAAAGCACTAGCAAACATGCAAGAAGGTGGGTGGAGCAACAATGGGGAAATATCAAACTACCATCACAGATCCAATAAGCCTTTGTGTGAAGCAAATAAACAAATCAAAATGAAAGAAAAAACACTATGGCTCTCAAAAGAAGTGGTGGGGAAGGTTAGGGAGAAAAAGATAGCATTCAGGAAGTATAAGAAACACAGAAGAAGCAGGACAGAGAACTGTACCAGTTAAAGCAGAAGGAAGCAGGGAAGGCAGTCAGAATAGCAAAGTCCCAAACCAAGGAAAAGATAGCCAACTCGGTTAAGAAGGAGGATAAAACCTTTTATAGGTACATTAGGGAGCAAAGAAAGACTAAGGCAGGGATACTGAGGCTGAACAAAGAGGAAGGTGGTTGGGCAGAGAGCGACAGTGAAAAAGCAGAGATACTGAATGAATACTTCTCAGTATTCACAGTAGAAAAGTGGGAGATACCTAATCCAGTCAATAGAAGCACTCTGGAGGGGGGTTGATATTAGTCATTTACAGAAGAAAGGATTCTGAAAGAACTCTCTTAAAACTGAAGGTGGATAAAGCAATGGGGCCTGATGGGATTCACCCCAGAATTTTAAAAGAACTAAGGGAAGAACTAGTAACACCACTGACTACCCTTTTTAATAAATCATGGGAGGATGGTGTGGTACCTGAGGACTGGAGGAGGGTGGATGTGATTCCACTTCACAAAAGTGGGAGCAAGACAGAGGCAGGAAACTACAGACCTGTCAGTTTGACCTCAGTGGTAGGGAAAATGATGGAATCACTTCTGAAGGAAAGAATTGTTGAGTACCTAGAGGCCAGTGGGGCACAGGACTAGGTGGGCAAAGTGGTCCTTATCTGCTGTCAAATTCCATGTTTCTAATGTAACATGGATTCACAGCAGGAGGGTCATATCACACAAATCTAATTGATTTCTTTGACTGGGTGACCAAAGTAGTGATCAGGGAGGGCTGTGGACATGGTCTACCTAGACTTTTAGCAAGGCATTTGACACAATCCTGCACAAAAAATTAATAAACAAATTAGCCAGCCTGGGAGTGGGTCCCAGGGTGGTAGCCTGGGTTAAACACTGGCTGGACAACAGGACACAGAGGGTAATAATAAATGGAGTCCACAGTGAAGAAAGGAGGAGTTACTAGTGGGGTACCGCAGGGTTCAATACTGGGGCCAGTCCTTTTTAATGTCTTTATAAGTGACATTGCAGAGGGACTAGAAGGAAAAGTATGTCTCTTTGCAGATGACACAAAGATCTGCAAACAGGGTTGATGCACAAGGTGGGGTGGAAAGGATGAAATGGGACTTGACAAGATTGGAGGAATGGTCAAATGTATGGCAGCTAGATTAAACACAAGAAGTGCAAAGTAATGCACCTGGGAAACAAAAACCCAGGGAAAGAGTACACAATGGGGGGTGAGATACTGACAACTAAAAAATGGAAAGAGACCTGGGGGTAGTCATATCAGACAACCTAAAGGTGGGCCAACAATGTGAGAAGGCAGTAAGGAGGGCTGGGGGGATACTGGGATGCATAGGGAGAGGCATCACCAGTATATAAAACAGAAAGTCATTGGCTTTCTGTACAGACAGTTGGTAAGACCACATCTGGAGTATGGTGTACAGTTCTGGAGACCCCATCTCCGCAAAGACATAGACAGGGTGGAGGCTATCCAGAGCAGGGCAACCAAAATGGTGCAGGGTCTGCACCACAAGACATATGAAAAAAGACTAAAAGAGCTTAAGATGTATAGCCTCGAGGAAAGGAGGGAGAGGGGGAACATGATAGAAACTTTCAAATACCACAAGGGAATCAACTAAGTCCAAGAGGGTAGCATCCTTCAGAAAAAGATATTGCAAGAACAAGGAGGCACAATTTGAAGATAGAGGGGGGACAGCTCAGATGTAATGTGAGGAAGTATTTCTTCACAGAGAGGGTTGTAGATGCATGGAACAGCCTTCCTGAGGAGGTCGTAGAGTCAAAAACAGTGGGGGAATTCAAGAATGCATGGGACAGACATAAGGCAATTCTAATGGGGGGGTAGGAGGAAGTAGACTGTTGGTTAATTAGGATCTACAACTTATCCACTGGGTAGAGAAATGGGCAGACTAGTTGGGCCAAGTGGTCCTTATCTGCCATCAAATTCTATGTTTCTATGAATAAGTCTGTACCTACTCTGACACAAGTACAATTGAAAAATCAATACGGTATATAAAGTGGAGATTGACAATAGATACTGGGTCTTGACTGAAAAGAGAGATTGACTTACTGAGAATAATAGAGAAATGAATAAGAGCAATGCCATGTACACAAATCAGGAAATGGAAGCCACTCATAATATATCTTTAAATAGTTCAACAACTGTTTATGTAAGAATACTGAGAACTTAGGAACAATGACATGGAATATTGCTGGAATAACCTTTAAATTTGTACAGAAAACAGAATTGATATAATTTCTTTATCAGATTGATATTAGCACTTTACAGGAGACCTGGCATGGTCCTGACTCAGAAGAAAACATATAAAACTAAATGGTCATACACTTAAACAAAGCCCAGGACAAAAAATGTTTACAAAATGGAATGACACATGGATTAATATCTTATATTAAAATAACAGACTACATGAAAGTTACTAAACAATCATAAAACAAAATTATCATCTTATTTTACTTACAATTTGGGAAGAATTACTGTTAATAGGAATATATAAAGTATATAGTCCACCATTTAATTCCTCAGCATATGATAAAGAACTAACTGAATGTATGGTAAGACACATAAAACTTATATTAAATGAGATTACTTATACTGAAATATTAATAATGGGTGATTTTAATGTTGGATATGGTAATAACATTCACAATAATAGTTTTAATGAAATAATAGAGAACCTAAATATTTCACTGAGGATATCTGTCAATAAGAAAATTCTGATAAACATCATCAAATGGTAACATTACTGGATGTAATGCAATTAATAATTTTGAATGGTCAGCTTCCAGCTGATTCAAATGGAGAAACAACAAGTGTAAATGTAAAGGTTCAACAACTATAGGTTACATCCTTAGTTTGTTATATGAGTTTGACAGATATATAGATCTTTACATTATTCAAAGACCTAAAAGTGATTGTAAGGCCATATTGCTACAGTATATAGAAAAGTTGCCAATCCCTTGATACAGAAAGAGGAAGAAAGACTGGAAATAAGCAATAACAAAATAAAACTGGATAAAATCTCTGATGATACAGCAGACAGAGGACCAGATATTCAAACCTTTACACCTAGCATAAATCCGTAGCCCTGGAATATCACTGGATTTGTGCGAGGTTACAATATTGAAATGCCCTATTAGTGCTGGCGCTGTGTGGTAGCACCGATGCTAATACAGTAGGTAATGGTATGCAGGGGCGTGGACAGGAGAGCACTCATGAATGCCAGCAGCATGGCATATTCAAATGCATAGCACCCCATCTACAGGCATTAGCGTGACCTGTAGCGTGGCTCTAGATACCGCTGGAAAAAGCTGGCGGGAATGTGGTGGTGCCCCCCCCCATCATGGACCCTCATAGCTGAGGTATAAGCCCTGGTAGTCTAGTGGTTCCCCCAAGCAAATATCTGACCCCCATTCCATGTAGAAAGAAATTCCCTGGTAGTCTAGTGGTCCCCCCACCCCCCAAGCAGGTATCCGACCCCCATGTCAAATTAAACTAAACCCGTTTCTCTGGTAGTCTAGTGATCTCTCTTCCCTAGCATCTCAACCCCCATTTGCAATAACATTAAGCTATTCCCTGGTAGTCTAGTGGTCCTCCACCCTGTAGAGTCAGCTTCTGATTAGTTCACTCATTTCCGACATGAAGCGAAGCCGGGCATCTGGCTCAGCCCTCCTCACACCACCACATGGCCAGCCAATCAACCAAGGAATGAAATGAGCTGTACTCACACAGTACAGCTCATTTATTCCTCAGTCGGGCCAGCCGTGGTGGTGTGAGGGAGGGCTGAGCTGGTTGCTCGGCTTGTTTCTGTGGCAGATGAGTGGCTGAGTAGGGGTGGCACTACTGGGTGGGGGGTACCACCAGACTACCAGGAAAATAGCTAATGTTATTCTAAATGGGGGTCAGGATACATGCTGGGGGTGGGGGGACTACTAAACTACCAGGGAAATGAGGTTTAATTTATTGTGAGCAGGTCAAAAATACATGCTGCAGGATGGGGGTCCACTAGACTACCAGGGACATAAAGTTTTATTTTATTGTGAATGGTGTCAGGATACATGCTGGTGGGTGGGGACCAGTAGACTACCAGGGAAACATACTTTCATTTATTTTGCACGGGTCTGATTCATGCTGGGGGGTGTTGGGGACCACTAGACTACCAGGGTCACCTGTGTTATCAGGCACACATCTGCATGAGTGAATGCATGCACCCATACCTCATGACTGTCTTTGCTTTTCAGGAGGTCCCTGATTTAGCTTCCATATGTTCCCCTGTCCCTCATATAATATATGTTTATGTGACAGAACACCAACTGTGCCAGACAGCACACAGTTTCGCTGCTTCTGGCCTGTACTTCTATTCCAACCAACAGGGATGCTTTGGGCATGCCTTGGCCTGCAGCGTCTAGCCTGTATTTCCATTCTAACCAATAGGGGGATCTTTGTGCTCCATGCAGTAGCACTGAGCAAACTGCATTGTAATGAATGCTAAGCAGCACCTAATGAGATGCAGAGGTACCTGTTTGCCCACAGATTACTTAAGTAGGCTCATTTGCATGGGAGCTTTGAATATAGCTCCCGTTTGCCCCGGGCTAACCAGTTGGCTGAAGTGTTAGCACTGTGCAATCAGGTTAGCCCGGGGCAAACCTTACTTCAGCATAGCACAGTTCTGCAGTGTGTGGCTTACATTGTTGTTTGCAGTAGATGTGAGACATCTCTGTGCAATCGCACACAATGTTCTCCACCTGCAACACTGGCTTGCTCCTGAGTCTAATGAGCTGCAGCTGCAGTGTGCACTTCCCTGTTGCTATATTCAGTGCTGTCTTATTCCCAGGCAAGTTTTGCCCTGCACTCCTGGCCCTGTTTGCCTGGCTTCCTTTGCTTGCTATATTCAGCTGGTTTTGCACCGGGCTATTTCCTTTTCAATATAGATTGCTTTGTGCTCCAGGCAAAGTTTGCCAGCCGAGCAGTGCTAAATTAGCCCTGGGGCAAAGTTTTGAATATCTGGCCCAGAATATGACAACTTTTTCTCAAAAGGTGGATTAAACTTAAAAATCCCAAGTTGACCCTGAGATAATGCATAACAGAATTTTACAATTATATTATAGGTTTATGGATACAATAAACAAAAAAATGAGTAGAAAAGATACACAATATGAATATGAGAACTGGGTTTACACAATTTGTTGAAATGTAAAAGAAACTAACCCAACAAGTAAGAAAAAAAAAGATAGATCCTACAAGAGAACACATTTAACATTACTTAATAAGGATAGGAAAATTATGGGGTGTTTGTGCAAGGGGAAAAGGAACATCAAAATGAACTATGGGAGACAATGCATAATGCAATAAAATATAGAAATGACAACATATTTTGGTCTTTGGTAGCCAGAGGCACAAATACCTATAAATCCAGGTTTGAAGCATACTGTGCATTACCCCAAATAAGCAATTGGACCATTTTTCAAAAATGTTCTTTAATAAGACAACACATTCTAATATAGATAATATGAAAATAAATGAAGATTTTAAATGGTTCACAGTGCAGGAACTACAAACAGTAATTAGTAGTGTTAAAAAGAATAAGTCTCCAGGACCAGACAATTTTTCTAGAGACTTTTGCAAGATAGTTGTAGACTGGTGGTTCAACACACTTACAGAACTGTCTAATGAATTCATAGTGCATGCATACTTTCTACCCACCTGGGAAGGAAGTTATAGTTTCCTGATTCATAAGAAGGGTTCTTGTTTGGATCCCAATAACTATAGATCCATAAGTCTAATAAATAATCTATCTAAAATAGTTTCCCAGGTCCTAATCAGATTAATTACATAGACAGAACAAAACCAAATAGTATCCAATTTACAGGCAGGGTTTACTAAAAATAATGGTACAATAACGCAAATACTTCTGCTGAATCAACTTATAGATAAGTATTGTAAAATCAGAAAACAACTACTATTTGTAGCATTTGTGGACTTTTCCTCCACATTCGATACCATATTGAGACATCTCTTATGGGACAAAATGCAAATGTTAAGAATAGATAATAAATTATTGACTCTTATTAAGAGATTTTAAAAAGATTCCTGGATTGAAATAAAATATACTAAAATGGGAAAGTTAATAGATAAGATTAAGACAAATATGGGCATCCAGCAAGGATGCATCCTTGTCCCAACATTATTTAACATTTATATTAATGAGATAATAAATGCCATGGATAGTAAAGAACACCATACACCCAGAATGGGCAATATTAGGATCTCGGTATTAGCTTGTGCTGACAACCTGCCAATAATTTCAACTAGTAGAGTAGGCCTTCAAAAAGCCTTACAAGTGATGGATTATTTATGTGTTAAACATAATATCAAATATAATGCAAAAAACAAAAGCTATAGTATTTGGAAGTTGCAAAAAGTATAGGATAATAGTCTTAGCAGGTAACAAACTTGATTATGTCAACAAATTCAGGTATTTAGGAATGTGGTTTTCTAGCAATCTTAGCTGGAATAAACATATTAATAATACAGTTACCAAAGTACAAAATACCTTAAAGGCATTATATAGATTTATACGGTGGCTGAACAGTGGTACCATTGTTAAAGACTGTTAATACCAAGGCAATTAGCCAGGCCTTGTTTTCAGTCAAAATTTAGGGAGCAGGAAACATCGAAAAGCTAGATTCAGTCCTAAATGGGGCTTATAAAAAGCTATGTAGACTATCCAAAGGTACAGCAAATACTTTGGTTATGTCATAGTTGGGTCAACCTAGGTATAGCCATATAGTTTAGGAAAGAATGGTTAATGTTTGAGTCAAGGCAGTATCATCAAACACAGACTACCTTCCAAAGGTCTGTATGAATGAGAAGGAAAAAAATGACTGGATTATAGTTCACTTGGCTGGTTAAATAAAATAAGGATAATGGAGGAAAACAGCTTGACATATATCTGAAACTGGACTAAACAAAATATTTGTATAACTAAAACATGCACTGGATATATAGCTAAAAAAACTATACAAAAATTCTAAACAGAAATATTTATTTGACATAACACAAATAAAAACAGCAAGGTTAGTGGACTGTACAAAAGGACATAATTTAAAACCATACTTAAATATAATAAAGACTATGGAACATAGTATTATACTAACCAGATATAGAATTGAAACTTTTCCAAGCAATGCTCTGGAGGCTAGATTTAATAAAAATAAAAACTTAAAGACAAACCAAAGTAATCTACTGGAGGAAGAAGCTCTGAAACATGTAATCATAAGATGCCCCTGGTATGATAGCTAGAGGAAGAAACACTAAGGGAAATATCTTGTTGCAGATGCTTTTCAAACATGTTCGTCTCTGCTTTATGCTGATGATCTTGTTATTTATACTTGCTCCACCAGGATTGACAGCATTAACTCATCCCTTTCCTTAGACTTCAAAAATGCTCAAAACTGACTTTATGCCCATAAGCTAATATTAACTGCTAGGAAGACACAAGCCATGCTTCTAGGCTCTGGCCCTAAGCTCAGGGATTGTCCCACAGCCCTGATGGTTTATGACTTAGAGGGCACTCAATTAGAGTGTGTCACGTCCTTTAACTATCTTGGTGTCATGCTTGACCAATCCCTGGATTTCAATCTTCACATATAGTCCACCTGCAAAGCTGTCAATGCTAAACTGGGTGTTGCTTACAAGACCAGCTATATGTTGATGCCTTCTGCTAGGCTAGCTATTGCCAGAGGTATCCTGCTCCCCACCCTCACATATTGTGTTCATATTATTGCTGCTTCTCATAAACCCCTTCCAAAATGCGATGTTACTTATAATAACATCTGTCGATACGCTCTCATCTCCCTCAATTCAGGCACCATTGTCAACTCTACAGTGACTTGGGGTGGCTGTCTCCCTCTGCTACCAAGCAATACTATCTCTACTCTCTCTCACTGATTCTGTTATCAGGCTTCAAACCCCATCCTCACTTGTAGTGTTGCTGGTTCCCCAAACTTTCTCCCATGGCTTGCAATCAGCTGATAAATCTCTACTCAATATATCTAGGTGTCGCACATCCAAAGGTACTGGTGCCTTCCAACATGTGGCACCCCAGCTGTGGGACACACTTCCATCTGCCCTAAGGCAGTTGAAGTACCATCTTTGCTTTAAAAGAGAGTTGCACCATTATCTATCTCTGGCTGACTCATGTATCTGTTTTGACTCCACTTGATGGCACTAGGCCCTTTCACTCCTACTTATGTCATCTTCAAACTCCCTAACCACAAAAAACATCTTTCTATACCTCCCCTACTCCCTATAACCCTAGTCCTGCCGCCCCTTGACCCTTCCCTTCTCTTCTCCAATCTAAGGCCCACTTTCTTCACCTAGTCAGCTGTGTGCCCTCCTCTGCTTCTTCCTACACTGACCCCCTTACACTACTGCATCTTTGAGTCTACATCTTGCTTTATGCTAATTCTACTTACAGTCTGTTCTGTTCTACTCTATATGAAGTTATTTCTCTGAACCACTTCCCATGTGTTGTTATTTTTGATTGCCTGTGTGTTGATCATTGAAACTGTTGACCTACCCTATGTATTATTTTCCTGCACTTTACTGTATATAATGTTCTGTATGTTATACTGTTCTGTACTTTCCCAGGTCATGCCTGAAAATAGTCATGTTATGGCTAGTGCACTTACCTGGGAAACAACAACTAAATAAATTAATAAATCTGGGATTTTGGAACATTTCAGTAAGATACAGTACATACTGGACTTGCTAATTAATGCTGAAAATGAGAAAGTATGAACAGATTTAGTAATGTATTTAGTAAAAAATAAGTACAATATGGAAAAAATAGTAAATATGATGCAACACCACCTGGATATTTGAGATTTAAATAATCTGAGTTCATTTACAAATGAATACAGGTAACTTTATAATCAAAGGTATCATGGCCACTCTTTCATGAGAAATGGCCTTGTAATACAGGGTATCAGATTTCATGGAACAAAGTTAAGACAACACTAGGATGAGAGGAGGTGGGAGATGGGGGCATATGAGGGAGGTGGGGCAGCTGCAGTCTAATGGGCTGAATGCACACTGAGCAGACTAGATTGACCAAATGGCCTGTATCTGCTGGCAATTTTGTATGTTCATATGATCATATTAGACTGTGTGGAGATACAGAAATAGAAACAATTTTTATAAATGTTTTAACTCCTGTTTTAAAAGCTTTGATAAATGAAATACTTGGTTGTATAAAATTTACTGTAGAAATGGACTAATATATTTTATGTTTGTATTGTCTGAAATAGCTTGTGCCAATCAATAAACTATTGAATTGGTTGACAATATAATATAATATAATATAATAGTAATACTTTTCCTCTGTAAAATTGTAACTTAACATAGTAGTATTGGGGCATCAACAAACTGAGTGACCATCAGATGTGTCCCCCTGTAACATAGTAAAATAGTATTATTAGAACCAAATAAACTGATGGTCCATCAGCTGCTCCCCCCACACACACACAAACACACACTGTCATAGAAATTTCTATATACACTCATGTCTTGTCTCCCCAGGTAGTGATCTAATTTCAGTTTGAATCTTAAGTTTTTTCCACTTATATTGCCTGTTTAGGCAGATTTTTATATCCCAATCAGCCTTCATATGAAGTTTAACACTTTCAAACATCCAACTGTACCTTTCCTTTCTATTTGAACACATACCCCTTGTTTTAATTTCTACAGAATAGTGAATAATTTTGCTTGCATTTTGCTTTGCTACATCCTTAAAAATGTTGAATACCCATCTGATGCCCCTCTCATTCTTTTTTTCTGGTGAAAACAGCAACTGCCCCAATCTTTGCTCATATCCCTTGCCCCTGGACCCTTAAACATCTTGGTTGCTCTCAGATGCACCTTGTCCATTTATGCAGTATCCTTCCATAGTGCAGTGTATGGAATTGTGCATAATGTCCTATTGAGACCTAGGTAGATCTTTGGGCAGAGGTACAGTATAGTAGGGCTCATTTGTTTAGCATATTTCCTGCAGAGAATTTCCTGTTGTACTCTTTTCCTGTTGATTGGAAGGATTGTCCCTTGTATTGTATTGTAGTCTTTTAGTAAAGGAATAATGTTGATTTTTCTGCTATGCAAACGTCTACATAAATCAATAAAAATGGCCAGTTGCTGAGCACTGCTGTTCCAGCTCACCCTTTGTCTTGTTCTCTGTTCCGAATGGATTTAGCCCAGCATCCCAATTGCTCTCCTAACTGCCACAGTACACTGTTTAGTCTGCTTTAGTGCCTATCTATAATAATGCCCAAATCCCACATCCTTCTCCAATTCCATGATTTCCATCCCGTTCAATGTACATGTTCTTTCCTTATTTTTTGATGCTCTGTTCATCACTTTCCTTGCAGCAATGTTAAACAGCAACTGCCAGTTATCTGCCCTTTTCCTATTCTAACCAAGTCCCTAAATATCCCTCACCCAAAATGGATCATGAAGTTTCATAGGTCTACAGCATGTGTGAGTGAATAACAGATGTCAGTTCTGATGTATTTTTTGTGTTTTTAGGAGCCTTATCTCCAGATCCTCTGTGACTGCTGCAGTTACCGCCTGAACCTAGAAAGCCCTGTCCAGTTCCTCACATTACAGTGTGAAAACGGAGAGGTGGAGCCTGTTGTACTTCCAGTTATACATATAGCTGTGAATGCAGTAGCTGTCAGGGTAAGAAGGCATTAACTTGAAGAACCTTTACTACCATTACCCTCATAACAATGATACCATTTAGTGTAAAACAGATAGCAAGATTGTTTGGGATTTTGTGGGCGCTCACTATATCACCAGCCTCTTATTATCTACAGCAGCTTTTGTTAGATGGTCTGTTAGAGCAAAGGCAGATACAATAAGCCAAGAAATCAGGATCTGAATGCCACTTGGCAAGACAAATGGTGATGCATGCACTACTCCCATTTTGTTTAAAATATTCTCCAGACACTGATGACTAACAGCAGCTCAAAGTAACCAGAAGTCATTAGTTCCCTCATAAATATTGGCAGCTATTGAGATAACTCTTTAACCCCAATTTTATTTATTTTTATTTGAAAATTGGTAACTGGAATGGACACACTGAGCCGAGGCTCATTCGCAATGTTGCTCTTGGGGAAGGGGTTAGAGAGGGAAGAAATAAGTTCAAGGGATACAGACCTACAGTACAATGATAACAATAAATACAGTACAGTTCATATTAAACTGTTATGCCAACAATTGGGTTTTACATTGCTTTTTCAAGTTGGTAATGCATTGACAACCTGTATTATTTTGTTTTTCCGCACTTAATCAGCTCAAAAGCAATCTTTATACTGTAAAATGTTTTTGCAGCTCAGCTGGTATACATGTGTATCTCAGTCACAAAGCAATGCAAAATTGAGCAGAAGTTCTTATGTACCAGTTTTTGTAAGGTGTTGTGCTGGAACTCATTTAATCAACTCACCAAGAAATACTATATAGCTACTCACTGGTGTGACAGTTTTATGTGAATTGTACTGTACAATGAATAAAACTTAGGGGTCTGTGCAATGTACATGGCTGAGAGAATACAATACAGCTGTGCAGCATTAGGAATTTTGCAGGCCTATGGGTAGAACTTCTTTTGGCTCATGTTGTCCCCTGTACAGAGTAAGGAACTGTAAACCACCAGGAGACACTTGTTCAGATCTCTGCTCCTGGCACTGTGGTCCACAGTATAAAAAGGAAACTATTTTATGTGGTGCTTTTCATGCATTCTGTCCCAAAGTCCATTATCATCCATCAGAAGTATGCAGTAGACATAACATACACATACAAAACAAACTTAAAGGCAAGCTCACATGATAAAGTATAGAGGAAGAGAGAGAGAGAGACAGAGAATTAAACACCAGTGTTTACTCAAAAGGATTATGAGCCAGGCAATCCTTTTTCCAATCCTCGCTCTCAGTCATTTCAGTTTGATATTTAGAGTTAAGGACGGTAAGCCAGGACGTTCTGTCTCAAATAATAACACAGTTACTGGCTTATAACATGGTATGCTGAAGAAAAAAGTGGGCAATACCAAGAACACTAGTAGTTTGTTATAGATATAAAGGGAGAGTATGGAAGGGTTAACATTTCTAAATCTTGAGACCCCAGGAAGAATATAAGGGCACATCCTACAAGCTTCATTGAATTAAGCAGTAGTGGTGTTGTGCTATATGGAAATCTGCCATGAGATTATGTGCTGTGGGGTCTTAACATAAAGGGGACTTGACAAGGGAAGGGCAGGCAGTGTTGTTCAGAGAGTTAAACAACAATGAGAAGATCAGTTGGAGGAATAGTCAGAGCATGCAGAGGAAAAAAGTACCTGTCATCAGTGTTTTTCTGAGGTTTGAACATACTTTTCTGAGATAGGGAAGTGGTGTGGCTTTTGCTTGATTAGGGTAGGATCCAGAATGTCAAGCACACCAGAGGTAGTGTAGTAAAACACACTTTGGTTCAGATGCAATTCTAAGAATTTTTAATTAAATTCACATTAATTTCAAGGTTTCAATCTGGATTTAGGTGAGGGTACTCACGACACTGCACCCACTGACCTGGTTGACATTGTTTCCACTACTTCAAATGCTGACCAGGAGGTGGATGCGTGTTCATGGACTTTATCTAAACCATTTCATAAGGTGGACTATGAAATTATAAGTGATGGATTGTTGGAAACTGGGGTCACAAAGGACACTTTACAATGGTTTAACTCCTACTTAAAAAATGGTATCTACAGGTTCTGGTTGGAAATATATTATCTAAGAAACTACCAATAAATAGAGGAGTCCCTCAAGGCTCAATTTCTGACCCTACACTGTTTTTGATGTATGTAAACCAAGTGGCCCAACACATAGATAAAACAAATCTCCACTTATATGTGGATGATGAAGTTCTGTTCAGTTAACACAGTACAGGAAGTGGAAAGACTACTTCAACATGATTTTAGGGTGCTGAGAGACTGGTTTACCAGTTCCAAATTGGTTCTTAATGAGAAAAAATCAAACTATGGTATTTGGCTCACTAAAGCAAAAATAAAAAATTTAAAGAAATCTCAATAAAAACTGCAGAAAATGTGAAGCAAGTAAATGTATACGTATCTCAGATTTGGTGGATGCAACCTGAGTTTTGAACATCATGTAAATAATCTAATTAGAAAGATAGATACAAGATTAGGAGCTTTTAGAAGAACCAGACATTGTTGAAACTGTAAAATGAGGATGTCTGTTGTACAACAACTTTTAATCCCTGTCTTGGACTATGGGGATCATGTACATACATTAACAAACAAGACCAATTTAGTGAAACTAGACAGCTTGTACAATCATATGGCTAGGTTTATCATGAAATGCAATCACCTTATGCATCATTGCACAATGTACGCAAATTTAGACTGGTTAAATCTAGAAAATAAAATAAAGTGAAAATGGATATGCTTAACACATAAAATACTTAAAACAAGAACACCTGATTATCTACTTGATAAATTAATCAAAAAAGAAAATAGTTACAAGTTAAGAAGTAACACTGAAAATCCTTTTTTTATCTCTAAAGACAATAAACAAATATGGATCCATGACTCTCTCATATACTGTTAACAAACACTGGCCTTTAATTACAAAGTATGATGACACACTGGGGATGCATCCAAAAAACCTTTTGTAGACACATTAAAAAGGATTTAAATTCAGATTGCTCTAGTTATTAGACAAGTATTCAAGGATGAGTGTTTGAAATTGTCGATTTTTATTTTATTATGAAAACTGTGTGGTATATTTGGCATTGTACTAGCATGCCATACACTAAACATATTAAGATGGTGTAGTTTTCTATAGCATATTTGTTATATGCAAGAGACTTAACTTTTCTATCTTCTTTTATAATTTGTTTTTCAATTTTTATAACCAACTAACTCATGACTTTTTGATACATCTGTTTCTTTTACATTTAAACAGGAACACCTTGAATATATGACTATGTCCTAATGGTTGCATTTCCATCTCCCTGTATAAAATAACGGTTTTAACTAACTAACTAACTAAATAACTAACTAGCTAGCTAACTAACTACTCAAATTATGCAAGCACAGGGGAGAGAATTGGGGGTAGAGGGCATAAGCTGTAGGGAGTGCTGAGTGGCTATTTTTCAGAGGGATGCTATGGATGAAAAACTCTTGGCCAGTATGTAGGGGGATCTGCACTCCATCCTCTGAACTATCTACACCAAGAGCTAAGATACACCTCTTAAAGAGCAGTCCAGTCAGCAGGGTTAGGCTGTCTGCAGCTCTGCTACAGCAGAGGACACCTAAAGTCTGGAATGGAGGATGGAGGCTAATGCACATGGTAGAAGACTGTGAAAGGAGGCATCAGTAGGGTGTGAGACCTGAAGTGTCTACAAGGAACCATGTCAAGCTACTTGCTGAAATTATTTAATCCAGATCTTTTAATGAGGCATTGGATACTCTTGGCTTTGAGTGCAGGCTACAGGTTCAATTCATGAAAGCTTTTGGACTAAGTCCCATGCCACAACAGTTGCAGATCAAACTCAAGCAGCTGCGGGATTGGAATTCACAGTGTAACACTTGTGGATAATGTTATTGCTGGTCCCACTGGCCATAACAGTTCTGCACAGCTGTAGAGATTTCCTGGCAACCCTCCTGCAAGCCATTGTAAATCTTGGAGCTGGTTGTAATCTGGCTCCACATTTGTGAATACCTGCAGCTGTCTGCTGAGTCTGAGTGGGGGCAAGTAGCAATAGAAGAAACAAAGGGGAGTGTTAGTACTTAGAGATTCAACAGTCAAAGGGATTTAATAGTTGGTGTGTACAGCAAACCCTAGCAAAACATTGGTATGCTGTGTACCTGTGGTGACAGTGAGCATTTATTCTTTGAGTGGAGAAACTCCTCATTTCATTGGAATTTCATAGAATTTTTGAGACTTCGTTAGCCATAACTCTGTAGTCTATTGAGCTACACACCTAATATTTATAATGAGTACTGCTTTTATGTGCACCAAAGGCATACCAAATAAGACATATGGGTGATTTTTTCAAAATTATAAGGGCTTACAATCTGGCACTTTATTTTCAGAGGACATTTATTCAACATTATCTTCTTATAACTCACCACCTTCACAACTAAATTATGGTAAAATTAGCATGCTTGACCGTTTTGTAGGAGATATAGAAATGACTACATATAGAGAGATTCGGTTTAGCATTTTTTAAGCTACAGGTGTTCAGAATTTTACTATATAATTATTTGAGAATGTTTTGCGAAACTTTTTAAAAATGTGGATATTTGTAACTTCTCTGCCCTTGCTGGTTTAGATCTGACATTTGTCATACATATCCAAAGTCAATGTATCCTAATATCGAAAAACATTTGAAACAAACTGGCTTTGCACGTTTAAATTTACAGTGAAAATACAAAAAAGATTATTTTATTTTTATTTATTTAAAAGTTAATAATTGGGAAAGGCACACAGAGCCAGGGCTCATTTCCAGGTGCAACCTGACAATAATGCAACATGTTCTCAAATTTTTATGGTAGCATAATAGGTAATGCCTCGAGAATTCCTCTTGTGGAATTTAACATTCACAAACCACATACACCACATCATCTGATAAGCTGGGATAAACAGTCTGAAGTCCTGTGGTTCCCCTGGGTGACTATTTTGTCCCAACACTCATCTCTCTTATTGTAATCAGCTAAACTCAGTGGAACTGCTGGTCAACCTGGTAGCCACATTGTTCTTTATAGTGGCACACTTCCTTAAAACTGGAGGCTTTTTTTCATTTTTTGTGGCTATCATGTCACAAGAACCAAGGTTATTTTTGAGTGTGTCCCTTTGCAGATGCCCTAGGTCAGAGCAGCTTTGTGTTTTACCTTGTCTCTGATAGCAATTATGTTTTTTTAAATGACAAAGTTGCAGCATGTTTTATAGGAAGCCATTACTGTGGAAAGCAGTTGTGGTTATACTCAGAGGTTTTGGCATACTGGTGCAGTGACAAAGGTGGGAGTGGGGGAGGAGAAGCAGAGCTTTGACTGAGACTCCACAGTGATGTAACAGGAAGCACTGCAGTGGGAGTGGGCATGTTGTGAACATAGGGACAAGGATGACCCAGAGAGCTGTGGATGAGTGGCACTTAATGAACTGCTAGCAAATAAAAATAAAGGTCAGATTTTCATTTACAAAGTCTTCAGTAGGGCATTGGGGTTGCTCTTCCTGGTGAATGGGCAGCTGGGTGGGTTGAGTGACTGACTTCTGGCTTCATTAGACAATTGTGGTCAGCTGGAATGGGTTTTGTGAGGGTGACAGAGTGATACTTCATTGTTGTGAGGCTTGGATCAGTACAACTATTGCCGGTTGTAAAGTTATGTCCTGATAAGAACACACCTGGAAAACTGTTTTAGCAAATCATGTCCAAGGAAATTTTAGACCCATTTTTAGCTGGGGTTAATGCATGCCCAGGTGCATAATGAGGCATGAGGCACTTGTGCTGAGTGCTTTTATCACCTGGAAGTTATTAACCACAGACACCCCTGGACTGTCTCACACTGCGTAAGAATTTATTGGCAGATCTATATGTATTGGAGGATAGTTTACATTTAAACTGAAATGGGAATTCATTATTGAGCTATCACATATTAAGTTGTATTGACAAACATTTTAAACTGATGGGAGAGAATATAGTCTCTCCCTCAATGAAGTCTGAGGAGAAAACATACTCATATGTAACAAATTTATAATGTTTTTATTTTAATACTAGGAGCCTATCCAATAAACTAGATGAGCTTAAGGCAACAGTAACTACTGAGGATATAGATATTGTGCTCATTACGGAAACTTGGGAGGATGATAAATCAAGTTGGGAGGTATCTTTACCTGGATATACATTATATAAATACAATAGACAGAATAGGAAGGAGGCAGTGTTTACGCCATCTTCCTCGTAAATACTAATACAGAGTCACCAATATTTCAAATAAAGTCAAAAACCCCATTAGTATATCTGAATCCTTATGGATTAAATTAATACTTAACAACTCTCAACACATTATCTTAGGGTTTGTTATCGTCCCCAAGTACCCCAAATGAGTATTTGGATGAAATCATTAAGGAGAATGAAACTGCATGTTCCTTGGGGGATATTGTTCTCACTGGCGATTGTAATTTGAGAGACATTAATTGGACAAAGTCAGAGGCATTATCTATTTCTGGTAAAAAGCTTATTGACATGTATCAACAATGCTATTTGATACAAGGAGTGAATCAACCAACATGGGGTAAAAATCTTTTAGAATTATTATTTCATAGTAATTCAGTTATTGTAAAAAACCTCTCGGTACTATCACCCATTGGAAACAGTGATCATTGTTCCATCAATTGTTTTCATATCTCAGGCTGTATCTTTGGCACCTTGTAGTTCCAAAATCTATCTGTATGACAGGGCAGATGTTCAAGTATTAAAACAGGTTGGACAGTATTAACTGATCTCTGTCTGTAACACTGTTGGGCATCGATGAATATTGTAATATTTTACCTTGTCAGATTTGCAGACTGGAGACAGTGATATATATTTACCAGGATAAAATATACCCCAAAACAACCAAAACCTAAATGGATGACTAGAGAACTTACTAGACTCATAAAAGAGAAAAAGAAAGTCTGGTTTTATGCAGCTTATTTGAAAGAAAAAACATCTGCTAGCTGGAGTTCCTACTTAAATACTTCAAAAAAAGTAAAATGATATTAAAAAATCAGAAATGAATTTGAAATGCAAATTGGCTTCTAATGTCCATAAAGATAATTGTAAATCTTTCTTTTCTTACATAAATTCTCTGAAAAACAACTTGCAGGTGGGTCCTCTACAGATTGATGATGATTTAATTCCGACCCTCTCAAAATGGCTAATTTATTTAATGAAAAGTTTTGTAGTATCTTTCAAAAATCAGAGAGATGTTACATTAAATAATTCTAATGGCAGTCATATATCCATATCTGAAACAGAGGTTCATGCTAAATTAGTTGGGCTCAAAGGCAAAACTAGTATATCCCCTGATCAAATACCTGGTCATTTTTATATCTATTAGAAGACAGCCTGTCACAGCCTCTGAAACTATTATATGACCACAGCTTGAATCATTTATTTATTTATTTAGTTTCTGTTGACTGGGTAAGTGCACTAGACAAATCCTGCCTATTTTCAGGGGATACAGATGAATACCAACTGACCTTGAACCAGATGAAACTGTTGGTGGTATTTTTAGTGAATGAGGGAAATTTGGCCAGGACACGGGAAATTCTACTGTCCAGCCAGCAGGGGCTTGACTTCCTGTGAGCAGGGATGGAGGAGACCTGTTGGGAGCTGGACTGAGGAGGAGGAGGAAGTGCTGATGTGGCAGGGAGATGGCCTCCTCCCATGACCTCATATTTTGCAGCATGGCCACTCAGGCTGGAACACTGAGAGTGCAGATGTGTGGCAGAGAGAGACTTGACCTCATCTCCTTTCTTGTTCCACAGAGGCTGAAGTAAATGTTGAAAGATTATTTGAAGGAGAAGACACTATGGATATCTACATTTCTACAGAAGATATAACCTCACATCCCATTTTGGTAAATGCAAGAATTTTGAGGATAATTTAAATTCAAAAACAAGAACTTGTGGAGTTGCTTGTGGCTACGGAGGAATGTCCACAGGAGGAGAAAGACCACCAGTTACCCGGCCTGTTTCATTACAACAAGAATTCCCTCCTGTCATTTTAGATGCCCGGCCTGTCAAATCAGGAGATGGCATCACAGCTCCTATCGCAAGCACTGAGGTCGGGTAAGCCTGAGTCAGGTTTAAATGATATTTCACAGTTACAGGCTGGCAATTCAAACACGAACACTCGTGTGTGCCTACAGCCTATTGTTAAGCTTTCACCACCACTGCTGCCTGAAACTCATTCCTCTAAAGAACACAATTTAAACTACAATGTGGCATGAGAGTACTGCTTTCACCTCCCGTAGCTAGTCTTTCAAAATCAACTTGGTTTGGTTTCAAGCAGCCGCAAAGCAGAGGAGATGCAGCTTTGATTAAATATCAAACCAATAGAATGACCAAAAGGACTTGCGAATTTGTTTTCTCTGGAGCAGGGAGTAAAAAGGGATGCAGATTGAGTAAAACTAAGCGGGATGCTTTCTCCTTGGTCACAGGAATCTCAAACCTTGTCTTGAGACAACATACGACAGCGCCATCTGCTGTTCAAACAAAGTTAAAAACTTCTAATGATCAGTGGTCTCAAAGTGTAGCATTAACTAATGCAGGATGGAAACAGGGCCCTGGGGAATCTGGATCCCTGATCCAGCTTGGGACTGTCCTTTTCCTGTCTCTCAAGTTTCTCTGAATGGAAACCAAATAATTCTGTCTCCTGAAAGATGCATCACCACAACATCCTGTTGTTTCTGGTCTATCTGAAAACACTTCTTATACAGATACTGTTGCAGGACAAGATTTAAAATCTTTTTCCCCTTTGAAGTCCCTTCTCATAACTAGCTTCACATCCCTCGCATCTAATACTGCACCTATTTCTGTAAAAAGCTTCTGTTATATGACTTATTTAATAAAACAAAAAAAGCAGCTCCTAGAAGAAATGCTGTAAGAATACGATACAAAGGGGTTTGGCTGATAGGCCAGACAGATATCATGTGGAAAAGTATTACTTAAAGATTCATTGCATTTCTCCCTGAGGGGTATGCGCATTTATAAACATTTCTGGGAGGACAATTTTGACATCAGTTTTGAACTGCATACGCTCTAGACTTATTGTGGGAAAGATATGGACAGGTCAAGTTTTCTCCCTACATGGACTCCTTTTGTAGTAATTCCTTTAACTAAACCACTCATCAAGTATGTTACAGTCATGTTTCATAATGAAGGAGTCCATGTAGAAGACATTACATACTGGCTTTCTCAAAATGTGAGGTAATGGGAGCACCTGAAGCCATTTTAGACAGTGAGGTTTTTTTGGACTGGGGTGGAAATGTAAGGTTAAACTATCACCAGAATGACTCAGGCATTGAGCATATTCCAAATTCTTTTTGCTTGGGTAGAGATGGGGTGTGTTTTATGCAGGGCAGCCAAGAGCATGCTACAAGTGGGATCCCGAACACATCTATCTAGTACTTGTGATCAACCCCATGCAATCATTAGGGGAAGTAGGCCACATTACTTTGTAATGGCTAATCACACTAGATGTGATTTGTGTGAAGAATTTGGCATGCTCTTGGGGAATGTCCCTGGGCTGCTCGGAATAAAGCATCCTGTATGAGCCTGGAGCTTCTTATCCAGCAAGCACAAGATTCAGCTAGCACTGTTCCCATTGATGCTCAAGGCCCTCCTCCAGAACCTGCCTCCCACCTTTCTGACCCTTTAGTGGTTCCCACTATGGTGCTTCCAGATCTCCCTGTTTCAGGCCCAGACCTTTCTTAAGACCCTGTGGATAAATCTACAATATCTGCATCCTTGGTTCCTGTTTGTTATGAGGATTCAGTTATGGTCCCCAGTGATGAACCTGACCCGGATCCTTGCCTCGAGATCCTCTCAGTTCACCAAACCTGTCATTCCTGATATATCCCCAGTAGAGACAAATAATTCTTATGCTACCTTTTCCAGTCTGGGGTGATTCAGAGATGGAGGTTGGGATTCCGACTCACAAAAATCTTCCCTAGGATGAGGTTCACAGGTTTTGGAACAAGGTACTTATAAAGGAAAGAAAAGAGGAAAAACTTCAGTCTTTGTTTCTTTATGGTTATAAATGGGTCAATTTACTTTAGATTCATTAAATGTTATAGTCTATTGAATATAGATAAAAGACTAACTGTTTTCCAATATTTTCTTGATTTGGCACTAGATGTTTTTATCATACAGGAAACATGGATGTATTTGGAACATCAGATTTGGAGTTTTAAGAGAATGGACTGGGGCCCTTCGATTGGTCCTTTGGTCTTGATAAAGTGGATGGGGTAGGATTCTTTTCACTCTTTTCCTTTTCTCTCCAGAAACTAATTGACTTAGTGCCAGGCCAAGTTTTAATATTAGATAGACTTTGGAAAAGCATGAACTGTAGGTTCATTGCAGTATATAATTCACAGGTGAAAGCAGATAAAGTTCTTCACAAGAAGGCTATTCAGCCATTTTAGTTTCCACCTATAACAATTTTTTTATGTGGGATTTCAACTGTAGCCTTGTGGGATAAAAAAAGAAGCGGTATGAGGGACGGAAAATTTATTGTGATTCTAATGCACTTAACAACCTTATAACTACAGTGGGCTTAATTAATAGCCATGTTTATCATACTTAAGGGTCAGAATTTCATTATATGAGAAATTCTTATACTTCTATTATTGATTATATTTTCTTTCCCCTAATTTATCCAAAGGTATTTTAGATATTAGACCTGTAGAATTTTCAGACCACTTATTATTAATTCTGTGTCTGGACCAAGAAGTCAAAAGACCTGCATTTTGGAGAGAGATGGAAATGAATACTTCGGTTTTGTCTAATCCAGTTGTAACTCGAGCCATGGGTCATTTTTACTGCTAGATCATCTGTAGAATGTTTATATCAGGACAAGGGTGAATGGTGGTCAGATACAAAAAGGATATAAAATGCTGGTTTATGAGATTTGGTAAATCACAGGGTATAAAAGTTTTACATTATCTAACTTTATCGAAACCATTGCAAAAATATTTTCTATAGCAAATCTTTCAACACTGGATTATTCATCACAGATTGATTTAATAAAAGCTGAAATGAAAAAGTTCCAATATGACAGAGCTTGGACTATCCAAGGCATGCTACATGCTGGTACTCATAATACCCCAATAGGGGATCCTTTTGAAGCCTGTAAACAGATAAAAGAAAGTATGACTATGGAATATTTGATTTCTGCTACTGGTCAAAGGGTGAGTTCTCCTGAGGATTTGGATAAACTGATTCAACAGCATTTTAAAACACTTTGCCCACTTCTCTGATTTCTCAAAAATGATATTATTACTTTCCTTCAACCAATCATAGTCAATGATTTTCCAGATGATGTGTTACATTTACAGACCCCTATTACTAAACAGGAGATTTTACAGGCCATTTCAACCATAAAAATAATGTAACAAATTTAGATGGTGTTCCTCATCTTTCTTATAAAACTTTTGTCAACACATAGCAGATAGTTTAGTATCAGTGTATAATTATTGGTTTACTTCTGATACAATACAATATACTTTTGCAGAAGGATTAATGGTCTATCTTTTTTAAAAAAAGGGATAGAAGTCTCATTAGGAATTGGAGACCCATAGTATTGCTCAACACTGACTGTAAGATTCTAGCCCATATCCTAAATAACAGATTAAGATCTTATGCTTCATTAGTGATTTCACCACAACAATATTGCGGACTTCCTGATAGGAAGATACAACATGCCTTAATGATCATTAGGGATGTGATTGAACACTGTAATATGGCAGGATTATCAGGATGGGTGGTAGCAGCTGACCAAGAAAAAGCATTTGATAGGGTTTATCACCCCTATTTGTTTAAAGTTCTGGAAATGTATAAGGTTCCTTTAGCTTTTATACAACAATTAAAATTGCTGTATTCTTTTTTTTCAGTGCAAACTTTTTTGAATGGATTTATTGGACAGAGTTTTGATATTGGGATAGGGGTTCACCATGGATGCCCCTTAAGTCCACTTTTGTAAATTTTTTCACTCGACCCTTTGTTGAGACACATTGAAATGCATCCTTTTTGGGAAGGGGTGTCAGGTATAGGGATCCCATGTGGCATTCAGATACAGGCATATGCAGATGATATTTGTGGGTTCTTTTTAAAACAAGAGCAGATAGAATTTTTTTTATCCGAAATATATAAATACTAATTGGTTTCCAATGCCAAATTAAATGTTGATAAGAGTAAAGGGCTTTTCATAGGCAATATTATGGATTTGTCAAGTGAAATAGGGGGCATAACTATTGATTGTGAGCCATTAAACATTTTAGGAATTATTTTTGGACCCCAAAACCTTCCTGAGGCTATCTGGGAGTTAACATTAAGAAAGGAAGAATTAAAGGTGTTCCGATGGAAACACTGGAAATTCACAAAATTTAAAGAATTTTGATTTTAAAAAGTTATTTTGCCCTTTTACTTTATGTAGCTATGCTGTACCCAGTTCGAGTAAATTTGAAACTAGATTATATAGTCTTTGCTTTCAAATGTTGTGGGTAATAAACTCAACCCAATCAAGCACTGTTACACATATCTAGGGGTAAAGGGGGGTGTTTGGGAATGATTGAACCAGTAATTTCTTTGCATGTATTGTTTTTAAGCACACAATTGGCAATGACTTTCTCAGTCAAATTGGTGCATAATGTTTGGCTTCGGAACTCTTTAAATAAATATATCGCAGTCTGGAGTACTGTGGCTCCTAAATTACACCCTCATATTAATATTCTTTATTGTTTTAAATCAGCTGCACACAAATTACATAAATGGAGGGTCTTGAAACCTGACATAGTAACTCAGTCTGCTAAGTCTTTATATCAGACTATTCTTTCTAGAATATATCCGTTGGAATCAAGTTTTAAAAATTGTCCATCAACAGATAACAGTCTAATCCTCAGACAACTCACCTTAATAGGATTCCTTGCAAGATGTGGGAAAATCTTTGGCTTATTGCATATGGCAGATTGAATGTAAGAGGAATGCCAAACATAAAGTAGTTGAAGAAAATAATGCCCATATATGGATTGTATTTCATTACTTGAAACTATGGAACATTTTCTGTTGGAATGTTCATATGTTACAGCTCTATGGTTTTCTGGCCACAAAATGGCAGATGGATTGGTTAAAACATTTAGATTATGATATTTTAGTTGTGGGGAAATATGGGTAGTAGCAAAGTATCACTCTGACACTTTATCTATTTTCTTTGTTGTATTAAATTTTACATTTGGCAGGCAAGATGCTAATGGGTATTGCATCAACAGAAAATGTCTTTTGACTGTCTTAGTAATTTAGTCTCAACTGAAATGATGACTGTTTATAAAAAAGATTGTGCTATGAAGTCTGCACAACAGGTGTCTCATTGGTGGAAGGGTTTCACATATTTCATCAAATTTAAATAATGAAAGTTTGGGTTGGGGATGGGAATTATGTTTAAATTGATTTATTGTTTCTTTTTCCTCCTTTGTCCTGATGTTCTCATTATAAGAGAGTCATGTTTGAGTTTGTTGTCACAAATTGAGTTATATTTCACTATTTGATTCAGTATCTGTACTATTTTATATATATTTTTTTCAATAAAATCTCACCTACTCTTTTCAATAAGTACCATGGGATCTTTAACATCCACCTGAACTATTACCTAATCCAGGCAGATGGGACCTCGGTTTAACATCTCATCTGAAAGGTGGCATCTCAGAAGTGCAGCACCCTCTCATGGTGCACTACAGTGTCAGTACTGGGACATTAACCTAAGTGTCAGATGTGGGAACTGAACCACAGCGCTCTGATCTCCCAGCCTCAGAGGTGAGGTGCTACCTACTGAGCCATTGACATTGACCAATAATCATAATCATGTTCTGATTTATGGAAAATAGCTTATGTTATTCTCATTCATAAAAAGGACCTAGAACTCGTTGGGAAAATCATAGACCCATAAGCTTTCACTTCATCACTGTGTAAAATCTTAGAAAGTTTAATTAAGGATTTAATTACTTCCAACTTAGTCAATGCTGACTCTGAGCAACATAGTTTTACTAAGGGAAGAAGCTGTTTGACAAATCTACTGTGCTTTTATGAAGATGTTAGCCATCAATTGGACAACAGACTACCTTATGACATGGTTTACATAGATTTTAGTAAGGCTTTCGACCTCCTCAAACATTGGGCATTATTGCATAAAATATCCCAGCTTAACATCAATCCTAGACTGGTTAATTGGATAGCAAACTGGTTAACTGGGAGAACTCAGCAAGTTCTTATTAATGGCCAGCTTTCTAGGGTAGGACTTATCACCAGTGGTGTACCTCGAGGTTCAGTTCTGGGCCCTTGCCTGTTTCATTTATTCATTGCCAACATTACAAAAAATTGTCATTCGAATACCATTAAATATGCCGACAATATTAAGATTGGTGGACTTTGTGCAAATTCTGATCAAATTAATTTGATACAAAGTAATTTAGACAGGGTTTCCATATGAATTTCCACTTGGTGTATGAAATTGAATCATACAAAGTGTAGGATTATGCATTGTGGGAGGACTAACCCTATGCCTAATTATACTTTAGATAATAAGGTTCTGATTAATACAGAAACAGAAAAAGATTTGGGGGTCCTTATATCTAATGATTTCTCTCCTAGCCCTCAAATTAATGCAGTTATATGCAAAGCAAATGGGGTTATTTCGGCAATAAAGAGAAATATTAGGTTGAGGGACCAAGAAGTGCTTATGCCACTTTATAGAGCTTATGTCCGACCACATTTGGATCACTCCTCACAGTTTTGGTGCCCCTTCAAGAAACAAGATACAAGGAAATTGGAAAGAGTTCAAAGGGGATACACTAAACTGATGGGACTGAAGGATGTACCATATGAATCAAGATTAATTTCACTTAATTTAATGGATTTATCCATTAGACAATTAAGAGGGGATCTTCTTTTAATGTATGAGATTATAAAATATCCATAGTTACTAGTTAACCTAGGATTGTCTTTTAAAGAAGACACTTTTAATCTTAAAGGTCATCCTCTACAGTTGTAGTTGAAGCAATTCAACCTTATTCCACAAAAAAAGTTTTTATTCCATGCACATTATTAAACCTTGAAATGCACTACCAATGGAAGTTATTGTTAGTAGTAACAAAACAACATTTAACAACAGGTTGGACAATTTGATCTTTTCAGATTTTCTGTTAAATTATTATTAATATACAGGAGCAATTTATGGGCTTCACCGCCCTCTAGCTCCTGTTTTGTATTAGTATGAATCTTAATATAGCTGAAGAAGTCCAAGGGGAACCCTGAGGACCTTCTACAGAATATGAAATGAGGAATCACTAGGAGTAGTATTTGCTTCATGAAGTGTATAGTGAGGACCTTTGCAAATGATGTATGGCTGAAGAAGTCCAAGGGGAATCCTGAAGACCTTCTACAGAATATGAAATGAGGAACCACTAGAGTAGTATTTGCTTCCATGGATGTATAGTGAGGACCTTTGCAAATGATGTATGTATTGAAGAAGTCCAAGGGGAACCCTGAAGACATTCTTTGTATTTGAAGATGTAGGGCCAGTAGGAGCAGTAGATGCTTAATGGAAATAGATATGAAGGTCTTTGGATGACTGATGCATGTCTGAAGAAGTCTGAGGGGAATCCTGAGGACCTTATTTGGAATCTGGTGATGAGAATGAGTAGAGGTGGAGAGGCCATCTTGCCAATAAGCTACTTTATAGAACACTTTGTAGGAGTGAATCCAAAGCGGAGGAACTCAAGTCTTTTACAGACTAGGGGATGGCGCACTCCCTCACAAGTCCAAGGAGAAGTATTACCATTGGTGGCATCGAGGAGGAGAACAACCCAGACAGCTAGGACTAGTTAATGGACACTGTCATGAATGGAATGCTGTAGTGGTCTGTGTTCACTTCAGCTTTGCACTTTGTAGAAGTTCAACTCTGGTGGATAAAGCTGAGCTCTGAATCTCATAGCAATTGAACCGGAGTGCAAGATGTTGTTGATGAATTGGGAGTAGCAGTATCATACGTTTTGTGGATGAAGCTGAGCCCTTGCATGCATTGGATGCATTTTAGATCTAGTGAAAGTTGCAGAATCACACATCTGAGAGACAAAGGTGAGTTCTGAGATGTGATCATTTGAAATTTGCTTGGATTCAGAATGAGTAATGAGTTCAGTATGTTGTTGACTGATTAAAAGTTGCAGACTACTGCCTGTAGTGGATGAAGTCGAACTCTACCTACACTTGTAGAACTCCTGAAGACACAAGTTAGAGAGGTGGAGTCCAGTAGGGCTGCTGGTAAGGCTGTGTAAGAACAGAGAGAACACAGGCAGGCTACTTAGACACGTGTGCCCCATGTGCATAATTCTTCACTTTTTGGTGTTGAATCCTAGTTGCCAAACCTTTGACCAGTCTTTTCTCTTTTTCAGATCTTCCCTCATTTTTTACACCTCCCCCCCCCACACTGTGTCCACTCTGTTGCACATTTTTGTGTAATCCGCAAACAGGCTTGCTTTTCCTTCCAGCCCCTCTGCGATGTCGCTAATAAGGACTTTGAAGAGGACCAGTCCCAGTACTGTCCCTTGAGGTACCCCACTGGCTACATTACCTTCTTCTGAGTGAACCCCATTTACCACCATCCTCTGTGTCCTGTTACTTAGTCAACTTCTTACCCATTTTACAATCTTTGGACCACCCCAGACTGCCCAGCTTGTTTACCAGTCTTCTGTGTTGAATGGTGTCAAAGGCTTTACTGAAATCCAGGTAGACAACATCCACCACTCCTGCCTGATCCACTTCAGTGGTAACCCAGTCAAAAACTCTATCAGGTTTGTTTGGCAAGATGTCGCTTTGTAGAACCAATGTTACCTCAGATCCTGCAGTCCACTGGTTAAAACGTATTCTCCATTCTTTCTTTTTAGTAGTGTTTCTATAACTTTGCCCACCACCAAGTCAGGCTTATGGGTCTGTGGTTTCCCATCTCTTCCCTATTCCCCTTTTATGTAGTGGGCTATATCCACCTCCTCCAGTCTCCCAGTACTTCCCAAATCTGGTGATAGATTGAACAGGACCGACAGAGGTGCAGACAGCTCCTCCTTTAGTTCCTTCAGTATCCTGGGATGAACCCCATCAGCCCCAATTTGTTTGTCTCACTTTAATTTGCTAGTTCCTGAGGCTCTCTCCTCCATAAACGGGCTAGTGTTCACCTCTTTCCTTAATGCCCTTTTCCTCATCTGTGGCCATCACCTCCTTCCTTTGTGAATCCTGAACAAAAGTACTTGTTCAATATATGTCTGATTTCTTCCTGACTTCTTCCACACTTCCCCTTTTTAGTCTTACCATCCCTGCTTTGCTTTTCTTCTTTTCGTTTATTTAGCTAAATAATGCTTTATCCCCCCTTTTTTACTGACTTGGCAATGTTCTCCTCCATTTGTGCTTTTGCTCTTCTAACTACTTTCCCTGCCTCCCTTTGTTTCTCCTGATAACCTTCCCTATCCTCCTCCTTCGGTGTTGACTTGCACCTTTTGAATGCCTGCTAGCTTCCTTATTTTTAGTTATGGTGGTTCTGTTGTGTTTGTCCTATGCTCGCTGTTTCTGGTTCACCTCTGACACTCATTGCTACTGCTGCTTTTTGATCTTCATTTGGTCTGCTGCCACAAATCCCTGCTATTTCATGGAGTTTTGTGAGCCCGCATGTTGCCTGCAAGTTGACTTCTGTGCTTAATCTTTCCAACATTTCCAGTATCCTGAGTTCCTGCTGTTGGAAGACCACAGAGCTGGGCTAGTCTGCCCAGTCAGATTGTGGTGTAATGTGTTGGGACTTGGATAAAGGTTTTAACATTGTTTCTGTGGTTCTTCATTGCCAGCTCATATTTTTTCCATCGTCAGCAGTTGCTGGTTCTCTTCTTGGACAAAGCTACAGTATTTACCCGGTAGGTTTAAGACTTTTAAAATCTTTGGTAGCTGCTAAACTGTTCTCTACTCTGAAGCTGGAGTTCTTCCTGTGCCAGTTTTGGGGCTGGTGCTTAAACTGGATAAACCGTAGATTATTGGCAATGAGAGTGGCATAATTACAATATCAAATACTGAAGCTTAGTTTGACTGTTGGCATTCTGCATAAATGATAATAAGGGATACATGAGGACAGTGTGTAATGAACAAATATGTAAATGAGTAGAGAGTGACCTCAGGTTACCTCACAAGTGGCAGAGCATAGCGGAGCCATGAGTGATGGTTCCTGAGGTCACTCTCCATGAGTTCACATATCTTGTGTATCACACACCTGCCCATCATGTATTTCTTTTATACAATAGGACTGTGTTTAGTGCTGTTTTTATTTATTTGATGATGTCACTACTGTGTGATATCTGGAGTTATCACACTGTGGTGATGTCACCACTGTGTGATATCTGGAGTCATCACACTGCAGTGAGAATACATGTTTATCTAATAAGTTATTTGCTCACTCCTATTGTATAAATCTAGTTCCTGTGTGCAGCAAGAGTCATGGGTTTAGAACTTTTGGACATTGCCTTACGTCAGGAAGGTGAGAGCTCTCTGTGGCCTTGCAAACTTCTCAGTTTGAGGTGTGAGCTTGTTTCTGTCCATATTTAAAACCTGTTTTACATTTATGGACCTTCGCATTAATTTGCTTTTCTAGCTGTATAATGGGCTTTTAAGTTTTTTGTCTAGATTCTCCAGTTAAAATTTGTTCTATTACAGTATTGTCCTGTTTTGTTGGGTCAGGGTGTTTTTTATATATTTTAAATTACTGTTATTTGTGCTGGTGTGTATGGGAGGTTTGTGTGTGTGTGTGTGTTTCTCTTGTGTTTAAATAATTTTTTATTTTTGTATTTTTGTACTATGTGTAAAGGCTTTGAGGTTCCGAGGCTCACCTACTCACTGGGCTTCCTGTGGTTGCTTTGCCCTTTCCTGGGGCTTCCTTTGTCTCTATCAGCAGGGGTGCTCAGCTGCTGGGAGTTGGGAGTTCTGAGGGGGGAAGCACTTGCCAGAGTGAAGGTCCTCAGTTGGGTGGTGGTGGGGGCAGGATTGGTGTGATATGCCCAGGAGACACCCAGGGAAAAGAAGGTCCCAGGACAGAGGACCATCATACGTGATACCCCTCCCTAGGGCTCTTCCTTATGTCATTGGGCAGTAGTCCATCCAGCCTGTGCGCTCATTCCCTTCAGGCCATTCTTTGTAATGCAAGATTGCTAAGGAATAAAACTGCAGTGATGGAATCTGCTATTGCCGATTCCTTGGTTGACCTTGTTTGCATTACTGAAACTTTGGTGGGTGAGGATGCCGACCTTGTGTTGCTGGCATCTGTCCCCCTCAGTAACTCTGTGTTGCATTGCCAGAGGAGGGACCATAGAGGGGGTGGGGTGGCCATTTGTTTTAGATCCACTCTTGGTCTTACTGCACTCCCAGTGAGAACACTGGAGTCCTTTAAATGTATGGTTGCTAGGTGTACCTTGGGAGTCAGTGGCAGGATAGTGCTCATCAGTGGCCTTCGGGGTGGGAGTCTTTTCCTGCAGGATCTGGCAGACTTCATTGCTGAGCAGGTGTTGGAGTCCTCAAGAATTTTAGTCCTGAGAGACTTTAATGCCTGGATTGATGATAAATCCTGTTCTTTTGAGCAAGAGCTCCTTCAGTTGCTCTATTCACTGGGGATTGACTCTGGTGGTTACCTCCAAGATGCACATACATAGCCACATTCTGGACCTAGTCTTCTCACTTGGACTTGACATTATGGTTTTCAAGGTCTATCCGGTCTGTTGGTCAGATCATCATACAGTTGAGTTCCTCTGTGTACCCCTCTGTAAATTAACCCCAACTATGGAGACTATCTGATGTCATCTGAGAAATAAATTAGAGCCTCGCCAGCTCCAGGGGTCCCTGGATGTCTCGAGCTTGCTGCTAGCTTGTGCTCAGGGTTCAGAGGCTGGTGTGGAGACCTATAACATGGCCTTGACTGATACCTCTGGACCTGATTGCACCCTTCCACATTTGCCTCTTGACCTCCCAGCATCACTCACAATGATATTGTGTTGAGCTGCGTCAGGGTGAAGACTAAAAGTTATAGGTTGGAGCAGTGCCTGGAGGAGGTCTTGCTCTGAAGGACAACACTGTGTTGAGGCTCCATTATTTGGTGTATCATTGGGCAATCGATCTAAAGAAGACAGAGTTTCTTTTTTTTTTATTTATACGTTTATTGATTTTCAGTACATAGTGTAAATACAGTACCATGTACATACAGATAAGAATAATGGTATACAGTACCATGTACATACAGATAAGAATAATGGAAGACTTTTGGTGTTTTACATTAGTAGGAGCAAAAATGGTTTCCTGTTGTGGTAGTGCTCCTCAGATTCTGGACTGGTGCCCTGGTTTTAGGACTGTAGCAGGATGCCATTGTAATATCCCAGAGTAAGTGAATAAATGCCACAGGCTCAGGGTCCAGCATTAAAAAGTCCAAGAGGAGCAGTGATTAAATTCATAAAGACATTTTATTTAAGTTCTTAGACTGTTTTTTTTTTGTCATACCATAGTTTATTTTGTGGGCTGTATACTATGAAAAGGAATATAGTATAGACAGAGGGTCAGAAGATATAGACAGCAGCAAAGTAACCTGGAGACATAAGAGTAAAACAGAATATCAGTTTGTGGAGCAAATGAAGTCTGAGAGTGAGTGGAACTCCACCTCCTATGGGACAAAGTCTGGGTAGTGGTCTAGTTGGTAAAGTACCCATTTCTGCCATTTAATCTCAAATTGGGGAGCTTATACAAATGTCTATAAGTCATGGATTCCATGTTGTAAATATCCACCATTATGGAATGTCACCTTCAAGAGTTGGGATTTTAGGTGTGTGCCAGATTTTAGTAATGGCATTTTTGGCCACCATAGTGGAGGTCAGAAGTAGGCAAAGTGTCATTTGATCCAGGCCTGACCTCACTGGTGGGATTGCAGCAAAAAGCAAGAGGAAGTTAAGCCCTCTTGCAATTAAACATTGCTCCAATTCTGTACTACTACTTGCCAGAAAGGCAGTAGGGATGGGCATGACCAAAACACGTGTGTTGTATTTGCTGTTTGCTGACCACATCATCTCCAGCATAAAGCTAGGGTTTTCCTCATGTATTTAGCTACAATATTAGGGCTCTGAAGAACTGGGAGTGGCAATTCCAGGAGAATTTCTCCAGTATGGAACCGATGTAAGTCATACACTATCAATGTGAAATTTTTCCATTCCTCCAATATGTGTGTGTGTTGTGTAATTCACTATTCCATTTGTTTAACAATAGATAAGGTGGAATCTGTGGAAGATTCTTGGATTGTTTTGCATGGCTGTCCAACAAGGTGAAGTATGGTATTGCCCTGTAGGTATGTCATAAGAAGCTGGGATAACAGGGAAAGTGAGGTGGAAGGCTGCAGTGTGACAGCAGGAGAATTCTCACATAGGAATGCAACTGAAGGAATCTATAATGGTCTGAAGATCGAAGCTAGAGCATTTTTTGTAGATTATTAAAAGGTGTAACTCCATGGGGGTCAAAATTTGCAAATAGAACCTGAGGTCCATTCTGGACCAGCTCCTTGCTGCTCCATCTGTGTGGTTTGGCCATGTTCCACATTACGGGCTGTGGATTGTAAGAAGAAGGCTTGTGGAGGGAGTAACTTATGCAGTTGTAGCCACTGATGAAGGGTAGTGGCTGTGTATTTCTAAAATCTGGAGAGGGGGTGCACTTTGGACGGCTACCCAATAGATGGGGTCATAGTCGTGCAGGTTATTTAAGACAAATTCTGTTTGCTTCCAGTAGGGTTGGAGGAAGGGGGTGATCCAGATGCAGACTGTTCACAAATGGGCTGCCCTAGGATCCAGCTCTCATTGTAGGCTCATCCTGGCAAGTGGCCTGGCCCTGAACTTGCCAGCCATGCCACACTATGCTGCTCACCCTCCCAGCAGTGATTGCAGGATCCAGCCCTCATTGTGGGCTCATCATGGCAAGTGGCCTGGCCCTGAACTTGCTAGCCATGCTGCAACTATGCTGCCCACCCTCCCAGCAGTGATTGCTGGTACAGAACTTGATCACCATGGACTTCATCCCCAAATTGTATAGGCTGCTCCAGTCTGTAACCGACTGTGAAAAGGCCGCTATAGGGACTGTAATTTTAGCTGATTGGATCAGCTTGCTGACCACTGTAATCCGTGCCTTGACTTTTGTACCCAGTTTCTAGTGCTGCTGATGTAATTCTTTCACTGTATTTTGTTATGGTAACTGGCTACCCATACTATAGTAATTGTGGATAAATTGGTGTAGGTGAATGTGAGTGGTGAGGTTGATTTCGATTATAGTTTAGTGTACTAAATTCTACTAGTCCTGCTGTTTGTTATCCCATACCTTGCTTAACTTGCTTATTTAATACTGCTGTTTTGAGAGCTATGATACAGAAAATGATTTGCTATTATCAGAAGTCCTTCCCTGTATTCCAGACCTGTACCCTTCACTCTATGCTTTACCTGCCCTCTGGCTTACAGCCCTGATCTAGTGTGCAGCCATTGAACTGGCAATCTGTGGCTGTAAATTTTGTTCCTCTCTTCCTGCACTACACCTCCCTAGCTCTTGCCATCATCCTTCTCCTTGCATCCCTATCCTCCTTCTGTCCCACAAGGCATTTCTACCATGGGAGGAGACTCCTGCTGCTTTCTGTCCTGCTTCTCCTCTGCTCTAACCTGGCTGGAAATCTGACTCACTCACCATTCTTTCCCTGACTCACTTAGTGCACAGCCTTGAATACGCACCAGAACCCAACCTGCTCTTGACCTGCAAGCCACTGGAACTCTGTGGCTATTAATTATCTTCTCTTTGTCTTCCTTTCAGCACTAATTGTGATGCATATCTACTTCAGACCCCTATCAGCTACCTCATCATCTTCCCTCCGCACATCCCTAGACTACTAATCCTTGCTTTATTTTCCTTTGACTTGTTTGGTGCCATATGTGAGGCAACCCCAGCAAGCTCCCACTCCTGTACCTACCCCTCTCCACCTTCTTTTCTCACTTCACGCCTCTCCTTTTTAATCACTACTGGCATGCCCACTGCTTGTGCTGGCTAGTCAGTTCTTTTCTAATCCCTGTCTCTTCTGATTTCCTTCAGGATCCTTCCCTCACTGTGGGCTCAGCATCGCAGCAAGTGGCCTGGCCCTGAACTTTCCAGCCATGCCACACTATGATATCCACCCTCCAGTAGTGATCACAGGTACAGAAACCTGAATTCACACGCAGACTTTGTCCTGAAAATTTGTAGGCTGCTCCAGTTTGCAACCAACTATGGATAGGCCAGCTACAGGACTCTAATCCAGCTGATTGGATCACTTGCTGGCCACTGTAATTCAATACCTCAGTGTTTTGTACTCAGTACTGATGTTTCTAGTGCTGTTGGTGTAATTCTTTTACTGCATATTTTGTCCCGCCCACCCTGACCTCAACCCCGACCTCGACCTCTATTAAATACCCCTCCTACCCCACAAGGTTATGCCCAGATCCTCTGCTCCTGTCTGAGTGTATACCTAGCTGCAAGCATCCTCTTAAAGAGATCAGGCTTATTTTACTTTCACTTCTTCCCCATTTCTCCTCTGCATACCTGCCAATAATTACGTCCCTAAAATAACTGCTACCAAATTGTGAATCTGTAATAATGACTTCTACTGCTCCAGCTCTGTTGCTGACCTTCTTCCTAGGTGCAAAGCTTCAACCAATCAATCAATCAGTTTTATTTATAAAAAGTCGCCTTTCTAAAACCAAGTCCCCTGTACAATAAAATACATAAAAAATAATTATAAACAACATATAAATTTCAACAAAACACAATATAAAACCACAAAACAAATAACCACATCAATCAATAAAAGCCAGGTTAAAAAGGTAAGTTTTTAAAGCAATTTTAAAACTCTGAACAGTTAGGCATCTCGTACCCGATGAGGTAGAGAGTTCCACAGGGATGGAGCAACAAAGCTAAATGCCCTTGCTCCCAATATCTGCAAATGTACCCTGGGAACCTCTAGCAATCCCTCATCAGTGGATCGGAGAGGACGGGAGGGACAGTAGGGACAAAAGAGATCTTTCAGGTAACTCAGTCCCTGGTCATGTAGGGCCTTATAGGTTAATAAAGCAACCTTAAAGGTGATCCGCCACTTAATCGGCAGCCATTGCAGACTCCGGAGCACAGTGCTATATGACTGGTTCTTGAAACACCAGTCAATAGCCTGGCAGCTGCTTTCTGCACCAGCTGCAAGTGAGCGGATATCAACCCCGACAACCCTAGGTAAAGGGCATTGCAATAGTCAAGGCGGGAGGTAATGAAGGCGTGAACCAATGTTGGAAGATCACTGGGAGGAACCAGATGTTTCACTAGGGATATTTCTCAGATGGTAAAAGAAGTTTTAACAACTGCTGACACCTGTAATTTCAAGGTTAGACAGTCATCAACCATAACACCCAGGTTCTGTACCCAGTCTGGGTGGCTAGCTGGACACCTCAAGCCACAAGCCCGAAGGTGAACCTGCCAGCACACCCACTCCACGACGACCTGGGTTCATCAACTAACACCCCAGTTTTATCAGGTTCAACCTAACCAGCTCATATTCATCCAGGCCTCGATTTCAGACAGCTGTTGAGCACAGAGACAGCATCATCTTGTTCAAGGACAAAAGATATGTATAGCTGAATATCATCTGCATAGCAGTGAAAACTCAAGCCATACCATCTAATATATGCTCTTAACGGCATCATATACACTGCAAACAACTATGGGTGCTAAAATGGATCCCTACGGAACCCCAGAGGGCAAGGAGAATGGAGCTGAGGTACAAACCCCAGACACCATTCTCTGAGTCCTACCCATGAGGTAAGATTGAAACCATCTGAGGACAGTCCCTGACAGTCCACAGATAAGCCGCAGGTGATCCAAAAGCACACCATGGTCCACAGTATCAAATGCTGCAGAGAGATCAAGAAGGACCAAGATGGAACAGGTCCTTCGATTTCTCGCTATCAGGAGGTCATTTAGTACCCGAACAAGAGTCATCTCTGTACTATGTCTCTTTCTGGAACTGGACTGGAGAGAATCATAGATATTGTGGCTGGTCAAATGGTTCTCCAGCTGTAAAGCCACCACCTTCTCGATAACCTTACCCAAAAAGGGAAGGTTAGAGACCAGCCTGTAGTTTGTAAGACAGTTGGGATCCAAGGAGGGTTTCTTAAGGAGGGGCCTAACCACGGCCTCCTTAAGGGGCTGGAAAAATTCCTCCAAGGATAACCAGACTATCTCAGCAAGGACTGGGCCGATGACATCAACGCAGCCAACAAGCAAGTGCGTTGGGCCCAGATCCAAACTACAGTTGGTAGGATGTAAAGTCTGGATAACCATCACAATATCACTGACTGTAGGCTGGCCAAAGTTGCACCACTCAAACCGGGCATCCGACATCTCCTGCCGACCACTGCTACTCTCTAGAGAAAGGATCAGGTGGATATCAGACCTGATCGTGGCAACCTTGTCCGCGAAGAATTGAGCAATCTCCTCACACTGCTCTTGTGAAAAAGCATTTCTGGGTTGAAGACAGAGTGGATTGCACAATCTGTCCACAGTCTGGAAAAGCTGAGCTGGTCGATTCTGCATGGCAGCAATCTCCTTGGACAGGAATTCTGCCTTCTTATGGGAGATTGTTGATTGATAGACCGAATAATGGTCCATCAAACTAAGCCTGTCACATACCAGGCTGGACCACCGCCATTGCCTCTCTAGCCTTTGTCCAAATCTCCTCAACTCCCTCAGGTCCTCATTAAACCATGGAGACCTAGGGTGAAGGGAGAGTGGACGAACATGAACAGGAGCAATGGAATTCAGGGCCTCTGTCACTGCCCTATTATAGGTAAATACAAGATCCCCTGGATCCGTGCATTCCCTGGCATGCCCGATAGGTCAAGCACCGCCATCAAGCCATCTGGAGATACACCCTCAAAGTGCAGTACTCAATCATCTCCATAGGGGCAGGCCTCTTAGGGGGGACCTCAAAACTGAAGCTGATGGTATGATGATCTGACCATCCGACTGGTTCCATCACCAAGTCGGATATCTCCACCAGGGCCCCGAGTTTTCCGTGATTCTGCAGATGCGGCAAACTGCGGAAATATCCGTGGAATTTGCCATCACCCGCGGAATTCGCAGCCGCCCACGGAACAAACATCAGCTTCATTTGCCAATGGGGGTGCCCAATCCCCCGTCGGCTTCACTGTCCCCCCTCCCAATGCTTACATGCCACATTGGGAGCCCACCCCAGCATGGCAATCAATGATTTTTCCAAGGGGGTGCCCAATCCCCCATCGGCTGAACGCCTCTCTAAGTCCTTGTGCCACGCTGGGAGCCCACCCAGCGTTGCAAACGTGTCAATATTTTTTTTTGCTGGACGGGGTGCCCAACTCCATCGCTGAACACCCCAAATATTGTGCCACGCTGGGAGCCCACCTGAAGGCAAGTGGGTCCCATGATTGCCTTTTTTTTCCTGTAAACAAAAAACTGTCCCACGGGCACGCCTCCCGAGCCCCTCCCACATCCCGCACTCCACCCACTGCGCACCCAGCCCCCACACACACCCTAACCCCATACTTACCTCGGACTCCGCTCAACGATCTTCGTGGACCGGAACACGCCTGCACTCCTCAAAGGCGACTCGCGAACTGAGGAAATGCCGGTAAGCTGTATAATGGGCTAGATAGGGAGGCTCAACTTTATATCTCAGGCATTTTGGAATTTTTGCACCAAATTTTCAACATGGGGTTTTTGGGACCCTTCTCATGAATGATGTCACTGTCATGTCGTTATTCGGGCTCAAAGGGTGATTTTGCGCAGTGACTGCGCAGTGACTGCGAAATCACCTTCGGGACTGAATACCACCATGACAGTGACATCATTCAAGAGAAGGGGCCAAACCCCAATGTTGAAAATTTGCGCCAAAATTCCAAAATGACTGTTTTAACGAGCGTTGCATGTGCAGTTCCTCACGAGGTCAGTTCGTGGAAATTTCAATATTTTCACTCCAGAGTTTCAACATTGCCATTTCCACCACACTGTCTTATGAGTAGTAGAGCTGTCATTTTCACATCTCACCCAAATGTGTTTCCACCTTGTAGTGCAGAATGGCGTAGTCGGTGTGCGTAAATCAATGTATCGGACAAATTAAGAAAATCACAGTGACACTGTTCATGAGCAGAGGTCTTGAAATGGCTATGTTGAAAATTTGGTGAAAAAATTCCAAAAAATGACTGTTTAACGAGCGTGTGTTGCGTAGTTCCTACGCAGGCTCGTAAGTTCGCGAAATTTCAATATTTTCACTCCAGAGTTTCAACATTGCCATTTCACCACACTGTCTTATGAGTAGTACAGCTGTCATTTTTCACATCTCACCCAAAATGTGTTTCCACCCTTGTAGCGCAGAATGGCGCAGTCGGTGTGTGAAATCAATGTTCCGGACAGATTAATAAAATCACAGTGATACTGTTCATGAGCAGAGGTCTTAAACTGGCTATGTTGAAATTTTGAAGACAAACACCCATAAATGACTGTGTTACGAGCGTGCATTGTGTCAGATATGGCAAAAAAACAAAAAGGAAAAAAATTAAGGGTAAAAATGTGCCGAGAATAGCCAGCAGAAATTGGTGTTGGGTGCACTTGGGAGTTCTGTGGCCGAGTGAGAACCTGCGAGAACTTTAGCTCCGATGTGCAGAAAAAATCGGGCCCTGATCTCCACCCCAGGAGAAACACTAAGTCCAATGAATGACCACTAATGTGGGTCGAGGAGGGAACAACCTGTGTGAGGCCCAGTAAACTCATTAACTGGAGGAAGTCTTGTCCAAACTGTGAGAGTTCATCGTCGACCCAAGCATTGAAATCCCCAAGGATCAGCCATCTAAGTGGTCCCAATGTTAGGTCGGCGATGAAGTCCGCGACTTCCTGCAGGAAAACATTCCCGTCTCCTTGTGGATGGTAGACGAGAAGAATCCTGCACCCCACACCCTCGCCCATGATACATTCAAAGGAGTTGGTGGTTCCCAATGGAATTTCCCTCAGGTTCAGTTCTGATTTAAAACAAAGGGCCACATCCCCGCCTTATATCGATCCTCGGGTGGTGTATCCCCGAGTAACCAGGTGGAACTGCTGAAGCCAAAACAGGGCCAGTGTTTCCATCCAACCAGGTTCGGTGATGCAAGCCAGGTCGTTGAATTAACAAGATCCGCAATTATGGTGGTCTTGTTTTAATTGACCTGGCATTGCATAACACTGCCCCGAGTTCGATGACCAGCTGAGGAAGACCGGTTCCTTTCTGCAATATGCAGAACCCTTGGGTATGGAGGAGAGAACCCTTTCCTGGACCCATTTCACCCCAGGGCATCTCCTTGTCCCCACTATTCCAATCTGTCCACCTCTGCATTGTCCCGCAGGCTGAGTCCCCACCCAAACCCTCCTTATATTCCCAAACCCCTACATCATCTATAGACCTCTGGGGACAAGGGGCAAAAAAAAGGGCGGAGATCTCTCAGCCTGGAGGAGATAATGCCTAACCATCAACCCTAGCCAACACATTTTCTAAAACAAATAACCCAAGCTAAATAATATATAACCACCCCAAACAATGCAATCTATTACAAATACAAATACAACCCTCACTCCAAAATAAAACTAACTAAAACAAAACACAAAAATTCACCAAAATAAAACCAACTTTAAAAGTATTGCCTTAACTCCTGTATACTGGATTAAAGACCTCTAAACAGATTATAAAAGTTATTTCAGTCCTTCCTCCTACAGTGTCATTGTAGCACTCTCACTGACCTACAAAGTCCAAAACTGTAAGAGAAAATATACACAATGATATGAATCTACCTGGGTTTACATTGCAGAGGGACTGGAAGGAAAAGTGGATGTCTCTTTGCAGATGACACAAATATCTGCAACAGAGTTGATGCACAAGGTGGGGTGAAAGATGAGAAGGGACTTGGCAAGGTTAGAGGAATGGTCAAATGTATGGCAGCTTAGATTCAATGCTAAGAAGTGCAAGGTAATGCACCTGGGAAACAAAAACCCATGGGAAGAGTACACAATGGGGGGTGAGATACTAACAACAACAAAAATGGAAAGGGACCTGGGAGTAGTCATATCAGATGACCTAAAGGTGGGCAAGCAATGTGAGAGGGCAGCAAGGAGGGCTGGTGGGATACTGGGATGCACAGGGAGAGGCATCACCAGTAGAAAACAGGAAGTTATTATCCCTCTGTACAGACAGTTGGTGAGACCCCACCTGGAGTACTGCGTGCAGTTCTGGAGACCCAATCTCCCATAGGAACATAGACAGGAGTAGAGGCTGTCCCAGAGGAGGCACCTAAAATGGTGCAGGGGTCTGCACCCGGAAGACATATGAGAGAGTTAGGAGCTGTGAATATGTATAGCCTCGAGGAAAGGAGGGGAGAGGGACATGATAGAAACTTTCAAGTACTCAAGGAATCAACAAAGTCCAAGAAGGTAGCATCTTTCAAAAAAAGAGGTGTGCAAGAACAAGGGGGCACAATTTGAAGATAGAAGGGGGGCGGCTCAGAGGTAATTTAAGGAAGTATTTTTTCACAGAGAGGGTTGTGGATGCATGGAATGGCTTTCCGGAGGAGGTTGTGGAGTCAAAAACAGTGGTGGAATTCAAGCATGCATGGGACAGTCATAAGGCAATTCTAGGGAGTGGGGTAGGAAGAAGTAGGCTGCTGGTTAACTAGGATCTGCAGCTTATCCATTAGGTAGGGAAATGGGCAGACTAGGTGGGCCAAGCGGTCCTTATCTGCCGTCAAAATCTATGTTTCTATGTTTCCCACAGCCCTCTCACAGCCGAAGGAAAAGGGGAGAGTTCTAGGCACTCCCACTGCCCAGAAAATATAAAATAATTAAACAGCAACTGAAATTAAAATACACATCACAAAATTAAATAAAATAAATGTGGACACCCTGGTCTTCTCACTACCAGGAGACCATAAAGCAACATAAAAGTCTGGGAAGGAAGTCATCCAATAGTAGGGGAAGTCACAAAGTCATAAAACATCCCTTCGAAAATCAAAGTAAAACTTGCAGTAATCCAAACATCAACTTTAAATCCAAAAGTCAAGAAGGGTCAGGAGGCCGAAATCCAGGAAATAAAACTGCCAAACCTTACAGTGCCCAAAAGAGAGCACAGCAGTAATCCAAGCATCAACTTTAGATCGAAAAGTCAGAAAAAGATCAGGAAGCCAGGATCCAGAGAATGAGATTGCCAAACCTTAGAGCCAAGAGGGCAGCACACCTAGCACCCTCCACCCGATAATGCTACTGTGCCACCACGATCCCTGGAACTGGTCAAACAAATAACCAGATCCAGGAATCTAGGGATTCTTTGGGCACCCCAGCCAGCTACCTGGCTGACGATCCCTACACCCCCGTGAGACAGCAGCCACAGGCGGAGAGACCCATAATCGGTATTCTAGCTGACCGACACCTTCCTTAGGCAATTCTCAACTTGCCAAAGTCACTCTTCCAGCTGTAGCTTTCAGGTCATCCAAACAATGAAACCCCCATTGCAAAAGCAGTAAAGGTCTTCCAGACAGTTACTTCCTCCCAATTATTATCTCTCTCCATAACCAATCCAAGAGTAAGTAAGCGATGCTTGTAGCGATGTCTATAGCTTGAGTCCCGTACTACCAGATTCCAAATAAATCCCTTGCAAAACTCCAGAGCCTTCAGAAGTCTCCCTCTGTAAATTTTCAAGTAACTCCATCACAGTCCCGAAAACTGCCAGGCAAATGATGCAACATACCACACACTAAGGCCGTTAACGGTAAACAATGTCCCAACCAAAGAGGAGTCAAGCGGCTAGGTAGAACAGTTAATTCTAAATTAACGTTCGATATTCCGACCAACAACAATCAAGCGTGGTAAAAACAGTTAATTCTAGGTTAGTGTTCTAAACCCAAACGGCGACGCAACTCCTCCCGAGTAAATCTAAACTTCCTCACTTCTTGAACCCTAACTAACAGCTAATTAAAACAGTACAATACAAATGTAAAAGTCAAATAAAAAGTAAAAAACCAATAAGGCTAAACAAGTAGCTCAGGCAGCTCACACACTGCCGCCATCTTGCACTGACATTGAAAGGAGGGGTAAACAAAGCTTGTAGGAAATTTGGACGTTCAACATCCCGCAGACTCCTTTGACTTTAGCTTTTAAAATGTGGTCATATGAAAGCATTAGCAATTACTGCTCCACTAGGCTGCAACTATAAAGAGCTGGCACCCCGGATGCCATTATAACTCCTTATAGCATGCTTTAGAGCTGAATTTATGGTCTCTCCTCTCTCACTTATAGTGCCTCTAAAAAGGTTTCTGCTGTTTACTGTTAGTCTTAGAAAAAGAAAGCGTAAGTCCCTTATAACCCTCAGCATCCCTGCGAGGAAAACCATGTTCCTATTCCTACTCCTCTCTGGGAACATGCAACATAATCCTGGCCCCCTAAGCAAACCCAGGGCTAAAGGGTCTAAGAGTTTGGGCCTGATAATTGCTTCTATGAATATCTGCAGCCTACTTCTTAAGGTGGTGTAGCTATAGGCCTGGGCTACCTTGCATCGTCCTGATAAAATCTGCCTAACTGAAATGTGGCTACCCCCCTTCGCATTAGGGACTGTGAGATTGGATTGTTTGGATACCAGGCATTCAGGAATGATAGGATAGGAAAGAGGTGTGGTGGCTGTCTAATCTATGTGTGGGATACCATTCAAGGGATTGTTATCCCAACTATAACTAGTACTGATGACCATGAGCTACTTGTGGTGAGGCTCCTGTTTGAACCCCACAATAAATCACTGGACATTGTGTGCATCTACCTCCCACCCAGGAAAGCCAAAGAGGGCCTAATCAAAGTCCTTGAGGCTGTGACTACACTGATAGGGATAGTGAGCTCATAGTTGCAGGGAACTTCAACATAAACTGGTTCAGCAATGACTCGACCCACCAAAAGGATTGGGTGGCCAGTTCTTATCTTACACAACTGGTCAAGTGAGCCCACAAGACTGAGCCAACAATCTGGTAATCATATGCTCCTTGACTGGCTCCTCTAAAGTGCTCCAGATAGGAAAACAGAAGTCACTGTGCATTCTGACTCCCTGAATGACCATTCCTGATCACCTGCAGGTGGTCCAGCAAATTTAAAAAAGCTCCACTTGCCTTTGTAAATGCAGTAGTAGAATACTGAAAAAAGGGCAGCTTGAAGCTTTTAAAGAAGTTCTCACCCAGATTAACTGGTCTCCAATTGATCTGCTACATGACATTGATATAGCTCTACAATACTTCACTAATAAATTCAACATGACTTGTGATATGTATGCCCCAGTTAAGAAAAGAAAAACCCAGGGGAATAATAATGGATGGATTACTGGTGAGCTACTGGACACCATAAGGGACAGGGATAATCTCTGGTGTCGGGCTAGGGCCACAGGGGCTGAAAGTGATATGCAGAAGTATAGAGCCACCAGGAACAAAAGCACACAACTCATTCGGAGTGCCAAGGCCAGTCACTACAAAGACAAACTAGACAGTAGTTGGGGGGATGGGAGGTGGTTCTAGGAAAATTGTAAGGGGCTCACAGGGAAAGATGATAAAAAAGCAACTTCTATTGCTCAATATAAACAGCTCTAACACTATAAACCCAAATACTATTACTGAAGACTTCAATTCTACATTCTTGGACCTACCATCTGTTCTCTGGCTGACTACCTAAAGCCTTGTGACATGGATCTAAACTTCGTACCTTCGCCTAAGCATCACCCTAACTTCTATTTCAAAAAAGTTACAGTCAAAGAAGTCCTGATGTATGTGAAAAAAGTCTTGGGTAAAACAAGACTGCGCTGCACTAATACTGATATGAAGATTAAGGCTCCTGCTATTGATGGGCTTATAGTGCTCATATTCAAAATATTTAATAAATCACTTACTCTGCAAAGTTTCCATCACTCTGGAAACAAGTGCAGGTGACCCATGTCCACAAGGGAGGTGACAGGAGCTGCACTTCAAACTACAGGCTCATCTCCATCCTCTCTCCCTCTCCAAAGCCCTGAGAGGATAGTGGCAGACTCAAATCACTGAGTACGTCCAGAGACCAGTTGCAATGCCACCAGCAGCACGGTTTCAGGAAAACCACAGTACTGCTGCAGCCCTGGTGGACTACTTAAATCGAATTATGTTCACAAAACTCTGGATGAGGGGAAATTGGTTGGTTCTATCTATATAGAGTTAATAAAGGCCTTTGATATGGTCAGCCACCCCCTCCTCCTGTTACAACTGCGTTCTCTAGACATTGCCCCTAATGCTGTCCTATGGTTTAAGGATTATCTTTCATTCGGATCCCAAAGAGTCACAATTTGCCACTCGGTGTCTGACTCTAAGGAAGTTTCCTTGGGTGTTCCCTAAGGATCCATCTTGGGACCCCTGCTGTTCAGTCTATTTCTTAACACTTTCCTGGAGGCCTGCTCATGTAAAATTATCTTATATGTGGATGATGCAGTCATACTTAGCAGTCAGTCCAATATGGTGCAGCTACAGGCTGAACTGCAGACTACCTTCCAACAGCTGGAGGTCTGGTTCCACTCTCAAAGGTTATAACTAAAGTATAAAAAAAAACTAAAACAATGCTGTTCTCAAGCCCCCAACTTAAGAGGCAGCACCCTGTTCTGGCAATCACAAACAGCAGGCCAGTCCCACTTGAACAGGAACACTTCTTCAGGTACCTGGGGGTCACTATTGATGACACCCTTTCCTACAGTTTGTGCAATACAGACATCGGTGAAGTCAATAAACACCAATCTTGGTGTGCTGCTCAGACACAGAAAAAAACTCACACCAAATGCACTTCAGCTCTCCATCTTTAGCTCCATTCTTTCCATAGTCGACTATGGTCTGGTAGTTTATGAAGCAGCTGCTGATTCGGCACTCAAGAGGGTGGTCACAGCCCTGAACAAGGCATGCAGATTACTGCTAAATGCAGATCGCCTTATGCATACCTGCACACTTTAATAGACTTTTTTTGTACTTTATTTTATTCCTTAAGACAGGTAAAAGTATCCAGTATTAACTTCAATTGCAATCAACAAAATTAAATTAAGAAAAATACATGGCCCCTAACTTAAATTCTCTTGTAATTAAATAAGGCACAAAATAATTTTTATATTATTGGGGGAGTAAAAGATTATAGTACTTTACAACCTTTTGCCAAAACAAAAAGAAAAAAAAGACATCTTAAAGTCCATCAGTGCTCCAAGTTTAAACATCCCTGCAAAAATTATAACCATTAAATAAGGAGTCTCTTCTTATTAATCTATTTGGGTATCAAGCCTTATTGTGAGACTGTCGAACAAAAAAAAAAAACCTAAGCTGGAAGGTATTCGGTCATCTCAGCAGCATCCTCCTCCTTCAAAATCAGAACCAATATCCTCTGAATCTTCACATTACTCCTTTAAAAAATTTTGCAGAATCTGGATCATCAAGAAATAGTTCTTGTTTTGAAAGTGTACCTTCAGGTGAGCAGGAGCATGTAATGCCACAGTTAGCCTGTCTTCCTTAAATTCTGAAAGGATCATCAAAAAAACTTTTCTTCTTCTTTGTGTCTGTACACAGAAATCTGGATGCAGATGTATCCAATGCCCTTCATAAAACAATTGCTTTTTTTGCCATGTTAGCTGCAACATTTTATTCCTCTCTGTGAGAGTTTGAAAAGAAAGTATAATGTATTGCACCCCAAATTGCTGAGTTGGATCCTTGGGTTGATGAGATACAGGGTGAAACACAGACTCAAATACTGAAGGTGTTTCCAAGGAAAATATGGCAGTTAAAGCCCTCTGTACCATATTCCTTAAATCAGCATTAGATATGTCTAAAGGAAACCCAATCAATCTTAAGTTTCTCCTCAAGATGTTATTTTCAAGTCACTCAAGTCTAGCCATTTGTGCCAGTTGCTCATGTAGAGCTGCATTCGTAGCCCCCTCTAATGTGAGGATCTGAGATGAAATTCCCTTCATCTCCTTGTCATTTGTTTCAATAAGCCTCTGTTTTCTCCATTTGCTCCTCCATGGCAGTACATTGAACACAAGATCCAAAGCGTAAGCTTCAATGTGAGACATTGATTCTCTCACTTTGGCTTGAAATTTCCCAAGAGAGCCTGAATTGAAGCTAGTGTAGAAAAGATCACTGCAGAAGAAGCCCCTGCTCTGGCTGCCTGCACAGACTCATGCACTGGAATGCCTCTCCTGCAAACCTTCGGGGAAATAAACTTCTCCATAGCAGATGACGTGATATTCCATTCAGGTAGATATACAAAACAAAAGAACACAATATTGCTAGTTTTTTTAAAAGTCCACCTGAATGTTCCAAACCACGGAGCTCCTGACAGATGCGTAGTTCTAATGATGGCTCATTAGCACCCCTCTTTAATTGACTTTATGAGAAATCCAACCTTCTGCCTCAGGAACAGAATAAGGTACCAAACTTGGCTCTTAGGGAAGAAGGCCTGACTTGACCTAACCCCATCTTGTATCTCTGATCTGTTTACAGTACCCAAGTCACAATACAACACCGGAGGTCGCAGAGGCTAAACACACTCTGTGTTCCCTTTCGTGAGCTGCATTAGGCACTGCTTCTTCTCTTTCTGAGCACCCTGTGGCTTAATGAGACCCTATCAGCTGCATTTAACTCTGCCAACCTTTTCTATCTTCAAGACTAAACATAAGCAGTTTCTATTAGCAAGAACATATGTGAATGTCAGGCTGGATCTGGAGATTTTCCCCCAGTAAATCTCCCTTTGTGCTTAGCCCATACCCTGTCCCCTTTCATCACCACTGACCTCATCCCTTGTGCTACTATATCCCCTCCCTTTAATCTCCCTGCCCTAGGGTTGTTTCCACTTCCACTACTACATACTTCTTATCTCTCCCTACCGCCACCCCCCTTCTACTGCTCATGCCCATGTTCTCCCCCCTCTCTCTTCCTCTCTCCCCAACACTTACCCCCTCACTCTCTCTCTCTTCTCTCCCTCCCCCACACCATACTGTGCTGCCCCTGTCTATCTCCCCAATCTCAAGACCATCCCCACTCTCTACCCTGATTCTCACCTTTTCCAAGCCCCTCTTAATTTTCCTTGCTTTTAACTCCATCCTATTTCCTACCCCACTCTCTCTGATATCTCCTTAGCACTTCTCTCTCTCCCCTCTCTCTCCCCTCTCTGGAAACTAATGATTTGACTTTTCACCTCACTTGGGACTATATCTGACAAGGCTCCTCCAGAGCTGCTCTTTATTATTTTGCACTTGGGACTTCTCATATTTAATTTGTCTTCCTGCATTTTTGTACCTATGTTATTTCCACCAAAGTATATAGTATTCCCGTTGTAATTTGTTGACTGTTTTGCAGTGTCCTGTAATGAAAACTTGTCTGAAGTGTACATCTTGTGTTCATGATGTGGAACCTTTGTAAAAGAGAGCTAACTCAAAGATTGTTTCTGAACATGCAAATAATTAAATAAATATAAATATAAATAAAATAAATAATTGATATGGTTGTTTAGTCCTCCCCAGTGCCTTGGAAGTTGTAGAATTGAGTACCAAATTCCTGGGGTTTTCACATTCCAGATGAATCTCAAGATAAGCTTATCCCAGGCCCTAAAGTATAACTTGTTCAACATCAGAGGAAGTGTTGTAAGTAATATAGAATGTGAGGGAGAATATTTGGTGTATGGCATCTATTTGTTGAAGAAAACCTAGAAATAGTTGCTACAGCAAAAACAAAAATCAGCTTTGTCTACTGGCTCAAAGAATAAATCTGCACTATTTTTAATAAAGTATACCTACACATTCAAAAAAATGAAAAAAAATTACTGTAAATTTATTTCTTAATCTTTTTTTATGTTTCTTTTACAAATGAGCCATTGTATAATAGCAATAATGCACTCCAGGGTGTGTATTGTGCTGGGATAACGTCACTTCTGGGGTGATTAGTCACACTCAGCCTACGGCCTCTTGCCTAATCACCCCAGGCATGACGTTATCCCAGCACAACACACACCCTGTCGTGCATTATTGCTTTATTCTATAGTTAACCACAGGATGTGCTACAAGAGCCATCACAGCAGCACTTTGTGCCTGAAGCTTAAATACATTTTATCCCCCAAAATTTGCCAGCAGATGGCATGGGGTTTTGAGATGCAGTATAGCCTGATTGTATGTTCCATGATTGTATTGCTGCCTTTTAATGGTTTTAATTAATTAATTAATTAATTAATTGTTTGGCTGTCAGTTGTGTTTCTTCAATCTGGAACTGTCACGTCAATCTATTTATTTTTCACTTTTCTAGTTTACTGTATGTAGCACAAGTAGCAGAATGGGAAAAAGGTTTATAAGTAAGGAGGGTTACAGTGTGACTGGAACTGTCACTTCGATCTATTTCTTTTTCACCTTTCTAGTTTACTGTATGTAGCACAAGTAGCAGAATGCAAATAAATTTATAAGGAGGGTTACATTGCAACTAGAACTGTCACTTTGATCTATTTCTTTTCACTTTTCTAGTTTACTGTATGTAGCCACAAGTAGCAGAATGGAAAAAAAGGTTTATAAGCAAGGTGGATTACAGTGTGACTTGCTGCCTTGAGTGCAGAGAGTGCCATGGTAGTGGTTTCTGTTTCTATTCATTAATGTGAAGCATCAGAAAGCATCACACTTTTGCAGACAAAATATGATGAGCTGGCTGCTTAATTGCATTCCTAGTTAAAATACCTCTGTATGGAGTACACCTGTGATTACCTAAAGCACACATAGAAGCACTAATTGCTGACTCAATAGTACTTGCAGCAGTATTACTGAATCTCGGTGGATATGAAATTATATGAATACCTGTAGTTGTTATACTAAATTCACTTACAAAAGACCTGGCATACCCATTTATTATTCTAGTCCTATGAGGGATTATTATAACCAGCTCAATTTGCATATGACAAACAGACCTTAAATCAGTCACCAAGTACCTGGACATAAAAATATAAAGAGGGCAGTGTATTTATTTTATTTATTTAGTCTTTGCCAACACCCCCCCCCTTAATTCCATTCCAAAGTTTTATCTGGTGAGATGTCCAGTGAGTAGTGTCAAGGCTGTTGATTTTCCCTGACAGCTGGTGGTGGTCCTTTTTTTTCATTTTTGGTACCCCAATTGAGAGATCCCCCACCCCAAAATGTGTATGTTATACTATGCCACACAATCTGTAATGAGGTGTACACTGTATATCAAACAACATCATTGACTGTGCCATGACTCCCTGCCTACCTATTCCCCCAGCCCGATGTAAAATTTTCTTTTCTTAGAATAACTAAAAATTAGATACAGGGCTTAGCATGTACTGTACATAACCAGTGATGGATGGGGGGGTGGTGTGGAGGATGGTCCTGGCCAATGCCAGGAGTATGGGTAACAAAATGCCTGAGCTACAGGCAATACTGACCAAAGGATCAGCGGATGTGGCAGCGATTATGGGAGCATGGACCACCCAGAAAAATGATGGGGACCTAAATTTGGAGGGCTATAAAATATTCAGGATGGATAGAGAAGTGGGTAGAGGAGGAGGCATAGCACTGATAGTCAAGGATGGAATAATGGTTAGTGGAGTGGAAGAGTCAAAGGGGGGAGTGGAAGCTATTTCGGTAACCCTAAAATTGAGGGGAGGAAAAAGATTAAAAGTAGGGGTGGTTTACAGACCACCCGTAATGGATGAGGATCTGGAGGGAAAACTGGTAGAACACATCAAGGTGCACTGTGACCAGGGAAAGGGTAGAGTGATGGTCATGGGGGACCTGAATATGCCAGGGGCAGACTGGGACACCATGACATCAGTGGTGGCCAAGGAGCAGAGGCTGATGGAAGTGTTTCAGGATGCCTTTCTGGTCCAACAGGTTGGGGAACCTACTTGGGGGGAGGATACTGGATGTTGTCCTTGCAGACAGTGACGGATAAAGGGATCTGAAGTGGGTAGCCCACTGGCAGGAGGGACCATGATGCGGTCTGGTTTATGCTGTGCCTGGGGGGGAAGAAAACCACTCAAACACAGTAGTAATGGGTTTCAGTGGGGCGGATTTTGTGGGCATGGGCAGGATACTGAGGGGGAGCTTGAGCCAGATCAGGCCAGACATGGCTATAGATAGTTTGTGGGAGGACATTAAAAAGGGATACAGGAGGCTACTAGCTTGTGTGCAAGGGTAAGGAGCAAAAAAGGCAGGGCCATCAAGCTGTGCTGGTGGACCAGGGAGGTGCAAGAGGTGGTAAGAGGTAAGAAGGCTGCCTACACACATTTAAGCATTCCAGAGGGAGTGGGAGAGGAATATGAGCTGGTGGCTAGAAAGAGTCACAAGGGTGGTGAGGGGATCGAAGGCGAGGATGGGTACAACCTGGCTAAGGGTATGAAGGGGGGAAGGGTTTATAGATACATAGGGAAAAGAGGAAGGGGAGAGCACAGATCCCCAGGATTAGGACTGGGGGTGGATGGGCTCAGGAGATGGGGGAATAGGCAGAGTTACTGAACAAGTATTTTGCCTTGGTTTTTAGGGAGGAAGACATGGTCTGCATTAAATTGGAAAATGGGGGGGGCAGCTGAGAGGATAGGGCATAGGGAGATGAGAAGATCGAAAGAGGCCCAGGCACCAGGTGGGCCAGGCTCAGAAGAGGATGGAGCTTTTTCTGAAGAGAGGACTAAGGAGGAGGAAATCACAGAGGGCAGCATAAGGAAGGCCCTACAGGAGCTAAAAACTGACAAGGCAACAGGACCAGATGGGCTGCATCCAAGGGTACTGAAGGAGTTACGGACTGAACTAGCAGCTCCATTAGCTGGGCTGTTCAATGCTTCCCTCCAGACAGGAAGGGTGCCCCAGAATTTGAGGGTGGCTCACATGGTGCCCATCCACGAAGGAGGGTCTAGGGAGGAGATGGGAAATTACAGGCCTGTCAGCTTCACGTCAGTAGTAGGCAAGCTAATGGAAGGCTTCATCAAAGGGATGCTCGGGAGGCAACTGGATAGGCTGGGACGCATGGAAGAAAAGCAGTATGGTTTCATCCCAGGAAGATCATGCCAGACCAACCTCATACATTTCTATGACTGGGTGACAGGGACCCTGGACAGACAGAGTCCAGTGGACGTCTTATATCTGGATTTTAGTAAGGTGTTCGACTCGGTTCCCCACTGCGGGTTGTTGGCAAAGTTGGAGGAGGTGGGGTGAAGACAGTTGTTAGATGGGTGGGAAACTGGCTTATAGATAGAACACAGAGGTGGTGGTGAGAGGGACTGTCTCCTCCCTAGGAAGTCATCAGTGGGGTGCCACAGGAGTCGGTACTGGGGCCACTCCTGTTCAACACCCATGTCTCTGATATAGGGACAGGAGTTAGGAGTAGGATGAGCCTCTTTGCAGACAACTCAAAGCTGGGAGCATTGGCTGATGGAGAGGAAGCAGGTGACAGTCCAGAGGGATCTGGACACCCTGGAGGGCTGGGCAAGGAGGTGGGGCTTAGGTTTAACCTGGAGAAGAGTAGGTGTTGCATCTGGGGTCAGAAACCTAGGGCATGTTTATACCTTGGGAGGGGTTTCACTGCAAGCCACTATGAGTGAAAGGACCTGGGGTGGTGGTAGACACAAAATGAACAACAGTGAGAACTGCAGAAGAACAGTGGCAAAAGCAAACAAGATACTGGGCTGCATAGCCTGGGGAATAACGTCCAGGAGGAGTGAGGTGATCCTACCTCTGTACAATGCCTTGGTTAGGCCGCACCTTGAGTATTGCGTGCAATTCTGGAGGCCACACCTTAAGAAGAACATAGTCCTGTTGGAGAGGGTCCAGAGGAGGGCAACCAGGATGATTTGGGGCATGGGGGATAGAACCTATGAGGACAGACTGCAAGCCCTTGGGCTGTACTCACTGGAGAAGAGTAGAGGAGAGATGGGGGGACATGATTGAGGTTTTCAAATATGTGAAAGGGATTAACAGGGGTTGAGCAAATGAAATGCTCAGGCTAAAGGAAAGGGGCAAAACCAGGGGGCATAAATGGAAACTGGAGGGAGGAACCTATAGAGGAGAATGTAGAAGGCATTACTTCAGAGAGAGGGTGGTGGAGCCATGGAATGCATTGCCCAGGAGCCTGGTCGAGCAAGATACTGTGGAGGGCTTCAAGAGGGGGTGGAACAGATGCATGGGGTACTGAAGCCAAGATTGACCCTCACGGGGACAAGGAGGGAAGCGCCCGCTAAGGGCTGGATACCAAGCAGTCATGAAAGACCGACTAGCCTATTCTGCTGGCTTTTAGTATGTTAGTATGTTACTGCTTATTGTTATCATGCATAAGCAGGGAGTATTGTGCATAAATATTTATGAGGTGGCAATAATTTTTTTGGCATGATCAATCTTTGTCAGAATGGTTGAAGTAGTATATTGTCTACTACTGCAACCATTCTGAAAAAGAGCATTCATGCCAAAATTATTATTGTCTTCTCATAACTATCAATGCACAATACTCACTGTTTATGCATGATAATAATAAGCACTAGTTATATTATATGCTGAACCCGTATCTAATTTTCAGTTATTGTAAGAGAAATAAAATTTTACATCATACTGGGGAGATACAGTAGGTAAGCAGGTAGAGCACAGCACAGCCAATTATGTTATTGTCTGATATACACCTCATTACAGAGGTAACATTGTATCAGACACATTTTTTTGGGGAATTCTCAATCGGGAACCAAAACAAAACAAAAACCATCAACAGCTGTCAGGTAAATCAATAGCCTGACTTTTGGTAACCCATCAGATACAGTACAGTAGGCCAACCTGATATATGAGTTGAGTCCCCTTTCATGGGTGCCAGTTTTTAACATACAAAAACTTGTACAGTGGCACCCACTAGGAACAGAAACCTGATCAAGCAGAATTTGGTAGAGTTCTTCACAATTCTGCAGGAAACTGTTCATTTCAATGGCTGTTGGTATGCAGGAAATGGTGACAGACTGCCTCTGTAGCTGATTCTGGAGGACTACTTAGGATTTAGAATACTGAATAGGCAGGTGTGTGTTATGATTTTGTTTTTACATATCTGAGATGAGTGGTGAGTCATTAACCTCTAGAGTGAAGCTCATGAGGTTCATGAGCTCATCAGTCACTAAGGGTTTGTTTAAAACATCAACACCCATCTGCATATACTTATTTATAACTACTGATAAAAAAAGATGAATACAAAAAAGGCATATTACTGTAAAGTTTGCCAAGCATGGTATACTGGGTGACTGGGGGAGAGCATGCAAGTGATAAGTAAGCACAGCATGACGGGGGGTTGTGACTGAAGTTTTCTGCTACTGAGTTTCTCCACAGTGGAGGGCAAGCTTTCAAAAGCAGTAATGACAGGTTAATATGGTGTTTGCAGGTTATCACGGCTTTTAAAAGTAGTCAAAAACTGGTTGATAATGGGGGTCACCAGAAACAATATAAATTTCTGTTTATTTGTCAAATTTAGAAACTGGGAGATAATTCTTTGTAGTTAGTTACAAGGGCAAGAGGATGCAGATCATAGATATTGTAATAACATGTAAATTCAATTAAAGCAAAAGACAATATTTATCACACAATAAGGAAAATGTTCCTCTTGAAAATAAAAATTGTTTTAAAAATACGTCATTTCCATGAGCCTGAATTTGAGAGAATAAGAAAATAATACACTTCAAGCCATTACATACTTCTAGTAAGAAAATGGCAATCAAAATATCAAGTAACTGCTCATTGTTAATTACATATGCTTATTTTTAAACAAATGTAAAAGTTCCTCTTACACCACAGAAAAAGTATTACAGCATATGTGCTAAGTGGAGAGATGTGGCAAGACAGTCAGATGAGACTTAAAGGAAATCTGTACAATGAAACTGAAATTTTATCATTCATGATGCATGATAACAATAAACACTGGTTATGTACATGCTGAACCCTGTATCTAATTTTCAGTTATTCTAAAAGAAAAGAAAATTTTACATCGAGCTAGGGGATAGGTAGGCAGGGAGTCAGGGCACGGTCAATGATGTTATTGTCTGATATACACATCTCATTACAGATTTTGTTGCACATTGTAACAGACACATTGTTGTTGGTTTTGTTCGTGGGATCTCTCAATCAGGGGAACATAAAATGTAAACAAAGGACCAGCAACAGCTGTCAGGGAAAATCAATAGCCTGACACTACTCAATGGACATATCACCAGATAAAACTTTGGAATGGAATGAAATGTTTTGTTATGATGGATCATATACCATAGTCAGCAAGACACACAAAGCCTGTTCAAAGACAACTGCTCCCTGAGACCCCAAACACACTAAAAATAATCTATGCCAATTGATACATCTGGCATTGTACAGAGTACAGAAAAAATCAAAATCCAGAATTATAAACTAGACATTTTAATAGAACGTGAAAAAAATTCTTGACTATGCCAATGACATTTTAGTTCTTCTCAGTTGTCCTTTATCAAATTTTATGCTAACTGATCTGGGTTGATTACAGAAGAAATATGTCACATGGTGGCCAGTAAGTCTCATTTATAAAGCATGTAAGGTGTAAGGAGAACTTGCAATGTCTCTATAGCCTTTGTGGTGTTTATGGGATCATGTTTGGGCGGTAGCCTGATCGACTCCATTCAAATTGTAGTACATTTGAAAGTAAGAACAATCAGTCACTATGACAACTTGACATTTGTCTTTGCTGCTAACTTGCTTATCCCTTTTGTCAAGGCAATAATCCAATTACAAAGGCATTACATACCTAGCATATTGTATCCCCCCTCCCCCCATGGTTCACAATAAATAAATTCACTCCTCAATGTTTGTAACACTTTATGGAGTTATGTTGGGAGTGGCTGTTTGGCAAACTTGCATGTTTTTTATACAGCAATGCTGGGGGGGGGGCCTGATAACACCAATAACTTTATATGTTGTGGTTGCAATAGTGAAGCACTGAGTGTTTCTGAGGTAGTATGTAACCTACTGATGATTTTAGAAACATTTATTAATGCACCTACTGTTTAAATCACCTGATGGTCTGCCTGTGTTGTAAAATTATTTTAAATCATCACAGTCAAAGGTGTCATTTAGCCATAGGCAACATTAGTATAGAGTGCTGCAAAGAAAATCAGCAGTGGAAATAAAATATTGTTTTGTTTCCCTGACTTATGTCACAAACTGAGTCCTCTGCATGGCAACAGAAGGACTCAAACCTGGGTGAACAGTTACTCAGCTCAGGCCTATACCATCTACCCATTGACTGGCTTTTGTCACAAACTAAGTCAGGTTGTTGCAGTAGTGGGATTCAAACCTGAGTATATAGGTCTTCAGCCTACAGTAGTCCCCGAGCCATGACTGCCTTCTGGACACAAAGTGAGTCTAGCTTAAGTAATGTGAGATTTAATCTGAGCTACCTAGGTGCTTAGCCTAGACCCGTACCTCTTGGCATGTGTCTAGCTCCATGACCAAAATGAGTCCATGACTAGGTGTGGTGGGACTTGAACCTAGGTGCAGATATGTCAGCCCTCTTCCCACAATCCAGTGGCTTGCTTCTAGAGTCAGAGTGAGTCAGTGCATACAGTCAGAGTATGTAGAAATTAGATTACGTTAGAAGGTACTAGAACTCTAATTGCTATATGAGAAAACTATGTGGATTAGTCAAAAAAGATACCAAATTTTCTAGAAAAAAGTATTTCATACAAGGAGGCATTTCTCCTTAAGATATTTCCCTGTCACAGCTTCTTCTGCTAAGCTTTGACTGGTGTTTCAAATTTGCTTTCATGTGTTATTTGGGCATGTAAGTGCCTACTGACTGCTCCAGGATATTGAGTCAAACAACTTTGAAGTAACTAATCATTTTCAAGAGTTTATTTTCAGAGGTAGCACTGTCCCTACACAGTACAACTCTACAAAAAGGACATGTTCTGCCTCATAGACATGAGAAATATCAGTCTGGGATCAAAACCTGCTACCCGTATCTTCTAATCCAAAGACATGTGCTAAAAATGATACTATTTGTCTACTGTAGGTCATTATATAACAAGTAGAACACAGCATGACCAGCTCAAACTGTCTCTTTCCTCCACATGAAAACAATACTGGTGCCTGGTGCCATAAGTGTAGGATAATAAAGGTCTTTTGTGAATCCTACCAATTATTAAATTCAAGTTTCAAGTTCAAGTTTATTGGAGAAACTACATTGAGCACATTCATTTACAAGGAGGTCCTGGTAGGACAACATATCAGAATATAGTACAATAAAATTGGCATAACACAGTTCGGATAATTAGAGATAAACAACATCAATACATAGTACAATAATTTGCATGGTACATTAATTTTGCAGAAATTGGCATGACACAATTCGGACAATAAGGGGATAACAACAACAATACACAGTACCATAAATATGCATGACACAATTCAAATATCACAAGAAGGGTGACATAAATAGACCAATGGTTGCAGGAGAATAGCTATACCTACACATGGAGGGATGAAAAATGAACTAGAGGCCATGGAAGGGAGGAAGGGTGAAAGGATGGTTGGGGGGATGCTTATAGTTTTAGTAGAACTGTTGAATCTGAGCACCTGGCCAAAGCACTTGATTCCCTAGGTCCTTTAAGATAGAGGTTAAATCAAACTAAGAATCAAATATTTAAAGGTTATGGAACAAGTTTTTTTTTCTAATCCTATAACAAGCATAGACTTCCTACTCAAGCATAGAATTAAAAAACAGTCCTAAATTACCTGACATAGATGTTGATCACTCACCATATGCAAACTATGACATACAGGTTATGGCTTTTAGACTTCTTCCTTCTTCTCTCCCCTCCCTTCTCTCCTCTGCCCTTCTCTACCAATGCAGCACAAATGTGCGGCTTTTATATTTTAGCTGACCTTACTGTTTGAGTGACCACTAGATCCTTGGTTCAATCATAATGTTAGTGTAAGGTTTTTACCAAATTTGGCATGTACAGTACCTTAGACTTTAAGAATTGCTGGCCAATTCTGATTGGTTGAGCTAATTACTGCATAGTTCTGTCATAGCTAAGGGGCTACAGCCTCCATAATTGGTGAGTGATCACACTGGTCATTAGATGGCAGCAGCACTTCATTTACAATAATAGCTAGTGTTTTGTTTTGACACTATGGTTTGGCTTGCATTGAAACATACAATTCTTATATAAAATCCTTATCCTACACAAGCCAAACATACTTTTCATTTGAGTAATCCATATATACACACACACACACACACACACACACACACACACACACACACACACATAAGGTATAATCACAGTTTGTACAAAACATTTATACATTGGGTAAAGAACATTGACAGACATAAGGTTTTAACTTTTCAGTGGAATTGAGAACAGACAATTTAGAGTAAACATCTACAGTGTTTAAAGTACCAGAACTGTGACTTCTTTTCAGAGCATTTGCATTTCTTTGTGCAGAGTATCAAGACTTAGCTATAGTTAAACAGTTTAGTAACAGAAATGGATGTAACCCTACATTTATACAGGAGTTAAACTGATTTTACCAAATGACATTGCATTTACAGTGGTAGACACATTTATACAGAGACAATTGAGGGTAGTGAAAATCAGCACTGTATACTATATCTCAGAAACACCACACATACAGACATTAGTTGGTCTAAACATTTGGTTATTAACACATAATCCCAGAAATGACTTTTACATGACCCAGAAGAAACCAGTGGACCCTGTATTGTTTTACTCAGCAAACACTGAGAATTGGAATATTGGGCAATGGTTTGAGTTGAGATGTTTCTTAGATACACATTATTGTAAGTAATGCTAAACCTCCCTGGTAATTATAGGGTCAGTGTTTGCTTGGCATGGATGAAGAGACAGCAGCCATAAAATTACATTTATGAGTAGCAACCTAGAAACATAGAAACATAGAATTTGATGGCAGATAAGGACTGCTTGGCCCACCTAGTCTGCCCATTTCTCTACCTAACAGATAAGCTGCAGATCCTAGTTAACCAATGGCATACTTCCTCCTACTCCCCACTAGAATTGCCTTATGTCTGTCCCATGCATTCTTGAATTCCCCCACTGTTTTTGACTGTATGACCTCCTCAGGAAGGCTGTTCCATGTATCCACAACCCTCTCTGTGAAGAAATACTTCCTCACATTACATCTGAGCTGTCCCCCCTCTATCTTCACATTTGTTTTTGTACATCTCTTTTTCTGAAAGATGCTTCCATCTTGGACTTTGTTGATTCCTTTGAGGTATTTGAAAGTTTCTATAATGCCCCCCCCTTTCCTCAAGGCTATGCATCTTTAGTTCCTTTAGTCTTTCTTCATATGTCTTCTGATGCAGACCCTGCATCATTTTGGTTGCCCTCCTCTGGACAGCCTCCACCCTGTCTATGTCTTTGCAGAGATGGGGTCTCCAGAACTGTACACAGTATTCCAGATGTGGTCTTACCAACTGTCTGTACAGAGGGCCAACAACTTCCTGCATTCCTCTGGTGATGCCTCTCCCTGTGCATCCCAGTATCACCCCAGCCCTCCTTACTGCCTTCTCACATTGCTGGCCTACCTTTAGGTCATCTGATATGACTACCCCAGGTCCTTTTCCATTTTTGTTGTTGTCAGTATCTCATCCCCCATTTTGTACTCTTCCCCTGAGTTTTTGTTTCCCAGGTACATTATTTGCACTTCTTTGCATTGAATCTAAGCTGCCATACATTTGACCATTCCTCCAACCTTGCCAAGTCCCTTTTCAACCTTTCCACCCCACCTTGTGTATCAACCCTGTTGCAGATCTTTGTGTTATCTGCAAAGAGACATACTTTCCCTTCCAGTCCCTCCACAATGTCACTTATAAAGACATTAAAAAGGACTGGCCCCAGTACTGAACCCTGTGGTACCCCACTAGTAACCCTCCTTTCTTCACTGTTGACTCCATTTACTATTACCCATTGTATCCTGTTGTCCAACCAGTGTTTTGCAGGCTACCACCCTGGGACCTACTCCCAGGCTGGCTAATTTGTTTATTAATCTTTTGTGCGGGACTGTGTCAAATGCCTTGCTAAAATCTAGGTAGGCCATGTCTGCAGCCCCTCCCTGGTCTACTGCTCTGGTCACCCAGTCAAAGAAATCAATTAGATTTGTCTGACATGACCTTCCTGCTGTGAATCCATGCTGCCTTGGGTCCTGTGCCCCCACTAGCCTCTAGGTACTCAACAATTCTTTCCTTCAGAAGTGATTTCATAATTTTCCCTACCACTGAGGTCAAACTGACAGGTCTGTAGTTTCCTGCCTCTGTCTTGCTTCCCCTTTTGTGAAGAGGAATCACATCCACCCTCCTCCAGTCCTCAGGTACCACACCATCCTCCCATGATTTATTAAAAAGGGTTGTCAGTGGTATTACTAGTTCTTCCCTTAGTTATTTTAGAATACTGAGGTGAATCCCATCAGGCCCCATTGCTTTATCCACTTTTAGTTTTAAGAGTTCTTTCAGAACCCTTTCTTCTGTGAAAGGACTAATATCAACCCCCTATCCAGAGTGCTTCTATTGACCAGATTAGGTATTTCCCCCTGCTTTTCCATTGTGAATACTGAGCAGAAGTATTCATTCAGTATCCCTGCTTTCTCACTGTCGCTGTCTGCCCAACCACCTTGCTCTTTGTTCAGTCTCAGTATCCCTGCCTTAGTCTTTCTTTGCTCCCTAATGTACCTATAAAAGGTTTTATCCCCCTTCTTAACTGAGTTGGCTATCTTTTCCTCGATTTGGGCCTTTGCTATTCTGACTGCCTTACCCACTTCTTTCTGCTTTAACTGGTACAGTTCTCTGTCCTGCTCCTTCTGTGTTTCCTTATATTTCCTGAATGCTATCTTTATCTCCCTTACCTTTCACACCACTTCTTTTGAGAACCATAGTGTTTTTGTCTTTCATTTTGATTTGTTGATTTGCTTCACACAAAGGCTTGTTGCCTCTGTGATGGTGGTTTTGATGATTCCCCATTGTTGCTCCACCCCACCTTCTTGCCTGTTTGCTAGTGCTTTTCTGAGGCAGTCTCCCATTTTGACAAAATCAGCCCTCCTGAAGTCCAGTACCTTCACTTTTGTGTGGCTTGACTATACAGCTAAGTTTATCATGAACCACACTGTTCGGAGGTCGCTTGTTCCCAGATGGCTACCCACTTCAAGATCAGAGATCCTCTCTCCATCCCCATTTGAGAGTACCAGGTCTAAGATTGCTCTCTCCTGAGTGAGTTCCAAAACTAGCTGTCTGAGGCATGTCCCCTGTAGGGCATCGAGAATGGCCCTGCTCTTGGATGTGGCTGCAGCAAAGGTGCTCTAGTCAACATCTGGCATATTCGAGTCTCCCATCAGCAATATCTCCCCTTTCTCTGCCACCTCAAGGATGCCTTCTATCATTTCCTTGTCCATTTCCTCCCCCCGAGACGGGGGTCTATATGCAACCCCTGTGCGGATTGTGGAGCCATTTCCAGTCTCCAGGGTGACTCACAGTGCCTCCTCTCCTCCCTGTTTACCCTTTAGTTCTGTTGTTTTGATCACTTCCCTTACATAGAGAGCTACCCCTCCTCCTCTTCTTCCCTCCCTGTCCCTCCTGTAGATTGTGTACCCTGGTATGTTGATATCCCAGTCATGGTTCTCTGTGTACCATGTTTCTGTGACTGACACAATATCCAGGCAGCCCTCTTCCATCAAGGCCACCATTTTAGGGAGCCTTTTACCTAGACTATGGGCATTAGTACTCATTACCCTCCATTTTTTTATGGCTTTATTTCCTTTTGCCCCATCCCTGTCCCTACTGGCTTTGTCTTTTTCTCCATTTACCCCTGCCCTTCTCCCTATCAACTGTTCTATCTTGGTGTTTACCTCACTAATTACCCTGATTTTTGGGGGGGCTAGGATTTCCCTTCTCCTGTTCAGTGCCTCCCCCTTGGCTAGTTTAAATGCTTGCCATTGAAGCATTTAAACCTATCACCTAGGATCCTGGTTCCCCTCCAGGATAGATGCAGACCATCATTCCTGTATAGGCCTGCATCCCTCCAGGTGGAGCCACATACCCCAATTAAGCCAAATCCCTGAGCTCTGCACCAGCTTTTCAACCAGTCATTGAATCCCATGGTGCAGAGTACCCTAGTCTCATCCTTGCCATAGACAGGTAGCACTATCGAGAAAGTTACCATGTGTGCTACTTGTCTAAGGCCCCTCCCCAACTCCACAAACTCCTGTTGCACTGCTTTGATCCATTCTCAGCCAGGTCATTCATCCCTCAGTGGATAATGACATCCATCTCCCTCCCCCTTGCCACTGCTCCCACACCCTGAGGATTAATTTCCTGTCCCTCCAAGCCTTGGCGCTGGGCAGGCACCTTACCTCCCTTTCCCCTCCCTTCCCCAGTTCTACCCCCTAACAACTGAGTCCCCCACCAGGAGTTGTTTCTTTCCCCTGTGGGGTCCTGGGCCACCCTCCTGTGGGTCTCCATTGTGGAGGTTCACAGCATCCTCCTTGGTCTCCACTGCAGGTGCCTCCATAGAGGAATCATGCTTCACCAGAGTGGTGAATGAAGTGTGGAGAGGCACAACTGAAGGGATGCACCTCTGTTCTACCACCCTCACCCTCCCTGAGCCCACCGTGTTCCAACCACTCCTCTTTCTTGGCAACCTCTGAGGTAGTGGCAGTGGCCTGGGTGGTCCCTGGGTGGGGAAGCAGGTTTCCCGAATCCTTGCCAGGTCAGCATGGAGATGAACAACCTCCTCCCTCCAGACCAGAGGTGCCTGCAAATAGGGCACAGCATGATCTCCAGAATGTCTCCCAGAAGACTGCTGCACCACAGCCAGTGCATTGCACTACTCCCCACATGTCTGTGTCCTTCCAGTTACAGATACTTTTTGTTTTGTTCTTGTTTGAGTGTGTGCAAGCTTGTGAGTGTCTCTACCCCCATTCAGTGTACTGAGTCTTTAAGGATATGAACAGGGTATGTTGTTAGCAGTTTTGGGGACGTGATTTCAGAGCCCAAGTTATGCGCTTAGGGTGGGTGAAGTGATGGGAAGGATGGGTGGGAGTAAACCTATGCCATCCAGAAACAATCATCTACAACTCTTACCCTCCACCCTGGGGGGTGCCTTCCTTCTTTCAGACATCTATTTCACAAAGGCTGAGTAACAGGTCTAGTCACAACTGACTGCAAATATCTCCTAGTTACAGTTCCTCCCTGGAAAATTAAAGTTAAAATTAAGAAAAGTCCACCCCAAAAACAGAATCAATACCAGTTACTTACACAGGTCCAAAAAGTAATAATTCAGTTCAGAATAGTCTAGAAAATAACCTCCTTGATTCAAGGAAGCTGTGGCTGCTTTCTCACTCTCTCTCTCTGTCTCAGTCTCAGCACCTGCTTATTAATTACACAGGACCCCCTTCAATCTTTGGTTTTGATCAAAGATATTTGTTTACAGATGGGTCCTGTAATTTGGGAAAACAGTCAGTTGCTGATAAAGCTGCTTAACTGGCCCCATTTTGAAAGGTCAGGTATAGTTTATCATCTACCCTGAATATAAGTAGATATAACCCTTTAGTTTTTTTACCAGAAAAACAATATGTCAGCAAAACACCTTTTATTGGTTTAAACTGAATGGCTGCTTAATCCAACAGTCCCCACCTTGATGCCAGCAAAGCAAGACATCATGATTACATTAGCTTGGTTAAGTGCACTGTTTGCAAAAATCAAATTTGTGCGTGCGTGTGTGTGTGTGTGTGTACTTTAAGCAGCATATTATGTATATAGGGATGAAATGACCATTAATTGAAGAACAGTTAAGGCATTTTGCATGGGTTCATCCAAAGTGTTTTAACCTTATGTATATCATTGCCTATTTTAATGAGGTGTGTATTTTTATAATCCAGCAAAGATTGCAAATTTCAGTACAAGGGATCAATATGCACATTGAAAATGGGTATCTACCTGTTAGCATCCTCCTGGTGGTTAGGTTTACTTGAATGACAGACTCATCATGTATGGGATAGGGGTGATCACAGTCTGGCCAATAATGGTATGTTCATGAGGGATAGTATGCTCATGAGGGACAAAACAAAAATTTGGGGTGATGACATCACAAGACAGGGACTCATAAAGATATTTTTTTTTATAATTAGGAACAATACAGTACTATCCCTCCATATTATGAATGACTGTAACAGTCAGCAGACACCATTTAGTAAGCTGGACTGGACAAGAGCTGGTGAGGTTTAAGTGCATTTGGCCAGTTGCTTTAGCATTTGTCTGGTTTTCAGGTACATAACCACAGACAGGAATAGTAACACTGAACACCTCACATACCTGTACCCTCTCACAGCTCTCACAGATCAACATGCAGTATGTGGGGCTCTCTACATCTGTGTCTCAGAGTGAAACACCAGGGGCTGTGCAAGATTCAGTCATTCCTTGTACACGTCCACTTATAAGTGTCCTATGGAGTGGACAGAGAACAGTTTAGCAAATACTGATATGGCAGGGTCAAGAATGGATAAGGACACAATGAAGCATGTCCCTGATTGAGCATGATCCTTTAGTATAATGTGGGCCTCTGTTAGGATGTGGCATTTTTGACCCCAGGTTCTGGACAGTGCTAAACAAAAGCCTCAGGCAATTTGTTTTGGCACAAGTCCAGTCTATTTTATCACACATGTAGCCACACTGGGAGCAATACCATTCATTTTTTTATGAGATCTGGGATGTGGCCATTTTCCACATCCTGCAGTAATGTAGTTACTATAGTTAGAACATAACCACCATAGGCTGTGCAAATGATCTTTTGACCTTGTGTTTTATTTATTATTGATTTAAACCAATTTGGTTACCTTTGCATGATTCTCATTAAACAAATTAGCAATGCTGTTATGATACAGCAACAGCTGCAAATATAGTACAAGTGAAGTAATATGCACATTTAAGGTTAGAGCATAATGTATAATTAGTTTGATGACCAGGTTCACTAGGAAGACATTTCTTTTGTTAAGTGGCTCTATTAGGATAACCACTTGACAAATGACAGCCACTTAGGTAATAACATTTGGTCAAGTAGTTATTTGAGATGAGTCCAGGGAAGTTCCCTTGTTTCCACATCTCATGAGCAAATTGTAAATTATGAGAACATAGTTCCCATAAGCTATGCATATTACTTGTTTACCCCTATGTTTGTATTGGCCCTTTAAAGATTGCTTGTAAATCAAGACTTTGATCTTGGGTTGTACACAGTAAACATACATACAATATTGTGTAGCATGGAACCATTAACAAACTTTTAGGCCTCAGCAAACTCTTTTCTTTATGGATAAACCATTATGACCCTGCATTTTAGGCTTATCAGTTTTCAAAATGCCCAATATTAAATGGAAGTATAAAATAAGGGCACATTTGTTTGGACACAGTGTCCTAATTTTGTCATTTTTAAGAAACACAGGCACATGCCTAAACCAAACATTTCAAAAGAAACATATTTTAAAACATGCTTAAACTAAACATTTTAAAAGAGACATATTTTAAGAAAAACAACATTTAACATAAGAAATTAAATGAACATGTACAATTTAAGATTTGAACATTTTAGGTAATAACAGGTACAGCAAGTAAGTAACTGATCAAAGTCTCTGGGTAGGAGCAAAGTGAAACCAGTGGATGGAAACAGGTGCAACTGTGCATAACTGACTAAAGTCTCTGGAGTAGGAGAAAAGTGAAGCCACTGAATGGATGCAGCTACATTTTAAAGTATTGTACAGTCTTGTGTAAAAAAGGAGACATTTCAGCACTGTACATAAAGTTTATGATGTTTATAGCGTTTATGATGGTTTGTCATGGTTAGTACAGTCCTTTGCAGTTCTTTTTTTTTCCAGTACCAGTCACTGCTTTATGTGAGATGTCATTGTGAATGTTTCATGCACAGCAAGAAGATGGATCCCCTTTTTATATGTATAGACTCTGTCCTTACCTCTGGGAGTTGTTTGAACTCTAGGGCCTCTCCACACTATAACTTCTATGATCCCTCCATTTACTGCTACTGGAGGAAGTATGGTGTCAACCTGGATTAGCATTATGGACCACTTGGACTTCATACACTTGCATTTTGTCCCATATCCTGAAATGACAGAAAAACAAACTGGAGGGGGGGGGGTTGGTTCCCCTCTTTCCGCCAAAGATTAATTTTTTCTTTAGCTGTAAAGGAATCATCTATTTGTTGGTCCTTTTTTCCTAATGACTGCAGATGGAAGGTAATGTGATTTTTTCTTGATCCTAAATAAATATATTGTCTGCTGCATTTCAGCTCCCATAAAATATGACCCCCTATTGTTGTCCATCTGTAAGGGCATCTATGGGCTTTTTGTGGAGGTGAGTTGTTTACCACTCCAGCCTCTGGTACCTCCCCTTTTGGGCAGGCCCCACAGATTTATTTTAGGTTCACCACTGTAAATATACAGTATGGACTTTATGGCAGTGTACCTAAGTAGTTTGGTATGTGTTAATCACTTACCATTTGAGGAGCGGAAGTCCATCTGTATTTACACTGGAAGAAACTTAGGACATTACAAATTTAAATTGAATCAGAAAACAGAAAAAAAAACTTGTGGCACATTGATGTATTGCTACATAACCCATACAGTTGCTGCCAGTTGTTTGCCCTTAGTAATTTTGATTTCAGGAATTGAGAGACTACACTTATTTAGAGTGTAGAATGGTCCTTCCCTCATTTATGCTGCAGAATGCTCTGCAGTGTCACAACATTTAAGCATAACCTTTTTGACCTTCCTGCCATTTTATTAGGCAACACACCTTTGTAAAACTACTAAGCAGTTTGGCAGCTTTATTTTTCCCAAAACTGTATTTTCCCAAACTATGGGTAGCAAACAAATGCAATTTCCTTCCATAGTTGTCTCCTTGTATGAAACACATTAAAACACTTTTAACATGTTTAAACTTAAACGGCATCAACATTAACATTCCACAATAACATTAACATTGAACAAGCAAATGTTTTGCAAGGAAGTTTGCAGTGGTAGTTTTAACTGAGAGAAAACAAGTTAGTGATCATTAAAATAAATGTGCTACGCATAGAGATTGGTACCAAAAAACAAAAATTTCAGTTGAGTTTAAGCAATAGAGGGTTACCATATTTAACCTTTGCTTGACATGGAAAAGAAAAACATGCATTAGTAATGTTTTAGCTTAACAAGTACATGATAACCATTTGTTTTATTTTTTAGAAAGCTGAAAGGCACTACTGGAAGTGAAAATTTTTATGCAATAAATTTACAAAGCACAGTTTTTTTTAAAGTTTAGAGACTGCACAACATGCATTTCTGAAAACTTAAGCAGTGAGTTAATTATATACAAATGAGAATAATAAAAAAAAAACATTGCAATTGTTGACTTTTTTTAATGCACATAGATATGTCACTTTGTTATGGATATTAAAAGGAAAAAGCTTAAACATAGTTTAAAGATAAATATTTTTCACAAACTTACTACCCAAAGATGATAATCATTATAATTAGTGTTTTTAGTGAACAATTTAAAAGAACTAACGTTCTCAGACCCAGAAAGCAAACTGATTAGGCTAGTTTAGGGGACAGCAGAAAGCAGAGTAATTGAATTTAGATTTAGCCAACTGGTCAAACAGAGAAAATGTTAAAGATTTAAAACAAATATTTATGGCTGTAACTGCAGCATATTGTTTGGATTTACAGTGACAATAATGCACATTATTTCCACGTGGCACATATGACTGTAAACTTTGGCACACAGTTTGTTTTAAATTCAACACATTTTTAAAAGACAGTTTTGCAACCAATAAGAAGAAAAAGTAATATCAGTTTGACATTGGCAATACTAATTGCTGCTATCCTGTATGCAGCCCAAAATACAGGCACGACACTGAGCTGTTGCAACTAACACATACATTTTATTAGCTAATTAAGCATGAGTACATGCCTCAGGTAATAATGCATATGGAGCAGTTTGTGAAGAAGGCACACTTTAACATCACTAAGGCTAGTTTGAGAAGTAAATGACACATTTTGTATGATTTTTGTAAATTAAAACAAACCTTAAATGGTGAAACATTTTAAGGCACATATCTTTAACTTATAAGGTTTAATTACAGCATATTTCTTGTTAAAACCCAGAGTGCTTTTCATCCAACAAACAAAAGGCAAACATTTTTTTCCTTATGACATGAGGAACTTTGCCCAACTTTTAAACTAAGCAAATGTGTGCAACTTGCAGTGTAAAAAACATTGCATTTAGTGCAGAGAAAATAAAATAAAGACCAGCATTGCAAAACAAAAGCAATTGTCAATGCAGTTTGCAAAACATGTGATTTACACATTTTTGAATAGCCAAAACAGCGTCAAACTTTTTTGATACCCTAGTTACTTTTTATTTAAAGCTAATGTGGTTTATTTTATTTTCTTTGGTGGGTGTGGCTGGCTACATTTTAGTCCTATATTGTTTCTTTATGGTAAGAAAACCTTGTTATAACATTTTCCTTTGCGACAGGTGTCATCTGTTACAAATGGTACAAACATACTGTAGCACCAAATCAATACACTTTTGTTTTATTACCTTACTGCTTTAAGTCATGCATGTAACTTACTGCATAGCTGTGGATGTGTGTGTGGGGGGGGTAGAAAAAAAGAGTTAACAAAAGAATACTAGCATATAGAAAGTCCACACTAAAGTTAGGTCTGGCATGATGTTTTTATTTTTGAGCTGAAGATTTTAATTTTCAGCATGCCAGTGTTTACTTTTTATTTGGCTAACCATGATCATTCAGTGGTTCTCCTGGCAATCTGTCATACTTTGGGGTCCATAGTAACTCATAATTCACTTTTGGGTGGAGGGTCCGAGTCTTTGCATTATAGGGTAATGTGGCTGTGGCTACAAACATTATTTCTGGTGTTGTTACAACCACTATTTCTGTCTCAGCCTTTATTTTGTCTTTGACCTCCTGCTGTTCATACCCCTGAATTTGTTTTAGTCCTATACCTTGCTGGAGATTTACAATTATGTTACTCTGTTTCATGCAAGCTGCTTTTAAATTTTAATTTTCTCTCTTTAAAATCTTTTTTTCTTGTCTAAGTTTTTCTAACTCATTTTGAAAGGTATTGTTAGAACACTGGACATCATTGAGCTAAGCTATAGCTTGCAGTTTGTGGTGTTGGAGCTCTACTATTTTTTCTTGCAATTCACAATTTAAACTGGCTGCAGCAGTCACTCCCCTGCCATAGCCAGAATACAGGGGTGATGAGGGGCCTATCCTGTCTTCCTCTTCACCTTCTTTATATGTTTCCTTTTCTGAGTGTTGCTGACTGGGGTTGGAACACAACTGTTGATGCTGGACCTCATTGTAGGGAGGCAGAACAGTTGGGACCACTGATTGGCTTGGTACCATCATTCCTGGTGCCACTGCAGCAACTACACCCCTATGGACTTGCATTTCACTTTGCAGTTGTTTTATCTGCTGGTGACAGTGCAAGTGGTCTATTTCTGAACCCTTTTTCATTTCTGTTACCATTTCTATTTGTTTTCTTAAAGTGGCTTTTGAGTCAGCATTTTCCCTGTATAATTTATCTCTTTCAGCTTGCATTTGTTCTAGCTGCTGATGCATGGTATTGCTATAGCACCATGCATCAGTTTTCTGCCTAGTAAGACTGCATAGCATTAGTGTAGATTGCAGTTATTTTTGTTTTGTTTCTTCCACTTGTTTTTGTAAGTCCAAATTGCTAGACTGTAAATCTAAATCTTGCTTTTTTATGCATTTTAATTTTTCCTCTAAGCTGACTACTGTGACATACAACCCTTGAATGCAGTAACCATTTTTGGTTTGTCTTTCATTTTCTTTGCCAATTCTGCCTGGAACTGTTCTTTCACATAATCCCAACAGTCACTCTTATGCCTAACACCTTTGCAAAATTCTTGGCCTTTGTGTGAAATTACAAAATCTGCAATGTATTGTTCCATGTTACAATAACTTGTGTATTTTTATTTTTTAAAACTTTTATAGTGTACTGTTTCATGTTACAATAACCTGTATATGTACCTATTTAAGACTGGGTCTTATTATATAAGACCTTGGATCAACCACTGTTCTCAGCAGATTGACTCCAACTGTCACTGTGGATAGGTCATGATCCTTTTCCAACAGCAAAACTTGATCCAAATATGGATTTCCCTGCAGGAACGTCCCCCAAAATTACAAATATTGACTCATTAGCACCCTCTATTCTGCTGACTATGCCAATTGTTGAATCTGAGTTCCTGGCCAAAGCACTTGATTCCATAGGTCCTTTAAGACAGAGGTTAAAACAAACTAAGAGTCAAATATTTAAAGGTTATGGAACAAGTTTTATTTTCTAATCCTATAACAAGCATAGACTTCCTACTCAAGCATCGAATTAAAAAGCAGTCCTAATTTACCTAGCACAGGTGTTGCTCACTCTCCATATGCAGGCTATGACATACAGGTTATGGCTTTTAGACTTCTTCCTTCTTCTCTCTCCTCTCTTCTCTCCTCCACCCTTTTCTACCAATCCAGCACAAATGTGCAGCTTTTATATTTTAGCTGACCTTACTCTTTGAGTGACCACTAGATCCTTGGCCCAATCATAATGTTAGTATAAGGTTTTACCAAATTTGGCATGTTCCTTAGACTTTAAGAATTGCTGGCCAATTTTGATTAGTTGAGGCTAATTACTGCATAGTTCTGTCATAGCTAAGGGGCTACAGCCTCCATAATTGGTGATTGATCACACTGGCCATTAGATGGCAGCAGCGCTCCATTTACAATAATAGCTAGTGTCTTGTTTTGACACTGTATGGTTTGGCTTATATTGAAACATACAATCATTATATACAGTCCTTATCCTACACAAGCCAAACATACATTTATCACTTGAGTAATCTCTCTCTCTCTCTCTCTCTCTATATATATATATATATATATATATATATCTACACACACACACACACACACATATAAAGCATACAGGCATAATCACAGTTTGTACAAAACATTTACATATTGGGTAAACAACATTGACAGACATAAGGTTTTAACTTTTCAGTGGAATTCAGAACAGGCAATTTAGAATAAACATCTACAGTGTTTAAAGTACCAGAACTGTGACTTCTTTTCAGAGCATTTGCATTTCTTTGTGCAGAGTATCAAAACTTAGCTGTAGTTATACAGTTTAGTAACAGAAATGGATATAGCCCTACATTTATACAGGAGTTAAATTGATTTTACCAAAGACATTGCATTTACAGTGGTAGCCAAATTTATACAGAGACAATTGAGGGTAGTGAAAAATAGCACTGTATACTATATCTCAGAAACACCACAAATACAGACATTAGTTGGTCTAAACATTTGGTTATTAACATATAATCCCAGAAATGACTTTTACATGACTCAGAAGAAACCAGTGGACCCTGAATTGTTTTTCTCAGCAAACACTGAGAATTGGAATATTGGGCAATGGTTTCAGTTGAGATGTTTCTTAGATATACATTACTGTAAGTAATGCTAAACCTCCCTGGTAATTATAGGGTCGGTGTTTGCTTGGCATGGACGAAGAGACAGCAGCCATAAAATTACATTTATGAGTAGCATCACCTGCTTGTTAATTATACAGGACCCCCTTCAATCTTTGGTTTTGATCAAAGACATTTGTTTAGAGATGGGTTCTGTAATTTGGGAAAACAGTCAGTTGCTGATAAAGCTGCTTAACTGGCCCATTCAAAACATTCCTTGACCCCAGGTGTTTTCTCTCCACGGTGAGTAGATTTTGAAAGGTCAGGTATAGTTTATCATCTATCCTGAATATAAGTAAATACAAACCTTTAGTTTTTTACCAGAAAAACAATATGACAGCAAAACACCTTTTATTGGTTTAAACTGAACTGCGTCTTAGTCCAACAGAACTATAGAGGCAAAGCGCTAACCATTATGACATTGCATTGACAGGTTTTCTTAAGTGTCTTACTGGACAGGGATTTAAAAATGTTTATGGAGACCAATTCTGTGAGTTTGTGTGTGGATTGTTTTTTGTTCCAGGTGACTGAGATGACTGATTGCAGCTCTGCCATTTAACTCCTGAATTCACAAAGGATTTGGGTGGCACAATTTTTATAATGTATTTACCCTGCATAGTCCAGTTCAGAGGCAATATTCCATTATTAATGGCAACCTGCTTTTTCACAATTCATAGCTGAGCAAGCCAAGGTACAGGCAGGTTTAATGACTCACTCAAAGTCACACAGTAAGACAGTGTAATTAGTGATATATATATATATATATATATATATATATGATATACAATGGAGAGCTGTCAGATAAATGATTTATCTGCACAAGTGCTGTTTGACCTTGGTTAACTCACAAGTGGTGTATGCCACAAGTGAGGTGTCTGAGGTCAAACAGCACAAGTGTAGATAAATCATTTATCTGACAGCTAACCATTGCATATTTCATTTATGCAATAGGTATGTTTCTGTCAGTGCAGGGACATTTGCTTTTGCTTGCCTATCTTTTTTTGCATATGTTTGTCAAGAAAGTGAACAAAAAATTGCATTTTCTGCTCTTTTTTGCTAATTACAAAACAATTTATAAGGTATCTATAAATGAAACACCACTCACTTTGTAGGTAATTGTGTGCTGAACAACTTTCATGCTCACAGTACAATGCTATCTTTATTCATGTTAAAGTCATTCACATTTGAATATGGGTAGTACTGCTACCTAGGCTGAACATTCTAAATGAGTTCCAGAGTGATTGTGACATAGCTACAATATGGATAACTTTTATTTATTCAACAGTTGTGAAGATAAGTAAGCAATAAGACACGAGGGAGTGTGCATAATACATTTCTAATGCACAGCCAGGGGTGTAATAAGGCATGAGGCCACAGGTCGAGTGCCTTTAGCCCCTGGCTGTGCATTAGAAATGTCTAATGCACACTCCCGGAGTGTCTTATTGTGCTTATAAAATGGGAAACTACACTCACATTACAAAGAAAAATATTTAAAGGCATGTTTTCTTGGTTAAAATAGATGTCTTTTAATAAATATCCTTCCACTAGCATAAAATAGTACACACATCTTGTAATGGGAAGTAACATTTTACAATTCAGATACACTGAAAACATTTTACCAGTAGAGATCCATAACAGTGTAAAAGGAGAGCTAATTTGTCTCTCACACAATAAATAGAACAGAACAAGTAATAAAGCTGTCAGAATTAATAGGAGGGTATTTAAAAAACTTTAAAAAAACAGACTTCACATATTTAAAAGTCACTTTTAGGCAGCTGCACAGATATTCTTTTATTGGTGGTGAGACTGCTGGTTCACTTGAACATTGAGTTCGCTTGAGTCAGCGCTGAAGGAGAAAAGAAATTACAAATTAAAAAATGGTCTCGACTATTAGCTTTACAGATAGCATGTTACTGAGAGACTACTTGTCTGCTTCGTTCTGGATGAAATTTATTGTGCCATTGAAGGTGTAGTGTGAGAGGTTGAAAGGACCCTGTGCACTTTGTGAGGCTGGGTAGGAAGGACCTTCTGCGATGTGGGCTGTAGATGGCACTGTGTATTCAGGAAGTGGTGACAGCTCGGCATTTCTGGCATCAGAAGATGTTGAATCTTCGCTGCGTGCTGGTTTTGGTGCTAGGCTTCTGCTTCACTTACGTCTGTCTTTGCTACTGGGAGCCCAGTAAGCCCTTAGGCTGGCCTCACTTCTGTGGCCCGTAACGGACATATTTTTGCGGTTTTCAAGTCCAGCATCAGACATTAATTGCACTGTCGTGGTGCGGACACTGTGGTTAGTGTAGCAGTTGGGCAACCCGGCTTCTTTTGAAATTCGTGACATCATAGTCGATAAATAATTTAATCCCATTGGTGCTTTTGAGTACCAGGTGCTGGTAGTGTCCAAAAAATGCTGGGGCAGCCATTTTGGGTGACAGTAAAATGACGTAGCATCAGGAAGCAACTTCAAGAGATATTTCTTCAGGCTGGAAACAGGGCATAGAGGAGAGCCAGGGAGTTCGTACATGAAGCCACGGTAGGTTTCTCTGTTAATTTCATTTGGGTCAGTATGATTTTTTGTATGCTCATTGTACGACAACGTAGCATATTCAAGTCCACTGTCATCTTTTTTTATTATAAGACTATCAGCCTTCATTTCTCTGAGCCCCTTCCTTCCACATCTGACCATGTAGAGCTGGATATCCAGCCACACTTTACAGACAAGGCCAGGCATGGTGTTCACTGACAGGATGGGTGATTGTCTTAAGAGTTCCAGATCAGTTTTTGAAACAGCGCCATGGTGTTTTGATTTGTCTTTCTGATTTTTCCGGTACTGTTTCATGACTGACACAAACACTGTGTTACTAGACTTGAAAGTGGGGTCGCTAATAATGTTGATGTTTCTGTCAACTGCCAGTAAATTTAGGTGCCTGTTCAAAGCAGCACACAGCCCAGAAAAGCTGCTGAGAGCATATTCAGATCCATTTGAAGTGCGAACCTCCGCATAAAAATGCCTAAAAATCAGGTTAAGCTCTTGAACAGGGTTTCTTTCCAGTCTAAGGTTATGTTTCTGGCTGACTGCCAGTCACTGAAAACTCCTAATGCCCAGGCAGTTGTCTTTATGGTGTTGCTTTCATTTATGCCCTCTTTTATCTTATCTATTTCTGTGGCAGAGATATTGGCATATCTTGTACTCACTGTGTTGGTGATTTCAGACAGGGCTGTTGATAATGACTGGTTTTCAGGTTGCTGTTCTGGTGGTAAATTGTCTTCCATTTCTGGTATGAAATTTAACTCAAAGTTTACTGACTGGTTGTTGTACATGGTATCTGAGGTACACTTCTAAGCTGCCTGGCTGAGAAGAAAAAAAATGGCTGCTGTTTGAACTGCCAACATTTCAATCCAGCATTTATATCAAAAGGGACTCACTACCATTTGTGACCGGCTCTTTTTTTTTTTACCTGTGCATTAAATGGATCTAATGCACAGGTAACGTCCAATTAAAAACAGCTATTTTTTCTTCCCATTTTATAAATGGATTTATTCAATGAGTTTTGAGCCCTCATATTTCATATGTGTGTGTGTGTATATATATGTGTGTGTGTGTGTATATATATATATATATATAGATATATATATATATATATATATATATATATATATATATATACACACACACATATATATATGTACAAAAATTATGTCATATGATCAAACAAGGAATAAAAACAGTAGGAGGTCAGGTTGGGGGGAGGATCTGTTTGGCAAGGGACCATTTTATTTTTTTACAGGTTTCCTTAAACAAACATTGATGGACATTTTTTATGAAGAGGACAGCAATGTGAACATTGGGAGAGGGGAGAGGGCCACTAGACTACTGGGGACATTTTTTTATAAAACAGAACATTGGGGGAAGGCCACTAGACCACCAGTAAAATGTTTTCAATGAAGGGGACAAGGATCAGAACATCGAGGGAGGGACAATTTTCCTTTTTTACAGGTTTCCTTAAACAAACATCAATGGACATTATACAATGGGCACAAAAAAATACACAGAATCCTGCATTTTGATTGGCTGGCTAGTACCTTTTCAGCATTGTAAATCCTCCAGTGTACCTAATGGAAAAGGTGCCAGTGAACCTGATCCCATGCCACCAATAAAAATATCTCTTCGACTCCCCCAAAGCACCTGAAATTGCTGCCATATTGAATACTGCTTCAAACACACTACCATGGTAAATTAAAAAGTCACACCTTCCACATTCCACCTATCTGATGAAAACGAGCTAGAAAACATATTCAGTACTGAAAATAACTTCTCCGATATAGAAAATATGCCTGAAACCCCCACCATTAAATCTTGTACTCTTACCTAGTACTCTGGTAGTTACCCTGCTACTACCACAGAGGGCAGCCACACAGAAACCACAAGCAAACCAAGAGCAGAACACATAGATCAGAAAACACTTTGAGCAGCCTCTGGTGATCTGAATACCTTGGAAAATCAGGGCCATATACAAATACAGAACTATTTTTTCTCGTGGAAGAATAAAACTATAAAAAATCATTTAAAAACAACAAATATATATTTTCTTTTTTTTTTGCTTACCAAAAAAGCAAACATTGTATAATAGCAATATACCCTTCCAGGGAGTGGGTATACTGGTGGATTTACCATGACTGGTGTGGTTCAGTCACGAGGCACTCCCTGGAGAGATATATTGCTTAATTTTTTATGAAGAGGACAGCAATGTGAACATTGGGGGAGGGGAGAGGGCCACTAGACAGGATTTGGGTGGCGCAATTTATTCTAATGTATTTACCATGTATAGTCCAGCTGAGAGGGAATATCCCATTATTAATGGCATCCTGCTTTTTTTTTTTTTTGCAATTCACAGCTGAGCAAGACAAGGTACAGGCAGGTTAAGGTTTAGTGACTCGATCAAGGTCACAGAGTGAGACAGTGGCTGTGATGGAATTTGAACCTAGATCTCCTAGTTGGAAGTTCTTGCCTCTAACCACTAGGATACACATCCTGCAGGCTACTTGTTGGCAGATCTGTTTGTGATGGTAGCACTTCACCAAGGGACTTGCTATCTGCATACCAGTTCTGTACTAGATTTTATACCTTATTAAAATTTCTTGTAGGTTGCTGCTTTTCCCTGGTTTAGGGGATCAAAATCTACTAGAATAAACTTCAGTTCTTTTTAATAAAGCTGCTACTAGAGCTTACTGCAGCACATTACACTATCTCTTAAACTATACATAACAGACATTTGCATAATTTTTTATATCTCTGCCATGCATTGCACGTGGACACTGCTACTACAGGGTTTAAAACATTGTTTTCCTGTTCTCAAAAACTAGTTTTGCACAGGTACTGCTTGTTTTTGATTTGTTGCCCATGGGACTGGTGAAATAAAATAAAAAACTGAATAAGTCCTGTATACAGTATGTGTCACTTTTCTTTCCTATATCTGAAGTGAGATACTCATTCACGCACATGTGCGAGCATGCAAACACTCATTCTTGCATATGCACATATATTTCCTCTCATGAACTCACATGCAAAAAAGTTAGAAACAAGGGGACTGACATGAGTTTTAAGACTAATAGTCCCACAGTGACACCCCACCTCCAGACAACAAACACATTGGGAATTTTAGAAGTGGGACAGTGATCGGAACATTGGGGGAGGGCCACTAGACTACCAGGGAATTTTTCTCAATGACGGGGACAAGGATAGGAACATCAGGTGAGGGGGCACTAGACTACCAGGGATATTTTTTAAATAAATGGGATAGTGATCAGAACATCGGGGGAGGGCTGCTAGACTACCAGGGAAATTTTTTCAATGAAGGGGACAAGGATCAGAACATCGGGGGAAGGACAGTTTTCTTTTGCTACAGGTTTCCTTAAACAAACATCGATGGACATTTTATATGAAGAGGACAGCAGTGTGAACATTGGGGGAGGGCTACTAGACTACCAAGGACAATTTTTATTGTCAACTGGACAGTGATCAGAACATTGGGGGAGGGCCACTGGACTACCAGGGAAACATTCTCAGTGAAGAGGACAAGGATCAGAATATTGGGGAGGAACAGTTTTCTTTTTTTGCTGGTTTCCTTAAACAAACATCAATGGACATTTTTTTATGAAGAGGACAGTAGTGTGAACAGTGGGAGAGGGGAGAGAGCCACTAGACTACCAGGGACATTTTTTTTTTATAAATGGGACAGCGAGCATAACATTGGGGGAGGGCCACTAGACTACCAAGGCAATTTTCTCAATAAAAGGGACAAGGATCAGAACATTAGAGGCTGCATTAGACTTACAGGGACTTTTTTTTTTATAAATGGGACAGTGACACCCCACTTCCAAGCAACAAACACAGGGGGAATATTAGGTCACAATTAAATCTTCAGAACAATGGCTCATGGAGGTGCCCCTCTCCAAACATCAGTTATACAAGACTAGTAATATGGAAATGGATCTTTATAACAACACCGCTACAGAGGAACCCTTCCCAGTGATAAACATGTCTGGACCACTGAGAGGAACATTAATATTTTGGGTGCCAATATCATGCAGACACATATTTGATGGGACAAATAGAATAGTAATTATTTAATAAATAGCCTCATAGTTTTTCCAGAAATGATGTACTGCATCCTTCAATGAATTTTCAAGTAATTCTACTGGGGTTTAGTTCAGTTGGTCAGGTTTATATTTTGCTGACAGTATAATGTGCATGCACCACAAAAATTTTATAAAAATGCACGAGGCAACCATGGAATAAGATGAAAGTTGTTAAGAGCATACATAAAATCATTATCCTCTCCCAGTGTTTGTTTAACTCTTTAAAATGAAAATAAGATATTTTATGAAGTAGTGAGATGTGTGAGACACAATTAAAGGTATTCCATCTAAACACATGCTAAGAAAAAAAAACAACAGCTCATATGTTTAACTCTCCTTAGCTGACTGGGGTCCATGACAGCTAGAAGGAGCACAGCTGTGTAAGTACTTTAAAGCACAACTTAAACAAAGCAGACATTTTGGGATTTAGCTTTGGGATTTAGCCTTTCTGAACCCATAAAGTACTGTATACCCAACAGCTACTGTAGCTCAAATCAGGACCTGGTGGTGTGGACTGTGGACTGTGGGGACACCTACAGGAAATGGCAAAATAACCAAGATAAATGTAACTAAAAACAGCACCACCTGGCATATTTAAGCTGCTGATAATTGCAAATCAATTGAAATAGAACACAGCACATTTACCACATTACCGACCCCTTAACAAGCCACACCTCAGTACCGCTTAGTATACCACTCAGTATACCACACCTACCAAGATATAACAGGTTCCCAAGGATACTGTTCTATAATTACCACTGTACTGTATTCAAATTTAGCCTAGAAAATAGAAAGCTGAGAAGGGACATAATCCATGCTTCCAACTACTGAAGTAGACAGACAAAGTGGAGTATACACAGATAGTGAGTGCAAGCAGAACCAGATGGCATGCTCCCAAACTGAGGGGGTGAGGTGCAGTGTTTATTTATTTAAATTTTTGGATACAGCCTTTGAGCTCAGAGTTCATTTACAAAGGTTCCACATCAAGGAGAACAATACAATGCCAGACAAGCATATTGGGTATACAGCAGCAATGCTGTAGCAGAAATATTACATCATCTTCCCACACAAAAGTTAAATGAAGCTGTCTTCAAAATTATAAGAATATTCCAGGTAGACTAATTTCAAGGTGTGATTTAAATGTATTCATCATACTCATGTGAACTTAATCTGTCTTTCCATTTGAATAAATAGTCTGGGGAAGCTTACAATATGAGGTTTCCACATATATCACAGATATTAGGAGGCAGTATAGTGCAGTGGGTTAAGGCTCTGAGCTGCAGATCTGGAGACCTGTATTTGAATCCCACAGCTGCCTAGGTGCATACTGTGTGATTCTGAGCAAGTCTCTTAACTTTCTTGTGCTCCCAGGTCACATCTGGAAACAAGCTTCGGCTTAGTGTGCTACTCCTAGTTAAACAATGTTCCTTTCCCTTTATCACCTAAGGCATGATTTCTGTTTTCTCCCCAGATGCCACGCTCTGTCTGTAGTGAAAGTTGCCTTGTGGGACATCGGAAGGCCATGCGGCCGGGACATCCTATTTGTTGCTTTGACTGTATCCCATGTTCGGAGGGCAAGATTGCAAACCACAGTGGTCAGTGAGATTCTTCATCTGAAGTCTGTATTTAAGCACCTTATATTTCATATTAATACACTATTAACACAAAGTACAATATTTTATTCATTTAGAAATGTTCATCCAGGAAAGCCTCATGAGATGCATTATGACAGGTGTCCTGGGACAGTAGTGTCAACAATGTATGATACATTACAATGTAAAAGAAAAGGACAAGGCAATCTGAAAAAGACAAATCATAACCCAAAAATGAATAACAAGTGCAAATATTCATGAAATGTGATAAAAATACAGCATGAAGCTAATAGTTTATTTACTCCTAATAAGAATTTGAAGATATTTCCAACCATGTGAACCTTGGTCCATGATTGCTCTTTTTCCAGCTTCTGTTTTGGTTTTAGAGACTGAAAGAGAGTGTTCAGAAACTGATCTTGTATTGTTTCGTTTAGTGAAACAATGTATTTATTTCAAATCTATGCACACTGCACCCATTTAAATAAAATGTAATTCAGATGTGTGTAGTGCCAGGGTGTGCATTGAGACAAAGAAGTGTCGGGGGGTCTGAGGTTTGAAGTTGTCCTAGACCACAACTGGTAGAGTGGTAGAATGCATTCCAAGCAGGCTTGGTTTCAAATCCCAGCTTGGGAATTTATTATTCCTTTTTCTTTTCTAAATCAGGTAGATTAGATACTCTTATTCATATAATAGTGAACCATAGGAGGTGGCAGAAGCAGGTAGCTTTGGTCTCTCATTCTTGGAACAGTGAACCATGGGAGTTAGTAGAAACAGGTAGCTTAGATCTCTTATTTTTGCAAGAGTTAATCATGATAGATAGCAGAATCTGGTAGCTTTGATAGGTAGCCTGTGACACTGGTGACCACAATTGTGCACTTTCAAAAAGGGTGACTCAATCATGGTGTCATGGTGCTTGTCGACAGGGCAACCGGGAAAGGAGGGTGACCAGATGGGGGGTCCATGAATATAATGACAGGATGTCATTATATGTAAACACGCAGGGGGAGTGAGCATATCAAGCAATGGACGGAAGGGGAAGGAGGGTTTGTGTGGCATGGTGTGGCAGTGGGCTACTGAGCTGGCCCCATGGCATGGTGGATGGGTAGCAGGCTGGGGTTGTGAGGGTGCTGGGTTCGGGTCTGGGCTCACTTGCAATTTATTGCACCCGGCCCGAACATCCCCAGTTTTGCACCTCCACGACATGCACCCCATGGAGTTGAGAATTCTTTAGTAGGGGGTTGGGGCACAGCCCCCCACATAACAAAAAAAATTAAGTCCCAGGTGCCCTTTTGCTGTGTGTCGGGAGTGTACATTGCTGAAACTGATTTTCAGTGATGTACACTCACCCTAATAGTGATCACCTTTCTGCAATCACCGTTACCACATGGAACCCTTTGATATCTTATTCTTGGAACAGTTAACCATGGGAGTTAGTAGAAGCTGGTGCTGCAGCTTCAATATCTTATTGTTGCAATAGTTCACAAGGGCAGTAGTAATGTGGGTAGGTTAGATATCTGGTTGCTTTTTAGATACACTCAGGAGTTAGTGAAAGCATGTAGCTTTAATATCTTATTATTGGAATAGCTCAACACAATGGTAGTAGAAGCAAGTAGCTTAGATATATTTTGCCTGGACTAATTAACCATGGAAGGTAATAGAAGAAGTTAGCTTTGATCTCTTATTTTTGCAGTTGTTAACCATGGTAGGCAATAGAAGCAGGCACTGTAGTTTTGATGTCTTATTCTTGGAAAAGTTAACCACAGAAGGAAAAAGGGGTGCTTAGATTTCATAGTCTTAGAATATTTAACCATGGTAGGTGGCAGAAGCAGGTAGCCATGGTTCTATGTTTCAGTATCTTATTCTTGGCATAGTTAACCATGGGAGACAGTAGAAGCAGATATGTTTTGCATCTTATTCTTGGAGTAGTTAATCATGGGAAGTTGAAGAAAAGGTAGCTTTGGTATCTTATTCCTGGAATAGTTAGCCATGGCAGGTAAAAGAAACAGGTAGCTTTGGTATCATGTTCTTAAAATTGTTACCTATGGGAGTTAGTAGAAGTATATTGCTTTAGTATCTTTTCCTTGGAAGAGCTAACCACAGGAGATGGTAGAAGTCTACTGGTTTGGTATCTTATTCTTGGAATAGTTGACCATGAGAAACAATAGAAATAGGTAGCTTAGATATCTGATACTTGCACTATTTAACCATGGAAGGTAGTTAAAGCAGGTAGCTTAGATATCTGGGGCTCAATATTCAAAAAATCACAAAGCAGAGTGCAAGAATTTGCACTCTGTCTTGTGATAGCCTAGAGACCGAAGATGCTATATTCAATGGAATACTGCACCTGCACCACATGGCTCCTGAAATAGGACACCACAATGGATAGTGCCCAAGCGCCATTTCTGATATTCAAATGGCCCATGCAAATGAGTTTATTGGGCAAGCAAGGTGTTAAGGGGGCATTTGCATCCCCATTATGGGATCATTTGCATAGCAGAGCAAGGCTGGTTTGCCCAGTGCTGCCACCCCCCCATTGCCTAGTCCCAGAGAGTTACACCTGGTGCTAGTGGGTTCCTCCTCCTCCCTATGATCCCACTCCCTTATAGAAAATATCATGTCCCTGGTGTCTAGTGGTGCCCCTTCCCTCCAATCCCACTCCCATGCAGAAAATATCATATCCTTGGTGTCTAGTCTACCCCTTCCCTCTGATCCCTCTCCCATATAAGAAATATCATGCCCCCAGTGCCTAGCCCTCTCTCTCATCGCACCCCTTTATAGAAAATTTTATATCCCTGCTGTCTAGTGGTGCCCCTGCCTCTGGTCCCACACCTCTATAGAAAATATCATGTCCATGGTGCTAGTAGTACCCCCCCTCCCTCAGATCCCAAACCCATAAAGTTGAAACAGTTCCCTACTGCTAGTGGTTCCTCCCCACCTGCACCCATTCCTGATGTTGTAAGTATTATTTCCTGGTGTCTAGTAGCCCCTCCCTAACCCAATCCCCATCCCTGTATGGATGAAAGCCCCCCAATTTTTCAAGACCACCCACAGCAACAGCCATTCTGCCATAGCTGTGTAGGAAGCCATTTGCAAGGAAGCCCTCCTCACAACAACAATGCCCTGGCCCCATACCCCAACAGGAATCTGCACCCCCCAGTCCATCTCTCAGTGATGATTAGTGTCCCCCCACCCATGGCACCAACAACTCACCCCTCAGTCCCCCTTACTTGACTGTCGATGCCATGGTGAATCAATGGCGAATGACATAGCCTTTCACCCACCACCTCAGATGCCCACCATCTAACAGTAGCAGGGAGTGTGGCTTATTTATAAGGCAAGGCACATCACCCATGCCTTATAAATAAGCAATGCTCAATGCTACAGTTAGACAGCGGGCAGCTGTGGTGGTGTGTAGAGGGCTGTGTTGCTGGGTGTCAATTCACCATGGCATCAACAGTCAGGCAAGGGCGACTGGGGGGTGGGTTATCGGTACCATGTGTAGGAGGGGGAACACTAACCACCACCAAGGGATGGGCTGGCACAGATGACTGTTGGGTACAGGGATGTGGCTTAGTTGTGGGGGGACTTCCTAGCAAATGGCTTCCCACTTGGCTGTGGCAGGACAGCTGTAATTGGGGGAGGGACTTGACAAACTGGGAGGGCTTTCATCCATACAGGTACTGGTACTGGGAAGGAGAAGGACCACTAGACCCCAGGGATTAATACTTGCAACATCGGGCATTGGTGTGGGTGGGGTGATGGACCACTGAACACCGGAGACTAAGGCTTAAAACATCAGGCATGTGTGCAGGTGGGGGGTGGAACCAGTAGACACCAGGGGAACATGCAAAATGACCCTGCATAGCACAAATACTCTGAATATTGGACTGCACCAATATTCAGGTCCCCATCCCTCAATTTGCATTGCAGCTCCCTCCACTCTTTGCCCAGGCACAAACACTGTTTGCCAGCGCTAAATGGGCTTCTGAATATGGAAAATTCACAGAAAGCCTAGTTTGCGTGTACAAACTAGGAATTGCGCTCGGGCAGACTTTTGAATATCAAGCGCCCTGATAATTTTATAGTTGACCACCTGAGTTAGTGAAAATAATGTAGCTTAAATAGCTTATTTTTGGACAATTCAACCATGGAAAGTAGTAAAAGATATACAGTAACTTTCATAACTTCAGTATAAAACTGGACATCTTGTTTGGGACTAGTGAAGACCATGCCCACACAAACAAAGCTTTTCCTCCTCAGCAATTAGGATAAGGCAACTTGTGTTCTATTAATGTCTTTACCTTCTGTTTTTCTCCTTTTACTATGGAATCAGAACTGCTTTTGCTCATCTCCAAACATAGATACCAGCACTACTAACTTGCCCACAACAAATATTGGTTCAGCCTATGTTTCACCTCCTGAACTTACCACTCTGGTCAGTACAAGCTAATGGGGGGGATTTGGCAGAAAATTCCATTTCAAGGCATGTGTGCTTGTCTGTGTGTATGTGTGTGGTGTGGGGCGCTAAGAGTCCAGGGGTTAGTACGGTACTAAAGTGTGAATAGAAGCATGATGGCATTATCAGCCTGCACTTCATCACCTTTCCATAATAGCCCTCCACTTAATACTTCCCTTTGGGATGTGGTGTGTCACTGTGTCTTAAATTTAGGATCTTAGCATCAATGTGTAGTTTGACATGGGGTGCATCTGTCCTCCACATTAATGCCCAACTCCATATTGATGACAGGAATGACTACTGGGCCATGCACTCTTGTACAGATAGTATCCCTCCTAGATCATCCATGCACTGACAGGAGCCCACCTCACTTTCGGTTGCAGGTGGCATTGCATTGGGACACCTTACTTGTCTGCCAGCTGACGCTGGAGGTCCTGTGTTTGGGACAGGATCCTGGGTCTTCTGCATCAGAAACACCCAAAGCCAATGATCTGGTCTAGATATAATAATTAAAAGAGAACACTTGTGAACAGTGCCTAATTGTTTAAAAGACCATGAAAGGGTCTTTTAAATCTGGTGTTGAGCTTGCCTGTTGCTGGCAGCAGTCCAGAGATATTGTTGATTAAGTGTGCCCCATATTAATACTAGATTGCCACCATTGTTAGAACCTTGTGATGCAACTGATTACCAAGCTGTGCTTGTCTACAGTGTGGTTAGCTGCAGCATGATCGTCAGTGACATCACATGGTTCCATAAATGGTGGCAATGTGGTAACTATATGGCACAGACATATAATAGTTATCAACATACTTGTGCTGCTGCCAGCTACAGGTAAGTCCAATACCTTATTTAAAAGAACATTTCTTGGTCTTTCAAACTCTGATGAGCATTATACATAAATATACTCCTTTAATTCAGCTTAAGTTTAGGTAAATTTCTGAGGTCCAGGTTCTAAAACTCATTTCTTGTTTTAGATTCCACTGAGTGCATAAAATGTGAAGAGGTTCACTGGCCAAATATCAGAGGAGATGCCTGTATTCCAAAACCCACTGAGTTCCTCTCCTATCAAGACTCCCTGGGAGTGACTTTGGCTGCCATTGCCTGTTTCAGTGCCATGGTCACTGTTTTCATCCTGGTTATCTTTGCCAAGTATCGTGACACTCCTATTGTAAAAGCTAACAACCGTGGACTCAGTTACTTCCTTCTGCTGGGCCTTGTACTGTGCTTCCTTTGTTCTCTAATATTCATTGGTCAGCCTATGTCAGTGATGTGCATGATACGCCAAGTTGCCTTTGGACTAATATTTGTTTTTTGTGTCTCCTGTGTACTGTCAAAAACCATCATTGTAATTATTGCATTCAGAGCCACAAAACCAAACAACAACTTACGAAGGTGGGTTGGACCACAGCTGCCCTGCATAATAGTCCTTGTCTGCATGCTGTTCCAGGTTATTATCTGCACTGTCTGGTTGAATGTGTCACCACCTTTCTCAGAACAGAACATGAAATCCCAAATAGGGACAATAATCATGGAATGCAATGAGGGGTCTAGTACTGCTTTCTGGTGCATGCTGGGATACATGGGCCTACTGTCTTGTGTTAGTTTTGTTGTTGCTTTCCTGGCTAGAAACCTACCTGATAGTTTTAACGAGGCTAAATTTATAACCTTCAGCATGTTGGTGTTTGTTAGTGTATGGCTGTCATTCATCCCAGCATATTTCAGCACAAAGGGGAAGTACATAGTGGCCGTGGAGATATTTGCCATCTTGTCTTCCAGTGCTGGCATTCTCAGTTGTATATTTGTTCCCAAATGCTACATTATTCTGCTGAGGCCTGATCAGAATAAGAGAGGGGTTCTCATGGGGAAGGGAACTTTTGACAGAAAAAAATGAATAATATTCAACAGTGCAATATCATGGCAGCTATTGTATTCTCATCATTATTTATTTATTTATTTATTAAATTTTGGTGACCGGGTAGGCCCTCTGAGCCCCGAAGGTCCCTTTTTCAGGGGCGACCTGGTGTTAGATTATGTTAGAGATTATAGAATGTTGAAGTTAAAAAAAATGTTATTGCAAAGAATAAACTGAAACTGAAATCATGACTGAATAGATGGGATGTATTTTTAAATGTTAATAGCACTGACTGATTCAACTTGAAACATATATCAAGATTGGCATGAATCCATGAAGTGAAACTGGTGAGCCATTCTTATAAAAGACCTTCCCACAGGAACTCAGCCCATAAGAACCCATCCTGTAGGATAACTTTCAATATGAATGTTCCTATAGGAACCCATGTCATAGGAAGCCTACACAAATAATCCCTTCCCATAGGAATCCTAACCACAAAAACCTTTCCTATAAAAGCCTTTCCAATAGGATGCCTTCCCAGAGTAGTTCTTCCCAGTCTTTGAGCACATTATCTTGTTCAGATGGTCTGAGTCCATTACTCAGGCAGCTCTTCCCCAGCAACCAGTGACTTAGTACTGGGGAATAGTTTTGGTGTCATGGGTGCAAAACCTTTGAGTGGGGTAATGCACTCTAAGATTGATGAAAAGCATCTAAACTTGTAGGAATTTATAAAAAAAAGTTTGCTTGGACATATAGACATTTGAACCCAATGCTGTGCTGTAACCCACAAAGCTACAGTGCAGCAAAACTATAACAGAGTTCCTGTGCATCAAAGTCCCTGTCCACACTGGGGATCTTAAAATGTTGCAGCCTCCCTGTAATGTTTTAAAATCGGGGAACATGGTTCACGTCCACACTGGTAAGATTACCTAACCAGGTTTCAAAACCATGTTTAAACCCTGATACAATCTGGGTTTTATCACAGTTTGGAAAATGGTTTGAGTGAGAAACATTTTCACTTACCTGTGTGTACAGGCGTGCAATCCATATTCCCTGTGGTGATCCTTCTGGCACCCATGATGCAACATTTGATCTGCACTGGCAAGCGAGCTGACAGTGTGTTAAAACATGCTTTCATTTCAGGAGGTGTGGACGGGCACAGAACTGTGTTAAGACATGGTCCCGACTAGTGTGGATGCAGCAGCACGGTAAGCCCCATAATGGATTAAAAACTGTTAACAAATTTTAATTTTAAGTGTGGACAGGGCCTTAAAGGAGTAGTGGGAAATCACTGTGAAATGCTGATAATATAACAGGGCTCACATGGTTGGCAGTATAGCTTGGACGGTAGAGAAATTAGCTGTGAATGAGCTTGGTACATCCAGCCAACCTGAGTTCAATTTTCACAACCTCTACTTGCATACTGTGCGACTCTCAGCAAGTCACTTAGCCACTCCTGTGCTCCAGGGTCACCCATGAAAACAGCCACTTTTGCATAATGTGTCTGGCCTGGTTACCCAAAGAATTAATTAAAATATATGTTGGTAATGCGTCAATTAATTTTATTATGACTGGAAAATGGTACAGCAGGTGAGTGGGATCATCTTCCAAGAGGCATTAGCTTATAATAGGCATCCACCTCATGAGGTAGACTCCTCTCTATGTTTTCTTATTTACAGGTTCGAAGTGCCAAGCTGGAGGATTTCCTGTACCTTTTCCATTAGAAAAATGTCCAAAGGAGCTCTTGTATATGGCTATGTTCATGAAAATCTTGTACCAATGAAATGGAAATGTTGAGTGTGATATAAAGTGAGGACAAAAATTAAAAATAATCTTTGAAATGCTGTTTTAATGCTTTGTATATGTGGAGATACATATAATAAAATTGTGGTCTGCAGCTGCCTGGAATTTTTTGTTGTTGTTGTCCAACCCACTTTTCTTGCTGTTTTATTGGTCCTAAATTGTGACATGGAAAGTCTATAGGTTTTAGTTGTATGTTTTCTGTCAATTCTGCCATCTTTCTGTTTAAATAAAGTATGCGTTCAACAATCCAGGTGCTGTCCTGTAATTCTTTTACTCTACCTATGTTGTTTTCCCTATTATTTTTATAGTTTGAAGCACCTCCACAATGTGTTCTGAATGTACTAGCTGATGACCTCAGCTGGTACATTCGGAACATGATAAATTAATTACTTTTTGACATGTGCATCCCTTTTTTTAATGCTTCTGTGTGTTACCAATGCTGCCCTTGCTATATGGCCAGGTAGTACATCTTTCCTGCTCTTTATCATTTGAGTTAGGTCTTCTTTTTCAACCCTTCCAACAAATCGTTTCCATGCTCCTATTAGCTACATTCAGAAAGCCCCCACTCCCTCCAATTGGTTGCCTGATCGTTTCAGAATTCCAGTTTTCCTTGTGATATAGGTGGCCAGTGGGAGGTATAAAATCTGCTGCACATAAGTGCTTGCTCCCTTTCTTGCCATTTTTTGTACAGCAGAAAGCATTGGTGTCTGTTTGGAGCAGCCATTGTGCATTCAGAACGAGGAAGGGCCCCAGTCATCCAAAGTGCACTCAGAACACCAAAAGGTAAGGTTCTGACCAGGTCTGCCAGTTTTAGGGATGGGGATCATTGTGCAGCTTATTTTGACTCCAGCAGCATTATTTATTTCCTGTTTTTTTCCGCTGATGTTTGCTTCTGTGGCTGGAGGGGGGATTTAGTACTAATGCTTGGCCTTCCAGCTACCAAAATGCTTGTTTAAATCTATGGTTTTCGGTATACATTCTTGTGATTTTTATGTGCTGTGAACAATTTTTTAAAACCACCCACCGCATGGTCTCCACATGGCTGTATGCTAAGCAAGCCATGTTGAGACCATGCAGTCTGTGGTTGTTGGGGTGGCACAAAGTATTGTTTGGGCTGGTCCAAAAATGCTGTTTCTGTTGCATTCCACATTGTCAATGGGTAATAATAGTCATCATGATGTTTTTAATGTCCACTGTATTTTGTTTTAAATCCATGCTTTGTTGTGCTGATGCTTAACATAGAAACATAGACTTTGATGGCAGATAAGGATCACCTGGCCCTCCCAGTCTGCTCATTTCCCTACTTATTGGACAAGTTGCAGATCCTAGTTAACCCACAGTCTACTTCCTCATGCCCCTCATCAGAATTGCCTTATGTCTGTCCCATGCATTCTTGAATTCCCCCACTGTTTTTGAACCCACAACCTCCTCAGGAAGGCTGTTCCATGCATCCACAACCCTCTCTGTGAAAAAATACTTCCTCACGTTGTACCTGAGCCTTCTCCCCTCTATCTTCAAATTGTGCCTCCTTGTTCTTGCACATTTTTTTTCTGAAATATACTACCCTCTTGGACATTGTTGATTCCCTTGAAGTACTTGAAGGTCTCTATCATGTCTCCCCTCTCCCTCCTTTCCTCTAGGGTATGCATATTAAGCTCCTTTAGTTTCTCCTTGTATAGCTTATGGTGCAGGCCTTGCACCGTTTTAGTTGCCCTTATCTTGACTGCCTCCATACTGTCTATGTCATTGTGAAGATGGGGTCTCCAGAACTACACACAGTATTCCAGATGAAGTCTTACCAACAAAGAGATAACAACCTCCTGTTTTCTACTGGTGATGCCTCTCCCTATGCAGCCCGGAATCCCCCCAGCTTAATCATGTCCAACATAATTTCCTGTAACCACCCACCGCATGGTCTCCACATGGCTGGATGCTGAGCAGGCCATTGTTTGTTGTTTAACCTTCAGCAATTTTGAGACCTTGCAGTTTGTGGTTATTTGGGGGTTGGGGGAGTGCAAAGTATTGTTTGTCTGCTACTAAATATTTTTGTGAAATGGTTTGCCTGCTGTGTCCATTTATGTGGTGCTGAGCTCTGACATCCTTCTGCTTTTGTGTAACCACCCACCACATGGTCTCCACATGAATGGGTGCTGAGCAGGCCATTGTTTGCTGCTCGACCTCCAGACATTTTGAGACCTTGTGGTCTGTGGTTATTTATGGGTGGGGGAGTGCAAAGTTTTGTTTACCTGTTTTAATAATGATTTTTTGTGAAATGGTTTGCCTGCTGTGTCCATTTCTGTGGTGTTGGGCCCTGACATCAATCTGCTTTTGTGTAACCACCCACTGTATGATATCCACATAGCTGTGTGCTGAGCAGGCCATTGTTTGCTTCACGACCTTCAGCCATGATCAGACCATGTAGTTGTGGGAATAGGGGGGTGCCCAGGTACTTTGGGACTCAGAGTGAGGATACGCATTGTTTTTAAAATGTTTCTCAATGTTTTGCTGAAATATGCTCCCTAATGTGCCCTGCGTGGTCTTAACATGGCTGCATGCTGAATACAGTCCTCTTTTGTTAGGCACTCAGTGTGCAGCCATTCTAAGACCATGTGTGGTGGTGGTGGGGATACAAATGATAGTTATACTAGAATTTAGCTGCTGTTGCAGTGCACCATTCTCCTTGCATTCATCACTCTGTGTTGTGTAGCAACTGATGGGTGATCTTCTTCCACCATCTGTGATGTAATTGTCCACTTTCTACATTACATCATTACATCTGATCTGAAGTAACTGATGGGAGATCTCTTTGTATCGTTCTTGTCCCCACTGAGAAGTAATTGCCCACTTTCTGTTCTGCCATTTCATCTGCTGTGAAGCAACTGATGGGTGATCTCTTTGTTTCTTCCTTTCCTCCACTGTAAAGTAATGGTCCACTTTCTGTTCTGTTGCTTTATCTGCTGTGAAGTAAGTCATGGGCAATCTCTTTGCTTCTTCCTTTCCTCTGCTATGAAACAAACAAACACAGCCACAACAGTAGCAGTGCAAGTAAATTTCAGTGATCCAACTCCAGTTGTGGACACCCAATCAGAAGTTGCCAACCATAAGGCAGTTCAAAGGGCTCAAGCAGGACTGACTAAGTCACCTGCATAATTTGCATCAACAATAGAGTGATAAGCGATAACATCAAGTTCACCTGCAAAACAGGCAGCAATGTCAAGAAAAGGACTAAACATGAAATGCTGTCAAAATTTGGAGGCAAAACCTATGGATGTCATGAAGGAAAGCATGCAGAATAGATCACAGAAACGAGAGTGGGTCAGAGCAGTTTTGGTGCTGAAAAAATATGAGATGCTACGTATGCAAGCACAACCCTTGGAATTAGCTGGACAATACTCATGAATGCATCTCACGATGAATGGAAGCATGTAAAAAGCATACACAAATTTATACTGCCTCAGGAAACTACAAAGTAAAAAGGTTTTTTGAAGAGTCAGCAACCCCTCTGCCGTACAAGACGACATTCTTAAAAAGAAACCAATGTACAAAAGCGTTCCTATCAAACCTCCTTCATTTACTACAGTACATGCAGTAGTTCTGAAGCAACACCCAGAGTGTCAAATTGGTGCCATCAAGTTCAACAGTTTGTGTCCCAAGCACATAAAACTTGCCAGACAACAGAAACTGGACCAGTGCCTATGCGAGTACAGTGAAAATGCCACATTAAAACTGTGATCATTAAACCGCATGGCAGATTTTTACAGACTGCTGGAGTGCAAAGTCACCAATATTTACAAAGCTGTGGAGCTGACAATGTGGGCAAATGAAGGTTCCACGTTTTTCAGAAAAGACTGTCTGGAGAAGGTATGCGGGACTTGTACAGTGAACATGCAGAGGCTCTATTTAGTCAACATGGGCTAGAAATGCTGAGATGATACTAGTAGTAAACCATCACAGTGAAGAAAACAAATGATGGCATTAACACAAAAACATCATGAAATTGTTGGTCATCAAGAAAACCACATTACAAGAACTTGTTGGAAGGCCTACAGTTTCTCGGTCGCCATCTATGTGTGGCATCGTGGCAAATAATGCAATTCGCATCACTCAAGGAAATTCTACCACAAGGCTGGGTTGTCATGGTGCTGGACTTTGCTGAAAACTATGCCTGCAAGTACCAGGATGAGATCCAGTCCTGCCACTGGCATCATGAGCAGGCAACAGTGCACCCGATAGTTACATATTACAGGTATTCACGTTGTAATGACCTTGTCATGGAATACCTTGTATTCAACTCAAATCACCTCACACATTACTATCATCCTGTTTGACATTTTGTTAAGATGGCCAATGAACACTCATCACATAAACATTATGAAGGAGGTACATTTCACAGATGGCTGTGCCAGTCAATACAAATTAAAATGGTCCATCTACAGAATTACAAAGGCTCCATCAAAGTATAAATTCCCTGTCGAATGTGCAAAGTTTTTGACCATGTCATGGTAAGCACCCCTCTGATGGAGAGAGTGCCATGGTGAAATGGTCAGCAACCAGGGCCGTGAATTCACGAATCGCTATCATTTCGACAGCAGAAGAGATGTTCACATAATGCCATGACAATCTGACCAGAGAGCCTCCAAGTGATGGGTGTGGGCATTCCAAGAGAAATTTTTTCTGGGTGCCTGACAAATCCATAAGAAGGCCAAAATGATTGGATGATCAAGCTTTTCCTGGGGCAAGACATGTTCAGAGCATAATGTCTGTGGAGGGTGGTGTGGTTGCCATCAAAGCACTGTCTTGTTTCTGCCACAAGTGCCAAAATGATGATGGCTCATGTGTGAACATGGAGCACATGGATTAATGGACTTCAAAGAGGCTCAAACTGAAATACAGCAGCTCCAGCACTTCTTAGACGGCTCAGATGCTTGAACTCAGGAATTACCCTGTCCAGCGACTGACTCCTCTACAATTCAGTGCACAAAAAAGAGTGCCCATGAGCACAGCACTGCAGATATGGACACTCCTGCTGTTTCCAGCACTCCAGTGACTGACCCCTCCTCTGCTTCTGCAACTCTACTGACAGACCCCAGTGACTGGCCCCTCCTCTGCTCCTGCCACTCTACTGACAGACCCCTCTGCTGTTCTTAGCACTTCATCAACCAACCTGATTGCTGCTTCAGACATGAAAGCAATGGACAATTCTTCTACTCCCAACACTTCAGCAATGACCTTCTCCACTGCTTCTGTCCCTAGTGTGCTTTCTGGCTGTCCACCTAGTAAAAAAGTAAATAAATAAACCCACACAAGATACAGCTGGAAAAATTCTATGCAGTCTACTATTCCAGACAGTTTTTCATTGGGCAAGTGCTTGCATTTAATGAACTACAACATACTTTCACTGTCAAATTCCAGGACCAGCTTGCAAATGGGTGCTCACATGGCCACAACAGCAGGACACTGATATCGTGAGACAGCAGAGACTTTTCCATGGACCTGTGCATCTGTCAGGAAATGGAAGTTTGCAATTGCACAGGATAAACTGCAAACTATCACCACAAAATATGAAAAGCTCAAGAATCTCTGGAATTGACAGCATTTAAAGTGTTGGACAATATAGAGAATACTGGATGGGCAACTATACACAACCAGTGTGTTCTGCCACAGAGGGATTTCTGATTCCCTCTGACCTCGAGAGTGAAGCTTGAGAGGTCTATGGGAATCAGAATCCTGAGGTGGCAGAACACACTGATTGTGCATAGAGTTGCTCATCCTGTATTTTTTATAGTGTATAGTACTTTGTTAAATATGTGTGCATGAGTTCTTTTGCTTTCAAAATGAAACTGATTCATGCAGTCTCTAGAGGTTCTATAATGCTGTTCTACTACAGTAGGGTAGAATCCCTTTTCATGACCTTGGGAACTGTGCTACAACAGCATTTTGAAAGGGATGGACAGAACAACACTCTACTATACACTTTGGGTGGGATATTCAGAAATGTGCCAGAAGCAGGCACAACAGGTGCACAGCGCAAGCACACTGCACCAGTGCGCACCCAATGCGATATTCAAAGGCTGAGCACATCAGCAGGTGACAGTGCAAGATGGCTGAATATCGCAGGGATGCACCATGGTGCAACAAGAGCTGCGCCAGGGAGCAAGTCAGCAGGTGCCATTACGCAACCTGGGCTGCGCAACGGAGCAAGGCAGGAAGCACAAGAGCACAACATGGGCCAGGCAAGGGACAGAGGTGCATGGGCCATGGCACAGTGTGGAGCATGCCACAAGAGCAGGACACACTGCCACCAGGGTGCAGGGGATGTCAGGAGGGAGGCAAGGCAGGCACAGGGCTGCAGGCCCTGACCATGTGAACCACAGCAGTGCATGGAGGTGGAGTGACACCAATGACCACTGGCAGTCAGCCACGGGCAACACCCACAGGATGGCATGGGACATGCCACCAGGACCATAGCTGACAACACATGCTGACAGCACACAACACACAGGCCACACAGTCCTAACAGGGATCACATGTATGCCCCAGGGCACACACACACACACAGGCCACTGGGCACAGACCACCAGACACAAACCCCAGTCAACCCCAGATGTACCGCACAGCCACCATGCACACCACTGCAGCATGGCACCATATTCTAGCTGCAAAGCAGACATGGACACAGATGGCTAACAAAATAGAGGTGTATTAAAAGTAACAAACAACAGAAACTATATACAGAGGAGCAGGGATAGGGTGCAGGAATGGGAGGCCAAAATTAAGATGGTAGGCTTGGAAAGGGGGGGCCGGGGGACAGGGGACATGGCTAGGAGAGGTACAATGGAGGAAAGGGAGAGGGGTCAGGGGAATGGAGGGTGATGCAGGCCAATGGGCCCCACATGACATTCACACTCTACTGGTGCCTTGTCCATCATCATCTCTGCGGCCTGCACAGGGTCTGTCTTATGATGCGGGCCACCACAAGGGTGGCCATGGTGACCCTCAGGTTCTTCTCCAGCAGCCTGGTGTCGACATCCACTCAATGGACACCTAGGACGAAAGAGGGGACATGGATGAGTGCACACCCATACAACTGTAGCCCATCCACCGTGCACAGTGGACAGCGGTGACATGTGCCCTGTAGTAGGCACACAGCCATCCACAGTGTGCACCACATGAGCCGCCATCCCAACCATCCACAGCCATGCACAGCACTGCACACCACCACCAGCCCTGTGCAGCACACCACATCCATGGCTGCCAGACAAATGGGCATTGCGGGTGGAAGGCAGTGGCCTGGCTGGGACCCGGATGCACCCACAGCCTACCCACAGCAGCCACACACACATGCAAAAGGCACTGCATGGTGCAATGGACCACGCCGGTGATGTACAGCTGTAATGGCTATGTGCAGAGGGGGCTGTGGCCCACCTCAACCCCACATAACAATGTACACCAACAGAGTGCCTACCTGCATACTGTGGCACAACTGGCGCCTGTCCACCAGCACCTCCCGCTTAGCCAGCATCCCTTGCCCGTGCGCCACCTTTGGCCTGCTGCCATCAGGCAGTGGCTCCCACCATTCTGGCTCTGCTCTGATCCTCAGGGCCTAGTAGGGAGACAAAGAGAGGCAGACATCAGCACTGGGCAGCAACCCATGTGCCCTACCCTCCTCCAGCACAGTATACCCCATGTCCCAGCTCAGTGGTGTTGCCGTGGCACAGCACACCTATGGTGTGCTGCCACAGCTGGTGTCATGCCTAGCCACAGCCCCCCCTGGCAGCATGGCATGACACCTGCTGGCACCCCACAGAACACCAACAAGGCACAGACATGGAAATGTGTACTCTCCTGGCCGTGGCACGGTGCCCCTCCAGACGCGTGTCTGCAGTGTCCTCAGCTGGTCTGGATCCCTCCTCTGCAGGTCCCCATACCTGTGGCAGCACTGCTCCCCACTATGCCAAGCTCCAGTGGCCTCCTCTAACCCCTCAGCCACCCCCTGCCACACCTCAGTGCATGGCCAATCCAGGGGCACCTGCCCATATAGGGTGCCAACATGAGGCTCCACTAGTGCCACCATATTGACCAGCTTGACCTGGATCCAATTGGGCACCATTGCTGTGCTCCCATGATGCATGCTGCAATCTGCACTGCTGAGTCAAAATGGCAGCCGGTAGTGCACGAGCCAAATGTGCTATGGGTGCGCGACACGCCTGGTGATGCGCTGCCATCCCCAATCATGCATGCCTCATTGCTGCACGATTCAGCTGGGGTAGCACTGGCATGTGCCACATGCACCCGGGGTCAAGGGACACATGTCAGTTCAAAGGTTGGCATGCACACCGTGCGTGACAGGGCACAGAAGGCATGGTACGCTATAGGGTCCAATGTACCCCAGGGGCCATGTGCCAATGGCGCATGGGCGTCATAGGGTGTACAGAGCACATGCACTACATGCCCAATAGCAGCAGAGCACCATGCCATGCATGGCACACTGTGCATTGGAAGCACCATCGACATACGTGACATCAGTGTGCGCATGCGCTGTGCCAGGCAGACTGCGCACGTCATACAGTTGCGTCATGGCTTGAGCACACGCATCTCCAATGTGCCATGTGCAATTCCGCGATATTCTGCAGGCATATGCAGATGAGCTGATCAGCATATCTGCAGTGCATCAGAGGCATTTGCATCTCATTACAGTTGTGCATTCCCTCATTTGCATGTGATGCACTATAAAGGCACCATGGGACTGCACAGGCACCAGACCGGTATTGCATCCTTCACAGATAAGATGCCAGGCAGTGGGCATGTTGGGACAGAGGATTGTGGGGGCACCTCCTGTGTGACAGCCAGCACTGACCACATGTCCTCACCCACAGGAATGAGCATGTCGGAGCACGAGGAGGTTGAGGAGCAGGGGTCTGCATGGAGGTGCAGGCCCAATTTCACAAGGGCAGAGTGCGATGCCCTTTATGATGCATACCTGGACCAGGAGTCCCTTCTGAGTGGCTCCACAGGCACCCCACAGGGTGGAGCCATAGGAGGGAGTGGCCAGGGCTGTGAACCTGCAGGGCAGCCATCAGAGATCAGCACAGGAGTGCAAGAAAAAGGTGGTCACGGACCGGAGGCAGATAAAGGAGAAGGTGACTGCCATCCAGGCCGCACGTGCTGCCACAGGTGGTGGACAGCCTGAGGTGCCACAGCTGACACCACAGGAGGAGCTGATGGCAGTGACCATGCAGCACCATTGAGGGTGTTCCCAGTGGTGGATTCCAGATGGGGGGAAGCCCATCACTGCATGGTAGGTACAGCGGCGCATGGGGATGAGGGAGGGGTGAAAGGGGGCAGGGGTGCGTGGTGGCAGCACTAACATGTATGTGTTCCCTTACAGATCCTGAGCACCTGCGTGCAGCTGCAGAGGTGGTGGTGCCCACCTTGGGGGCTGTCGTGGACCTGGAGGAGTGCCAATCCACCTCCACTGGAGTCCAGGGTCCAGACCACTGCTGGCCCATCCCCACTGTCTGACTGGATGCCTGTGGCATGGGCGCGGATGAGGTCCAGGCAGTGTTTCAGTGGAATGCCAGCCATGGCATCCAGTACACTGAGACACTGATCAGGGCGGGGTCCATGTCCGATGATGACATGACCACTATCCTGGACAGTGGCGATGCCAACCAGGGGGAGGCACCCCTACCATGCACTGGACATGGCAGTGCTAATGGTGCCCAGGTGGCAGTTGTTGACCCTCCAGCCACATTGCCTAGTGAGGCAGGGGACGACGTACCTGTGGCACAGTCCATACTGTGTGGTGGAGGTGGAGCAGCCACCCCAGTGCTGTCACTCACACAGTGGGTGGAGGGGCAGCAGTGGTGGCAGGACGATGCCGAGAGGGGTCCGGGTACATTGCCAGCTGCCAGTGCACCGCAGGCAGTACAGGCCCAAGAGGGCTGCTGTCCAGACCCCACTAGTGCGGGGGGCCATGCCGCGTGGCTGAACAGCTCCCAGGGGTTGGCACAATGCCCAAGCCCACCAGGGTGCCAACCCTGTGACTGAGCACACCCAGCTGCTCCAGGCATCCATTGAGTAGCAGATGCAGGTCGTCGCAGGGGTGCGTGCACTCCGCACTGAGCTGCGCCAGTCCACAGGGAGGAGTGACCGGGACTTTGAGCAGCTCCAGGGGGAGGCCATATGCATGCAGGAGGACATGACTGCAGGCCTGGATCAGCTCACCACTGCAGTCACAGCCGGCCTGGCACCACTGGCCACCCAGGTGCGGGGCTGTCCACAGCAGTCACCGCGGAGTGCATTCACCACCCCTCGGTCCTGGTGTTGTGCGACCCCAGCATTGTCATTGCTGGGATCTGCTGTGGGCATTCTGGGAATGCCTGGAGCAGGCCTGTTCGAGGGCCTGCAGACACCTGTGAGGGACCATTTGCATTTCCACAGTGACACATCTGTGGGACCATCTGTGACTCCCCCTGTGGCCACCGCACAGCCTGTGTCTGCTGGGCAGTCTCAGCAGGGCCATCCACATGTCCATGGCAGCTGTGACACTGTGCGGTGGTCATGATCCACCACCCTCCCAGTCCACTGCCTGCCACTGCCCTGTATGCACAGTGGTGTGTGGACCATGCAACACGCCTGCCTTGTGCACACCCACCCATCCGCTGGCCACGTGGCATGTGCATGATGATGCCTTCATAGCACCAGTCGCCCCTGTGCACTGGTGTTCAGCATCTGACACATGCCCGTTGGTGGCTTCGCGGTGTGTGTGTGCAGGTGCCCGTGTGCCCATGCTTGTGTGTGTGGTGGTATGTGGGTGGGGTTCACAGTGCCATGTAGGGTGCCTCCATGGAGTCCTGTTCCATGTCTGTTGACACTGCCCTGCAGCCATGTCTGTTGTGGTGCCCAGCTGGGTATGCCTATAGACTGTGCCCTGGTCCCTGGGACATGTGTGTGGTCTTGTACACCTACCTGCATGCACCATAGTGCTCCTCTGCAATGGTGTCCTGGTGCTGCTGGGCCATTCTGTGCAGCTGGGGTTCCCGTCACCCAGGAGGTCTGCCCACCACCACATGGCCCACCGTCTGCATCGTCCCCACTGCTGTTCCCCTCCTCGACCTTGATAGCTATCCTACAGTCAGTGGCCATGAGGTGTAGCACACAGCAGGCCAGGAATAGTCCACAGACCTTTGAGGGGCTGTACTGTAGGGCACCGCCAGACCTGAGCAGGCAATGGAAGCATGCCTTCAGCAGTCCAAACACATGCTTGATGATGTTTCATGTGCTGACGTGAGCTCCGTTGAATCTCTCCTGCGCTGGGGTCGATGGGTGTCGGTATGGGGTGAGCAGCCAGGGCCTGAATGGGTATCCGCTGTCACCTGTGTGGGGAAATGATGGGTTAGCATTGTGGTCTGTGTGGCTACCCCTCCGCCTGCATAGTCAGAAACTCCTATGCCCCCAGCATGGCATCTCCCCAAACACCTTGTCCATTCTGGCTGCATACTCACCTACTAGGTGGCCAGTGGGGATGTCCCCACTCTTGAATTTGTGGCACAGTGCAGACTGGTGCCAGATGAAGGCATTGTGTGCTCCACCAGGGTGTGCGGCACAGACATTGATTATGTGATTGCACACCACCTGGCAGTTGACACTGGGGTAGCCCATCCTGTTGATGTAGGCCACCCCCTCTGGCCCCGGTGGTGTGCGGATGCCAACACAGGTGCAGTAAATGGCTTCTAGTACACCAGGCATCTGTACAACCCTGTGAAACTCCTGCATGTTTGCTATATGCTCCACCTGTATGCTGGGGAAGTGGATGTATTCTGCAGCTTGTGGCAGTGGTACGTTGAGGAATTGTGTGAGGAGACGTGACACGGACAACTGGGTTATGCCTTTGGTGTTCCCTGTTGGTCTCTGGAAGGTACCCATGGTGAGCAGGCACATCACGGCCATGACCATGGTCTTCACTGACAGGGCGTGGCTCCGTCTCGTGGATGTCTGCATCTCATCACTGCACAGCTCACAGAGTTGCCTCAGAATTACCCAGTTAAGGCAGTACTGGCTCACTATCTTGGTGTCACTGTACTGTTCAAAGGTGGTGTGGGCACGGTACCACCTGTTCCAGGCATACCACCGCCGGGCCCCTTCCACGGCCGTGCCGCTCTGCCTCCTGCCTCCTCACACCCCTCATTACCACCTCAATCTGAAATATTGCACTGGCCATGGCTTGCCCTGTCCTGCCCCCCCCACAGTTGACTCACTGGGCCACCCCGACTGTGTGCTGCTGCCTGCCCCCTTCACCAGGTGCACTCCTGTGTTGAGGTCCCACACACACACACACTCTAGGCAGCTCCCGCTCACAGGCACGGTTGGGGTCTCACTCCCTGTCCCACTGCCCATTGCACCTCCTGCCTCTGTGTCTGTCCTGCACCCCTGCTGCTGTCCTGCCTGGCCAATGGCCCTCTCTCGCTCTCTCTCTCTTTGTCTCTCTCACCCCTACTCCCTTGGGCACAAGCCTCAGTCCCCTGCTTGCTCCTTCCTTCCTTTTATAGGGTCAACTCTGCTCCGCACATGTCCCTGTTGCTCCACACTTGCGCCATTGGCTTGCTGTTGAATATCGCACTGCACAGCTTATTCATGGCTATGACCCCTGCACTTGAGCTTGCATTCATTAGGGTTGCACATTGGTGCACTGCGGTTTGTGCTGTGCATTTTCACCCGCTGAATATCGCTCTTTGGCACATGTCCTCTGTTGCACTGGCGCATCTCACTTGCACCATGCGCAACCGCTTTGAATATCCCACCCACTATGACTAGCTGCTATGCACAATCTTTTCTATGAATTTTTTATTTTTACTTCTTATTGATTTTTCTTCTTATTTTAGTGAACTTTAGTGCACGAGTATGCAATTGTTGACAACATAGATCACAACTAGTAAACATTTATGAACCTACATTGTTGTTTGCTGGTCTTTGTTACATTGACAATGCACGTGGCAATTGACAATGCACATGCTATACATTCAGAGCAAGGTTGGTGTCCGCTATACATTCAGAACACAAGGTTGGTGTCTGCTATACATTCAGAATACAAGGTTGGTGTCCGCTATACATTCAGAACACAAGGCTGGTGTCCACTATACATTCAGAACACAAGGTTGGTGTCTGCTGGTACATTCAGAACACTGAAGCTTATTTTTATTGGTCAGTTATCTTACAACACAGTGCATTTTTCACTGTAGGGTTACAGCATGTTAAAATGCTAGAAAAAAATTATTTACTCTGCATTTAAAAATGAACCCCTCATGTCACAATTTGGTACAACATTTTCATGAACATACTCATATATGAATTATGTTTACTATTATTAACAAGGACACTAATGCAATCATTGGGCACTATGCACAAAGGGTGCAGAGGTACCTAGAAAATGTGCATACCCAGCATGTGCCCCTGTACACCTGTGGACAGATGCACTCCAGTGGTGTGCACAACTGCCAGCCACCTGTCTGCAGCACCATCACCCCAGCCACAGGAATCCGCAAGGTGGCCAGGGGCAGGTTCACAGGTCTGGCCAGGCACCCAATTGGATGCCATGACTAGGACTTGCACTGGATCCCTTGCACGGCGGGGGCACGTGTTGGCAGTGCACCCTTTGGAACACTGACGGCCAGTGGCAGTGGCAGGTGAGGGTGGGCAATGCCACTGACCCTGATCAGTGCAGTGGGACTGGTGGGGAGCATGCCTGTGGGAGGAGGGGAGCTGGGGTGACAACACCGCTGGAAGGGAGTTATCCCTGTGGTGCAGGTAGGAGGTGGCAGCCCTGTGCCAGTGCCCATGCCCCTGTGTGGGGTACTTGCGATGTGAGGTTGGGGGGGTCACCAAATGCGAAAAAGACATAAGTAATTGTAACTGTAAGGTGTATTACTTTTTCCAGTACTTCTCCATCCTTGCTAGTGACTGCACAGAGTTTTCTGGAACAAGTTTCCAAAAGTAATAGAAAGTAATAGAAAAGTAACTTACCCAACACTGGCCACATTTTTCTTCATGACATCTGCCATTGATTTGCACTGCTTCCCTCAGAATTCTGCAAAATACTGCAGAATTCTGCAGGATCAGGCATTTTATCCTCATGGCATCATTGTTCAGAAAGTAAATGAAATTTCTGCCTGTCTACCAGAGACAGTGAACGTTAAATCATTTAATATTGCATGGTGCTGCATGTCTTTCCCAATACACTCCAGCTTCCTTGATGCCTTATCATGTCTTATTGCACCATCTGATTTGTGTCAGGGTGTCACTGATGATCATGCCCAGATCTGTCTAATCTGCTGTAGTGACAAGCCTGACCCCCTGCTTCCCCCATCCAATACACTAGGTGTGAGATCCTCTTCCCTAAGTGTAGCACCTTGCACTTCTTGGCATTGAATCTGAAATGCCAGACCTCTGTCTACCTTTCCAGCTGCTCAATGTCCTCTTGAGGTTCCATCCCCCTTCCTCACTGTCTACCTTGCTGTGCAGCTTTGTGTCATCAGCAAAGAGGCACATATTGCCCTGGATACCCTCCCCTTTGTCACTACTGAACAAACTGGAAAGGACATGTCACAAGACTGATACCTTTGGCACCCCACTTGTGACCCCCTGTCTCCAGATTTGGCCCTGTTTACTACCACCCCCTGTTGACTCCCCCCTAGCCAATTCCCAACCCACCTGAGTGAATCCTTCTTTACTCCTAAATGCTCCAGCTTTTTTACTAGTCTCCTGTGAGGCACTGAATTGAAAGCTTTGCTGAAGTCAGAGTAAAGCAAATTTACCACCTGCCCTTTATTTACAGCCCTAGTGACCCAGTCAGAAAATGAAATCAGGTTGGTCTGTCACAACCCCCCAACCCCCAACACAAACCCATGCTGCTTGTAGTCCTGCATCTCATTTGTCATTTAAGTGGGCCACAGACTTTCCACCACTTTTGTTTCCATTAGCATATCTACAACAGGGTGAGGCTGACTGGCCTGTAATTGCCTGGGACTCCCTGTTTCCTCCCCTTTTAGGAGTGGGATTATGACTGCAAGCCTCAGTCCTTTGGCATATCCCCAGTCTCCAGTGAGCCATGAAACAGCTGGATCAAGGGTTCAGCTAGTTCTGAAGTCAGTTCTTTGAGTATACTCTGGTGCAGGCCATCTCGGCCTCATGTTTTATCCTCCCTGAGGGCCTCCAACCCTTTTTTTCTCTTGTTCAGCTATGATCACTAGCCTCCCCGTTCCCTGCAGCCCTTGTAGCTGCCTTGATCTCACTTTCTGGTAGAGGCCCACTATCTTCAACAGTGACTACTGAGCAGAAGTTACCGAGCACTCACTCTTCGTATAGCTCCAGTGTTTCCCACCACAGCAGAGCCTGATGCAATGAAACATCCTACCCCTTCATGTCACAGAAGGCATTAGGTGATAACTGAGCTTGGGAAGCAAGAAAACATCCTACCACTTTATGTCTCAGAAGGCACTGGTAAAATAACTGGTTTGGGGAGCAAAAACACCATACATCTTCATGTGTCAGAAGGCATTGGTGATTAGTGCGCTTGAGAGAAAACCTTGCTTATGGCCTATCATTATGTGAGTTTGAGGCCAAAACTGTGCTATTGTACTGGTGAAGGGTTTTGCAATATATTTAGCATAAGTGCTCTCAATGCAGGGAATGACACCCCAACACTTCTCTTACCAATGTGTCTTCTTTCATACTTTTCCAAGCTAAGTTCTCTCACATCCTATTGTCTCTGGCTATGTAGGCCACTCTCCAAAGTATTTCTAATGCATTATTTTCTGTGCTGATCAGAGACGTTATATAAAGACAGTACATATCTGTATATTCTGGGTTCCAGGAGTAGTTTAAGTATTAGAAATTATCTGTTTATGATTTCAGATAGAATTCTCCCTACTTTCTGACAAAGCCTTATGGGTGAAGCATTTATTCCAGTAGGGCTAACCTTTAATCTATCATACAGCTTTAATAAAGAAATGAAAATGTTTATAGTTTTGGAGACTGAGTTCTCTGTCCAATCAACTGGTTGTTTTGTATGTGGTTCCAGACTGGAACTGGACTCCGCTCTGGTTTCTTTATTCTCTGCATGGCATGTGGTCATGTTAGGAGCATTCATTTGCAGCCATTAGGACCTTCTTAGAATTGCTCCATGTTGTTATGTGAGCTACTGTATCTACTGCTCCTCACAATTATTCCTGGAGTTCCTTGCACTAGAAATTTTCCCAGTGGCTAGAGGCAAGGTGGAACACTAAATCAATAATTTTGTTTATTATTTACCAAGGGGGAGGAGAGGCTAGTACCAGTGTGTGGAGTGGGGTTTAGAAGGTGGGAAAGATGGAAACAGCCCTATCAGTCAAGGCTGTATCATGGGAGAAAAAGTGCTGAAAGGGTTGAGGGAGTTGCAGGAAGATAAGTCAATGGAGTCAGGTGGGTTGCATTCTAGGATACTTATGGGAGCAGTGGAAGTACAGTACTTACAGATACACAGGGAGATATTTGTAACTGCTTGCTGGACACAAGAGTTGGCAGCCACAGGGTTCAGGTCTTGACCCCATCCTCTTTAATGTATTCATATACAGCATAAGGGTGGGCATACTGGACAAGCTCTGCCTCTTTATTGATGACACTAAGGTCTGCACAAGGGTGGACAGTGTGGCTGTGATTAGGGCACTAAGGAAGGACCTGGGTTGATGGGTAAAATTGTACAAGATCTGGCAGCTGAACTTTAACATAAAAACTGTAAGGTAATGCACATCAGGAAAAAGAACCAGAAAACACAATACACAATTTTGCAGTGGTACTGGAAAGCAGACCAGAAGAAGACCTTGAGGTTATCATATCGGAAAATCTGAACTCCACTGCCCACTGTAGCAAGGAAGTGGGGAAATTGAACAAGATGCTGGGGTGCCTAGGAGGGGAATCAGCAGTAGAAGTTGGAGGTGATCTTTCCACAGTATACATCATTGTTGCAACTGCGCCTGGCATACTGTGCAAGGTTCTAGAGTCCATACTTGAATTTGGACTGCAAGAACATGAAAGAGCTGCAATGAAAGTTGACTGAAATTATTCAAGGTATGGGGAAATGACATCTGAGCAAAGGCTGCAAGACCTCAACGTGTGCACCCTAGAGTCTATGAAGGAGAAATATTACATGGTAGAAATATATAGGTACCTCCAAGTGATGAATAGGGTGGATTGCAAGACATATTCATCTTGAGTACAAATACAGAAATGGAATTCACTGAAACATGCAGGAGGAAGATAAAGAAATATAGAAACAAGTAGTGGGGCACCTACTTAGCATAGTGAGAACCCAGTTTTGTGGCCCATGCCTGGAACATCAGGAGTGGAGGCCAGCAGGAAGGGTGACAGTGCATCAGTGAGGATGCTCTTCTCTCAGAGAAGGGTGCTGTGAAGCACCACTCAGAGAGTGACAGCTGGTGGTGTGCTGAGCCTTGCCAGTGTGGGTGACCACAATTTTACTGGCTCTGCCTCCATGGTGTTGCCACAGCACACACCATTGGGGTGTGTGGAGGGGGCCCAGAAAGTGGAAATTAGCACTCATCTCAGCAGGCCAGATGACAGCTGCCTAGCCCTCCATGCTACAATCTCACTAGCTCCTGCCACCTCAACCCTGCATACCTTGGAGGGGCCCTTCAGGAACACTACTCCATGCCTCTCCCTTGCAGCGGTGGGGGGGGCCTGACAGGGATACACTGGACCCTGTGAGGATGCAGGGGAAGCCTTGGGTGCCAGGTGACAGGAAGCGGCAGCAAAGGGTGAGACTGGTGGGAAGATAGGGATGTTGTGCAGCTAGAAGGAGTGGAAAATTGGTTGGTGCAGGGGAAGGTGAAAAAAACCCCCATAAAAACAGACACTGTCAGCAGAAAAAGACCACAAGTCCATCTAGTCTGTCCTATTTTGGGTCCCTATGTTATCCTGCTGACCTACTGTCCACTAGGTAGGGTTTTCACCCCCCACCTCCCTTCTGTCTACCATACTAGTTCCCTTTGATGCAACATTCAGATCTATTACTCTGTCCCCAGTGGCTTTTAAGCCATTAATGGTCTACACTCCTACCACCTCTGTGGGTAGGCTATTCCATGGCTGAATCACTCTGTGAAGTAAAATTTCCTTACGTCCTTCTTGAACCTCTCTCCTGCCAGTTTTCATTCATACCCCCTTGGTACTGACTCCAGACTTCTATTGAATAGTTCCTCACTGTTTACCTTGTTTATTGCTCTGAGGACTGTGATGGTCTCTGCCATGTTGCCCCTCTTTTTTCTGGTCTTGAGGGAGGACACATTTAGTGCCTCTAACTGTTCCTCAAAGGATCTGTCCTGTCGGCCCTGAATCAATTTAGTGACCCTTCACTTAACTGATTCCAGTTAATCCTAATCTCTGCTTGGGTGGGGACTCCAGAATTGGGCACTGTACACCAAGAGGAGCTTCACCAGTCACCTATACAGCGACAATATTGTGTCACTCCCCCTCTTATAGAAACCCCTTCCAGTGCATCCTACATTTCTGGTTGCTTTGCTGAAGGCCTTATAACATGGGTGGGTTTGTTTGAGGGAGTTACTTATTATGGATCTTAAGTCCTTTTCTTTGGTAGTAATGGCCAACCTGACCCCCATCCACTATATTGTCCTATGGTTCCCCTTTCCAGTGCAATTTCCTTATGCTATTCCCCATCCAGGAAGGATGCCTTTAAGCACTTTTTCAAAGAAAGAGTAGTGTACAAATGAAGCAGACTGCCTGAGGAGGTGGGAAAAGGCTAAAACAGTGTGGGGGGTCAAGGTAGTGTGGGACAGACACATAGCCATAGTAAGTGGGAAGTGAGCAGAGTAAGGGAGAAGGATGGCCACTAAGTTATGTGGGGTAGTAAGGTACAGCGGGCAGACTGGATGTGCCACTGGGCCTTTTTCTGTTGCAATTTTCTTTATTTGTGTGTGAATCTGCTTCCTTTGGATAACTTGGAAGTCTGAAACATACATCTAGACTAACTCCAAACCTCCCAGCCTGGGTGTATGAATCTGTAGTCAATACTAGCTTTCTCACCAAACTGCACCTGTGGGTCATAAGTGGGCTACTTTGGAGATGTAGTGGGGTAAGTAATGCTTTGCCCTTTCCTTAGACTAGGTTGAGGTAGCATGATACTTACTCTGTCATGACAAGCCACTGATCAAGGCAGCTCAGGGCTGCATAGTCCTGGCACTGGTCTGTTGCTTTCCACTGCACTAAAACTAAAACTGGGTTGGAATTTAATCACATGATTATGAGGGTCCTGGACTAAGCAAAATGAGAAAAGACAAAATGAGGGACAGAGTTGAAGAAGGGTGCAGTGTAGTGTAGAGCAGACCACCAAAGGCAAACATATTAAACACATACTTCTGTTCAGTGTTTACAGAGAAGGAGGCAGATGCTGGGCCAAGAATAAATGACAATGGTGTTAGGGGCGGAAGTGGACAACAGCCCATTTACAGTGGAAAGGGTCCTCTGAACTAAAGGCACTAATAGAGGTGGACAAGGCAATTGGGCCAGGCAGGTGCACCCAGGATACTGAGGGATCTTAGAGAGGAGTTGGCAGCACCTCTGATATGTGTTCTACCTGTCATTGGCAACAGATGAGGTACTGAGGAACTGGAGGAGGGCAAATGTGGTCCCTCTCTACAATAAGGTCTGGTCAGAGCCGATATGGCTATGAAGAGCTTTTGGGATGCTTTTAGCCATTATTTCTAACAAATTTGCACAATGCAAATCTGTGGAGAGGCAGTTTCAATGTGGTCTTCCTTTTACACATTTTTACAATGTGTTGCCCTAGCATATGACTGTGGATTGCTATATATTTAATCTGGATAGTTCACAGAATAAATTGTATCTTTTTTTCAGTGGGGCTCTACATCTACACAATATTATGCTGCATTGTGTAAAATCAGAACACACTAAAAACAGTATTTTTACATCTGGGGGATATATTAAGGGCCGGATCGATGCACGAGCAGAAAGATGCATTACATAAAGAGGGTGCACCGTCGGCACTGATGCAACATTCAAAGAGAATGCACCACCAGGATGAAGCACAACACTGCAGAATTCTGCAGTAGAGTTACTACAGCAAACAATAGAATTTCAAAGGGAGTTAATTCCTTTTGTAATGCAGTAAACCCATGACACTGTGCTTCATCCTGGTGGGCTTCATCGTTTCAGTTGAAAATGTGACCCTGGACTGGAGTCACAGTGCAGGTGTCCGCCAAGTCAGGTGCATCCAGGGTGACCCCGACTGAATACCTTCCAGGGGGAATGTGTGACACATACCGGCATGCACCACAGCCCCCATGGGCAATATTCAGCCCAGGAATGCAAATGAACTAATTGAGCATGCAGGGTGCAAAGGGGCTTTGTACATGTTCAATACCATCCCATTTGCATGTTGGCATGGGGATGAATGCACCGGAGCAGCTCTCACCCCCAAGCCCTGATCCCGATCACTCCCACGTGGAACAGGCCTTGAAGTCTCTAGTGGTATAGTGGCACCCCCCACCTGTTCTACCAGCCCTGATCATACCGGAGTCCAGGCTATATTGGTTCCATACTGTAGGGACCCCAGTGTCATCCCTAATTGCACCTGAATACACCCACAGTCAATGTCCATAGTGTAGTGGCCCCCACTCCCCCTCACTGGTGCACAGACAGCCCACTCCCTGCCTCCCCAGCCCATCCCATTGTGACAACTGGCTCTGTAATGGGATCGTACCACTCTATTAGCAGGTGGCAGAGCACTCACAGTACAAAGCTGGAATGTGTTATACGTAGGCATGAGCTATGTGTGGGTGATAATGCCTAGTAGCATACTCCTCAGGCACTGTCACGGATCTATCATCCGGTGCCATTGCACTGCTCAATGTGGGTGACGGTTGATGCTGTACTCACTCACACAGGTCCCAAAACAGGCATGTCACTTCCACTCTCCTATTCATTTCAACAATTGGGGAACTGCGGATGAACTATCTATAGCCTGAAGCATACACTGCAAATGGCATTACAGGATTACATCCATGGCACCTGGGATACTTCAGAAGTCCATAGGGTGGCATGTTACACCAGGGCAACATGGAACAGTGTGGACTTGCAATGATGCAGACAGCAGGAAAGATACAGCATTGACAATGCATGCATTGGAGGTATGTAAATTCCTCTTCAATTTGCCAGAGATGTACCCACAGCTGCATACACTGGTGGATCCATACCTGACATGGTGCCCCAATTCACTGTATAGACAGTTGGGTCATTCCAGAGTCCAGAGTGCAGGTCCCCAGCCTGGGTTTAGTGCAGACAATGGGTCACAATGGCAGGGTGTGGAGGGCAGTGCCAGTCTTTGCAACAGGTTGGGTATGGAAGTGAGGATGTCTGTATGCAGGGTGGTGGATGGGAGTCCTCTAGACTATGTATATGGACCATGGTTTCCTCTGTTGCAACTGGGTCTGGGGAGAGACCCTACACTATGGAGTTCTTCAGAGATGGAGTTGGCTAGATTGGGGATGGAAAGGGTACAGTATTTCTAGTCCACGAGGGCTACCAGGCTGCTGTGCACATCTGCAGCCTGCCTGCTGAGTGGTTGGCGGTTAGCCAGCTATTCATTGCCTAACTGTGGTCCATGGTGCTCTGGACTGTGAGGGGCACATTCCACTGAATATGCTGCAGCACAGCATATGCATGGGATTGCCCCCTCGACGAACAGCATACCATTTGTGTGTGCCCTGGCCCATTCCCTTTGGCTGGCGCATCCTGCATGTTTGAATATCGTGCTGTTGCATGTTGTTGGAGTAGTGTGGCACATCTTTCTTTTCACCAGGATACACTGCATATCTTCTTTGAATACGGGGGCCCTGGACTAGGTAGCCTGAATACATTGTAACAATGGTAAAATCATGATCCCACTGAAAACAAGATATTGCATCTAATCTAGGACAGCCTAAGTAAATACAGTGCAAAAATGTGTAAATGAACATCCCTATGACAATGAGATGTAGCATTTCCCCTACCCTCTCCAGGATGCTAAATATGGGATGAGAAATATTCAGTGCTCCTAGATCCAAATAACCATTACTCTGTAAGAAGCCTTCATTTTCCCCATGTTTTCCCCACAAAGGCAGAATCAAATCCCTGTATAAATTGCTGTAAATTTTTCCATAAGCCACTGGTTCTTTATTTATGACTTTGTTCTTAATTTATTATATCAGCTGCCTTTTATTGGGAAAAGAACTCTGATTTGCTGCTCAGTATTACTATTATATGTCACGATGGCCTTGGAATTATTTGGATATATATGCTATGTATAAGGCAAAATGGGGACTATATGAAACAACAAATATCAAGCTCATTATTTCATGAACTGTACTCAGAATTAGTAATCACAACTCAGACAATCTTTCAAAAGATACTAGTAATGTATGTAAATAAATTTATTGCAAATAGAGACATACATATATATATATATATATATATATATATTTATTTATCTTTTTTTTTAAAGATTTATTTTTATACAGGAGATTTTGATTGGGGAAACTCCCATTTACAACAAATTCCTGTGGTAAACATATTACAATACAAATAGTATGACAGACAAAACAAGCAATAATATATATGCACACACACACAAATGTTATTTTTGCATCTTATAGTTGTTAGTTTTCAGACAAATTCTCATTTATCAAGGCCCTACTCAGTGTATCATATTATAAAATGACAAAAAAAAATGGTCTTCTTTTTGCAGTTGTTTGATCAGGAATTTTATAAATAGTATAAGTTCTTTATGTCACATCTATGTTGGTCCAATAAAAGGCATCAAATCATTTGCTTCTGTATCACTCATGGTTTGTCAGCAGTTAATTCATTAGATGAGGTCTCACTTGCCTAAAGTTTGACTGTTTCTCTACCCCTTCCCCAAACACACACACACACACACACACACACACACACAAACAGACCTACTATAAGAGATCTCAGTAGCTCTTATTTGTTATGTTTGGTTAGCAAGCTGCAGCCCTTTTCTGTCAAAAAGAAATTTATGTATGTAGTATGGGTAGTTCACTGACAACCTGCCATTTTATCAGATAGGTCTTGAGAGGTTAAAAATAGTGTAAATCTTTACAAATTTTGCTGGGAAATGGTAACATTTATGAGGTATGAAACTTTCTTGAAAGATATTCATCCCCATCTGAATTAGTAGCAAAAAATGTTTAAATGTTAATCATTTAAATGTGCAAGCTGTTGCATTTCAAAGGGGGTAAACAAATCTCCAGTTTAATAGGTAACCAATATTTAACAAGCTATTTCAGTTTCCTAATGGCCCGCAGATAAGCAGCTTGGAGTTATGTCTCCAACATTCTAAACAGAAAGAAGGGATTATTTTATTTTAGTTGTCATAGTGATTTGTAGATGTGGAAGAATACATTGAAATGTCCAAAAAAAAGAGTTCCACAAAACTCCATTTTCAAGCTACAGATAGCAAAATGGCTGTAGGCTCTGCTCACAGGCATAAAAATGGTAACAGTGAGGAGTCAGGAAACTACAGGCCTGTTAGCTTCACATCCATTGTTGGTAGGTAATTGATCACTGTTAAAGTAAAGGATTGTGGAATACCCTGTAGCCAACTGTCTTCAGGATCCAAGACAACACGGTTTCACAGGAGGGAGGTTGTGTCAGACAAACCTGATCAAGTTCTTTAAATGGGTAACCAGGGAAGTGGATCAGGGAGGGGTGGTGGATGTGGCCTACCTGGATTTCAACAAGAACTTTTACACTGTTCCACATAGAAGACTGATAAATAGTTTGGAGAGTATAGCAGTTGGTACTAAGGATGTTAAATACGAACATACGAAATTTGCCAGCAGATAAAGGCCTAGAGGTCTATCAAGTCTGCTCGAATGTGCAGCTAGCACCCCTTATTCTGCAGCTGCCCCTCCCTTCCACCCTTCCCTTCATTAACCCTCCCCTTGTCCTGTCCCATCCTCGTTTGAAGCAGTCCACTGTTCTACTGCATACCACTTCTGCAGGTAACGCATTCCACCCAGCCACCACCCTCTCTGTAAAAAAGTGTCTCCTCATCTCCCTCCTGAACCTTCCTCGCTCCAGTCTCATATCATGGCCCCTGGTGGCCCTCCCCTCCCTTACTTTGAACAGCCCCTCTGTACCTGTCTTGTTTATTCCTTTCATGTATTTAAAGGTTTCAATCATGTCCCCCCTGTCTCTCCTCTCCTCCAGTGAGTACATGTTCAACTTCTTCAACCTCCTCTCATATGATAAGTCCCCCAGACCCTTGATCATCTTTGTCACCCTGCGCTGCACTCCCTCCAGTAACTTAATGTCCCTCTTCAGATACGGACGCCAGAACTGCACGCAGTACTCCAGGTGTGGTCTAACTAATGACCTATACAGTGGCAGAATCACCTCCTCCCTCCTTGAGGATATACCCCTTGCAATACAACCCAGCATTTTGTTGGCCTTTGCAGCTGTAGCTGCAGCTAAATGGGTAGAGGGGTTGCTGAGTGGTAGGACTCAGAGGTGTTGCTGAATGGGACCCACTCAGAAGAGGGCAAAGTGACCAGTTGGGTGCCACAGGGATCAGTAGTGGGCCTGTTCATCTTCAATGTCTTTATTAGGGACATTACTGTAGGACTGGAAGGAAGGTATGCCTCTTTGTGAACAACACAAAACTCTACAACAGAGTGGACACACCATGGGGTGGATAGACTGAGCTGCGCTGTAGAAAGCTAGAAGAATGGTCAAGGAATGTGAAGCTGTGTTTCAACCCTAAAAATGCAAAATAATGCATATGTGGCACAAACTCAAGGACAACATACAAATTGGGAGGGAGGCACTGACTGTCAGCAGGAAATGGACCCTGGGGATGATTTTTGCAGATGATCTAAAGGCTGCAAGACAGTGTGAAAAGGCAGTGGGGAAGGCTAGCAGGAAGCAAGGATGCATAGGCAGGGGCATCACAAATAGAAGGAGGGAGGTGATAATGCCCTTGTATAGGTCACTGGTGAGACCACACCTTGACTACTGTGTCCAGTTCTGGAGGCCCTATCTTCAAAAGGACATAGCTAGGATGGAGGCAATTCAGAGGAAGGCAACCAAAAGGATGCAGGGCATGCATAAAAAAACCTACAAGGAAAGGCTTAAGGAAACATACAAAACATAGAATTTGATGGCAGATAAACACCGCTTGGACCACCCAGTCTGCTCATTTCCCTACCTAATGGATAAGCTGCAGATCCTTGTTAACCAATAGCCTTCTTCCTCCTACCCCCCACTAGAATTGCCTTATGTCTGTCTCATGCATTCTCAAATTCCTCCACTGTTTTTGACTCCACGACCTCCTCAGGAAGGCCGTTCCATGAGTCCAGAATCCTCTCTGTGAAAAAATACTTCCTCACATTACCCTGAACTGTCCCCTCTATCTTCAAATTGTGCCCCTTGTTCTTGCACACATCTTTTCAGAAATATGCTACTCTCTTGGACTTTGTTGATTCCCATAAGGTACTTGAAAGTTTCTATCATGTCCCCCCTCTCCCTCCTTTCCTCGAGGGTGTACATATTAAGCTCCTTTAGTCTCCCATCATATGTCTTCTGGTGCAGACCCAGCACCATTTTAGTTGGCCTCCTCTGGACAGCCTCCATCCTGCCTATGTCCTTGTGGAGATGAGGTCTCCAGAACTGCACGCAGTACCCCAGATGGGGTCTCACCAACTGTCTGTACAGAGGGATAACAACTACCTGTTTTCTACTGGTAATGCCTCTCCCTATACATCCCAGTATCCCCCAGCCCTCCTTACTGCCTTCTTACATTGCTTACCTACCTTAAGGTCATTGGATATGACTATCCCCAGGTCCCTTTCCATTTGTATTGTTGTTAGTACCTCCATTGTGTACTTTTCCCTGGTTTTGTTTCCCAGGTGCATTACTTTGCACTTTTTGCATTGAATCTAAGCAGCCATATTTCTGACCATTCCTCCAATCTTGCCAAGTTCCTTCTCATCCTTTGCACTCCTCCTTGTGTGTCAACCCTATTGCACATCTTTGTGTCATCTGCAAAGAGGCATATCTTTTCCTTCTAGCCCCTCTGCAATGTCACCTGTAAAGACATTAGAGGACCAGTCCCAATACTGAATCCTGTGGTAGCCCACTAGTAAACCCCCTTTCTTTAGAATGTACTCCATTTACTATTACCTTCTGGGTCCTGTTGTCCAGCCAGCAGTGTTGAGTAGTAACGTGTTACAAGTAACACCTTACTGTAATCTAATTATTGACCCAAATCCCTAAATAAATAAAAAATTACATTACTATGTAACTTATAGTGGTAACGGATTACTTGTATGAAAATGTAATTTTAGTAAGTTACAGATTACATTTTTTTGCAAGTAATGCATTACTGTAATGCAATTTTCTATATTACATTCAGGCCCATATGCTTTGGCAGGGTTCGGGCGAAACCCCCACAAGACAGCTCAAGTTTCACTTAGTTCCATTTGTTTGTTTTTTTACTTGGCACTGGGACTTTAAAAGATGAGCAGTAGGAAATCCATAGGGCACAGAAGAGCAGGAAGTCAAGGGCACTCTGTGGCAAATAGTGGGACAGACGGCCAGCCTCGCATTGGCACGCATAGCCTGAGTGAAGACACACTGTCGTGGGCCTCTTTGTGCCAGCCATTTGCCACCATACTAAGCCACGAGTCTTCATCTGCAACTGCCAAAGCCAGCTTAGAAGAGAGGTACTGCCGCTGAGTCCCGTTTCGAGTCTGTGATGGTCATGGTCCAGTTGTCTCCCTCCCGGCTTGTAGATGTAGTGTGCTGATTAATAAATAAATAGAACAGGTAGGCAAGATGAATTTAACTAAAAAACTGGTGACCACCATGCCCACAGCCTAGTGACAGACCACACCTATGAATCTTTCAGCAAGTGGCGGGGGGCTCAACTAGTTCACTGGTGTGAGTTTTATTTATTTATTTTTATCAAGGGTGTGTTTCTCTATTTGTCAGTGGGCAGTTGAGTAAGTCTCTGGTCTTTGGCTAGGCAGGGCAGGAAGTGTGCAAATTAATTTCGCTTGCTGCTAGCCTGATCAGAGAACAATGTCTTTGCTGGGTGGGTCAAATTTAAGTTTCTGCTGTTGGTTGTGCACTGTTTGGGCTCTGAGTGGAAAGCGGGTAGCAAAAAAAAGTGCACTGCCTGCAATGCATATTGTGAATGTTGGGTCTGCCTGACTGTCAGTCTGGGAGTCAGATAATTGTATCTGCTTTTAGAGGATACAGTTGGGCTGACTCAGTTGTTTGTTTTTTAATAGTAGGGTATTAAATCATATTGTTGCTAATGCTGGTGGAATAAATTAATTAATGAGTTGAGTGCTCTTTTCTAAGTAAAGCCGGGGTAGTAAAAGCCCTGTTGCTGCAAATGCTTTGTGAATTTTGGGGGCAGTCTGCCTGATGTCCCTCATGGAGTCAGGTTTGCAGCTGCTTTATTTAGTTAGAATCAAGAAGATGATGCAGTTGGGCTCACTGCTTTTTTTTGGGGGGGGAATAAGGGCAATAAATCAAATAAGTACTGTAATGCTAATGGTGTAATGAATTTACAGGTACCCAGGATTTGTGGCTATTGTTCAGGCTGTACAGGGAGAGTATTTTATATTTAATTGTACAAATTGATATGGCACTTGTTGCTTGGTGGTGGGGTCCATTTTTCCCATGTTTGCTGCACTGTGCCACAGGCTATACAGCCTGCAGTCATGGTTAGACAATCTGCATCTTGGTTGTTAAAAAAAGGAAGTTGTGTCAGTTTCCAACCTCAGATAGTCTAGTGGGTGATACCCCCCAGTGCAAATTCATTACTGTTGGGGGGGTCAGGTGTGTCGTGGCAGTGTATGAGGGTGTACTACTGCACCCACAGTTCCACCTTCACCAAAAAAGAACACCCCCATGTCGATCGGGCTGTATCTGTGTAAGATACCTATAAAATGTGCAAAGAACTCTGGCTGCACATACACCCCATGTATGCTGTTTATTGGTTTTAAACCTGATGCATAACCTTCAGATCTTAACTACAAGGCCCAAGGTGTCAGGTGGGAGTGGCATGGGTGGATTAAAAAAAAAATCCATGTTATGTTGAGTCATCCCAAAGTTTGTGCAGGGATTGGGATTAATGCCTGGTGCCTGCTGCTAGTCTGGTGGGAGGGTAGAACCAGTAGTGGATGTGTTGTTTTAGGGGTGTCAAGATGCTGTGTTATTTGAGAGATGGTCTACATGAGATCTCACCACAAGGCCTGGGGAAAGTCAGAAAAAATGTCAGATCCACCACAGAGCATCTAAAACCCCAACATTTCTGGAGAACTAGCACCCCACAGACAGCCGAGCCTTAATGTAAAAATGTTTCGTTGATTACACGAGCCAAATCATTCTCAATTTTTAATAGGGTATTTGGTGGGGAATGAAACTACTGTCATGGTAATTTGGTGTGTTTTGGAAGGATGAGATTAGACTGCATGGTAGTGGTGGGTCTTGCTGAAGCTCTAAATATGTCTTTTGCAGTGGGGCTTGCTTGCTGAACCTTGAAGTATGTCTGGTGTGGGGGGGCTGAACCTTCAACAAGTCACCATCTGGTGCAGTGGGTGATTCTAAGCATGTTTGGTAGTGTTGGTCTACAAAAATGCCTCCCTTGGTTGAGGTGTTTCAGGGACTGAAACTGCTGGTAATATGGTTTTCTGTTGGTTTCCATATATGTTTTGTAGTGGTTTGAGAAGGAAAGCTTGATTTTCTTGATGAGGACTGGTGTCTCCCATTTTTAAAAAGCACTTTAAAAGCACTAGTCTGTAGACTGTGTCCCCAGACACCATGTTTTCTCCTGCTCAATGACCTGCCATTATTTCATACAGAATTCCTTGGTTCTCCCAGAGTAGTGCAGGAGGCTGACCTAAGAAAGCCCTGAGAGCAGACATGCAAGGATAATATAGTAAAGGAGTTCAGTAGAGTATCAAAAACAACAGGTAGTGGAGTTGGGCAAGCATGCAGAGTCCGGACATAGTATTACTAGACTAGTGTGCTTAAAGCACTTTTAGAAAACTGGTACAACATCTGGGGCAAAATGCTGCTACCTGCACTGGGTGGAAGGGTCCTCTAAAACATATGAACATATGAAGAAGCCAGCAGCAGAAGGACATTTGGTCTGTCAAGTTTGGTCATACTGCAGGGTCCATAGCTTGAGCTAATGTCCCTGCCCTCCTCCCACTCCTCCCATCCTCCCTACCCATGACCCTTACGCCCCCTATGCCTGTCCCAGCCTCTTAGAGGTGCCCACTGTCTTCAATGAGATTTCCTTATCTGGCAGTGCATTCCAAGTGTCCACTGTTAAGAAGTGCTTCCTGACCTCCCTCCAAAACCTCCCACCCTCCAGCTTAAGACTGTGCCCCCTCATGTTATGGTTGCCACTCAGCTTAAAGAGACTCTCCTTATCAACCATATTTATCCCTTTCAAGTACTTGAAGGTCCCAATCATGTCCTCTCTCTCTCTCCTGTCTTCCAGGGAGTACATGTTCAGTGCCCTCTACCTCTCCTCATATGCCTTACCCTACTGACCAGCTATCATCTTTGTAGCCCTACTCTGGATCTTCTCCAGCAGGTCAATGCCTTTTTGAGGTGTGGGCACCAGTACTGAACTCCATACTCTAGATGCGGCCTTACCCCCATCAGGATATCTGAACCCTGGCTGTGTCCTACCCAGCACTCAAGATTCCTGGTTGCAGCCACTGACAACCGCTGATACAACACTGCCTTTAGAGTTTATTTTATTTTTTAAGCTTTGGGGGAGTTTCCTGAGCACAAACTGTTGATACTGTATATTGATTAATTGTACATAACCAACTGATCAAAAGTAATATAAAGTAATACGAAAAGTACTATGCATTACAGTTACAGTTACTAATTACTTTTTATGTCAGAGTAATCAGTAACTGTAACTGATTACATTTCTTGGTCAGTAACTAATAACTGTAACTGATTACTTTTTAAAAGCAACTTACCCAACACTGCCAGCCAGCTTGTCACCCAGGCTACCACCCTAGAACCCACTCCCAGGCTGGCTAACTTGTTTATTAATCTTTTGTGTGGGACTGTGTCAAATGTCTTGCTAAAGTCTAGGTACGCCATAGCCACTGCCCCTCCCTGGTCTATTACATTGGTTACCCAGTCAAAGAAATCTATTAGATTCATCTGACATGACCTTCCTGCTGTGAATCAATGCTGCCTTGGGTCCTGTGCTCTGCTGATCTCTAGGTACTCAACAGTTGTTTCTTTCAGAAGTGATTCCATCATTTTCCATACCACTGAGGTCAAGTTAGCAGGTCTGTAGTTTCCTGCCTATGCGTTGCTCTCACTTTTATGAAGAGGAATCACATCTGCCCTCCTCCAATCCTCTGGTACCACATCATCCTCCCATTATTTGTTAAAAAGGGTAGTCACTGGTGTTACTATTTCTCTCCTTAGTTCTTTTAGAACTCTGGGTTTAATATCATCAGGCCCCATTGCTTTGTCCACTTTGAGTTTTAGGAGCTCCTTCATGACTCTGTCTTCTGTGAATGGTCTGGTATCAACCCCTCTCTCCAGAGTGCTTTTATTGTCTGGTTTAGGTACCCCCTCTTCTTTTGTGAATGCTGAGCAGAAGTATTCATTTAGTATCTCTGTCTTTTCACAGTCACCCTCTGCCAGCCCTCCCATTTAAGTCTCACTATGCCTCCTTAGTCTTCCTTTGCTCCCTGATGTACCTATAAAGTTTTATCCCTTCTTGACTGAGTTGGCTATCTTTTCCTCAGTTTGGGCCTTTGCTATTCTGTCTGCCTTCCCTGCTTCCTTCTGCTTTAACTGATACAGTTTTCTGTCCTGCTTCTTCTGTGTTCCCAAACCTTCCCTGCCACCTCATTTGAGAACCATAATGTTTCTTTACTTCATTTTGTTTTGTTTATTTGCTTCACACAAAGGCTTGTTGCGTCTGTGATGGCAGTTTTGATTATTCCCCATAGTTCTTCCACCCCTCCTTCCACCCATTTGCTAGTGCATTCCTTAGGCACTCACCTATTTTGGCAAAGTCAGCCCTCCTAAAGTCTAGGACCTTTGCATTTGTATGGCTTGACTCTATTGCTGTGTTTATCGTGAACCATACTGTTCAGTGGTCACTAGTTCCCAGATGGCTACCCACTTCTAAATCTGTGATCCCTATCTATCCCCATTTGATAGTAAGAGGTCTAAGATTGTTCCTTCCTTAGTGGGTTCCAATATTAGCTGTCTAAGGCATGCCTCCTGCATGTCATCAAGAATGACCCCACTCTTGGATGTGGCTGCAGCAAATGTGCTCCAGTTTACATCTGGCATATTCAGGTCCCCATCAACAATATCACTCCTTTTCTGCCTTTCTAAGGATACCTTCTATCATTTCCTTGTCCATTTCCTCCCCTGAGATGGGGGTCTGTATACATCCTCTGTGTGGATTGTGATGCCATTCGTGTCTCCAAATTGACCCACAATGCCTCCTCTCCTCCTGTTTACCCATTAGTTCTGTTGCTTTGATTCTTCCCTTGTGTAGAGCTACTCCTCCTCCTCTTTACCTCCTTGTCCCTCCTGTAGATTGTGCACCCTGGTATGTTTACATCCCAGTCATGGTGTGTGTGTACAATGTTTCTGTGACTGCCGTGATACACAGATGTTCCTCTTCTATCAAGGCCACTAACTCAGGAAGCGTGTTACCCAGACTATGGGCATTGGTACTCATTACTTTCCATGTTTTGATGGCATTACCCCTTGTAGCACCATCCCTGTCCTTATTGACTTTGCCTTCCCCATTTACCACTGTCCTGTTCCCTACTGACCTTTCTACCTTGGTGTTTACCTCGCTAGCTACCCTGTTTTGGGGGGGCAGGAAAGTTCCTGCTTCTTATCATTGCCTCCCCCCTTGACTAGTTTAAAAGCTTACCAATGAAGCATTTAAACCAATCCCCCAGGAGACTGGCTCCCTTCTTGGACAGATGCAGACCATCCTGCCAGTATTGGCTGGTATCCCTCCAAGTGGAAACCCAGTCCCCAAGGAAGCCAAACCCCTGTGCTCCACACCAGTTTTTCAACCATTCATTGAATTGCATGGTGTGGAGTCCCCTCACCTCACCCATGCCATAGACAGGCAATACCTCCAAGAAGGATTCTGTGTCTGCTACTTGTCTAGGCCCCTCCCCAACTCCACAAACTCCTCCTGCACTACTCTAATCTCATGTCCAGCCAGTCATTCAGCCCTAGGTGGGCAATGACATCCAGCTCTGTCTCCTGCTAAGCTGCTCTTGTGATCCTGAGGATCGCTTCCTGTCCCTCAAGCCATGGTGCCAGGCAGGCACCTACTTCACTTTTCCCTGCTCCCCAGTTCTATCCCTAATAATTGAGTCCCCACCAGGAGCTGCTTCCTTTCCCTGTGGAGTCCTCTGCCTCCTTCCTGTGGGCCTCCCTTGTGACAGTTGTCTGCAACCTCCTCAGTCTCCATTGCAGTTGCCTCCATAGGGGAACTATGCTCCACCAGAATGATGTATGAATTTTGGAGTGGTACAACTGACTGGGTGAGTCCCTCTTCCACCACCCTCACCCTCCCTGAGCCCACTGTGGTCTAACCACTGTACTTTATTGGCAACCTCTGAGGCAGTGGTGGTGGCCCTGGTGCTCCCCAGGTGGGGGAGCTTCCCCTACTACTGTACAATGTGGCCTGGAGATGGGCAACCTCCTCCCTCAGAGCAGAGAGTTGCCTGCAAATAGGGCAGCATCACAGCTTCCAGAAAGACTCCCAAAAGACTGCTGTTCCACAGCCAGTGCATTGCACTACTTCCCACATGTCTGTCTTCCTTCCTGTTTATCCTGTGTAAGATTTTTTTAAATTTTTGTTATATATAACTATATATACTGTGTATGCTTATATCATCAGTGCAGTGTGTTGGTAAGGATATGACAGTGGTATGCACCTTCACCCCTTGAGGAAATGATGTCATAACCCCTGGTATAAAGGAAATGGCACCAAGGGTGGGTGGGGTGAGGGAAGGAGGGGTCTGGGCCCAAGCTGCGCACTCCTGAAAAAATCAGTTACAACCTATGATGAGTGTTGACCTTCCTGCCAGCAAGACAAGCTGCACAACAATTTAACAGAGAAGACACCCAGCCAAACAAAAAGAGAAGAATCAAGCAGCTGAGCCAAACACAGGTAAGCCTTCCCTTCCCCAATACAGCCTGGTGATTTGTGCTCTGAAAGCAATCAACCCAAAACAAGTCAGCTGTGCACAAGGAAAGAAAAAGTAAACAGTATTTCAATCCCTCTGGGTTTAAACTCCCAATCTCCAAAGCAGTATTGCATGCCCCTTCATTCAAAAGAACTATAACAAGTGTAAAACATAAAGTAAGGTATACCTCCCTCTGATGTGAGCAAGACTATGTTTCCTGGTGATTCTGAGTTCGGTATTGTCTCCTTCCCAGCTTTCACTTAGAATTAGCTTTCACCTGAAGAAGACTAGCTTTTCACTTCAGTTTCTCCTTCAATTTCAGGAATTAAATATGTACTCACTTGATGATAGGAAGGGGAAGGGGGATATGATCGAAACATACAAATACATCACAGGGAAGAACAAGGTACAGGAAGGTAGCATTTTCCAAAGGAAAAGATGCTCAAGAATGAGGGAGCATGCTATGAAATTTGAAGGGAGGAGGTTCAGAGGAATGTGAGAAAACACTTCTTCATGGAAGGAGGGTAGATGAGAGTACAGCCTTCTGGCAGAGGTAGTGAGGTCAGAAACAATTATGATTCAAGAAAGTATGTGATAGACACAGTGGGATCTTAGAAGTAAAGGGGTGGATCAGAATAAGTCAATGAGGCAGAGTAGATATTAGGGAATGGATAGAGAACTAGAGCAGACTAAGTGGGCCAAGAGGCCTTTATCTGCCAACACCTTCTGTGTTACTGTTTCTAGGTATGTTTCTGCCAGTTTTCTTGCTCTTCCAGGATCTGCTTCACTGTCCCCATATGTAACATCCTTTTTATCTTGAGAGCAAGATAACGACCTGCAGGACTCTCCCACCTACCAGTACAGCTGTTTCAAGTACCATACCTCTACCAGACACAACTGCTTCTTTCTCCTCCACCATGGCCTGGAACCCAAATCTCCCAGATTCCCTGCTTTGTTTTATCATTGCAAGATCTTGCCCTCCTTGCTGACTCACTCTTTATGGCTCACAGAACTCCTTTATGGAGCTCTAACATTTCCTTATATTTGCAAATATGACTGTAATTACAGTACTGTCCTATAATAATCTCCTCCAAAAAACGAATTTTACCTCTAAAAATGGTAGTACCTAAAAAGAATTTATAATCAAGCCTATTGTTCTGCCAGCCAGTTTTATTTCTTCAAATTTTAATTGGGCTGGAACTATGGAAAAATACAGGTACCAGCCAACATCTGGCCATGCCAATACCTAATCAGCCACGTGTTCATGCAGGAAACACAACTACCCAGTGCATTCAGACAAAATCTAATCACTTACAACAACTGAGTATTGTGTTATTTTTTATATCCATGGCATTCTAGACAGTTTTAGCCCACCTGATAGGCTATCGATGAACATGTGACCCAGGATCAAATTTCACAGTATACCTAGGTCCCAGGAGCCCCTGTTTTCCAGTTCTGTCTGTGCATCTGAGAAGGCTGCAGCACACCAGGAGTTCCTTTGTGTTATCCAGAAAAGAAGCAGCATTCAAGGTAGGCCGTAGTTGTCTCTGAACCACAGCTAATTAGTCTAAGATAAGATACATCTGTGATAACTTCTTAAAGATCTTATTCTTCCTATCTAGGCAGATTAGCAGCAGGCATTGGTTTAATTGATTAATTTACATTAATTGCTTAATTGTTAAGTGCTATTTCACTTAAGTAGCTTGTTGTGGATAGTGCCTGCTTGTATGTTAATTGCACTTCTCCTGCTCAATCAGCAGCAGTGTGAGCTATGTCTAATCAGCCAGGTTAAACAGCAATTGCTGGAACTAAATAATCTCTCAGGGAATCAGAAAATGGTAACGTTGTTTCTGAAAATGGTAATGTTACCCCACACAGCATTGTGCTGGAGCTGGTAGTGATTCTGGGAGCCAGTAACTGGTTACTTTGTGCCTCCTTGTGCAAGTGACCTACTGTTACTCTCATTGATCATGACTAGGTCTTTGTCCCTAATATAGTCAGTAGCTGGTGGCAGGCAGATTCATTGTTTCTTTGTTTCCTGCTATGCGCAGCTATTGCCACATTCACCCATTTTTCAGTGCAAAACCTCTCTTTTTAAATCATGAGTGACTGTTCTTTCCAGCAGTGAATCCCCTTTCCCAAGTGGGGACCACCTGGTGCTGTGTTCTTCTCCACGGACCTTATTCCCTCACAAGTGAGATAGGGTGCAGTTGCAACAACGTGAAGGATGCTGCTCTCAAAGTGGGATCTACAGCCCTATTCAGTGGGCTACTATCCCTGAATGACACCTCATGGCTACTCCTGCAGCCCTCTACTTGCTGCAGACTACAGGGCCATGCTCCACTTCATGTGGCTTCATTGTTTGATGGGGCACAGACAGCTCAGAGCCACCATTCATTATAAGGGCTCAGGTGCTGTACTGTTCAGGACAGTTCATGGTACAGCGCAACAAACTAAATCAAAACCGAAGGAGCATTAAGGGGCCACCAATCAATTTGGTTAGATCTACATTCAGGAGTATTGGGTTTAAACATAAAACATGAGCTATAATATGGTGCATATATGTTCGTCTGACATCTCACTGTAAGATGCTCACAATCATTTAAAGACAACATTTTACAATGTGGCCTTTGGGCATGTGCAGACCACTTCAATCAGTCATATTTGTGGTTTTATCACATTGGAGCCTCCATGCATGCAGCGGAGCACAATGGGGCCATATTGTAGTCCAATTTGGCTGTTTTGGTAACTCTTTCTCAGAAGCAATGAAGAAAGATATAGAGGTTGCTCGTTCAAATTGCAATGAAGACAGGCTTCAACTGACACTCCAACCAGCAGTCTTATCAGTCCAAATTAGTTTGTGAGTTACAGTTGAGACCAGAGAATAATTTATTTCCCTTTATACAAGTTGCTACTTAGTGTGTGTACATATATAATTTATACATATAGAAGTGTTAACCCCAGTGGGTAGTGCCATGCCTGCCATTGCACAAACTGGATAGTTAGTTAGTAATTATCCTCCTAATATAACAATCCCTTCTCTCACCTTTTAGATGGTGATGGCAAAGACATGCACCTCATGTAGGTGCCACCTTGATACCCCACATTGCGAGGCCTCAGTGCCCCACATGCTTGCATGATGAGGAGGAATTATCCATAGATCAGTCTCCATCAATGGAACCCAGAATTCCTAGCATTAGTGGTGCAAATTGAATGACTCCAGGAACATATTTTACAGACTCAACAGGCCAATGTAGCCATGATGGAGAGTCAGCAAAATGTTATGCTTAAAGTAATGGAGAAACTGGAGTCCTTAACTAAGACAGGGCCAGCAACTCACCTGGTCTGGGTCCTGGTACTGTCATCAAATGGTCTGAATCCTATCTCTTGGATACAGTGCAGTGGGTGGTGATGGGGATTTCTCCACTTCCCCAATGCCTCTGTCCTGCAGTGTGCCTCAGGGTTTGAGCCTGTCGCTGATGTTGTTCGCAGTGTATATGCTGCCCTGGGTGCGATGATTTGACAAAACAGTGTGGAGTTTCACTGTTATGCAGATGACACCCAACTGTATTTGTCTTTTGCACCGGAACATCGAAGCAGTTGATGTGCTTAACAGCTGTCTGGCTAAAATCAATGGCTGCATGGCTTCCAGCTGGCTGAGACTCAATCTGGCTAAAACCGAGGTGCTGGTGATTGAACCTGGTCATGGGCATGATAGGTTGCCACCAGGGGTGAACTCTAGACTTGTTCTGGAGTCTGTGCCTCTGGTGGTTTCTACAAGGGTGCGAAATCTGGGCATGATCCTTGACTGAAGATTGATCTGTGAAGATCAGGTGTCATCTATAGTCAGAACTGTTTTTTACCACTTGCAAAACATTGCTCAGATTAAGCCCCTCATTCTACCTGAGTACCTGTCGACACTAGTGCACACCTTTATGACCTTTAGGCTCAACTGTTATTATTGTTCTGTACTTCAGGGTCATGGGAAGGACCTTCCAGAGACTGCAGGTGCATAACACAGTGACCAGGTTACTGACGTCCCTTTTAAGGTCCAGTCATGTGACTCTGGTCCTGCGTGCCCTGCACTGGCTGCCAGTCAGGTGGAGGGTCCTTTTCAAGGTGGGTCTTCTCACCTTTAAGGCCCTTTACAGGCTGGGTCCTGGTTACCTGTCTGAGCTCCTTACACCGGTGTCCTCTGCTCACTCCCTCTGCTCCTCCTCGAGGGGCCTCCTGGTCATTCCCAGGGTTTGGCTCAAAACCTCAGGAGATCGTGCTATTAGTGTCTCTGGAATTAACCTGTGGAACTCACCTCCATCTGTTGTCTGGGAGGCTCCCTCATTTGAGGTGTTTAAGGGGAGGTTAAAGGCCCATCTCTTCAGTCTGGCCTTGATAGCTGATGACATCTTTATTACAGACCAGTCCATTGACGTTTTGCCCACTGGAAATGTCTTTTTTTTTATAATTGTAGAATATTAATTTGTTCATAGTTTTAATGAAGTTTTATTATTTATTTTAATTTGTTGCTGTATATTTTACTCATGTTCAGCACCCAGAGCCTCTGAGATTGGGTGCCTTATACATAAAGTTGCTTTGCCTTGCCTCAGCCTGACCTCAACCCCTTCAAACTAATGACATCCAAGGAGGCGAGCTCTAACATCCCTGGAGACAGCCCTGAACTGAATCCGAGGGATGAAACTAGAGATAAAGAGATCCAGAATGATGAGGAGTATGTGGACTCTGAAGGGGAAGAGATGGAAGTCATTTAATTAGCTCCATTCCTGTCCTCAAAACTGTGTTCCTTCAGCCTCATTCCAGGACTCATGAAGGCCATCAAGTCCACAATGGGGTTTGAGCCAGAACCAACAAAGCCCAAATCAAAGCTGGATCCAATGATTCAGCAGAAGCAAACTATTAAGGACACATTTCCAAGTTGTCCAGCAATTGGCAACAACTTTACTAATGAGTTGGAGTCCATAGAGCCAGGATGATTATCAGAGAAAAGAAACATGGACAGGATGTATCTTGTCCATGAAGATTAAGTAAAACTTTGGTGTACAGCCCCAACCATCGATCCACAGATAGCAACGCTTAGCAAAAAAAGACTGTCCCACCCTATGTTGTTATTTTCTTGAAACATCCCAACAACAAAAAGGTGGAAGAGATTTTTATTTATTTATTTAGTGACTCAGAAAAAGACCTTTGAGTGCAAGCTCTTTTACAAAGGTTCCAGGTCATAGATTGCAAAACAGAGTACAATAGGAGAAAGCAAAGGTACATCGCAATGAATGATACAGCTTGGATTCAGAACTTGCAGATTAACTCAAAACATAGATACAAGTTAAAATAACAAGAAAAACTTTATGAGAAGTGGGGGGGGGTAAGCAGCCACAAAGTGCCTTGTCAGTAGTTCAGAGGGACAGGGATAGCTGACAGTTGGGTGAAGAAAGGAGGTACGAGAGAGAGAGAGGTAGGTACTGCAGTGGAGGTGAAGGTGTGGGAAGAAGGGCAATAAGGTATAGGGAGAAATGGGTGTGAGGGAAGCTGAGTGAGAAGACATGCTAGAGTAATTGTGGGTGCAGGGCATGGTCATGCAGCTTGCATTAGTAGTGATTGTTAGAGAAACTCATGGGACTGGGAGTTGGGGAGAAGATGGGTCCAATGAGTCCAAATCCTGTTGCAAAATCTGCCACTGAAAGGAGTGCATGTATTCAGAGAAGGCCTCAAAGAATACTTCAAGCAAAAAGAAGAGGGAAAATACTTGGTCAAAGACAAAATAGAGCAACATATCTACCATCTTGCAGATGTCGGCTCAAGGGGCAATGAATTCCAACAAAACAGGAAACAAAGCTATCACCAGGTCAATAATTCCTTTCACAATAGAGGATACAACTACAGTAATCCTTTTATAGGGTAGCACAGTCATGACATGTCCTATAGCAAAGCATAAAGGGTGGATCAGAGGGTATCCACATAGTGACCTCACTTACAGGGGCACTAATAATTTAACTTGTTATAACAAGTTACACAAAAGCAAACAAACAAAACACAAAATCAAACTTTTACTTTCATTTCTTTCTTCTAATTACTCTGACCAGGTGATAAACCCAGCAACTTATCTGGAATGGATATCATTAACTGCAGGTACTGTGGTAAATTTTCAGAAGGGCAGATTTACAGGATTTAGGGCATTGTCCTACATGCTGGGCCATTGGAGATCTAAGGGCTCAGCTCCAGGCAGCATGGACAGAGATTGCACACCTCAAATTGCATATTCAAGAGGAAATATGTTATAACCACCCACCATTTCCCCAAAATTCAACAGAAGCACCTCGACCGAAAGGGTAGTTGGTCTGGGAGGTTGGCAGGTGGTTAGGAGAGGCAAATCAGGGTTCCATCACCGGTGCTCTCCAACATATCACCTCCACAAACCATATGAAAACTACAAACAGGTATTTGCCTCTATCTCTGAAATCAAACAAGGGCAGAGGACACTGCAGAGCAGGACACTGCAGCACAGGAGCTAGCACAACAAAACTCACCCAAAACAGGAACCAAAACAAAAAAGCAAAAGGAAATCAAAGAAATTTCTGATCATAGGAAACTCCATGATTCGGGAGTTGATACCTATCTCCAGCCTGGGCAATGGTCAGATGTCTCCCAGGTATATCAGCATGGAGAGACACTGACCACATTGCTAAAATTGTTCAGGAAGCAGGAGAAAACATTGATGTCCTGGTACACATAAGGACTAACGATCTCGCCAGCCAGTCAGTTGTGGAGACGAAGGAATACCTGACCAGGCTGGGTGACAAACTATCATCCATTTCATCCAGCATCTCCTTCTCTGAAATCCTGCCAGTCTGGAAGAGGGGAGCAGATGGACAGAAGGTCAGAGAAGGGGAGAAATGGAAACTAAACATTTGGCTCAAGGGCTGGTGCCAGGAAAAAGGACACAAATTTATAGGGAACTGGCAACAGTTTTGGGAGTGAAAGTTCTTTAAATCTGATGGACTGCATCTGACTAAGGAGGAAGTCAGTGCATTGGGGCAGAAGTTTGATGTCTTTGCAGAATATTTAAACTAGCAAATGGGGAGAGGGGTGTAGCATCCCATACGCCAAATGGGAAGAACACCCTCCCCTCAGCTAGTGGTCAAACAGGAATTCAGCATTTTTGCAGTTCATTTGCATCACCAGGTAAGGAAAAGGTCCGCTCCCATATGACACACAGGGAAACTCCAGACATCACCCAACAACTAACACACTGAAATCTGGCCAATGGAAAATCATACACACAATGCTCACAGTCTGGGAAACAAGATCCTGACCTTCAGGCAATAATGACAGAAGCTAACCTGAACATAGTAGCCATTATACTAAGAATTATACTAAGAAGGCATAGACATACAGAAGGCCAATGGCCCATATGAGCATGTCTCTAGCCAAGCAGGTACATCAATGAATTGTTCATAACATTATAGTATCAAGACCAAGCTTAAATTTAGCATGGTCTGTATTCTCCAATAATGAACTTGGAAGGGAATTCCATAAGGGGATTATTCTTTAAGTAAAGTAAAATCTCCTTTTATTTGTTCTTGGGTATGTTAATGGGACACTGTCAGCTTTCCCTCAAAGTTTTCAAGCAGATCTCAGCAGTTTGCCTCTTGGCACACTCTTGTCCCATATTGAGTCTAGAGTATTACTGCGCATCTAAAAAAATGATATTTTTTACCTGGTTTTCCATTTTATAAAAAAGTAGTTGCCAGAGCGGTCTGTGTTTAAATCACCCACCAACCAGAAGTAAAGTAATACTGAGAACACGCGCCTGCCTGAGAGCACAGTCACGAAGTGCCACTTTTACCATACACATTGTAAAAAAGTTTACTTCAATAGATCCTCTTATTTGCAATCCTTATGGCTATCTTTCATAAAAATCGAGCACTGAGAGTGCTGCTTCATACATTTTAAAATCAATCCAAATTCCACACTACGCGCAAGACCAGCCCCACTCTTGCACATGCATGGGATCTTAGCCCAACAACTATCATTTCTTACAGCAAACTAAACTTTACGCAGATGACAGACTCCACCTAAGCCCATTAGGAACTAAAATACTGGCTGGGCTAATTAATAAAACAGTATCAGGTGAGGATTTAAACTGACTAGGATGGGGAGAGGGTCTAATCCACCTGATGATAAAGCAGTAAACAAAACTAAAAGTAATAACTGTACCTCTAAACAAAACATCAAACACACCAAACACAAGTTAATAAGAGTCTAAAAAATAAGGTACAAGAAAAAAGAGTCCTATCCCTAAATTGAAGGAGTATGAATGGCAAGATTGATGAACTCCATGTGCTGATATGTGTTAACCCTAGTGACATGCAATAATTGCAATCACGGAAATATGATGGACAGATGAAACAGATGAATGGGCACAACCATCAAAGGATGTACCCTATACAAAAGAACAGGACACATATAAAAGGAGGAGGGGTAGCCATGTATACAAAAAAACAATATAAAATCTGTAGAAATCTCCAATAAGATCAAGGTATATGGCTGCACTGAATCCATATGGGTCAAAATAAATGTGGGATGCTCACCACCTGTAATAATTGGGAATATACACTGCCCATCAGCCTGTACTATGGAGACCACTACAAACATCATGAAAGAAATTGCAAGAGCTAAGGAACTAGGAGAGTTTGTAATCAGTGGGGAATAAACATGAATGACATTAACTGGGTAGAAAATTCAGCACCATCTGCCTCTGGCAAACAATTATTAGAAGAGTGCCATAGAAATCATTAGATCCACCAAGTAAAAGTCCCAACAAGGGAAAATATTCTGGACCTTATTTTAGGGTCAGAGACACCATTATTGAAAACTGTGTAACAGGACCACCTCTCGGAAATAGTGACCACAGTACACTAAGGTTTAAAATAAAATATGAGTTTATCCCACAAGGTGGTTGCACAGAGGTATATTTATTCCACAAGGCCAATGTTACACACATAAGGAAAAAACTATAGAACACCACCTGGAACAGCTTGTTAAAAGACAAAAAGGCTGAAGAAATGTGGCAGATAATTAAGATAACTGTAACACAAATTGCAAATGAGTTTATACCCAGAGTGAGGAAAACTGGAAATAACATTAAAAAAAACAAAATGGCTCAACAAAAAGGCAAAAAGGCTCATCAACAAAAAACTTCATAGAAAACAACAAACACACAACACAAGTACTGCCATTAAGGCATTTAGGAATATTCAAAAAATGAGCAAAAAGGAAATAAAGAAAGCTAAAAGGGAATTTGAACAAAAATTAGCTCAGAGGGCAGAAAAAGAAAATTATAAGGAATATATACCTATATTAATTCCCAGAAAAAAAAACAGAATAGAGTGGGACCTAAAAGTCACAATAATGACATCAAGGACAATACACAAATGGCAGAACTATTTAATAAATATTTTTGTGATGTGTTTACAAAAAGCAAAAAAAAACAAAGATGAAACATACTGATTACAGTGGTACCAAGATAAATATCACTGAAAAAAAAATACTTGACAAAATAAAAAATCTAAAACTTAACACATCACCAAGCCCTGACCACATTTCAGCTAGAATGATACATCTTGTGTCTGACCTTTTAACCTCCCCTTTCAAGAATTTCTACTGGTGCAGTGCCACAGAACAGGAGGACAGCTTACATGGTACCTATACACAAACAAACTCTGGCCAGAGCCATTAGGGCTGCAGCTGAGAAATCTGGTGTAAAAATATTGAAAATGTGTCTTTTAATATTTTTACACCAAATTTTAAACATAGTCTTATTATGATCCTGCCTCATGAAGAAGGGCAGGGAAAATGTTCAACTGCTGGCCTAAAGGTGATTTTGCAGAGGGACTACGAAATCAACTTTCAGGATGCAGAAACACATTTTGGGCAGGAGCTGAAAAATGACATCTGTCATAGTCATGAGATAATCTAAAGAAATGGCTATGTTGAAAAGTTGGGGTAAAAATATTGAATATTACCAAAGTTATGAGCCTGCATTTGCAAAATTCAATGTAGCCTCATAATGTTTTTAAATATTTTTACACCAAATGTTCAGCATAGTCTTTTCATGACCCCACCTCATGAACAAAGGCAGAGAAAATTTTCAACTCCTGCCCCAAAGGTGATTTCATACAGGGACCACAAAATCACCTTTTGGGACAGATCTACCTAATGACAGTGCAGTTGTTCATGCAGTGGGGTCCCAAAGAAGGCATGTTGAAAACTGGGCAAAAATATGCAAAATGCCCCAGTTATGCCATTACGCTTAAAACCCCATTGAAATACATTAAACAGCATACCTGTTTCTTCAATTCACAGTCTGGCTTTGAAGAGTGAAGACATGTCTGCAGTCCAGAGAGGATTATGGTGTTGGAACTCTGATGGGTCAGTAAGGGCTGGTGGGTGCAGGGATGGGTGCAGAGTGGGAGGGTGGGTGTAGAGGGATGGTTGGGTGTGGGGGCAGTTACAGGTCAAAGACATTGATGGACATTTTATTTTGCAGGGTTTTAAAACAAAAACACAAGGAGGATTCCTCATCAGGACTCTGGGGTTTGGGCACCCTCAGTGTCACTATTATGTTTCTGGGGTGGAGTGGGGTGGTGTAGGGTGCTGAGAGGGAGGGTAGGGTGGGGTTATGTATTTCAGTGGTCCTGGACTGATGAAAGCAGACAGTACTACGACGCGTAGTGGACAAGGGAGGCGGTGCAATGAGGAGCTGTGATTGAGACACTGGGGACTGGGAACCCCACTGTCACTATGTTCTGCGGGGGTGGTGGTGGTGGTGCTGAGAGGAGGGTCAGGTGGGGTTATGTATTTCGTGGTTACGCACCTCCAAAATAAAAAACAAATATTGCGAAAGCGGAGTGTTCTACAGAGGTGGAAGCAACTTTTGCCAATTAAACATGTAGTTTGTTTACAAGAAATTTGGGAGTCCTTTTCTGAAAGCAAAAGGTCTTCAGGGCTCCACCACTGTAGCCCTAAAGAGGAAGAAGGGATCAGTGAAATTATAGGCCTATAAGTCTCCCACACGTGTAGTGGGAAAGTTGTGCAAGAGTATTGTAAAAGACCGATTATCCTCATCCCTAGAAAATTTTGACAGTGAGCAGCATGGATTTGAAAAGGAGAGAAGTTGTACAATGAACCTCCTCTGTTTTTCTGGGAGGATTAGCCGTCACTAGACAATAACATCCCCTGCAATACATATTGTATTTGGATTTCATAAAGGTGTTTGACCTTACTCCCCACTGGGCTACTACTAGCAAACTCGAACAAGCAAGGTTTAACCACACTATTGTTAGATAGATAATGGAATGGCTGTGTGAGCAATGACAGAGGGTGCATGTGAACAACCGGGGATGTGGCTAGCAGGGTTCCCCAGGGCTCAGTGCTGCGACCTGTGTTGTTCCAGATATTCATTGCAGACCTTACCACAAATCTGAAGTGTTGGGTTACAAAATCTGCAGACGACACAAAGATAGGTGGGCCATGAAAAACCTTGTCAGACTCTGCCTTAATACAACACAATCTAGATTTAATGGCAAACTGGAGAGCAACATGGCAGATGAAACTCAATATGATCAATTCTAAGGTACTGCATGTAGACAGAGGTAACATGTTGAAATGTTGAATACTTACACACAAAGTGGTACACCTTTGGAGGTATCATGCAATGAAAAGTCTTGAGAATCCACATAACAGGAGATCTGGGCTTTACAAAAGAAACTACAGAAGGTACAACTAAAGCTAACAAAATAATCAGGGCAATTAAAAAGAACATAATGTCTAGGTAAAGTGAGATTTTAGTTCCCCTGTACAGGGTTTATGTACGACTGCATCTTGAATATGCCTCACAGTTATGGAAACCATTTAAAAAGGGGACTGAAACAGGTTGGAGAAAGTCCAAAGGAGATTCAAAAAACAATCAAAGAGTTGGACAACCAAGGATATGATGATTATCTAACCTCATTAGACCTGATGCCCCTGGAAACTCAGTGTATACGGGAAGGGGGGGTCCTCTTTATGTACAACATTATACAAGATCCTGCTCAATGGGTGGAACTGGATATTGAATTCAAATCTGGGCAAATGGAGACTAGAGGACACCCAGTCCAGATAAGAGGAAACATTTTAGATCTGACAAAAGGAAGTATTTTTACACTTCTAGAGTGGTTAATTTATGTATGGCATTCACTTCAAGTGGAGGTAGGTGTGAGCAAAACAAATAGTTAAAAAAAAAGGCTGGACAATTATTTTTGGGCAGGTGAAATTTTAAAGTATTTTCTATGAAACTACTATAGGAGCATATATGGGATAATGCCTTTAAACTCCTTGCACTTCCTAGTATGAATCTTGGTATTTATCAAGGTTTTTTTCTGTTTTACGAATGACAGCTATAGTATAAAAGCTGACAATCAGGAGCTTGGCAAGTCTTCAGGTTCCTCACCTACATTAAATACTTTTGTCAGCAGAGAGATTAGCTGATGTTTAAATGTTTAATAGAATTCAGTATTAATTCCATCAGCATAAGGCAGTTTCCCTGTATGCATGTTTGTAATTACTTTCTCTATATCCTGCAGGATGATTGGGGCATCTAACCTATTTTTTCTACCTCTGTCAACTTGGGAAGCATTATACAATTGAGACAATCTTGGGTCCCTCTCTGTGCCTGTCCTATGGTGTTCTTTCGGTACAGGGACAGGTAATAACTTTGAAAAGTGGAAGCTATGCCTCTAGAGGTAAAGACTTTCATGTCATAATCCACACCTTTTGACATAGTGATTAGCCTGCTCTTTGCTCAGACAGAATGCTAGGAGGTGGCCAGCTTTGTTTCCATACTTAAAGTACTTTTGATTCAAGTAGCAGAAGTGGCCTTCTGTCTTAAAATTCTGTATATCAGAGCCTGAAAGTCTCTGTGGACATTATGCAGCTCATTATAAAGTTGTGGACATCCTGAATGTTTGTGCCACTTTTCTAAGTCTCTGAGACGAGTTTCTAATTTAGTTTGCTGTTCCATTTGATGCCATTTGAAATGGGAATCGTAGGAAACAATGACTCCCAGAAGTGTCACCTTCAAGGCATCCCGGTGCCACTTCTCCTTGGTGTCTGACCCGTGATATCCGAAATGCACCTCTGTATTGTTTCCCTAATGAGTTGTTTAAAGTCTTCTGTGACCAGCAGGGAGGAGTTCATACTCCAAAATGTGACTGTAGTCCAGTCTCCCACCTGTAACTCTACAGAGATTGCTGCATGGTCAGAGTGTACCTTAGGGTGAATGATAAATGTTGTTATTTTATGTAAATCTATTTTACTGTCTAGAAAGTAGTCTATCCTTGAGTAGCACTTACACAGATTTGAATAAAAGGTGAAATATTTTTCAGACTGGTGGAGTTCCCGCCACAGATCCGCCAGTTCCAATTCTTCCATCCTAGCCTAAACTGCCCGGCTCATGAGCTTATTACTCATTGTGGACCCTGAGGAGCTGTCCCAGTGGGGATCAGGTACACGACTGAAATCCCCACCCATTACAGTTAGGTTCTCCTTTAAGTCTGCTATTTTAAGAAAACCCCTTAAAAAGTCTGGGGTATCAGCATTTGGTGCATAAATATTAATAAGGTGGATTTTGTGTGCAATCACACCACCTGAAACTATGACAAGTCTACCATACTCTGTCTCTTCAAATTGATTATCTCAAAATGCACATCACTATGGAACAGAATGGTTGCCCCTGCCCTCTTTCCCAAGAAGTAGAAAGCTGCCACCACCTGCCCCACCCAACCTCAACTTAGTTTAAGATGCTCCCCTCCAACAATCTTGTTTCCTGTAGGGACCCAATATCTGTGCCTAGTTGTTTCAAGTGGGTAAGAATCTTGTCCTCTTGGCAGGGGGTTAACACCCTGTACATTTTGAATAGTGACCTTCAAGGAGCTCATGGGTCCAGGAAATAAAATTCATGTACTGATAGGTCCCAGCTCCTCCCAGTTACTCAGAGATACCGACCAACCCAAACAGCCACCATCCAGAGTACACATTAACAGCCCCACTACAGAATCATAACACATTATAACATTTATAACAACTGATTTTTGACTGGTGCAATAGCTAATCTAAAAGTTTGCAATCACATTAAGAAACTATTTAAGTACTTTCTAGGTTAGAAGTATCAACCTGGTGTAAACAAGGAAGAGGTAGCTGAAACTACTGCATTTGCGATAGTGGGCAAGCCTGACCTGTACGAAGGTTAGGCTTGCTCTCATTTAGTAGCTGTTCACATTGTTAGTAAGAGCTAATGTTAGATTCTCACCACTGTTTGCTCTCTACATAGAAATATAAAACATAGAAACATAGACTTTGATGGCAGATAAGGACTGCTTGGCCCACCTAGTCTGCCCATTTCCCTACCTACAGGATAAGCTGCAGATCCTAGTTAACCAACAGCCTATTTCTTCCTACCCCCCACAAAAATTGCCTTATGTCTGTCCCATGTATTCTTGAATTTTCCCACAGTTTTAGACCCCACAGCCTCCTCAGGAAGGCTGTTCCATGCGTCCACCACCCTCTCTGTGAAAAAATACTTCCTCACATTGCCCCTGATCTGCCCCCCCATCTTCAAATTGTGTCCCCTTGTTCTTGCACATCTCTTTTTCTGAAAGATGCTACCCTTTTGGACTTTGTTGATTCCACTGAAGTACTTGAAAGTTTCTATCATGTCCCTCCTCACCCTCCTTTCCTCAAGGGTATACATATTAAGCTCCTTTAGTCTCTCCTCATATGGCTTCTCTTGCAAACCCTGCACCATTTTAGTTGCCCTCCTCTGGACTGCCTCTATCCTGTCTATGTCCTTGCGGAGATGGGGTCTCCAGAACTGGACACAGTACTCCAGATGGGGTCTCACCAACTGTCTGTACAGAGGGATAACAACTTCCTGTTTTCTGCTGGTGATACTCTTCGTATACATCCCAGTATCCCCCAGCCCTCCCTACTGCCTTCTCACATTGCTTGCTAACCTTAATGTCATCTGATATGATTACCCCAGGTCCCTTTCCATTTTTGCTGTTGTTACTACCTCTCCCCATTGTGTAATCTTCCCTAGGTTTTGTTTCCCAAGTGCATTATTTTGCACTTCTTGCATTGAATCCAGCTGCTATACTTCTGACCATTCCTCCAACCTTGCCAAGTCCCTTCTCATCCTTTCCACACCTCCTTGTGTATCAACCCTGTTGCAGATCTTTGTGTCACCTGCAAAGAGGCATACTTTTCCTTCCAGTCCCTCTGCAATGTCACTTATAAAGACATTAAAAAGTACTGGACCCAGTACTGAACCCTGCGGTACCCCACTAGTAACCCCTCTTTCTTCACTGTGGACTCCATTTACAATTACCTTCTGAGTCCTGTTGTCCAGCCAATGTTTTACCCAGGCTACCACACTGGGACCCACTCCTAGGCTGGTTAATTTGACTATTAATCTTTTTGGGGACTGTGTCAAATGCCTTGCTAAAGTCTAGGTAGGCCATGTCCACAGTCCCTTCCTGGTCTACCCTTTGTCACCCAGTCAAAGAAATCAATTAGATTCATCTGACATGACCTTCCGCTGTGAACACATGCCTTGGGTCCTGTGCTCCACTGGCCTCTAGGGTGCTCAACAATTCTTTTCCTTCAGAAGTGATTCCATCACTTTCCCTACCAGAGAGGCCAAATTGACAGGTCTGTTGTTTCTGGCCTCTGTCTTGGTCCCAATTTTGTGAAGGGGAATCACATTCACTTTCCTCCAGTCCTCAGGTACCACACCATCTTCCCATGATTTCTTGTAAAGGGTAGTCTGTGGTTTCACTAGTTCTCCCCTTAATTATTTTAGAATTCTGTGGTGAATTCCATCAGGCCCCATTGCTTTGTCCACCTTCAGTTTTAGGAGTTCTTTCAGAACCCTTTCTTCTGTGAAAGGACTGGGATTGACCCCACTATCCAGAGTGCTTCTGTTAATTGGATTAGGCACCTCCCCCTCCTCCTCTTTTGTGAATACTGGGCAGAAATATTCATTCAGTATCCCTGCTTTTTCACTGTCCCTCTCTGCCCACACACCATCCATTCTATTCAGCCTCACTATCCCTCCCTTTGTCTTTCTACACTCTCTGATGTACCTATAAAAGGTTTTATCCCCCTTCTTAACCGAGTTGGCTATCTTTTCCTCAGTTTGGGCCTTTGCTATTCTGACTACCCTCCTTGCTTCATTCTGCCTTAACTGGTACAGCTCTCTGTCCTGCTCTTTCTGTGTTTCCTTATACTTCCTGAATGCTATCTTTTTCTCCCTGACCTTCCCCATCACCTCTTTTGAGAACCATAGTGGCTTTTTCTTTCATTTTGATTTGTTTATTTGCTTCACACAAAGGCTTGTTGCCACTGTGATGGCAGTTTTGATGTTTCCCCATTGTTGCTGCACTCCTCCTTCTAGCCTGTTTGCTAGTGCTTTTCTAAGGCACTCTCCCATCTTGCCAAAGTCAGCCCTCTTGAAGTCCAGTACCCTCACTTTTGTATGGCTTGACTCTGTAGCTGAGTTTAACGTGAACCACACTATTTGGTGGTCACTTGTTCCCAGATGGCTACCCACTTCTACATCTGAGATCATCTCACTGTCCCCATTTGAGAGTATGAGGTCTAAGATTGCTTCCTCATGAGTGGGTTCCAAAACTAGCTGTCTGAGGCATGGCACCTGTAGTGCATCGAGAAGGGTCCTGCTCTTGGATGTGGCAGCAGCAAATGTGCTCCAGTTAACATCTGGCATATTCAGGTCTCCCATCAACAGTATCTCCCCTTTCTCTGCCATCCAAAGAATGCCTTCTATCATATCCTTGTCCATTCCCTCCCCCTGACATGGGGGTTTGTATACAACTCCTGTGCAGATTGTGGTGCCATTTCCAGTCTCTAAGGTGACCCACAGTGCCTCCTCTCCCCCTGTTTACTCTTTTGTTCAGTTGCTTTTATCCCTTCTCTTACATAGAGAGCTACTCCTCCCTCTTCTCTCCCTCCTGTTCTCTCCTGTAGGTTGTGTACCCTGGTATGTTAACATCCCAGTCATGGTTCTCTGTGTACCATGTTTCTGTGATTGCTACGATATCCGGGCATCCCTCTTCCATCAAGGCCACCAGTTCAGTGAGCTTGTTGCCCAGACTACGGGCATCAGTACTCATTACCCTCCATTTCCAGATGGCCTTGCCCTATTTGCCCCATCCCTGTCCTTATTATCTTTGTCACTTTCTCCATTTATCCCAGCCCTTCTCCCTATCAACATCTCTAACTTGGTGTTTACCTCACTTACTACCCTGACTTTTTTTGGGGGGGCTAGGATTTCCCTGCTCCTTTCCAGTGCCTCCCCCCTTGGCTAGTTTAAATGCTTGCCAATGAAGCATTTAAACCTATCACCTAGGATCCTGGTTCCTCCTGGACAGATGCAGACCATCACTCCAGTATAGACCTGCATCACTACAGGTGCCCCCAGTCCCCAGTGAAGCCAAATCCCTGAGCTCTGCACCAGTTTTTTTTTTTTTTGTTGTTTTATCTCTTTATACTCCTCCTTGCCCCGATGTCCCCTCCTTCCGACTGCACAATCCCCCGACGCCCCATCGTGATCTTCCCTAGAGTGCCTCTTACCTCTCCTTTCTCCTCCATAGCACAACGGGTCTGTCCTTAGGTGGGTTCCAGATGGGCAGTCTTCATCTAAGGACACCGAGGATGGACGTTTTCCGCTGTTCTCCCCTTCCCCGTCCCCTGGGATGCCGGCATCTGAGGACGTACATCCCTAGAGGACGACGTGCTGACGCCGCGCCTCCTGGCACCTATTAATGTCCCCTCCCCGGACTCCTGGTTACGGAGCCACGACCCCCAGGTGCCGGTGCTCCCACTGACATTCTCGGGTTGGAAATCCCCCCACTGAGGGAGGAGAGCATCCGCTGGGGCCAATCCTCCTCCCCTCGCTGACTCCTGACGCCGGTCCGTTCCCGAACCGGGTGTTCAGCGGCGTCAGCGCGAGTGGGGTCCAGCGCCAACCTCAGCGCCACCGGCCGGGCGAACCAGTTTTTCAACCACTGATTGAATCCCATGGTGGGAACACCCCAGTTCACTTACGCATAGACAAGCAGCACCTCCGAGAAGGTTACCATGCGTACACGGTTCAAGGCCCATCCCCACTCCACAAACTCTTCCTGCACTGCTCTGATCCTTTTAGCCAGGTCATTTGTCCCTAGATGGACAATGACATCCAGCTCCCTTCCTGTGCAGCTGCTCGGCGATCCTGAGATTCGTTCCTGTTCCTCCAAGCCATGGCGCCAGGCAGGCACCTTACCTCCCTCTCCCCTTCCTCCCCAGTTCTACCTTCCTAACAATGGAGTCCCCCACCAGGAGTTGTTTCCTTCCCCAGTGGGGGTCCCATGCCACCCTTCTGTGGGTCTCCTTTGTGGAGGTTTCCAGCATCCTCCTTGGACTCCACTGTGGGTGCCTCCATAGAGGAACCACACTTTGCCAGAATGGCATATGAATTGTGGAGAGGTGCAACTGGAGAGATGCACCTCTATTCCACTACCCTCACCCTCCCTGAGCCCACTGTGGTCCAACCACTCCTCTTTCTTTGCAACCTCTGAGGCAACGGCAGTGGCCCTAGTGGTCTCTGGATGGGAGAGGAGGTCCCACAAATCCTGGCCAACTCCACCTGGAGATGAGCAACCTCCTCCCTCAGCCCAGAGAGGTGCCTGCAGATGGGACAACACTGCAACCTCTAGAATGTCTCCTGGAAGACTGCTGTTCCACAGCCACTGCACTGTACCACTCCCATCTTGTCTTATTTCTGGCCCCTTCACTGTTGTTCGGAATAATTACTCTTTCCTCTGTTTATTTATTTTTTTTCTCCCTACTTAATTACTGCCTCTGTGCCCTTTAAGCATCTGATCTTCCTGTTCTGAGACAAGAAGATCCTATATTTCTCAGTAGTCCCCTTACTTGCTCAGAGGCAGACCTCCAGTAGCTGGGGGGGGAGAGCTACTCTTAGCCTTCTAGCACGGTGAGTCTTTGCTGGCTCTGTGATCACTCACTTCCTGCTCCCAAACAGGAAGTTCCTGTTGTCAGTCAAATCCTGTGCCTATAAAAGTAATTGCAGTGCAGCACCTTGGGTTAGAAACTGTTTATGTTTAGGTGTAAAATCGAACTTCTGTGCTGTTCTCTGTCGCAAATGAAGTTCTGCTGTAGGTGTAATGTAGTGTCTGTTACATGCCCAGTGAACTGTAATTGTTATGGTCTGACTCTTTTTCTGCTTCTCTGCATACCTTCCCCTGTGTTAAATACCTCACCTCAGTGTTATCACCACTAACTGTTTCTATGTTCACCTCCATTTTAGTTTCTGTCTGTTCTCCTTTGTTCCCGCACCAGCTTAATCCTGCCTTCTGCCTAATCGCTCCCTCCCCCTCCCCTTTCTTTTGTGAGTTCCTGCTACTCCTTCATATGCCTGCTCACTGATTCTATCCCTCTTCCTTCCCCAGCAAGCTCCAGTTCAGAATCCTGCCCTACGGGAGGTGATGGCACTTAGCCACCTCCTCCCAATGACCCATAGACCTCAGATAACCCCAAGGTAGTGAAGAAACACATGTTTTCAGCATGCAGCACCATTTCTAAATCAGACTTTACCTCCTGTTCAGTTCATCTGTGAGCACTTTTGTACAGTAGGTTTAGAAAGGCTGCAGAATTTCAGTTGGCAGACTGCTCTGATTATCTCTCTGTCTCTCTCTCTCCCCCAACCCCAGTAGGGTTAAAGCCCACCCACCCACCAGCCACCACTTCCACCAGGGGTTGTGATTCCTAGATATTCCACCCTCACACCAATTGTAGCACTCAATAACCAAACACCCACTACCAGTCTCTCAACTCGCCTCTACCTCGCACTCCACAAACCAATTCCTGCCTAAAATGATCATTTCCCTTTGTTACCTTGATACATCTTCATGTCATTATCATGGCCTTAGCAAAATTGAACAAATGTTGTGTAGCATCTCTCTGTTTCCACAACTCACTCCACCTGTTCCCCATCACTGCCTACACTAGTAAATTAGAGTACACATAACTTTATCTTCCTTATGCTTCCAACAGGACGCCACCGCCTCTTATCACCATAATTACTCAGATAAATACAGGCAATTATCTTCCTGCCGCTCATTCCTCATAACTCCCACTATCATATGCAGCAATATAAACCCTCTCTGTCATCATCTTTCAACAGGTGTCTCCACAACTCCAATCAGATACTCTGCAGTTTCTACCCTCACTTTAAAGACCACATCAAGGACCCCTGCCCTACAGGAAACATGTGCGCTCAGCCGCTGCCCTACCACACTGTACTACATTACTGCTAAAGTGTCTACAACTGCCCTTTTCAACTCATTATAATTCTGTCAGTGCTACTGCTCTTGCTGTCTTCTAATGCTTCTAGGCACCCTCTATCTCCCCCTCCTCCCTTAACCTCTCTTCCCACCTTCTTCCTTCCCTCTACACTCTAGTTATAGCCCACACCTCCCAGTGCCTCATTGAATTTACTCTGCCAAAATTCACAACAGCTTCTACATCTACACCATGTCTCTTTACCTGGTCTCACTACCCATGGCCCCTAGTGCAGCTATTCTACTCCATGCTCATATGCAGTGCTCAGGATGCTAAAACTCCCTACCAACACCTCCCCCTCACATGTCTCCCACTGGCCCAAGCCACTACTCTGCTACAAAGCAACCACACTAAACAAGCTTCTTATAGCTCTGTTGCTTCTCTCAGCTGGTGATGTCAAACCCAGTCCAGGTCCTGCACACTTACATACATCAGACCTCCCTCTTGGCCTTAGACTTGTTCACCTCAATATGAGGAGTTTCGTCCCCAGAACTGACCTGCTACAACCACTCACCATAACCCTTGCTCCTGACATATTTATCCTTACAGGATTGTGGCTTAACTCTAAAATCACAGACAGCAGCATCACCATTCCTGGCTAATCCCTCACATGACAAGACTGTTCAGGAAGATGAGGTGGAGTGGCCATTTATAATCCTCATCAATCCAGTTTACCCCTATTCTATCCACATCCTTTCCTGCAATTTATGAAGCACTCCTAGTTAAGCTTTCCTTCCATTCTCAGTCCTATCTTTGTTGAAGGGGTCTACTGTCAGCCCCAGCCTTTCCTCCTCCACCATCACTGATCTTATTGCCACTATTGTGTCCCATTCCTCATCAGGTGAGCTCTATCTTATGGGAGACTTTAATCTAAACAGGCTGTCCTCTGTCCAACACAGAGCTCGAAATGACATTACCACACTAAAGTTATCACAGATGATAAATGAATCTACCTGTCTAAATTCAAAAACTTAAAACCATACACTAATTTTGAAACTAGACAAGGTTAACTCAGACTTATTTTCTTCTGCCTGTCTTATTCAGCAAAATATGCGTATTCCTCTGTATGACAAATTTATCGATTCTCTTACCTGTATTGTTTGTCTGATTGATGTAGTTATGGTTGGAACCTTTGTAAATGGGCTTTCGGCTGAACAGTATTACAATCCAAGAATTAAATAACTAAATAAATAAAATAATTGATTGGGCCCTCACCTCCCATCCTCATCAATAATCGCAGCTGGCACCCTCCCAGATGCCGTAGTAAACATCACATGATTTATAAGGTACACAAAGTTCACTGGTCTAAAGCCCCACCCAGGATACTAGTAACCAGATCCTATAAATCTCTGGACATCGCCCTCTCCTTGATGACTTGGCTAACTCTGATTGGTCCTCATACCTCTGCCAACTCAATGACACAGCTTTGGAATACTTCAGAGAAATATTCCTCAACATCTGGCACCAGCATGCCGAAATTAGGCACACCAGGGTTCATAGACACCACCTCCCCAGGATCAGCCCTGAATTACTAGCTTGCGAACTTGCTCATAACCAGGCCTGGAAGGCACACAAATCCTCACATTTACCTGGTGATTTTCAAATTTACCATACACTTTGTAATAAACATACAAATGCAATTAGGCTTGCCAAAGCAGAATATTTTCAGTAAACCTTCCAGTCTAATTTAAACCACACCTCCAATTTCTGGAAGATAATACATGCTTTATTCAAGCCTTTATTATTTAGGTATGTTCTATGACAGATTTTATTGATTAACTTTTATATTGTTGTTTTATGTTATTGTTTTATCTACTGGTTTTAATTATCTTTGTAAAGCGCTTTGGTATTTTTCAAAGGTGCTGTATTAAATAAAGATATTACTATTATTATTATTATTCTCCTCCCCACACCCGACCTCCTGCTCCAGTCCTCATAACTACTGACTGCACAGTATTGGACCCCTAGCAGTGGCCTCTGAATTTAATTCCTACTTCACCACCTGTACCTCTGTCTTTCTCTCCTCACTCCCTTCACCACCATCTCTCTCTCTCTCTCTCTCTCTCCTCCCTCCCTCCTCTTTAGTCAATGCAGCCTCCACACAGGTCTTCTTTTCCTTCTCCACAGTATCCACCTCTGCCACCCTTGCAGCTCTTCTAGCCCTAAACCCCTCCAAAGGCTGCTCCCCTGATGGCCTAGACCCCGAGCTCCTCTATCTATCTACCTACTTCAGCTATCTCCTCCCTCTTAACTTCCTTACTAAACCACTCCTTCTCTTCTATATGTGTCCCAACTGCCTGGAAACATGCTACTATTCTACCTCTACCCAGAGGTGGTGATCCCTCCACTCCTGGAAACTACCAACCTATATCTCTTCTCCCTTTCCTCCCCAAGCTCCAGGAACACATGGCACTAACACAACTCTCCTCTTACCTCACTGACTCCTGCTTTGTCACCTCTTTTCAGTCTGGGCTCTGGAAGCATCACTCTACTACTACCTCCTTCTCAAGCTCACCAACCCATCCTCTCTGTGATGGATCGTGGACTAATCACATCTGCTGTCTTTGTCGACCTTGCAAGGCATTAAACATGGTCTCCCACCCCTCCTCCTTGACAAACTCTCTACAGTTGGGCTCTCTAACTCTGCCACAAACTGGTTCAAATCCAACTTTATGGGTAGGACACAATCAGTTTGGATTGCAGACTCCATATCCCTCCTCTCCCTATCAACAATGGAGTTCCCTATGGCTCAGTGCTTGACCTTTTCCTATTCTGAATTTTCCAGAATGATCTTCCTTCGGTATGTTCATCCAGTTCCATCCACATGTATGCAGATGACACTGTCCTGTATACCTCTGGCCATTCTCCTACTGATGTTACATTCAGGCTCCAGCATGACTTTAGAACTGGCTACGCTCTCATCAACGATTCCGAATGCCAAGAAGACAGTCTCCATGACCTTTGGCACAAGGCAGAGACTCTTTTGCTCTCCTCCATTCCACCTTCCAGTACCCTACATGTGACAACCCTGAAGGACACCTCCTCCTTTCAATATCTTGGGGTTTGGCTTGACCAACACCTCAACTTTTCTGGTCATGTGGATGCCATCCTTAAAAACTGCACCCCAAGTTTGGTGCCCTATATATGAACCACAGTTGCATTCCTCTAACTGCAAGGTGTGAATTGGTCCAGAAAATTATCCCTTCAATTTTTGACTACAGTGATGTAGTCTATAGTGGCATTTTCAAGACTTCCTTAACCAGACTGGACACCCTCTTCCACTCCTTCTGCCTCTTTGCCTTGGACCCCCCACCCCACACTCAACACTGTACCCTCTACCAGTCTCTCATTTACCTCTCTTGCTGACAGGTGTCTTTCCCACTGTGTTAAATTTCTTTCCAAATTCTGGTTTGTCTCCCTCCTGGCCTATCTCTCTTCCTTTCTATGTACTCCTCCCCACCTCACTACCTCAGATCCTATGACACTCAAACCCTGGTAGTCCCCATAGATCCTCCACTGCTGATCAAGCTGCTTTCTCTCACCATTTCCCAAATTGTGGAACTCCTTCCCTCCTCCCACTCCTCATGCCTCCTCCCCTTTTGCCATCTCTCATCTACTATGAGACTTCTGCTCATCTACTGGCAACTGCTCCTAATCACACCCACTTCCCTTTTTGTATTAAAGAATATGATGACTACTCAATGAATATCAGCAAACTACCTACTGTACCTTTATTTTGCAGTCCATGAATGCACTATGTATCTCTGTTGATAACTGTTAATATGTGTCAAGCACTTACAAACTGTAGCTCTTATTGTATTATTACTGTACAAATACATGTATTACTGTATATTTACTGATTTCTGATGTTCCCTTCTCCTTTTCCCGGGACGCACCTGGAAATGAGCAATTGCTGCTCAGTGTGCTTTTCCTGGTGAAACTTTTCAATAAATAAAATAAATAAATTAAAGTGACCCAGGCTGAGGGCCAGCGGTGAAATGGCCTATGGGTCTATAAATAATAAGAAGAAGAAGAATCAGCATTTATATAGCGCTTTTCAGAGGGCTACGGTTGTTGAAAAGCCCTCCCCAGCTCCCCTCGGATTCCTGAAGCTACAAGGCTGGCAGCAGGAAGGGTCGAGAGGGCTACGGTTGTTGAAAAGCCCTCCCCAGCTCCCCTCAGTTTCCCGAAGCTACAAGGCTGGCAGCAGGAAGGGTCGAGAGGGGCTACGGTTGTTGAAAAGCCCTCCCCAGCTCTCCTCGGTTTCCCGAAGCTACAAGGCTGGCAGCAGGAAGGGTCGAGAGGGTTACGGTTGTTGAAAAGCCCTCCCCAGCTCCCCTCGGTTTCCCGAAGCTACAAGGCTGGCAGCAGGAAGGGTGGAGAGGGCTACGGTTGTTGAAAAGCCCTCCCCAGCTCCCTCGGTTCCCCGAAGCTACAAGGCTGGCAGCAGGAAGGGTCGAGAGGGCTACGGTTGTTGTAAAGCCCTCCCAGCTCCCTCGGTTCCCCGGCTACAAGGCTGGCAGCAGGAAGGTCGAGAGGCTATGGTTGTTGAAAGCTTCCCAGCTCCCTGGTTCCCCTGCTACAAGGCTGGCAGCAGGAAGGGTCGAGAGGCTACGGTTGTTGAAAAGCCCTCCCAGCTCCCTCGGTTCCCCGGCTAAAGGCTGGCAGCAGGAAGGGTCGAGGGCTACAGTTGTTGAAAAGCCCTCCCCAGCTCCCCTCGGTTCCCCGAAGCTACAAGGCTGGCAGCAGGAAGGGTCGAGAGGGCTACGGTTGTTGAAAAGCCCTCCCCAGCTCCCCTTGGTTCCCCGAAGCTACAAGGCTGACAGCAGGAAGGTACGCGATCTGAAGACTGCGCTCGGTTTTAAACCTTGGCGCCTTTTTTCTGCTCAGCTCCCTGACATTGTAGTACTTGCTGCTGCAGCCACTTTAATCCCAAGGAAATTAATGTATTTTGACTCACAAGACTGTGCCTAAGACTGTGCCTACGATACACTCTAGCCTGCCTACCTTAATTTAATTAACTTTTGCTGATTCTGGTACACTGCAGCTGCTGTTTTAATTAATTTTAGCATATCCTCTAACACAGCAGCTGCTTGCAGGCTTGAAATTTTGCCCACCCCCCCTCCTCTACCATTAATTAAATACACTGGTAATCCCGCCCACTTTTGTTCCAACCTATAAACTCACTTGGAGGGCAGTCCTACCCCTCCCCCTTGCTGCATCAGTCCTAATTCAAACCAGCAAGGCAGTCCTTTTTTTTTTTCCCCTCTACTCACTCTTGCCTATTCTCTATGTTTGCCTCTGTTCTACTCTTATTTTGTATGGAAAAGTAACTCAGACCGAGGGTATCCCAGTTTTATCTTTTCCCCTCACCTTTCGAATTCCCCCTGCTCCTGTCCACTCCTCATAAACTACACTCTATTGGAATACCTGCCTCTTGTGAATAACTTGTATAATTGACTGCCTACCTCTGGCCACTAAGGGTCTCACTCAAACTGCCTTCACTATAGGTGTCACCCTGCCCTTAAGTGACCATTTCTGTCACTTATATTCTTCTCTTATAAGGGACAATCTACTTCTGATTTACAGAGGTTTCATACAAGGCATACATAATGTTCTCTCTTGCATGCCCAAGGTCACTTCTGGTGGTATCAGGATTACTACCCACCATAATCATCCTCTCCCTATCTCATGTAACATACCAGCTGGATACCCTGGGTCCCACTGCCATGAATAATTCTCCTTTGTATTCTCCAACCTTATACCAACTAGAACCTTGCTCCTTCTCCTAACCTGTACTCCATATAACTCATCCTTCCAAATTGGGACATTTCCTTCTCTATCACCCCCCTAGCATGCCCAAATACCTCAAGCGCAATTACAGATTCTACAAAGAAGTTTGGGTGATGCTTCTGCGTTTATGCTTGTCAGGAGACATAGAATCTAACCCTGGCCCCCATTGGAATGCCAGATCCACTGATAACTCCTCTTGGTTTTCCACTAAGGGCATGAAAATTGCCCACATGAACATCAGAAGTTTACCAGCAAACTTTCCTGAACTTGAAGCCTGGATAGCCCTGTACTGTCCGGACATACTTGGACTAACTGAAACATGGCTCAGGCCAGAGATGCCTGATTCCATGTACAAAATACCTGGCTACAGCTTGTCCAGATTCGATCACCCCACCAAACAAAAGGGTGGAGGAGTTGCCCTTTATTATAAACAGCATCTCAATGTCTCTGTACTCCAGTCTTGGATAACAAATCACTGTGAAGCTTTGCATACAGTTCTACAACTAGGTGGCGATAAAAGGCTAAATCTGATCTGTCCTACAATCCTCCAAAGGGGCTCTCCTGGCTTAAATGGGCTCTTAGATTATCTGGCCACTCTAAACAGTAGATCTGAAGTCATACTAATGGGAGACTTCAACCTAGACCTATCAAGTCACGCCAGTACATATACTGAAGCTCTCGCCCGACTTAACCTCGCTCAACTTATCTCTAGCCCCTACACGCATCTCTTCCAACTCGGCGCCAATCTCTCCTGGACTGGATGGCTACAAATACAGCAAATAAAATAATTGCTGCAGGACCTTTTCAGATTCTATTAGTGATCACCTGCCTACGTTCTGTATCTGGAATGGCCACTGCCTTAAACCCCCCCCAAGAATCATTCAATTTTGGGATTTTGCCAAACTAAACCGAACTGCACTTCTCGAGGATATTAATAATATAGACTGGTCTCCCATCTATCACACTGATGATGTAAACACAGCACTTGAATACCTGATGTCTCAGCTTCTGGCCCTTCAGGATCTGCACATCCCTCTGAAAAAAAGGCGTCTTAGGGGCTCCCCTAATAAATGGCTTAAAAAAGACCTCCTTCGAGCCATGATAAAAAGAGACAAGACCTGGACCTTGGCAAAGAAGTCTCAACAATCAGAAGACTGGGTTAACTATTAACAACTGAGAAATGCCTGCAAAAAAGATATTCGGAAGGCTAAAAGGAGCTACTGCCTTAAGCTTCTCCAATCTTCAGCGGGTGATACCAGGGTTTTTGGAACCACATCAAAAATTTCATTGGGCAAAGGCCCAAGACGGCCATTACTGACATGACACTAAATGACGCAAACTGTAATAAGTTACCTACTATTGCTAATGCTCTTAATGCACAATTCGGATCTCCGCGAATACACTGAAATTCATCCAACCTCTTTCACCTCCTCCTGAGGTGCAACTTTCGCATGAAACCCCTTTTCGTCTCACATTAATCTCCTCCACCGAAGTGCTGCATCTCCTCAAATCAGTATCCACCTATGGATCTGCTGGCCCAGATGGGCTACTGCCAAGCTTCTTGAAGCAGCCAGCCCCTGCCCTTGCTGTTCCTATTGCAAGAATCTTCAATCTTTCCATAATAACCCAAATGGTACCAACATTGTGGAAAACCGCTCGCATTGTCCCTGTTCACAAAAAAGGGGATACCAAAAATATGTCAAACTATAGACCAATTGCCATTCTCTCTACCCTAAATAGACTTCTCGAGAAGGCCATCGCTACTCGGGTCACAAATTACCTGCACCTTAACAACCTTATATCCCCTACCCAGCATGGATTCGGAACAGGACACAGCACCACAACTGCTCTACTTAGCTGACAAATGCAGTCCTTACAGCGATGGATAAGAGCCTGCTCACTGGGGCTATATTTATCGATCTCACAAAGGCATTTGACCTTGTAAATCACTCCCTGCTACTTTCCAAACTGTCCGCCTTGGCTTTGACCTGTCGTCCATCTCCTGGTTCGATAGCTACTCTCAGGGAGGTTGCAATTTGTCCAAATTGAATCCGCCATCTCAAATCTTTCCCCTACCTCTGTTGGAGTCCCCAAGGATCTATTCTTGGCCCACTACTTTCTCCCTTTTCATTAACAACTTGCCTCCTTCCTGCTCCTCCTCGTTAATCCTTTATGCCGATGACATGGTGCTTCTCTCCAGTGGTAAAGATCCCTTATCAGTAAGAGCACATCTTCAAGCAGACTTCAACTGCTTGCAGGAGTGGTTACTACAGAACAGGCTCCTAATGAATGCTAAGAAAACTGTAACTATGCTTTTTGGCCCCCCGTCAAGAATCAGATCTCTTACTCCAGACTTATTGATACATTCTCTAGATGACTCCCCTCTTGAATTCTTTACCTCCTTCAGGTATCTAGGAGTCACTCTCGACCCATCTCTTGACTTTAACCTCCACATTGCAGCTACATGTAAGACAGTTTACTCAAAACTTGGTCTTGCCTTTAAAATTAGGTCCTCCCTCAATGATGCTGCCCGGCTTGCTATTGCACAAGGATTTCTCCCCTGCTCTAACATATTGCTCTCAGGTTTACCTTAAAGCTAGCAAAGGAGCACTCCAGAAATGGAGCACCTGCTATAACAGTATATGCAGATTTGCTCTCTCCGCTCACAGACTTACCCATCATTGCCTGCTCTACTTAAAACTAAATTGACTCTCCCCAGACTAGCTCAGACACTATTCTGCAGGCTGTACAATTGATAATATGATCAGAGCGGGTCCCTAAATACCTTGCCAAACTATTAACTCAGCCCTCCCAAGCATACCACCTCAGGGCATCTGCTCAAACCCAACTTGAAATTCCCAGATATCTCACACAAAAGGAGAATGATCCTTTGCCAGATCTGCCCCCCGTTTCTGGAACTCCATTCCCTCCCACATCAAACTCTCCAAATCCCACAAGGCCTTTAAACTGAGTCTTCGGGCACACCTATTAGAATCTGACTGCTGCTCTTGTGCTGTAACTTGAGCTTCTCTCCTAGCATTTTCTCTTCGCTATGGCACTTACTGATTTCCTACTGGTCTCCAAAATCTGAAAGTTTCCCACATCCAGCAGAAATCCTATTGTTATAATGCTACTTCATTTAAGTTTTGTTTGCTGTTTGTCGTTTCAATTTAGTCATTGATGTATCATCAGATGAAAATAATTAATGTAATGTTATCTGTTTCTCTTTGTCGTTACTGATAATGACTGTACCTGGCTATATACTGTTCAAATGTTTGTTCTCACCTCATGCTGTGTCATGAAATACTCTTTAATGTTGACTCTGGTCTCCCCTGTCTGTACTGTCCCAGGGCATGCCTGAATATAGGCAACATTGTTGTCTAGTGTACTTATCCGGTAAACAAAAACCAAATAAATAAATGCTAGACTGGTAGTGAAGTGACTGAATGTGTAGTGGCGGCCATATCGCACATCATCACCCACACACAGCCTGGATAATTGCATGCCCACTGCCCACTGCCCCTGAGCTGCGGACAAAAATTTCCTTGAGCAATGCTTAATATACATTTCCCTCAAAAAAATAATTAAATGAAAAGGAGGAGCATCCCATTCTCTACTTTTCTATCTCTCACGTCCCCATTCCATTTATAATCCAGTTTATTTAAATTCCATGTGCTGTGCTAGAAGCCACACTATAGGCCAGTGTCTGAACCCACAGCCAGGCCTTGATTCCCCACCATGGTAATGGGATACCCTGAAAATCCTCTCAGAGCAATTTATTTCATCCAAAATCCTCCCAAAGTCAGGGGTCCCAATTCCATCATGGTCCAGTCAAGTAAACACCCTGTCCTCCAGTTAGCCACCTTCCATCCATCCTTCCAGCAGCACTCCTCTCTGTGCAGGGTTAATAAAACAACTTTGTGTGCCTCAAATCCAGTGGCAGTTTATCTCACGTCAGCTGTAGCCTCTGACCATAGTAACATGAAATGTATCCACCCTTACGGGAGGAGGGATCTCCCAGGCTGCCCTGCTTACAGCAGAGCTCCCAGAGAGTTCCCTGAGAGTTCCCACCCCCCCTCTCTCAGAGCCTGAGTTACACCACAGGAACAACCATCAGTAAGTGAGGCAGGCTTATATTTTGCTGAGGTGCCACAAGTATGCAGAGTGAATGTGATGACTAGACTTAAGAAATGGTAAGTGACCATGCATGAAACCCTCTCCTATGCAAATCTAGACTCATGATGTGGGCCCATCCCACCAAGAGAGAAGATCTCCATACTTCAGACCATGCAGAAGACCCTCCAGCCCTATGCAGTGTGCAGCCTCCCAGCATCCCACATGAAATTATACAGACCTCCCTGAGACCCCAGTACCAGCATAAATGTTCATAATAATGGTTAACGGAGAGGCCCCTAAGTCCAAGCAGTCCTCCCATTTTATAGTATCTGTGATTCCTCTCCTCAAAGGCTGTTCCTCACTGTCTAGTTTCTCTCCATTCCATTCCCTCCCATCACCTTCCTTGTTGGTTATCTACCTCTTTCCAGTTTTCAGGCTGGGGCTGCCCCTCTACCCATTTAAACAATTAAGGAGCCAGCTGTAGAGAAAAAAAAATTAAAAAGGTCTTTACAGGAGCAGAGTACAAGACATCTAGACAGTCACTAGTAGGTGCATCAAAGGTCCAGGCTAATCCAGCACCTCTGCATCTAGCAGTCTATAAGAGCTACTGTGTGACTGGGGTGTCCTTGTAAGTGCCACACTGACAGGAAATTCTGTGTCTGATCAGGGGAGCAGATGAGCTACACCTCACATGGTAAAGAGTCTGATCAGCAGTAAAGATTGAAGGGAAAGAACAATTTAAGAGTTGCCACACCTGCTCGAAGAAAAGTAGCTGTGTTGGGAAACCATCCTCATCTCTGTTGTCTAAAATGAAGTTCCCGCTGCTCAGATGTTGGTCTCAGAGATAGTGCTGTTAATGACTCTAAGCTCCTTGTCCAGGGATGTTGGCTTGGAAATGTAGCGGCCATGTAGCAGGAGTAAGGTTTGCTCATTTTGGTGTAACCGCACCCCGGTGCCAGGCTGTGAGGGAGATATTGTGCTCCAGCCCTGCCATTTCCAACTCCAGGCATTTTAGGTCCATTCTGTGAAGGATGGGAGCTGCTTCCTGGAGAGTCAAAGGACTGAGTCCCTGCTTTAGTATACACCTTCAGTTTGGCTGGGTAGTTGAGTTGACTTTTAATGTTTTTGTCTTTTGCCTGTTTAATGACATCTCTCACTGCCCTCTGTTTTTTGTCAAGCAGATCTGAAAATTCTTGATCAAAATAAATATGTTTCCCTTCCAACTGTAAGTCCTTCTGCTGCCACGTGGTACACAGAATGAATTGGAGCTTTGGAAATTCCAATATTCTCACCATGATTGACCAGGGCCTGGCTTTCTGATCAGTGGGTTTCTGGACCAGTGAGTGATGTGCTCTTTCAATGGGAAGAGGAACATCTTAAGGGATTTTTAACACTGAACGCAGGAGGTGGGTCACACAATCTTCCATGGTCCCAAATGTCTTGTCTATGTTCTCCAGTACACTATGAATATGAACATTATTGCACCTAGCATGATTTTCCTGATCGTCCAGGCAGTTTTGCAGATCCCTTTCTCTGTGAAGTAAATAGAGTATAGCCCTGTCAAGTTGGCCTGCCAAGTCTGTTATGTCACCCAGGGTCTGCTCTGTGGCAGCAGTACATTTTTCCATCTCTTTTAAGTCCACTCATAGGTCAGCCACAGAAGACTCCACCCTGTGGATTGCCTTGATAATGCCATTCAATTTTGAAAGAATGAATCCTTGTTCTAAAGTGACCGCCAGTCATCTGTTTCATCTAGGCTGACAGGGATTCAGGCCAACTGTTTTCCATGTGGCCAAGGGTTCTGTTCACATTCATCAGTGTTTTTAACTTTGCCAATTGGATTTGTTGTTTTCTAGTCATTTTGTAATAGTCCAGGCATGTTTTGGACCTGTAGATGAGGTGAAATGTACAGTTTAATGCAATAAATAGCTTGTGGCTCCCGGAGCTCTCAGCTCAAGTGGCCATCAGTCCTGTGACATCACTGGAAGTCTCCAGCAGTACAGGTTGTAGGAAAGGACAATGTACTTGCAGGCTTGCTCAGCAGGATGGGTCATGTCACATTACACATAATAGTCCTTGAAACTAACAGTGCTATGATCAGTTTTCAGAAAGTGGAATGTTCTAGAATTGGATCTCTTGCCCCATGGGAGAACAAGAAGCTACCACTGCTCTGCAGTGCCCCATTTCCGGGAATAGCCCCAGAAGATGCCCTTAGAATACACTGGCAAAGCACGTTCCTTTATCCATTGCCAAACTTTCCTTTAAGAGTGCAACAGGTGACAATGATCTTGATACCAACAGACTAGCCCAGGCAGTTATCGTACTTACTGTTACTCCATATGTCCACAAGTTCTCACACTATGCCTCTGTGTCAAGACCTTCTAACAGTCTCGGTTCACCTGATAAACCATCCAGACTTAACATCAGTTAATCTGAAGGCTTAGTTCCTGAAGGGATAGTTTGATATTAATCAATTCTTATGAAAGATTTTCAAAACTTTACAACAAGCAGAACAAATTACTGAGGTTTACAGAGTGCTTTCAGATACAGTTCAGGCAGAGGTTGCTTGATGGTCAGCCTGACTGGCAAGGGCACAGAGGTCCTTTTGCCCCACTTAGGAGTCACCAAGTCTGCCACTGCTCCCCCAGAGCATGCCTAGGCAGACACAGTTTTTTATATATATATTTTATTTTTATTAATTTCTCAATTAATGAACAATCAAGAACATTTCATACAGTATACTAGTAGGTATTAAACCAATGGAGCTAAAAGACCCTTAATCACAGAAAATAATTATATGCATCTACCATATCAGTGATCCTTCATCAGGAGGATTTACTACAATCTACATACATAGCCAAAATCAAAGTTTTTTGCTGAAAATGGGGCCCAAGAGTGACATGGCTGTTTCCTGAAAGTTATTGTCCAAAAATGCAGTCCAACAAAGAACCACAACTCCTGGGGGAACGCATTGGCATGTATGTCTTCTAAAGTTATAATCTAAATGTGTGAGATGGCACACTTTCTGTAAATCACAAACATGTAAGCTACTAACGTAACTTCAATATTAATAGCACTAAATCCCCTCACAAGAAATAAGGTAATCAACAGGTACAAGAAATGGAAGAGAATCCCCTGGTACACCTCAAGGTAAATAAGTAAACAGCATGCAATTGAACTGTGGTCTCCAAATGGGAGAGGATATACTGTGATATCTCTAAACTCAGTTTCTAGTCTCAGGATACCGACCCCACTAGTCTAAAATGCATCATGCCAAAACAATCAAACACCATGCATCAACTCTGTTGCAGATCTTTGTGTCATCTGCAAAGACATACTTTTCCTTCCAGTCCTTCTGCAATATCTCTATAGAGGGACTGGAAGGAAAAGTATGTCTCTTTGCAGATGACACAAAAGATCTGCAACAGAGTTGATGCACAAGGTGGTGGAAAGGATGAGAAGGACTTGGCAAGGTTAGAGGAATGGTCAAATGTATGGAAGCTTAGATTCAATGCTAAGAAGTGCAAGGTAATGCACCTGGGAAACAAAAACCAAGGGGAAGAGTACACAATGGGGGCTGAGATACTAACAACAACAAAAATTGAAAGGGACGTGGGGGTAGTCATATCAGATGACTTAAAGGTGGGCAAGCAATGTGAGAGGGCAGTAAGTAGGGCTGGGGAGATACTGGGGTGCATAGGGAGAGGCATCACCAGTAGAAAACAGGAAGTTGTTATCCTATTGTACAGACAGCTGGTGAAACCCCATCAGGAGTACTGTGTGCAGTTCTGGAGACCCAATCTCCGCAAGGACATAGACAGGATGGAAGCTGTCCAGAGGAGGGCAACTAAAATGGTGCAGGGTCTGCACCGGAAGACATATGAAGAGAGACTAAAGGAGTTTAATATGTATAGCCTCAAGGAAAGGATGGGGGGGGACATGATAGAAACTTTCAAGTACCTCAAGGGAATCAACAAAGTCCAAGAGGGTAGCATCTTTCAAAAAAGAGGTGTGCAAGAACAAGGGGGCACAATTTGAAGATAGAGGGGTGGCTCAGAGGTAATGTAAGGAAGTATTTTTTCACAGAGAGGGTTGTGGATGCATGGAACAGCCTTCCAGAGGAGGTTGTGGAGTCAAAAACAGTGGTTGAATTTAAGCATGCATGGAACAGTCATAAGGCAATTCTAGGGGCGGGGTAGAAGAAGTAGGCTGCTGGTTAACTAGGATCTGCAGCTTATCCATTAGGTAGAGAAATGGACAGACTGGGTGGGCCAAGCGGCCCTTATCTGCCATCAAATTCTATGTTTCTATGTTTCTATGTAAGCCTGAAAATACTATCTTGGGCATCTGATTGTACAATTTACACACACCCTGAACCACCCATGTGGGGGGTTCTAACCCCCCACCCCCCTGCAACTAAAATATCTAACTCTGAGGGGGAGTGGACCTCGGAGTTAGAAAAAAAAACAGTTATGGGGGTGCAACAATGCAAAATGATGCAGGACACAATGTGGGATAGAACCCAGGCTCTCCTGACAATGCTGGCCGAGCTGCCAGTGGTTTACCCCTCGACGCCACTGGGGCAGCTCAGCCAGCCTTCTGATTACTCCACTATTTCACTTACATGCACAGGGGTACAGTAGCAAGCCATTGCATCCACTACCTTACCCCTGTAATGTCCATTGTGTTTCCCCATTGTTGGGCTGCTCACTGTCTGGATACTGAACCTGTCAGTCAACACTGCCCAGGCAGGTCAGTGTTGGGACAGTCAGCCTTGGCAAATCGTAAGGGTACCATGGGGGATTTGCCAAAATAGGTAAACAGTGTACTAAGAGAGAAAGCTTAAGATATGGAATTCAAGTCTCATTGTGTGCATAGTCATCATGTCATACTGTAATAGAAAAAACAAATCACAAGTGAGCCAAACAAAGTCAAGCTGGGGAATCCTGGACAACAACATCATCTGCTCTCTCTTCTTGTTCCTCACTCTGGCACCGTTGCTCTGCCTTCACCCTCTTGACCCATTTGCCTGCCTCCACAGGGTCAGAAAGCCCAAACATTACCTTGATAAACAATTCACATCCGTACATTAAGTTCCCTTAAAATCTGACAAATGCCGCCAAACTTCTTTCTTTGTTGCCTAGTGACATAACTAATGCCTGGAAAGATATGCACCATTTGACCATCCTGATACAGTGGACCATGCTGTTGGGTCAGGGCTAGAATGTGATCCTCTCCCTGATCCCAGTTGTTACCACCAGAAGAGTGCAGGGGATGTTTGAGGCCTCCAGCCACCATATGGTGTTATACAATACACTTTCTGAACTTGGAACTTATCCAAAGTGCCCTCTGGTAGAAGTTTAGGAGGCAGTATAGCACAGAGGTTTAGGGCTCTGAGCTGCAAACCTAGAGACCTGGGTTTGAATCCCACAGCCTCCACTTGCATACTGTGTGAGCCTGAGCAAGTCACTTAACTTCCTTGTACTTTCAGGTCGCACCTGGAAACAAGCTTATGCTTAGTGTGCCTTTCCTGGTAAAACAATTTCCCCTTTCCCCCTTTTTCAGCTATCCATTCCTGAGTAAACAATTTATGATGGTCTCCTTCAATACTCTCTGGGAAACTGAGAATGAGAATATTTCTGCATGATCTTGATTTTCAAGAGTATCCAAAATGTGCACAAAAATCCTGAGACTCCTTGACCACCTTGACTGTCACACTGGTAGACGCATCAGTCTGCTTCCACACCATGATCATTTCTGTTTTCAAACAGTCCACAGTGGATTCCACCACCATCAGCCTGGTATTAAAGTAGTCCATTTTCTGGCTTAAGTCAGATACTGAGGTGATTAATCTTGTAATTTTGAATCCAGCATTTGTAAAGTTTCAGTGTCTGTGTTCTGCTCTGAGATGGCCTTCAGTGCCAACGATGCTCATGCTGACAGACCCGCTGCCACTTGTCTGCCTTTCCGGGATCCTACTCACCCCGATCCTGTCAGGATTACCATTGTACTCTTCAGGGGTTATTCTTGGTTTCTATCTCCAGAAAATATATGGATGATGTTGTAAAGTTTACTTTAATTGCCCTTTTCTTTTCCAGCGATAGGAGCTGATGTAAAGTGTAACTGCTCAGCTCAGGCTCCACAGCATCCCCCAAGCAAAGACACAGCTGATGGACCTTGGTGTGCTTCAGGAAGGTGGCAGGAAGGGTGCAAGCTCATCAGTCTATACCACTTCAGAACTTCTTAGCCATACTGGTGGGATGTGGAAGCTGAGAGAAGGCACCTGTCACAGTGGGAAAAGAGGAATTAGGGTTTCTCAGAAGGGAGGCCCCAAGGAGGTAGGAAAAGGCCCCACGCTAAGGAGGAGCAGCTGCAGGTGGGGGACACTATTATTAGGGGGATTGACATGGGAGCAGGGGGAGAAAGGGAAGGGAAAGGAAGTGGTGTGCCTGAATGGTACCTTGGCTTGAGGGATGGAGAGTGTATCCAGAGGATGGCTAGGACAGCAGAAGGTTGGAGGAAGCTAGACATCAGTGTCCATCTGGGGACAAATGACTTGGCAAGGAACACAGTAGGAATAGTGCAGGATAATTTCAGGGAGTTACGAAGGGGCCTAACATAGGCAGCATGCACAGAGGTTTGTGCTGAGGTGTTACCTGCATGTGGTGAGGAGAGACAGGGGTACTTCACACCAGGGCATTTGACAACTGATTGAATGCATAGTGTATGGATGGATGAGGGATTTGACTTCACTAGGGACTGGCGGCCAGCCTGGAAGAATATGGGCCTCTATCAGGGCGTTGGACTGCATCCTTTCAGGAAGGGGACCTCAGTTCTTGGTGAGATCTTTGAATACTGCTTGGATGAGCATGTAAACTAGCCATGGGGAGACAGTAAAACCACGGGAGGCAAAATATGTCCCCCAAAGTGGATTATGGAGCACCAGGGAGGGAGGGTCAGAAGGCAGGGTTGGAGACAAGATAGAGTAATAGGGGTTATAAATTACATAAATGAGGATAAAGGATTAAAGGAGACAGGAAATGGTGATGGTAAAAAGGGAAGAGGTGGGTTAGAGGAATTCAGGGAGCAGCATAGGCAGGAAGGGGGAGAGGCAGGGAGAGGCAGGGAAGATGATGATGATGATGGAGCACCAGGGATGGAGGGCCACAGGCAAGTAAGTTTCCCAATGGCAGGGGTGCAAGAAGGCAGGGTTGGAGACAACCCCCCTCAGAAAGACTGTGTGTCAAAGCGCTAGGGTTTTGGTGTGGCAGTGTTCCACACTAACATCTGTAAACATCCTGCAAATAAAAGCGGAGATTTGTTTTTGAAACTGGGACTCCATCATTTATTAATGAGGAAGACTGGTGAGTGCTTTGCTTGCTTGCTTTTTTCTGTTGGAAGGATTGGGGGGCTAGCAACCCTCAGCAAAGCACCAGGTTCCCTAAACCATTGTGCACACCTGCTGCTTGTTTCATGTAGAGTTGGAGACAAGATAGAGGAATAAGGGTTATACATTTGTAAGGAGGGTAAAGGATTGAATGAGACAGAAAATGCTGAAAGTAAAAGGGAAGAGGTGGGTTGGGGAATTCATGGAACAGCACAGACAGGAAGGGAGAGAAGCAGGGAAGTAGGTAGGGGAGAAGTAATATGTGGAAGGCCACATACACCAATGCACAAAGTCTTGGTAACAAAATTCTAGACCTGGAAGCCATCTTGAGAGAGACTGACCTGAATTTTTCTGGCTATAATGAAGATGAGGTGCACCAAGCACCATAGCTGTGACATGACCATACTGGGTTATATTCTGTTCCAGAAACACAGTACAGGGAGGAGGATTTTTCTTATATGTGAGGGAAGGAATCAGTGCCATGGAGGTACGGGGGCACCAGAAGTAAAGAGAAGTGCTAGAGGTGCTGTGAGTCATTCAGGAGACAGGATCTGGGGCTGCTATCCATACCAGTGTAGTGTACAGACTTCCAGCACAGGGAGACAAGTTGGATAAGGCCCTGGGGAAGCCATCCTCAGAAGGGCAAATAAGGGGGAGGTACTGCTAGATGGTGACTTCAGTCTGCCAAATGTAGAGTGAAGCCTACCAACAGCAACGTTGACAAGGAGCAGTGCCATCCTTTTTAACAAATCATGGGAGGATGGTGTGGTACCTGAGGACTGGAGGAAGGTGGATGTGATTCCCCCTCACAAAAGTGGGAGCAAGACAGAGGCAGGAAACTTCAGACCTGTCAGTTTGACCTCTGTGGTAGGGAAAGTAATGGAATCACTTCTGAAGGTAAGAATTGTTGAGTACCTAGAGGCCAGTGGAGCACAGGACCCAAGGCACCATGGATTCACAGCAGGAAGGTAATGTCAGATGAATCTAATTGATTTCTTTGACTGGGTGACCAAAGTAGTAGAACAGGGAGGGGCTGTGGACATGGCCTACCTAGACTTTAGCAAGGCATTTAACACAGTCCCACACAAAAGATTAATAATCCAATTAACCAGCCTGGGAGTGGGTCCCAGGGTGGTAGCCTGGGTAAAACATTGGCTGGACAACAGGATACAGAAGGTAATTGTAAATGGAGTCCACTCTGAAGAAAGAGGGGTTACTAATGGGGTACCACAGGGTTCAGTACTGGGTCCAGTCCTTTTTAATGTCATTATAAGTGACATTGTAGAAGGACTGGAAGGAAAAGTATGCCTATTTGCAGATGACACAAAGATCTGCAACAGGGTTGATACACAAGGTGGGGTGGAAAGGATGAAAAGGGACTTGGCATGGTTGGAGGAATGATCAGAAGTATGGCAGCTTGGATTCAATGCAAAGAAGTGCAAAATAATGCACCTGAAAAACAAAAACCCAGGGGAAGATTACACAATGGGGGGTAGTAACAACAACAAAAATGGGAAGGGACCTGGGGGTAATCATATCAGATGACATTAAGGTTAGAAAGCAATGTAAGAAGGCAGTAGGGAGGGTTGGGGGGATACTGGGATGTATAGGGAGAGGCATCACCAGCAGAAAACAAGAAGTTGTTATCCTTCTGTACAGACAGTTGGTGAGACCTCATCTGGAGTACTGCGTCCAGTTCTGGAGGCCCCATCTCCGCAAGGACATAGACAAGTTGGAGGCAGTCCAGAGGAGGGCAACTAAAATGGTGCAGGGTCTGCAAGAGAAGCCATATGAGGAGAGACTAAAGGAGCTTAATATGTATACCTTTGAGGAAAGGAGGGAGAGGGGGGACATGATAGAAACTTTTAAGTACCTCAGTGGAATCAACAAAATCCAAGAGGGTAGCATCTTTCAGAAAAAGAGATGTGGAAGAACAAGGGGACACAATTTGAAGATAAAGGGTGGAAGGCTCAGGGGAAATGTGAGGAAGTATTTTTTCACAGAGAGGGTGGTGGACACATGGAACAGCTTCCCTGAGGAGGTTGTGGGGTCTAAAACTGTGGGAGAATTCAAGAATGCATGGGACAGACATAAGGCAATTCTTGTGGGGGGTAGGAAGAAATAGGCTGTTGGTTAACTAGGATCTGCAGCTTATCCTATAGGTAGGGAAATGGGCAGACTAGGTGGGCCAAGTGGTCCTTTTCTGCCGTCAAAGTCTATGTTTCTATGTAAGGGACTTTTCTCAGGCTTCTAGTCAAAGAACCCACTAGGGACAGGGCAGTGCTGGACTTAGTGCTTACAAACAAGGAGAGCATTGCAGGCATCACATTAGGCAGTCCCATGGGCACCAATGATTACTGTACAGTGTGTATTAACATAATGACAAGAAAAAGAGGCAAACCACATGAGGACGAGGGTCCTGGGCTTTAGGAAGGCAGATTTTAAAGAAATGGGAGACTACCTCAGAATCTGCCTCATAGGTGGATTGCCAGGAGAGGTATATACGCTGTGGGAAAAATAAGAGAGGGCATAATTAAAGCAACCAACATCTGTATGAAGGAATTCAGTAAAGCAGAAAGGAAAAGGAGACCATTATGCTTCTAAAGAAGTGGCCAAGGTGATGAAGGATTAAAGCAGCATTCAGGAGGTATACAGAAACACAAAGGAGGAAGACAGGGAAGTATACCAAGTAAAATAGAGTGAAGCAGGAAAGGCAGTGAGGTGAGCAAAGGTGCAGACAAGAAAAGGAGAGTCAAAAGCTTTGCTAAAAGGGATAAGACATTCTTTAGATACATAAGTGAGAAGAGGAACACTAGGGGAAGGATAGTAAGGATTATAAAGGCAGAAGGGGAGACTGTGCAGAAAAGGACCAAGAAAAAGCTGCTGTACTAAACTGGTACTCATGCTCAATCTTCACAGTGGATAAAGGGCAGAATGGACCACCAGGGAGTAGCAGGAATGTGTGGGGGGGGTGGACATAAGTCCATTTTCAGAGGAAAGAGTCCTGAAGGGACTTGCATTTCTGAAGGTGAAAACGCTATGGGACCAGAGAAGATACACCTACGGGTACTGCAAGAACTCAGGGAGGTGCTAGCGGCACTGACTTGTTCAGTAGCTCATTGGAAAAAAAGCATGGTTCAGGAGGACTGAGAAGAGCTGGCGTAGTCCCTCTACATAAAAGTGGCAGCAGGGAGGAGGTTAGCAACCATGCACCAGTCAGTCTTACTTCAGTGGTGGGGAAATGAATTGAAATTAAGCAGTGTCAGTGGCTCAGTAGGTAGCACACTCGCCTCTGAGGCTGGGAGATCAGAGGGCTGTGGGTTCAGTTCCCACATCTGGCACTTGAGTTAATATCCCAGTACTGACACTGTAATGCAGCATGAGAGGGGTGCTGCATTTCTGAGGTGCTGTCTTTTGGATGAGACGTTAAACCGAGGTCCCATCTGCCTGGGTTGGTGGTAGTTCAGGTGGATGTTAAAGATCCCATGGCACTTATCGAAAAAGAGTAGGGGAATTTCCCCGGTGTCCTGGCCAAATTTCCCTCATTCACTGAAAATACCACCAACAGCTTCATCTGGTTCAAGGTCAGTTGGCATTCATCTGTATCCCCTTCCCTGGGTCGTGCCTGAAAATAGGCAGGATTTGTCTAGTGCACTTACCCGGTCAACAAAAGCTAAATAAACTAAACTCTACTGAAAGAAAGACTGGTAGAGTACCTTGAATTCAATGGGCCTCACACTGCAAATGAACTACAAGGAAAGGTATGCCTTTTTGCTGATGATACCAAAATCTGCAGTATGGGTGACATTCGGGGGTGGAGAGAATGCTCAGGTGTTTTAGGAAACTCGAAAAGTGGACAAGAGCATGGCAATTAGGGTTCAATGCCAGAAAGTTCAAAATCATGTTACCTGGATCTGAGTAGAGGATGGAAGGGAGAGGTATTGACAGTTACTAAACAGGAACGGGACCTTGAGGTTATCATATCTGATGACCTTGGAGAACAGCAGTGTGACAAAGTAGTGCGTAGAGTTAGAGGAATGCTGGGGTGCACAATGAGTGGTATCTCCAGCAGGAGGAATGAGGTGGTGTTGCCACTGTATTGCTTGCAGGTGAGACCCCACCTGGAATACTGTGTACAGTTTTGGAGGTCACTCCTTAAAAAAGGACATAGACATGGTGGAGGCAGTATAGAGGCAGGCAACTAAAATGGTGCAGGGGTTGCACTAGAAGGTCTATGAAAATAGATTGAGGGATCTCAACATGTACACCGTGGAAGAGAGTAGAGTGAGGGGTGACATGATAGACACCTATACGTTTCCCACAGGGGTGAACAGGATGCAGGAGTGAAGTCTGTTTCAAATGAGTTAAAGCACCAGGACAAGGGAGCATGACGTGAAGCTGGGGGGGGAGAGTTTAAGAGCGAAATGGGGAAATACTTCTTCACTGAAATGGTCAAAGGGAGGTAGGTGCCTGGAACAAACTGCCAGCAGAAGTGATGGAGACAAAAACAGTGGAGGGCTTCAAGCATGTGCAGAATAAACATAGGGGTATATTAAGATATAGGCAAGGAGGAGAGAGGGTTGCCAGAGACCAGTTCAAGTCTGCAGGGACAGATTAGGCAGGGATCATCTGGTCAGACTGGTGAGCCAAGCTTTCAATTTCTGCTGACAATTTCTGTGTTTCTAAAGGGAAGTGCACACAATCAACTCATTCAAGGACATCACATATCATTGCACAGACAGTGATCCAAGGTGTAGTAGCCTCTCAAAATGAGCTGGCAGTATGAGCATTAATTGGTTACCAAACACTCAGGGTAATCAGTAACAAATGGGAGGGGGGATACCAATGAAGGTAGGATGAGGGGAAGGGAGAGGGTGAATTCCAGAATGGATATTATTTTCTGACCTGAATCTCTTCACCCAGGGTATGAAGGTCCTTATGATGGTCAGAAAGCCATCCAAAAGGAAAACTTACAATTCAGTTCACTAAAAATACCACCAACACCTTAATCTGTTTCAATTTCGGTTGCTTGCCATTTGTATCACCCCTCTCCCCAGTCGCCCCTGAAAAAGGGACTTCTAGGCCCAGTGGGCTTACCGGGTCAACAAAATTCAATAAATAAATAAGTAGAGAAGATTCTCAATCTAATGTGGAAACAATTCTCATTCATCTGAGAGTGCAGAGACAGCAATAAGCTTGACATATTTGTTACATGTAAAGTCCTTCTCTAAATGCCAGCATCTTGGAAGGAGCATTTCTTGCTGCTCTATTTCTGCATCTAGGTCCAAAGTCTCATCAGAATCTTTGATTGCACAGTCAGTATTTAAGAGAGTCTTTAAAAGCCTTTCAAATGTGTGTTCTCTGTAAACAGACTCAGATGAGCTTGGGACCTGAACTTGCTTTTTATTCAGTTATTGAGCAAACCTTTTGACCATATGGCCACTACTGGTTTAAAATAACTCACTTGCAAAAAATTGTTCTGGTAGCTTTTATACCAGCAAGAAGGGTCAGTGAGCTACAAGTACTACAAGTAGTGGTGACGTTGAGAACAAATGTGCAGTTCCTCTCTGCGGTAGTGTCAGAATTCTACTTCAACACATTATGACCTCCACGTGCCAAGAAAGTGGAGGAAAAACTTCATACATTAGATGTCAGAAGGGTTCTCAGTTTCTATAGATCTAGAACCAAGGACTTTGGGAATAACAAACAACTGTATGTCACATCTGGTTCAAAGTCAATTGGCATTCATCTGTATCCCCCTCCCCTTGGTCGTGCCTGAAAATAGGCAGGAATTGTCTAGTGCACTTACCTGGTCAACAAAAACTAAATAAATAAACATATGGTGAGGTGTCAAAGGGACACCTATCCTCTAACCAGATCATATTTAGTTATTTCTTTAAAAAACTAGTAACAGTGAAAGTCCCACTGAGGGAAGCACATAGTGAGAGCAACTTCTCGCACCGATCCCCCCCCTCCAAAGTGACATGAACAGCTCGACCGCAACAACAGTGCCTGACACACACCACCCAGAGCATCAACAGGTACAGGGTGTGGGGTCTGTGACTGGGCTGCGGTCTGCTTGTGCCACATTGATCATTTGCCATGTTGCCTGTCCCTGCCATGCGACACTGACATGCCACTCCCAGCAGTCCCATGCTGTACCCTGCCATGCCTCTTGGGAATGTCCATAGCCATCACTGTGCAGTGGTGATGGGGATGCATACTGGCGGTTCACAATCAGGGGTGTTTGGAGTGTGGAACATTGCTGTGTGTCAGGTCATGGAGGTGTCCATCAGGATGTGCGATGCCGGGTGTTGAGGTTCTGTCCATCACACTGTGCGCTTTTGTGGTACCCCCGTGCCGGTTCAGCTGTGTCACTGTGGGGGATGTTGGCGCAGTTGCCATCAATCTTCCTGGTGCTTCCCCCACTGAGCCATGACTCATATCCAGGTGCAATCTGGGGGGAAGGGAAAGGGAGCACAATAGAAAAGAGTACACAGCATCAATGAGGTGGTACAAAGTAAAGTGCAAACAGCATACAAATTCACATGGTACAAATGCAATAACCATAAAAGGAGCCAAGAGATGGTGCAATGAGCAGCTCTGATATGTAAATAATGTGACCAAAGCAGGTGGAAAAAATGGCAATGTGGTGGTTGTTGGGAGGGGACTTATTCAGGGAGAGGTACAACTCAGGAGGGGCCCAGTAACAGGGGTTGTAAGGGCTCTACAGGGGAGGGTGAATTACAGGACTGGCAGGAGCAGGAGGGGGCTGGGAGGAGATATAGCAGGTACCTAAGGAAGAGGGGGGTGGGAGACAGACAGAGGAGAGGAGTAGGTTTCAGAGGGAGGGAAGGTGATAGGAGAAGGCTGACTGTCCAGAAGAGGAGTGTGGGTAGGGAAGGGAGAAGGTGTGAGGATTCCTGGAGTGGAGGGAGTATGAGGCAGAGGGAATGGGAGAGAGGAGAGAAGATAGGTGAAAGGGCAGGGACCCAAACCAGTATTTAGAAGTGAAGGAGGTGTAGTGGGACTGGCAATGTGAGGGTAGGGGGAGGATAGCTATGGAGGAGTAGAGGGAGCAGTGATGAGCTTGAGGGGAGAGTTAGTAGCAAAGCCACAAAACGCATTACAGAGGGTATGCAGAATAGCAAGGGAACAGGAGGGGGCAGTGCAGAGGACCAAATCCATATAGCTGAAGACTGAGAGAACCATTTTGTAACCAACTCCAGCAGACATTGGGAGACAAGCAGTCTTTGTTGCAGTACAAGCACAGAAACATAGAAGTTGTCGGCAGATAAGGATCACTGGGTTCATAGTCTGCCCTAAATTCCCTACCCATAGTGCCACTGGAGAGCCTACTAGGACCAGGTTACACCCCTCCTTGCTTCCAAGATATCCCATGCATTAAATCCTGTGACCCTAGCCCACACCACTTCCACTGGGAGGCTGTTCCAAGCATCCACCACCTCTCCATGAAGAAGTACTTCCTCATGTTTCCTCTGAGCCTCCCCCAGCTTCATATTGTGACCCCTTATCCTTCAGCATCTTTTCTTTGGAAAATGCGCCCTTCCTGAATTTTTTTTATTCCTGTAAGGTATTTGAATGTCTCTATCATATCCCCATTCCTCCTGTCTTCTTGGGAGTACATATTTAAATTCTTATGCCTTTCTTTGTAGGGCTTCTGATGCAGGCTCTGCACCATTTTGGTTGCCATCCTTTCAAAGATTGGGCCTCCAGAACTGTACATAGTACTTTAGGTGGGGTCTCACCAGCGATCGATACTCCTCCCTATGCATCTGAGCATTCTGCTAGCCTTTCCCACTGCCTTGTCACCCTACTTAGCTATCTTCAGGTCATTAGAAATTATAACACTCTCTGGTCTCTTTCCTGTTTTGTGACTTCTAATACTCCCCCACCCCGAGTTGGTACATTCCCTCCACCCTTGGTTTTTGTGCCTTAAGTGCATGCTTTTGCATTTTTGGTTGAATCTTAACTGCCAAACTCATGACAATTCTTCTAACTTTTAGATCCTCCCTCATTCTTTCAACCCCTGGTGTGTCTACTCTATTGCAGATTATTCGTTATCTGCGAATAGGCATATCTTCCTCTCCAGTCCTCTGAAGTGTGGCTAACAAAGACATCAAGAGGACCAGGCCTAATACTGACCCCTGTGGCACCCTACTCGACACCTTGCCTTCCCCAGAGTGTATCCCATTTACCACCATATAAAATCCCCCTACTCTTGCAAAAAGTACCATGGGTTCATTTACTGTCACATGTACAGCACCAGAGTTGGGCAGAAGGGACCTCGGTTTAACATCTCATCCAAAGGACAGCACACTCTGACAGTACAACACCCCCCAGTACTGTACTTGGGTGCCAGCATTTAGATATAAGTACAATCCCAGTGTGGAGCTAGAACCCATGACCTTCTGGTCCCAAGGCAGATATGCTACCAACTAAGCCACACTTACACCGAGGTTTGTGCAGAGCTTGGAGTGGATGGCATTGATGTGGGTAGAGAAGTCAAGCCTACTATCTAGCCATACAGATTGAGACACTTTAAGAAAAATATCACTTCAAGATGGGTGCCATCCAGGGTGGTGAAGACGGGCAGGTGAGAGAGTCTGCCCAGTTTCTGGCAGGTGCCAAAGGCCATGGACACTGTTTGTTTAGTGCTGACCCAGAATCAGCTGGAGTGGAACCAGTGCAGGATATTGTGGAAGTCTTGCTGGAAGCAAGCCTTCAACCATCATGGTTAAGGGACTGGAGGGTGTAGGTAACTGGGTAATTGGCACACATGTGGATATGTGATTTTGCACAGGCAGAGGGAGGTTGTTCAAGAAAATAGAAAAGAAGATGGGACCCAAGATGGAGCCTGTGGGACCCCAGCCTGACTAGGTAGCTGAAGATGACAGGATGCCTCTTACCTGTACCAACTGTTGATGGCCCATGAGGTAGGCATGGAACCAGTCAATAGTGGAAGCTGAGAGGCCGACATAACTCAGCTTGTCCAGGAGGAGGGTGGGCCACCAAATCAAAGGCTTCGGTGAAAATAGCCATCATGATTTTTTCCGGATCCATCCCAGCGAAAATGGAATCAGTGACCCACAGCAGGAGGGACGTTAGAGTGGTACTTGAAAACCATACTGGAAAAGGAAAGGAAGTTGAAGAGTAAAGGAAGCTAGTAAGCTTGAAGTAGACATGTTTCTCTTGCAGCTTTGCAAGAAAAAGGAGGAGGAGATATGACAGAAGTTGCCAGTGGAGGAGAAGTCACCCTCTTTATAAAGTGCAAGAACTTTCGCAATCTTGCATGACTGGAGAACAACGCAGAGGGAGAAGGAGAGGCTGAGGATGTAAGTAAGTGGGGGAGGTGATAGCGAGAGCCAAAAGATGGAGAGGTTTAGGGTCCATCCCATTAGGGCTAGACTTATGTTGAGCGAGGAAAAGGCAAGCAGTGTTTACTGAGTAGTACGTGGGAAGTCAATCCCCAGGGAAGGGTGGGGCAGAGAAGAGGGTGAAGAAGAGGGGAGAGGAGAGAATTAATGATTGGGGAGACAGGGGGAGGGCACAAGTAGTAAAGAATGCGCTAAAGTGAGATGCAACAGAATGAAGGTCAGAGACGGGTGAACCTTAACCATAAAGGCTGGGGAGTGGACTGGGCAGGGGTGGCGTCAATATTATTCTGGAGGGTGGCTTTAAAATAGAGGGATTTACAGAAACAGACAGCCTTCGTGCAAGAATTTCTTAGTGTCCTTTAAGAAAGGAGGTTAAGCAGAGGGAGATAATTTGAAGTCGATAGTATCCACAATACATTTTTGTTATACTAAGACAGGGAAAGGACCACATAATGGCATTACAGCACACTCCACTAGAAGTATAGCAGTATCTGTGGCAGCTAGAAGGAATGTACCAATGGCAGAAATTTGCAAAGCTGCCACCTGGTCCACAGTCCACATATTCATATTTCGTAATTATCTGGACATACAGGCAAGAGAGGATGCTAGATTTGGGATTTCTGTACTTCAGAACCTATTACCAATTCTAAAACCTTCAAACTCGGGGTACTGCACAAGTTTAACTAGGCTGTTCTAATCAATGTATTTAGAAGGAAAAGTTACTTTAGTAATAGCTTTTCTTCTAATGGATTAGAGCAGTCAATCAAACTAACATTACCTGACTCCCTCTTTTAGGATTCGGTTATTAGGTTCTTCAGAATCATTCATTATTATTAATAGCATGACATTTTAATGATTGCTGATGTTTGTTCTATGACATTAAAACCATTTTTAATATGAAATGTATACTGTTATAACTGGAATATTAATTTAATTTATGTCTCGAGTCTCTTGGCTTCTTTACCTCAAATAAACTACTGCTGGAATGCTGTGAGACTCAAGACCAGCACAGTGAGAGAAAATATTTGAAGAAAGATTTCAAGTTCCAGGGCACTGTGCACCTCGTGGAGATGATGCCCATGTTTGGCTGGTTGTTCTAATCTGTAAGAAGAAAATCTGTTACTATAGTGAGTAACTTTTCCTTTTTATGACTAAAATAAACTAACAAGCAGCAGGAAGTGCTTCCCAGCTGTATGGGCCACAGAGAGCACTGATAGAATTCTGGTCTGAGCCATATTAAAGGGAATGCTCATTTTATTATTTCAAATGTAAAGAAAAATCCTAAATCAGACTCCAAATGTGGAGAGAAGGGCATCATCATACAAAACAGGAATTAAGGACAGGTAAAATGGAACAAAATATAGAAGCCAGCATTTTCCTGACCATGTACTGTTGCTTTAAGCAAGTTTCTACATTGTGTAGCGATGGGTGTAAAAGGATTTAAGCAAGAATAAAGAGACAGTTGGCTCAGCAGATTGCCAAGGCGGTTGAGATGAGATTTCCAAAGGGAAGGGAACATTGTTTAACCAGGAGTAGCACACTAAGTCGAAGCTTGTTTCAGATGCGACCTGGGAGCACAAGAATGTTAAATGACTTGCTCAGGATCACACAGTATGCATCTAGGTGGCTCTGGGATTCAAACCCAGATCTCCAGATCTGCAGCTCAGAGCCATAACTCACTCAGTATACTACCTCCAAAGCCAGGGCCACAGTAATGGGGGGACAAGTGGGATTTGTCCTGGGCCCCAAGCTCAAGGAGGGGCCCACCTGAGGAGCTGATATTACCTCCGCATTAGCTGGTATGGGAGACAGGAGCCAGTTTTAAGTCACTTGTCCTGGGCCCCAAAATTTCTAGCTGCATCCCTGTACAAAGCAATCAATTAAAGGGGAACAGTCAACACCATGGGCCCCACACTCAGATGCGGACTGGTACCAATGTGCACTTTGTGTGCAAACACATTTTGGTTTAGTAGTAGTAAAAATGTTTATTTATACAGGGTAAAAAGAAGATTTTACAAACACCATTAGGTCATCAAGTGTCCTGTTTAGAAGTTGACTTTGTAGCTTGTTAAAACATTAAACATTTAAAATGTGCACATAAAATGGTTAGCATACAGCGTATAATACAACTTCATTTAGCACTCACCTAAACCATCAATAAAACTGCTCACCAGTATTACGGTGTTTAATTTATTTAAGTGCATGGTGAGAAAAATATGCCCAGACACATTTCAGAACACGCATGTTCCTTCTCAATGATCAATTGAGAAAGGAACATGCGTTGTTCCGAAACTCATCTGGGCATATTTTTCTTGCACCATGCACTTTAAAATAAAATGAAGCACTGTTATAAAGTTGGTGAGCAGTTTTTATTGACAGTTTGGGTGAGTGCTGGATCTCATATATTTTGAGTAGTTTTTATCCAGGCACCCCTATTCCCAGTGCAGACCTCCTTCTTGTATGTTTCACAACTTTCATTTATCTCAGTAACATTCACTACAGTTTAGAAGTTGCTTATACACAGGTTTGTTATACTGTATTCATCTATTACAGGTGCATCTAAATTGTAGTTCTCGTTTCATAGCATCTCTGAAAGCATTTATGGATATTTCAAATGTGCTCATGCTTGGGGCGATTTTATTCTATGGGAATAAAATACTTACTGTAGTACAGAAGATTATATCAGACTAATTTTGCTTAGTTCTAGGCCAACATCTTCTCTAATTACAAAGTTCAGAATCCCCTTCAGCTAACATCAGAGCAGTACTGCAGAGTGGAGTCTCAATAGCCTGCAGGGTTTATATAAGCTCTGAACTTTTGTTTGCTGGCTCTGCTGTCCTCCGTGGGCTAAATACAGTCACAGAAGACTGTACTTAGCTCCTGGAGAAAAGCAGAGCAGGAAAACATCTGACCGTAGATTATAAAAGCTCTAACATGCATTGCAGGCTGTTGAATCTCCCACTGCTGCAGTACTGCTCTGATATCAGCTGCAGGGAATTCTGGGACTTGTAGTTACAGAAGAAGTCAGCCTAGAACTAAGCAAAATTATTCGGATACACTCTATTATACTACAGTAAATTGTAAATAAACCAAAATGTGTTTGCACACAAGACCCCAATATTCAGAACTGTGCCTGGCAATGGTGCATGTGATGATGTTAGGGTGCAACTGAGTTGCGCTGGTGTAACTCAGGGATATATTCAAAAGACATGAGCAATGGTGCATCTCTCTGAATATATCAGGCAATGTGCACTGTACAAATACAATGCACTGGTGCATCTCCTCCAGACAGGGTTGAATACCAGGAATGGGAACAGCATCAGTGCAACAGAGTTACGCCAGCGCAATTCCCGCTATTCAGCTGGCAGCATGCAAATGGGGCCATAATGTATGCAAGGCACAAATGGGACCATTTGCATGTCATTAGGGCCCCATTTGCATGAGTTGTGCAGGGCAGGCCAGCGAAATGTGCCTGACATCCTGCACAGCATGCATGCACCCAAAGGACATCTAGTGACACCCCCCATAGCCACGATCACCAAATAGAATGAAAATATATATCCCTGGCAGTCCAGTGGGACCCTCCTCCCTGTAGCCATGATCATCATAATATACCCATGTACTTATTCCCTGGTAGTCTATGTGGCACCCCTCTCTTTCCCATAGTCGATCACTAAAGAAAATACTAAATCCCTGGCAGTCGAAGTGGTGACTCCCCACCCCACCCTTAAACTATAATCAGCCGATAATTCAATGGAATATTCTTGGTGGTCCAGTGGCACTTTCAATTCATTAGATCTCCTGCACTAACATCCCCGTCATCAGCAGGCAGCTGCAATCCTGCTCTACAAAATGACTTCATTCACATATTTGTGAATGACTATTGTAGTATGCATCGTAAGCCCATTGGTCCACAGTGTGGACAATGGCCTTACAGTGGATACTGTAAGTTGTCATTTAGCAGGCAGCTGGATGGTAAGTGGATGGATTGGCAGCTGCCTGCCGATGATGGGGGTGCTGGTGGGCAGGGGGGTCTGGTGGGGTGCCACTGGATCACCAGGGATGTATTTCCATTGGGTTTACTTAGTATTTGGGGTTACAGTTAGGGTTAGGATTACCACTGCACTGCCAGGGATTTTAATTATTTTCTATTTGGTGATCATGGCTACGGGAGGGAGGGGATAGCTCTGAACTGCCAGGGATATTTACTTCTTGTACAGGTGGTGATCACGGCTATGGGGGAGGGGGGGGTACCACTACACTACCAGGGAATATGTAAAGGGGTATTTTACAGTGATCATGGCTATGAGGAGGGGGGTACCACTAGACTACCAGAGATACATATTTCATTTGTTTTTGGTGATCACAGCTATGGGAAGGGTGGAAAGTACCACTGGACCATCAGGGTGTTATGTGGATGCTTGTGGATGGTGTTCTGGGGGGGGGAGTCACCCATGGCTGGCAGCCACTGTCTTGTGCCCTGCACTACAGTGACCCACCTGTGGGTGGCTACCATTTGAGCCTTCTCTTTGGGCTCAGCTTCATGCACCAGTATACAGCACATCTCAAAGTTGTGCCAGTACATGCACCACACATCTATGGCTGAATATCGTGATGTGCCTCATATGCATGGGCACATCCCAGAGATGTGCCGACATTATCCTTGCACCTCCCATGCATCGGGACTTGTGCTACACAAGTCCCTCTTTGAATATTGCCTTGGGTGCATTTCTGGAGTTGTAAGTGCAACCAGTTGCATCAGGTGCAACCCCATTTGAATATCTGGGCCAAAGTGCACATTGGGACTGGCACAACACTTGAGTGTGGGGCCCTTTGTGCTGACTTTGCTTCTTTAAATTAGCAATTTTACGATTCTAGAATTGCTTAGAATTTCTACAGCTGCTCTCTTCATAGCTGAATTCTTAGCGGACTATTCAGAAAACATTCAGCCTCTGGTTCTGCCCTATAGATTTTGAGAATGAGCTGCTGTAGCAACCAACACCTATGGCACCTACCCCAGAAATTACTCCCCAGCCCCAAAAATGACTCTCTAGCTGCTAACGCCAGAAAGAAAAGACACATTTCAAGTCTAGGCTGGCTGCACCCTGGTGAATTCCACTTTCTTGATTTGCTGCTATCTGTCAAGCATAAAGAATGCATTAAGTTTTGTAGCCTGAAGGCACCCATCTACACTTTTGAGTTGCTTTACTTGTGAGAGTGTGTACCTGAACTGATATAGGTAACACGGCATCTCTGTGAATTAGGCTATGTTTCCCTAGTGAACTGGCCCTTTTAAAAAGACAAACATGATTTCATGTTGCTTGTTTATTTATTTAGAAATGGTGACTGGGAGAGGCACACTGTGTCAAGGCTCATTTCAAGATGAGACCCCCCCACTACAGTGAAATATATGGGATGAATATATAACAGGTTATTGAAAAATAGAATTGAATTACACAGGCAACATCAAATAATGTTTATGGCTTTTTAATGCAATCATTAGCTTGATTCCAGGTAGGAATCTCAGTGCCAAATGGATGGACTTTAGTCTTGTTTGCCCTGTACAATCTCTGCATGCTGTGTCTGCTTTGCACACCAGCATTACTTACCAACACGTTGGTTCATGTCTTGATCCTAGTAGGGTGGCAACATCTGCTCATATACAAACAACTGTCCTCAAGGAGTTTCTCCTCAAATCTCCACCCGAGAAAATAGATGTTGTTTTTTTCTATTGTTACCAATAGGCAGAACCGCTTCCCCACATGATGATTATAATGCCCACATCTTTCGTTATTTTTTTAATTCTCTGTTTATTAATCACTCTATCAAATTTACAGGTGCATCACGCTACAGACATTGCTAAGATGAAATACAGAAACATCACTGCCAAAATCTCATGCCATTGTGGGATGAAAGAGGCAGAACAGTTAGCCATCAATCATAGCCTATCTAACAGTGTAATAATAAAATCAAATAACTTTTCAACTTTACTTCTGTGTCATGTTTCCTTGGAGGACAGTACATTGTATATAGAGCACATAATGGTTGTCAAGGTCTCCTAGCATGAACAGTGTTTGGTCTCACCCCTCAGCTAAGTCAGCAGTATGTCCATCCTCAGGGGATAACATCCAGCCTGTGAACCATTAGCCAGATTAGCCAGATATGCCACTGATTAGTAAAAGTGGCCATCACTTGAGGTCAATAACTGAGGCCTGCTGTGAGGCACTCCGTTTTATAAATGATCATCCCAGGATTTTCCCAATCCTGCTGGCCAGGTCTGTCAGGCATTATACATCTCCAAATAAGTGTTTTTTTTTTTTGCCACAAACTAAAGTTACCCAAATACCCAGCTGCTTCTGATAAAGTTTTTCTTTGATTTTGGAGGGGGGTATCAGGAATAATGTTATATGTATCATCAAGTCACCAAAACTCAGCAGTAATTCTCACAGAGCAATCTCCACTGCTGCCCAAAATGGTTTATTGACTGGACAGTACCAGAAGATATGGGTATGGATGGCTGGGGAGGTTCCACATCCTCTCCAATACAATGCCCTTGACTGAGGGTCAAATGTATCTGTTATATGCAGTGTGTGGAAATATCATACTGTCTTCCATCCAAATTCCTTCTGTTGAAATCTAGATGCAAGTTTATGTTTCCTAAAACAAGCCATCTGCCATTCCTGTATGAAACAGGAGTACCTGTTTCAGTCTCCCACTTCTCTCTCACTCTATTTGTCATCTCTCCCTCACTTTGCTGCAAAGCTCTATATGCTAAGGATATAAACTGTGGTGGACTAGTGATTTCCATGATTTTAATATGAAAGGCTAGAAATTACCTAGTCGAATCCTTGTCCCATTCAAGCCCTAACCTGTTCCCCAGATAGTTTCTAATCTGAAGATATCTGTACTGGTCTGTTTGCACAGGATGGAATTCTTGCTGGAGCTGGGCAAAACTCTAAAAACTCAATTACTAAAGTATTGACAATGATGCCTTAGTCCACTTATATTCCATCTTTGAAAAGAATTATCTAATCTAATTGGACTGAATTGTTCATCTGCAATTATCCATTCCAGGTATCTGGCATCTTTTCATATTGTCAGCAATGTGAGTAATGATCTCCAGACCATTAGTAATGGTTGCATTAAGTGGGACTGGACCTCTAAGCTCAGAGCACCTCGAATGGGGCAAAGAGCAGATCAATTAAGCCAGTATCATTCTCCCACAGTTCTACCTCCTCTTTCCAGTGGCGGACCGGGATGGTTCGAGCCAGCTTATTATATGTTGTACCTGTGCTACTTTATAGTAATCCTGTAAGTTAGGAGGGTATGACCCCTTTAATGTAGGCAACTGTAGAGACATATTTTGTTATTGTATCCATATGCAGTTAAACCCTGATACCAGATGATATACTTATTTCAGATAAGAAATGAAGTTTATAGTTTATATTTTAGCCGCAGTTTTGTAAAATAGTTGTTTGCTGCCATTTTAGACATTGAATGGTAGAAGACTTGTTAGGAATGCTGTGGATTCATTCGACAGTGGAACAGTGTTCAGTGCACCTGCAGAGATGATATTCACAGTGTTGAATGTAACTACAAAACCTTTTGGGAAAATACATTCTTTCATCCAGTATAACACACAAGACTACAGAGGATTTTCAAAAGAGTTGGACACAGACGTCAATTCACACTGCGTCTGCATCAATATCTGTTCCCAGTCACTTGCGTCTAGGCAGCCCTGTGGCTATTTTCAGAAGTTGTGTTCATTTTATGACAAAAAATCACAATTTGCAGCAGAAAATGAACATAATTATGTCCAAGCTGGACACAGCTAGCAGTTGTGCCCAATTTGGATGCAAGTTTTGGATGCTGTTAGGCCATCTAATAGAGGTCTAACTCGCTTAAATGCATTTATGCTTTGAAAACAGGGTCCAATGCACCTTGGAGAGGTCCTTTTGAAAGTCTTTCAAAATGGCTATCTATAGAATGACCTTCATACATATGAAACTAGCCCAATGAAAGTGAAGCTCTTAGGGAGGAAAAACTGAGGTACTGCAGAACCTGGGTCACTGCCCCCCCAATGTGTAATGAGAAAGAAAGAAATAACGTGACCTACTGAAACTGAACCCAAGTCTCCAGAATACCATACCAGTGCTCTAACCACTGTGCAATAGGCTTACATGGTTAGCCTAACTCTTCCTGGACACTCTTCCTTTCTCTGGTATTGCCAGTCCTGCAACTAGGAACAATTGACATAACAATTAGATATTTTCATTGCAGTATTAGCCATTGCTAAACAATTTAGATCACAAATTGTAGTGAGAAAGAAATAATGTAACCTGCTGGGAATGGAACCCAGGCCCCCAGAATACCATCCCAGTGCTCTCACCACTAAGCTTTAGGCTCACATGGTTGGCCTGACTCTTCCTGGACACACTTTCTTTTTCTGGTATTGCTAATGAACACTGTTAGGCCATCTAATAAATGGTCTAACAAGATGAGATGCATTTCTGCTTTGAAAATGTGTTTGATGCGTCTTGGGCAGGTCCTTTTGAAAGTCTTGCAAATAGGCCCAATATATAATGACCTTCCTACAAATTAGAGTAGCCAAATGAAAGTGATGCTCTTAGGAAGTAAAACTGAGGTATTGTAGGACCTGGGTCACTGACCCTCCCCCAACTTGAGCTTATGTTGCTTCCCCCATGAGCCCTAGAATCTTGAGTGTTTGCTAACCAGTTGTAATCACTACACTGCACTTCTTTCTATATCCCAAGACTATGGTCTCTGTTCTGATGCTGTTGTATTTTTTTACCTAGTTGCACTTTTGTTCATTGTGGTATTTTTCTATACATAATTTTACTCACACTGTTTATTTCTGCACTGCTGTTTCATGGTTGTGTTCCATTCTATTCTATGTTCCACCCCATCACCATGGGCACACCTGAAACTGAGCTGTCACAGCTAAGCATGTTTTTCCTGGCTAAACCAATAAATAATTAATGAATAAATAAAACATTACATGGTTCTGGGCAAGGTAAATCAGGTGTGGCTCTTCCAGCAGGCTAGATCATCTAAGCCAACCAAGAGTGGAGAGAAAGCAGGCTTCTGGTGCCATTGAAATGCACCACCCTGGCACAGAAATCCATCTTGTACCAAGGACCAAATGGTATAATGGGCTACCTGCATCACTCATTGAAAGCAATAAGATTAGCCTCTTCAAAATAGGACTTAGGACTCACTGCATCATGATCTGGCCTGGCATGCTTGGACTAGTCAATTACAGACTCTTTAGCCTATAACCCACCCCTCCCTCACCCCTCCTTCCCACCCCATCCCCCTCCACCTCCCAACCTCCACCCTCTCCTGCCCTAATATTCCCACCCCAATTCCCACTCCTGCACAACCCCTCCATTACTCCCACCACCACCTACCTTTGCTGTTTATATCCCAACTCCTTTCACACCTCCCACTCCAGTACCCCTCCCTTAGTTTCCTCACCGTGCCTGTTCCCCCCACACTTGCCTCCTACTGAGCTCCAGTTTGCCCCCCATGCTGATGGCATCACTGCAGGAACTGTCCTCTCCCCATCACTCACCTTCCCATGAAACAACAACGCCGTCCTTAGGCTGCTCCCCCACCCACTTCCTCTCTGTATAGCTAGTATCCATCTGTATGGCCAGTACTCCCAGGGGCCTGATAGAAACATAAAAACATAGAATTTGATGGCAGATAAGGACCGCTTGGCCAACCCAGTCTGCCCATTTCCCTACCTAATGGATAAGCTGCAGATTCTAGTTAACCAGCAGCCTACTTCTTCCTACCCCCACCCTCTAGAATTGCCTTATGGCTGTCCCACGTATGCTTGAATTCAGTCACTGTTTTTGACTCCACAACCTCCTCCGGAAGGCCATTCCATGCATCCACAACCCTCTCTTGAAAAAATACTCCTTACATTACCTCTGATGCTCCAATCTTCAAAATTGTGCCTCCTTGTTCTTGCACACCCTTTTTTGAAAGATGCTACCCTCTTGACTTTGTTGATTCCCTTGAGGTACTTGAACGTTTCTATCATGTCCCCCTCTCCTCAAGGCTATACATACTAAGCTCCTTTAGTCTCTCTCATATGTCTTCCAGTGCAGACCCTGCACCATTTTAGTTGCCCTCTTCTGAGAGCTTCCATCTTGTCTATGTCCTTGCAGAGATTGGGTCTCCAGAACTGCACACAGTACTCAGATGGGGTCTCACCAGCTGTCTGTACAGAGGGATAACAACTTCCTGTTTCTACTGGTGATGCTCTCCCATGCATCCCAGTATCCCCAGCCCTCCTTACTGCCCTCTCACATTGCTTACCCACCTTTAAGTCATCTGATATGACTACCCCACGCACCTTTCCATTTTTGTTGTTGTTAGTATCTCACCCCCCATTGTGTACTCTTCCCCTTGATTTTTGTTTCCCAGGTGCATTACCTTGCACTTCTTAGCATTAAATCAGCCCAGCAGCAGAGACTGAAACCGGGGATTGCCAGAGCCTGGAAGAGGTAAAGTGTCCTGCACTACAGCTGACTGTTGTGAGGTACTTCCCACCCGCATGCCCCCAACCACCCTCCCACCCAGGGTCAGCGCTCCATATATTGCTGCTGGCAGGTCACGTGATGTGACACATGACCCACCTCTTTTTTTTTTTTTTTTTTTTTTTACTAAGTGTCCACTTTCCCATTTGCAGGTTATAGGCACCAACCACTGAGGGTCACTGCACTTTCCACTCTAGCTCCTCTCTGCTCTCTATACTCCTCCTAGCTACTGCTGCACAGCTGTCCACTCGAGGTCACTGCAGTTCCCTTGGATTCCTTCTTCCTCTACTTTCTGCACTCATCCTATCTCTAAGCAACTGCTAGTATCAAGTACTGGTACCCTTCTCTACATTCTACTGACTATCATCTCAGCCAATCGAACCAGGCCAACAACTCCTGTATTTCTATGCTGTTAACCATACCTCACTCCTCCTGCCCAGATTTAAAAAATTGGCCTCTACCTCTCTGTCCCTGAGCTGTGTTCAAACTCCAGTGCCCTTGTGGTTGAGTCTGCTGCTGTGCTCTGCACCACAGTGCCTACCTACTTTATTACTACTTCTAAGCCTCTTAATCACTTACCCACCCAATCTGCCAAAATATAAGTTTACTCTTCTTCCTGCTGCCTTTGAACCCTGCACCCTTATTTCCAAAGTCCACAGCTCCATCACTCACCTAGAACACCTGCATATTTTTACTGCAGGATTGCATTACTATAAAGAACACACTAACCCCTGTGACACAACTAAAGTGTTGTCTAGGTGCTTCTACAAACCTGAGCCCAGCTCCTGCTGCTGCAGCCACTGGTCTGGCTCTCTCCTATTGCTCTGATCAGGCTTGAACCCAGTACTCTGTGCACTTCAGGCATATGCGCTTGCCACCACACCATAGCAGCAACTAGACTCTGAGGTGATCTCTCACTACTATCTCCCTCTTCATCCTAGTCCCCATTCTTTCCTCACTCAGCTCCACCAACCTTCCAACTATGCACATGCATCCCCTGCTCACCAGTCTATCTCTTTCTCTCCTCCCCTTTGCCTTCCACATACCCTACTGTCCCTATGAACCCTCAACCTCACTACCCAGTGTTCCTACCTCCTCCTGTCCTCCCTCCTCCTTTACCACTGCTCCTACCCTCCCCTCCTCCACACATCCCATTTGCTCCTCTCCACCTCACCCCTTCCAGACATCACCTGTCCTCCCCCACAGCCCCTTGCACTTGATCACTCAGGCCTTCTGCCTGTGCTACCCTACCCACCCCTTGTGCAACCAAACCCCATTCCTTATTATATCGCCCCGGCGAACTCTCCATCAGCCTCCCTCTGACCAGAGCACTTCTCCTCCTTCTACTCCTAACGGGAACAGTACACCCCAACCCAGGCCCTGCCCCTCCCATCCACCCACTCAGCCCACTGGTCTCGAGTAGCCTCCATGAACATATGCAGCCTGCTGAAGAAATTTGACCCTACAGTGTTGGGCCTTGGCTCACCAACCAGACATCATAGCCCTGGTTGAAACCTGGCTGTCCAAATCAACTCCAGACTCATTTGTCTCCTCCCAGGCTATACGTTTATACCGGGAGGAGCGAGAGAGAACGAGGGGTGGCTGTGCACTCTACACCAGGGACACAATGCCTGGACACGCACCTCACCCCTGCCCCTCACAAATGGGCCCAGGCCCTTACCTCAGACTCACCCCAGACCCCTCTAGGAGCCCTCTCTATCTCACCACAGCCTATGTTCCCCAAAGAACTAGCACCCAGCCCTAATATCTTTAACGGACTACCTGGCCACCTCCACCATAAGGCAGAACAAATCCTAGTGGGGGACCTTAACGAATTGGCTCAGCACCTCCCAAGATCCACCACCAGAGACTCATTTTGCCGCCCAAGATCTGACACAACTCGTCACCCAGCCCACGAGACTTAACCCTAAGAGTGGTACCAGCACCCTGCTGATGTTATTATAACTAACCCAATTCATAAACTCAAAACATCCAGGTCCTCCCAGACTCCTGAGTGACCACCCCCTATCCTATTCCACTGGGTAACCCCAAATCCCAAACCCAAGCCCAGACCACCCTCCGCAGGCGCCCGCCCCTGGTGGGCTGAAGAAACTTAAGGCACTCCTCACCAGATAGACTGGTCCCCATTCAGCTGGCAACCAACATTGATACTGCCCTCGCCTTTTTCACTCACAACTTCAACATGCCCTGTGATCTCTTTGCACCCTTAACCAAAACCCGTCCAAAACAGAACGCACCCTGGGTTAGCCTGCCTCCTACAATTACTTAGAAACCGGATAACCTCTGGCACCTTGCCACTGAAACAGGTTGTCTGTCTGATAGGCAAGCATACAATGCAGCCTGAAATAAATGCTCATGGGCCATCAGGGAAAGCCAAGGCAGACCATTACCAGGCCTCCTTACCTCCTCCTGGGGCTCTGCCCGACCTTCTGGGATAACATTAAGCAACTCAATGGTAAATCTTGCTCCCCGCCTCCATCCCAGCTCACTAGAAATGGCACAACCTCCACCGAGCCTGCCACCATAGCTAACTGGTTCAACACCACTTTCACTGACCTTAGCTCAGTCCTCCCTAGTAATTTCCTTTGACCCTCCCCAGCCAAACTCCCCTGTCCTCCAGCACCCCAGCTTCCTCCTGCAAAGATTTCCACCCGGGAAGCCAGACCCATCCTAACCAAAGCTCTCAATGGCAACAATCCCAGCAGTGACTCACTGACCCCAGCACTTTCAGGCTGGTGCTAGATGAAGTCCTTGCACCTCACAAGCCTAATTAACCAGTCACTCTGCCTGGGACAATTCCCCACAGCTTGGAAAACAGCCATTATCACACCTATTCTAAAGGAGGCGACAGGTCGTCGGCCAACAACTACCGCCAATCTCCATCCTCCCTCCTCTCTAAAGCCCTGGAGAAAGTGGTGACCATTCAAATCACTGATTATCTGGCTAGCATAACATCTTATGCCCAGAACAACATGGCTTCCGTGCGGGTCACAGTACCAGCACTGCCCTTATTGAATTCTCCAACTTCCTACACTCCTCCTTGGATACCAGCTCCTAGCTGGTGCAGTGTTCATTGACCTCTCAAAGGCTTTCACACTGTCTCCCATCCACTGCTGCTGAACGACTCTGCCTCACTGGTCTCTCGGCTGGCCCCTGGCATGGTGTGCTAGCTATCTTGACACTCGATCCCAGTGTGTCAAGATTAATGACTACTCTCATTCTCCGTCCCATTCTCTGGGGTCCCCAAGGCTCCATCCTGGGCCCCTCTCCTTCACTGTATCTGAACACCCTGCCCAGTGCTGCTCTGGCCAAACCTGTTGTATGCAGACGACACTGTCCTGTTTCAGCCACCCACCATAATCCCATCTCCCTACAGGACTCCCTACAGCAGTCTTTCAACTGTGCCGAGGCTTGGTTTAAGGAGCGCAGACTCATCATCAATCTCAAGAAAACCAAAACTATGCTCTTCTCACACCCCAAAACAAAGCTAGCAACCACCCACTCTATATCCTTCCAAGCACCAACCAACCACTGGAACAAGTCTGCTCCTACAAATACCTAGGGGTTACCTGATTCAGCCCTCACATTTCACCACACTCGACACCTAACATCCGCCACCAACACACGGCTTGGCATCCTATTCCACCATAAAGCTGCCTTCCCCAAATGCTCTCGCTAGCGTTACATCGTCCATTTGTCCCTTGTAGACTATGGTCTACTAGATACGTGCCGACACCACTGCACTCAAACAAAATTCACCTAACCCTGAATAAAGCGTGCAGATTAATTACTGGTGCCCCCAGACTCCACACACACCTGTCAGCTATATGTCGATGCTAACCTGCTTACCCTGGATGAACGGCTCCGATATCAGACCTGTCTCCTCACCAAAAACCCTACTTGGGCTCTCCCCTGGGTACAGCATCCATCCACCAGAGCCCTCCCACCATTGCAACACGGTCTTCCTACAAGACCACTCTAAAGGTCCCCAGAACAAGAACCAGCCGTGGCCAGAGGTCCTTCAGCTATAGAGCCCCAACCTGGTTTAACTCTCTCCTGCCACCATCACCAATGCCATCACCATCTCCACATTCAAACCGCACTGAACCACATCTTCAGCACTCGAACTGCTCCTGTCTCTGAACATAGCCTCCACCTCTTTATTTTCTCTCCTGACAATGCCCCCTGGCAGCCTCCACCCAACCATCCTCACACCACTTCCATGTCCACCTTGCCTAGGTTTAACCTGGCCAGTGCCAGCTGTTTCAATGTTTATCTACCAGAATTGCTCACTTGATACCAACTTGTTTAATACCTGCTATCGATTACATGTACCCTGTACCTAATTGTATCTGTCTGACCACAATGTGATGTGGCACCTCTGGTGAATGCCTACTGATTTTTGGCAAATCTGTGCTATGTAACTGAAACGCAATGTATGTCTTTATGTGACGAAGTACCTTTGTAAACGAGCCTCTGGCTCAAAGGTTGTAAACTGATTCTTAAATAAATAAAAAATAAATCTAAGCTGCCATACATTTGATCATTCCTCTAACCTTGCCAAGTCCTTTCTTATCCTTTCCACCCCACCTTGTGCATCAACTCTGTTGCAGATCTTGTGTCATCTGCAAAAGTATACTTTTCCTTCAGTCCCTCTGCAATGTAAACACTAAGACATTGAAGAGGACCAGTCTAATACTGAACCCTGTGGCACCCCACTAGTAACCCCTTTCTTCAGAGTGGACTCCATTTACTATTACCCTCTGTGTCCTATTTTCCAGCCAATTCTTTACCCAGGCTATCATCTTGGGACCCACTCCCAGGCTGGCTAACTTGTATATTAATCTTTTGTGTGGGACTGAGTCAAATGCCTTGCTAAAGTCTAGGTAGGCCATGTCCACAGCCCTCCCTGCTCTACTACTTTGGTCACCCAGTCAAAGAAATCTATTAGATTCATCTGGCATGACCTTCCTGCTGTGAATCCATGCTGCCTTGGGTCCTGTGCCCTCTGGCCTCTAGGTACTCAACAATTCTTTCCTTCAGAAGTGATTCCATCATTTTCCTATCACTGAGGTTAAACTAACTGGTCTGTGGTTTCCTCTCTGCCCTGCTCCCACTTTTGTGAGGGGAATCACATCGGCCCTCCTCCAGTCCCTCAGGTACCACCCCATCCTCCCATGATTTGTTAAAGAGGGTAGTCAGTGGTGTCACTAGTTCTACCTTAATTTTTAGAATTCTGGGATGAATCCCATCAGGCCCCATTGCTTTGTCCACCTTCAGTTTTAAGAGTTCTTTCAGAACCCTTTCTTCTGTAAATGGGCTGACCCTAAATTGACAGACTAAAGCACTTCCTTTGAAACTGTTTCCTTTGTTTGAGCTGTATCCTAAACATTCCCTCACTGAAATGTTTTCACCCCTTGAAACCCTGTTCCTCCTATTTTATTTGTAGCCTGACTGAAACAAACTGTTCTTTCAATGTATTTTAACTCTTATCATTCAAATGTGTGCAACCGATATGCTTTGTCTAACTTTTTTTCATAATGTCGGCAACCTGTATGTTTGACTAATTGTTTTGTGTATGACCTGGAACCTTAGTAAACAAGTCCCAGGACTCAAAAGTATTAATTCTAAACTGCAATAAATGAATAAATAAATAAATAAACAAACAAATAAATAAATAAATAAAATACATGAGACATACACAACACTGATGGCTAAGTGGCTTGAGGCAGCAAGCAGAGGGGGTGGTGGTGGACAGGCACTACTCCAAAAGAAAGTGGTACTCAGCATTGTCCCACAGGACCAGTGCTATGGACACTGTTATTAATACTGGCAAATTACAGTCATTTCAGGAGTCTTTGGTCATATGAATTCAAACAGAACCAAACAGTCAAGTTTGGTTTACATCAAACAGTTCAATAGTCACCCTGGCATAGCGGCAGCGTGACCATTTATTAATATTGAATCCACATGATCAAAGACTCCTGAAAGGACTTGCAATTTGCATATTTTTTTTGTGTAATCTATTTCTCTCTCAATGCTCTGGATCTGCCACTCCTTCAGGCATCCAAGGTCACCAGCATCCCCACGAACCTCCCCAAGCCTCCTAACCTCATATTGCAGCTGACCCCAAGGTAGCTTGGCATTACCTTCGCCAAGTGGGTCACTCTCCTCCGAGGGGAAGACATTGGTGGGGGCTGCCCAGAACACTTTTTGTCCTCGGCTTCAGGGTGCTGCTGAGGCGGACTAGTCTCCAGGGTGCCAGTGGACCAGATGCCATCATCCAGCCAATCCAGAGCAGTGTTTTCCATTTTCTGGTATTCCCATTGTGACACTTCTGCAGTGCTCCGTCTCAACCAGGGTGCTGCAGAGTCAAGCGGCCCTGTTACCCACCCCAGGAGAGGAGAGCAGTCCTACTGACACTCAATCCTCCTCTTCCCTGCCGACCCCTGGTGCCCCGAGTCTGTTCCGAACCCAGGTCACTGGCATGGTGCGGTAAGGCACCAGCACCTCAACCTTTGCACCACTGGGCTGGTCTTTGCATATTTTTAATGAAAGACTTGAAAGCTGTATTTTAATTATGCATTTGTAATACCAGATAAGAGGCTTATTAGTACATCCACAGTTGTCAGAACGTAATCAAAATGTTTTGTAAACATAAACACAGAAACAATACAAGGGAAGTCTGCAAGCAAGGCATCACATTGCTGGACTGTTCTTTTCTCCTCAGAGTTATTAAGGGATTGGTATCTAACAGACTTAGCAAATAGAATTTAATGAACTGTCTCCTGATTAACAGTGGAAACAGATCTGAATTGATGTTTATCATCCCATAAATGTAGGGGTCTGGGAGAGGTTTCTTGGAAAGGTGAGTATTTTTTTAAGTTTTCAATATAGCAGAAAGTATGATAAATTATATTCTGGGAAATGCTCAAGAGATTCTAGTCTACAGAAAACTGACTGCACAACTGCACTAGGCATGCAGTATAAAACACAGAAAATACTGGGAGTACAAGGAAAGAGCAAAACATGGAGGCTATTTTAGAATAGAAATAACAATATACATTGCCATTTACCTTGCTCACTGAATTGAAGGACTCAGAGGGCAGATACCTCTTCCTTCATGGGAAGTTGGGACTCAATAAAGTAATGCTTGGAGCAATTTATGGTCCCAGTTTGGATTCCCCTTCCTTTTTCCCACCCTAACAACAGTGTTAGTGCCATATAGTCATCTCTCCCTAATCATTGAAGGGGATTGGAACTTGGTGATTATGAAAGATTTAGACAGGACATATAGAAGCTGAGCTGGTCTCTCACCAGATCAGTGGGATCTTAGGAAGTTTATGGACTCTTTAGGTCTTCTGGACCCATGGAGACTTTGTAGCCCCAAGATCTAGATTAGGCCTTTTTCAGCCCATAATGTCTTTTCATGGATAGATTATTTTTAATCAGTCAACCATTACTCTTCTTGTTGCTTAATTATCAAATATTGCCTTGGGTTTTGTCAGATCATTCCTCAATATTGCTAACAATAGGCTCCCCCTATATTAGGACCCAGACCCGTACATGGTCCTTAAATAACTTGTTGTTGAAGAACACAGATATTACTACTCGTTTCCATTCTTTTTTAACTCGCTTGGTTCAGGAGAATCAACATCAGACCCAGTCACCATATGTGCTATGGTGGGCTTTTAAGGTGACCAGGAGAGGGGAACTAATATGTGTAGCCTCAGTTCATAAAAATAAATTGTAAATTCAAAGTGACTCTTGGCTTTCTAAAATTCCTAAATAGAAAATAAATTGTCCCCTTCCACCTCAGATAATGTCTGATATGAATTAGTACAACTCTGATCTGAGTTTTCTGCCTATCTGCTAGACAATGTGGATAAAGCCACTGCAGCAATCAAAACCACTTATAACAGCCAGGGAAATAAGTATGGGAAGCTTCTGGCCCTTCAGTAAAACAAAGAGCAGCTTCCCAATGGGTCTCTTCCCTGTCAAACCCTAGGACTGGTGCGATCACCAGTGACCCCAACGAAATGATAGGTTTCTTTCAGGATTATTACTACCATCTATATTCAACCTTCCTGTACTGTACAGTCACCCTTCTTATACGGCCCAGGAGGAATTCCTCAATTCAGCAAACCTTCCGCAGCTATCTCCAGATCAGAGGAATTTGTTGCTTGGTCCTATCTTAGAGGCAGAAATTAGAGAAGCTATTTCTTCGCTTTCATGGGATAAAGTTCTTGGACCTGATGGGTTTTCTCTTCTCCTTTATGAAACCTTTATTGAAGAACGTTCCCCACTATTGTCCCAGTTATATTTACTTTTTGGGTATGTCTCCACCTAAAGATTTTTCTTTATTCGAAGCCAGGATTGTTCTCTTACCTAAGCCGGGGAAGGACCCCACTAAAGTAGAAAACTACTGACCGATATCCTTATTAAACGTAGATATGAAAATATATGCTAAAATTCTAGCCACTCATCTTGCACGAGTCTGGACATCCCTTTTGGGCCTGGAATAGGCTGAGTTCATTGCTGGGCGCACTTCGAGTGATCATTTTAAGTTATTTCATATTATCTCTGCATCCAGGGAATCTGAAATGACTTATGCTGGTCTCCCTGGACGCAGAGTAGGCCTTTGACTGTGTTAATTGATCTTATATATTTAATGTTTTATTAAGGTAAGGGTTCACTGATGAATTCATCTACCAATACAAGTTTTGTACCTCAAACCGACAGCATGTATCTTGTGCAATAATGAGTTGTCAGATACTGCAGATAATATCTGGGGAAAAAGTTCTTCCACCTGACCAACTCCTGCTCTCATATCTTCTAGTATATACAGTTTGTTGAGGTCTTACCAGCTGGGTAGTTGCTTTCACTACTAGAGGGTCAGGTGTCCGCTGTCCTCCCTTTTTGTAGGGCTGGTGGGCTGACAGAAAATCCTCTGCCAAGGTAAACGCAATCTCCACAGTCTCAGGGTTATGCTCTTTAACCCATATTTGTACTTGATGGTAATACCCTATAAAACTGCTCCATTATGAATATTTCAATAATGTCATTACTAGATTTTCCTCCTGCTGTACCCGCTTTACACATACTTAGGTCTCATGAGGGGGGTCATGGGCAAAGTGTTTTAGGGCATGGAACCTCTGCCTATATGTCTCTGCATTGATATCGTACCTCTTCAGTATCTCCTGTTTGACTAGATCGTAGTCATCAACCAATCCAGAACCCATATTCCCATAGGCTAACTGTGATTTTTCTGATATATAGGGTGCCAGTTGCACTACCCACTGTGTCTGTGGCAACCCACATGCCCTTGTCACTCTTTCAAAGGTGGTAAGGTAGGCTTCGATATCATTGGTGGCTAACATTTTAGAGATTTTTATATCTTTGGGATTAGTGCTTGTTGTACTTCCATCTGTCCCTTGCTCTGCCGTCAAGTCTCTAAATGTCTGTATGGTTTCAGCCCACCTGAGATTTTGTTGTCTCTGATCTCGATCCCTCTCCTGGGTGTCAATATCGCATTGTCTCTCGATTTCCACCTGACAGACCACCAGCCACCATAGTAGGTCTCCAAAATCCTCTGGTGGTCCCTCTGCAGTCTAATGTTGTCTCTCCCTAGGATCTGGCTCTTGATCGTCTTCTTCCTCTTCCTGACTTTTATCCTTTCTCATCTTTGGTCAAATGTCGTAAGCCAGCCCTGGGTTTAAAGGTTCTCCCATCCTTCTGGTCTCCGATCTGGTCACCGTTCCAAGTTTCTTCTCATCTCCACCTTCAGCCATTGTTTAGCATTCATCTAGGTAACAGGACTGATACCTATTACTGGTTTCACCCACTATCTGATGGACAACCAGCAATCCCACTTCTGACGCCAATTTGTCAGAGGGTGTGGAATAGACAACACTAGACACAGTGGAAAGAGTAAAACACTATATTTCTTCTGTGTGATATTTATTTTCTAAATAACAGATTTATTCTTGATTTCAGAATAAGATCAAAATAATCCAAATCAAGAAAATAAATAAATCAAATAAAGAAAATACTTGTCTCCCGAGCTCCAGCAATGTTCAATGTTAACAATGTGCCCCAGAGTAAATATCAAATGCAAACAGTAAATGTCACTATCTTCTGTGCTTTTCCCCAGTTGTACCTCCACTCAGTACAACTCTCCTAGCTCTACTGAATCTTTACCTGAAAAGACAGACATTTTATAGGGCTTCCTGGACATCTTATGGTCAGCTGACCCATCCTAATTGTTATGTACATAGAATCTAGGCTAATACAGGCATGTGGGGTTCAGCTTAACCCAGAACATCCATTTACTTAAACAACATAAGGATTTGCCACCGTTCATTTAAAAGGCTCTCAAACCTTTTTATAACCATGGAAGTTTAAGGCCACTTATGTTCTAAGCCCCGCCCTCCTTTTGATGACATCATCTGTAGTTCTACCATAAGTAGGGCTTGGTTTGGGCCCGCTGGCTCTAAAAAGACCACCAGTTGATTACTGGAGTCACAAGGAACAGGTAAGGTTTTAGGGCCTTATGCCCTCTTTCAACCATATCTTCATCATTCTCTGCATCTGTTAGAGACACTGTTCTCTAACATGCATAATAATTCAGTGAGCTATACTTTTATGCCAGAGTAATCTCCATGTGGTTTAATATTTTTAATGAACATGTTTTATAAGAAAACTACTTTCCTTGCTTTTCCTGCAAGGAATTCCCTTCTTTCCATGCTGCTATTGTAGCTATTTATAAACCTATAGCCCTCTGCATTTAGCAAGCAAAGAAATACTGTTTGTAGCATCTACTTAGCTTCCTGACATCTGTTTACTTTCTTGTTGCAGCATCTAACAACAAAATAGGATAAATGCATAGTTCTTTAAACTCCTCTATGACAGTAATGTTGCTGTTTCCATCATATTATGTAGCACCAGTACATAAATATGTCTAGCTAAATAATCGGAATCTGTAAAACCTCTTCTACTTTTAAAGGTATATACATTGTTCCTTGCATGCTGAAGCAGTGAACAGAATGAATTCCATCATTCTCTGAACATAAATCAAGCAAAGAAATGCTACATGGTTCTGTCTTGTCAGCTGAAATTGTCAGCCAATGGGTTAAATTGCATTCAGGCCTATTTTGTTTCCTCTAAGGCTTTTGTGACCTAACAGGTTCACAAGGAGTTTTAAAACACTCCCTTGTACAGTAACTGGATTCCACCACTCTTGCTGTGCTGCTCTGAGCTGGAAAGTAGCACTGCAAGACATTTCAGTTATTGCAGCATATTGAGTCTGCCTGTACAGTTCCCTATTGTTTCTCCACCCTTCAGGAGACATCTCCACATGCTTCGCTTAAGTCTCCCATGCGGTGCTTCCTTATCGCTGACGCCCTCCCTGGTATTTACAAGCATGCCACTGAAGGGGTGGGCAAGCGCTGCACCGACAAGAAAAGGAGAGAAAAAAATACTTTTTATTTCAACCGCATCAAGCGGTAACTTTCACTTCTCATCCTAATAGCACTTAAAGGGGTCTTTACTGTTTACAGGTGTCCCTGTATTATTTCTTAGTACCCCTTCTATTTACAAAGACTTTTCCACTTTATTCAAGTTTTTTACCAGCCTATAGTGGGAATATCATGCATTATTTCTACCCATTCATTTATAGACTGTACTGAGCATTAACAACCCTCGGTGATCTTTCTTTTATACCACCAGAAATTAAACAGAAATATAGCAGGGAAGCATAGAGTGAGAGGCTACAACAGGAGGCCACCCCCTTGTAGTTTGAATAGGAAAACGGGTCAAGAAAGACCCAAACCAATGACTGCTACTGCAGTAGGCTACAGAAAGAGGGATAAGAGTAGAGGGGCGTTTGTTCTGGGGTGCATCTCAACTGTATTTCAACACTTCGGAGGAGGAAAGAATCCAGAAATTCACACACCCCCCCAACACTAAATGAAAACTGGTTGAAAACCTTAAACTGCTTTTTGGAGAGGTGTGGCTTGACCACCATAGGAATGGCAGCATAATTCTTGGCTCCTCTTCACTGAGAAAGAACAGCGGGAGTTGGTCTAATCCTGGGATGTAATTGTTTTTGTTGAGAGATACTGGCGTGGGAACTGCCCTTAATCGGTCAGTGTGTTTTTAAAAGTGAGCTGTACCATTAAATTGCTTCAATCACCGGCGACTCGGGACAGACGCGGTTAAACTAGGCCAGAGAAGTTGTAGTCCCAAGCCTTGGGATTTAAGGTGCATCTGTCCCATGTAACCTGCAGATGGAGGCCTTACCAGCACCCTTGCCAGCCCAATCAACCCTGAAGAATGTGGCAACAGAGACTATTTTATCCACACTCTCCCCGATACCAGCTGCTACTGTGCAAATACCTTCTGTGACTGAATCACTAACATATATCACCCAAATGTTGGAGACAGTTTTGTTGCAAGTTGATACCATTAACACCATGCTTACAAACACCATGGCGGAATACGTGTGATGCAGGATCGGCTAAATGTTGCAGAGCAAAAGTGGAATCTCTGGAGCTACAACAGGCTAAATTAACACAGAAAATACGAATGCAAGGCCTACAACTGGAAATGCTGCTTGCCAGAGGGAAGACCAGGAAAACAGGGGAGGCGAATAACCTCCATATTATTGAGTCCCCGAGGCGCTGAGGGAACTTCCATGGAAAAGTTTCAACAAGCCTCTGCCTAAAATGCTGGGGATGCTGAGGGGCCCAGTTGAAACTGAAAGGGCCCATCGGATCATGGGAAGAAAAGAGAAACAGCAACTAGCTCCAAGGCCAATCATGGCTTACTTTCTGAGGTACTCTACAAAAGAACATATATTAAGTGCAGCTCGAGATCTGGGTGAAATTAGATGGCAAGGGGCGGTGATTTTGATATATAGAGACTTTGCTCAAGAAACTGCGAATAAGTGCAGAGCTTTGGGCCCGATCAAGAAAGTGTTGTCAGCTCACAAATTTCAGTACAGATTTAAAGGCCTTACCAGACTGCTGGAGTCCAAAGAAGGGAGGGAACTGCTAGCACAGACACCTGAGGAGATTGAAAGATGGGCCTCTAAGTACTGGCCCAATCTCACTTACAAACTACATCCCCCAGAAAGCTATGGGAACCCTCAGATACCAGAACTAGGAACCAGAATCATCAACTACGGAATCCAGAGGACAGGACTGAGAAAGGACCAGGTCCTTGGATTGATCAGCCCCCCCAGAGAGAGATCTGCCCACATGAATGATAGGCCTGTACCTACACTGGCTGCTGACTCAAACCTGCCATATCTTCCTCTCAGAAACAACAGCCTGGTTCCAAGACAGCGATAACTCTCCAGGAGCGAACAATAGCTTTTCCTGGATCTGCAGAGAACAGCCCCACCAGCGAAAATGCCTAGAGATGAGCCTCTAGTACCTGGCTTTGATCATCTTGTGGATGAATCTGAATCCTTACTATCTAGTCAAGGGAACTGTATGGACTGGGCTGATATTCCGAATCTTCCTTGCTGGAGGTGGTGGACATCTCTAATCAGCTTAAACCAGGGATAAAATCGTATGGCAGCACTAGCTTCCAAGAGGTCCCAGCTTCTGGAGAATGATCCCAGATGATTAATGGCTTGGGGAGAAACTTGGTTCTTGGACTGATCTTGTCTGCATGGACTACAGTTCTAATATCATTCTGCATGTTGTAGCAAACAGTTGGTTTAATAGCAATGTAGGAATTTAATAAATTTTCCCTGCTTGTGATGGTTGAAACACTTTGAAATATAGGACCTAGGTGGGGAAAACCCTCCTCCCAGGTTCCCCCTCCCCTTCTATTTCCCTTCCCTATCCCTCCATCATTACCTTCTAATTTGATAGCTGGGTGTACAAACAAGGTTGAAGTGGCTGAAACGTCTGTATTTTGGCATCTTAGGGTGCATATCACTGCATGGGCAAGAGTTATGGGGCCTGGCCAGTCTGTTATGACTAGGTAGTTCCCTATCACTTCCTCCCCGTTTCATTGAGTTGGCAATTCCCTCTTCCTTCCTCTATACTTGATTAGGTTTCCCACCCCCATTACACTTTCTCTGAGGAATGTTCTCAGCTGAGGAGGGCTAAACCCAGAGTAGTTGTGACTCACACTGATAACCCCTAGGCACAGACGTAAGTGGAGCTGAGGATATGGCTTTTGTCTATCCTCTTCCTGGGAACATCTTTTTTTTTTTTATTTAGTTGTTTAACCAGGTATAGCACACTAAGTTGAAAGCTTTTTACAGGAGCGACCTGGAAGCACATCTGTAGCAGTTAGCAGTGAACTGATGGTTGATTATTACATAGGGTACATAAGTCAGTCTTATATAGGTGTTCCACTCTTATTAGAGCAGTACTTAGTGTTAGGCAGAGTAGTTATTATTGTTTACACATACACTTCCTGTGGCTATTGTTGTCAAGCCAAAATCTCTTGTGTGTGGAGGTATAGCATCTGTTAGCTCTTGGATCATAAGGTACAGTAGATTCCTCAAGTGATACTTTCCAGTAGGGCACCAAGGTACACTCTGGCAGAAAATCATGGAGCAAGCCCTGCAGTTTCTGATATACGGCTGAGATGCCTCCAGCTACTATATGAGGTCTGCGTCTCGTGTCATGGAACGTAAAGGGTTTAAATCACCCTATTAAAAGAACCAGAGTGTTACAATATCTGCGTTCCTTGCACACAAACATAGCTCTCTTGCAGAAGACACATCTCCTTTATAAATCCACTCCTTGGCTCAAGAAATCGTGGGTCGGTACGGTGTTTTCTAGCTCTGCATCTACTAAAACAAGGGGGGTAGCTATTTTAATTCGTAAGGTGAGCAATTGGGTAATGGAAGAGTCCCAAGTGGACAAACAAGGGAGGTGGGCAATAATTAAATTAAGATCTGGCTCGGACAGTCTGATAGTGTGCAATTTGTACGCTCCAAATATAGACCAAGTGGAGTTTTTTCCAAATTTAAGCCAGGCTATTACTGGATTAACACAGTCGGACTCCACTATTCCCTTGACAATAGATGGGGATTTTAACATAGTACTGGATATATTCTTGGATAAATCCCAGCCCACCCCCAAGACACACATGAAGGCACATGCTGCACTCCAAGAGATGATAGCAGAATGGGGCTTAGTGGATGTTTGAGGTGTGACTCACCTCTGGTCATGATTACTCATACTACTCCTCCCCACATGACACTCATAGTTGATAGACTATTGGTTAGCTAACCGCTAGCCTCGAGTGCCATCACAAATACTGACATAGGCAGTATACTTATTTCAGACCACGTGCCAGTGTCATGCACCTACACTGCCCCTGGGAACTGTAATAGGGGTACAAGATGGAGGTGCAACCCCGTGTTAGTCTGTGACCCTGAATTCCAAAAACGAATGCGGGAAGTAGCTCAGGAGTATTTTACTTTTAACAAGGTGGGAGAAGGCTCAGCGAGTATGATCTGGGAGGCTTTTAAAGCCACTCTGAGAGGGCATATCATTGCCTTTTCTGCAAAGAAGAACAAAACCTGGAAAAAACAGATAGAGATGCTACAAGCAGAACTTGCTGACTTAGAAGGCCACTTTAAGGCATCCCAGACCACTGCTGCGATATTTAGGGACCTCTTGATAAGACATATAGCGGGACTCAAATATAGAATAAATTCACTACTACAGCAAAAGGCTGAATGGACCTGGTTGGCAAAGCATCGGTATTGGGAAAGGTGACAAAGGGAGGAGGCCTTGGCTCACTAGTTAGGGAAACAGCAGCATCTGCAAAGATCCATGCTTTACATACTCTGCGGCTCAGTGGTTAATGACTCAAAAAGGGATTAATGAGACCATGAAAACTACTATCAGACAATATATCAATCCAAATCCATATATACGAGGAGCAGCTTCGCATAAGCTGCATCAGTTTTGTCAGGGGTTTGCACTGCCCTCACTAACCCGCGAGCAAATCAATCTCCTGGACCATCCTGTAGTAGAGACAGAAGTGCAGCAAATGCTATTCCATATGGCCAAAGGGAAAGCCCCTGGACCAGAAGGAATGACCATCGAATTATATCAAGATCTAGACAAGAAATTATGAACCCTCTGCTGCTTGTTCTGCAATGTGCCCACTCTACAGGCTCCCTCCCCAGCACAATGAATAAGGCTTTAATTATGGTCCAACCTAAAAAATTTGACGACCCCCTGAACTGCGCTAATTTCCACCCCATATCACAATTGCCAGTGGATACAAAGATTCTGGCTAAAATATTGGCTACTAGAGTGCAAAATATTCTCGACTCAATTATACACCCATCTCAGGTTGGCTTTATGCCTGGAAAGATAGGCTCTGACAACACCAGATTGTTGCTGAACCTGAAGTGGTGGCAAGCAGATAAAAATTCCCATAGCTGCTTTTAGCTGTAGATTTTGCAAAGGCCTTCACTTCGTAGAATGGAGTTACCTCCATGAGGTTCTTCATATATATGGATTTGGTCCCCAATTCTGCTCATGGGTTTCGACTCTCTATAACTCCCCCAAAGCAAAGATCCTTACTAATTCTACTATCTCTCCCACTTTTGCACTTTAGAGGGGTACACGCCAAGGCTGTCCCCTATCCCCTTACTTTTTCTAATTGCTTTGGATCCCCTAATCTGTGCGACTGACAATAAGAAGGGGCTATCAGGCATATCAGTGCAGGGTAGGGAGTATACTGTGGCTGCCTATGTGGATGACTTATTGCTTACCCTGTCTTGTCCCCAAGAGTCACTACCACTAGCCCTCTCAGTTCTTACAAATTTTGTGGCACTATCAGGGCTACAGGTGAATCAACGGAAGACTGTACTTGCCCTGTTGAACCCACTCTGCCTACCAGAATGTCTTCATGGCACAGAACTAAAATGGGCCCCGCAAGGGTTTTCATATCTGGGAATTTACATACCTTCTAACTGGGCAAATTTCAAATCTGCTAATTTTTCCCCTTTGCTAAGACAATTAAGTGTAGAAATGGAGAGATGGAAAAAGCTACATTTGTCTTTGATGGGTAGAGTGGCTTCAGTATGCATGTTACTACCCCTGAGGGTGCTGTACTTATTCAATAATCTGCCAATATGGCTGTCCCCCAAACTTTTTGATACCCTTGAAAGAATGGTTTCTCTCTAGTGTGGGAAAAAAGGCACATAGGTGGAGGAAAACAAACTCAGAGTGCACTGGACTAGGGAGGCCTTGGTGCCCTTGGTTTCTGAATTATCATCTGCATGCACTGCAGCACAAATAACAAAATGGTTTGTACCACCTAACACATCCTGGAAAGTGTGGGTTGGCTTCAAAAGAGACCTGGCAGGTCCCATTTCGCTTAGCTCCCTGTTGAGCTCTGGTGGATCTGCAGAAAAGGGCCTCTCCCCGATCATATGTCATTCCCGATATGCCTGGCATCACATTATGATTCTGTCAAATACACCCAAGAATGCTTGGGTACCACCCCTGGCCTACGCAGAGTTATGGTGTAACACCTTTATAACATTAGCAGGACAACCCCTTAATTGGTCTACCTGGGAGGCAAAAGGAATATGTTATGTGAGGGATCTCATGATACCCGGTTCGAATACATTATTATCCTTTGACCAGCTGAAAAAGAAATTTAGCCTTCCAAATACTGACTTTGGTGGTATCTTCAAATACGCAGCCATATATATGCCCTTTCCTCTCAGATATGAACAGATAACAAGTGGAAGTGGCTTTCCACCCTACATAAAGGAAACGCCTTCCGGCGATAGGTAAATTCTAATGGTATAGGCAGAGACTCTCACCAAACACTACCGAACACTGTAGAACTCGATGGGAGCTAGAGATGCGGATAGCAATACCGAGCTCCACATGGGCTGGGTGCCTTCAAAATGCACATAGGTTATATAAGGATGCTAAAAGTCAATTAATACAGTTAAAAATGTTTTTGGAATGGTACAGAACCCCAGCCATTTTATGTGCGGCAAGATTATTGCCACACTCGGACTGTTGGAGATGCCAGCAACTGGGAGCAAACCTTTTTCACATAATGTGGGAATGCCCACAACTTTCTGACTTTTGGGGGGCAGTTAGGCAAGATTGCTGCTTAGTTTTAGGCATAAGGGACCTCCAACTTGATCCCAAATTGCTGCTGGGGAACATGTCTAGTCTCCTTACACTCCCAAAGGCTTTAAGAGAGTGGGTCATGGTAGCTCTACTAGAGGCTAAGTGGCTTCTTCTAATGCAATGGAGACAAGTTAATAGTCCATGTATAAGACAATGACATGCAGCTATAGCTAAATTGGCACTGTTGGAAAGGCTGACCTATGCTCACCGAGGCCAACTGATTCACTTCCATAAGAAGTGGGACTCTTATTTTAACTCGCCACTATACAGAACCCCCCCCCCCGGCTGAGGAACTCTACTCCTACTAGTCATTAGATGTGCTGTATTAGATGATCCAGATGTCCAGCATGAATGAGTAGATATAGTTTAAGGAGGATAGGATATATTTATGAATGTATGTGAGCGAATATAGGAGCTTAGCCTGTGGTTATGTATTGTATAATGTATGAATATGGACCTTGAAGATCTTGTAACATGTATGAGAGAGGAATGAACATGGAAGTGTAAGATAATGCTGAAAAATCTCAATAAAATCTTCTATGATAAAAGAAAGCCTTAAACTTCTTTCGAGACAACCTACCCAAATACCTACTGGGTGGGATGGAGCTTCACCATCCTCCCTAGAAAGCGCCACCTCAGGATCCCTTAATACTAAGTACAAATATAACAACATCCTGGTGTACTTTTCATACAAAACATCATTACTTAATTATCTAACCCTGGGATGTCTGTGTGTATCTTGGCTGGCCCCATGTTGGGACAAAAATCTGCATCAACGTGAGGAATCCAGCTCTATGCTAGAGCCAGGTACCACCGCATTATGTGGGTGTTCCTATCTTTCATCTACGAGGAAACATAGTGGATTGTGGTCCATAACTAGAGTGAATGGCACACACCATAAGTAAAACCTTAAGGCCTCTATGGCCCATTTAGCGGCCAAACACTCTTGTTCAACAGTAGACTATCTCTGTTCTCTGTCATGCAATTTACGAGATATATATATCACAGGGTGCACTTCACCTCCAATAGTCTGGCTCAGCACCACTCCTATGCCTGTCCCCGAGGCATCAGTATGCACCTCAAATGGATGCTGGAAATCTGGGCTTCTGAGAACAGGGGAAGAACATAGTGCAGCCTTAATCTGCCTGAAAGCCTCATCACAAGAAGGGGACCAAATGACCTTATTTCCAAACTTCTTTTTCATTAAATCTGTTAAGGGGGTCGCTATGGCAGCAAAATTAGGGATGAACCTCCTATAGTATCCAACCAGGCCTAGAAATAATCTGACATGCTTCCTAGACAGGGGCACTGGGCATTGGGATACTGCCTCAATCTACTAACTTCAGGTTTGATGATCCCATTGCCTAATATAAATCCCAAATACTGGGTCTCCTGCATTGCTAGTGTACATTTGGTAGGGTTGATTGTCATATCTGCCTGTCTGATGGAACAGCACTGCCTTTGATGTAACAAATGCTCTGCCCAACTTTGACTATACACAACAACATCATCTAAATACACCGCACAAAAATTAGTGTGAGGTGCTAGCACTTTATCCATATGTCACAATATCGCAAGGGCCCCATGCATTCCAAAAGGCATGGTACGAAACTGAGATAACCCTACCAGAGTACTAAAGACAGTCTTTTCTCAGGCTGTTTTTTCTGGGGAGATCTGCCAATAGCCCTTCATCAACTCCAGTGTTGAAATAAACTTAGCATTCCCTATTTTGTCCAGAATATCATCTACCTGGGGCATTGGATGAGCATCAAATTGTGATACTTGGTTTAGATCCCTAAAATGTAAACATAAGTGGATGCCTCCTTCCTTTTTTGGCACAACTACTATGGGGGATCCCCAAGCAGTCTTGGAGGGTTCTATGATATTCAGGGTCCTTAACTTCCTTAATTCCCCTTCTACCTCTGCATGTACTCTCTCTTGGAGCTGGTATGTTTTTTTCCTGATGGGGGCTGACTCTGTTTGGATTTGGTGCTCCATCCCCTTTGCCTGACCTGGTTGGCTCATGAAAAAGTTTTACCAAATTCTTTTAGCAGGTCTTTCAGTTCCTGCTGGGTTGGCTTTAATTGGGGACTGGTATGGACATTCTCCACCCCTGTTTCTTTTTCCAGCCTCCCATAGGCACTGTACAATTCTGTCTCCCTTACCTCAGGGATGACTATCATACACTGGGCCTGTCGTTGCACTCTCATACCATTTCTTCAATAGGTTAGCATAGTATATTTTTCTGCTCTGCCTTTTATCTGGGGTCTCAATCTCAGGTGACTGGCCAGGTGTGTGGTACCACTTTATAAGGGCCTTGCCACTTCATCATCAATTTGTGAGTTGAGGTGAGTAACAATAACAGGACCTGATCCCCAGCATCACATTTCTTTGACTGGCCTTCCCTTGTCATAGCCCCTTTCTGTATCTTCTGACCTGTATCCCTGCCTCATGGGCTTTTTCAGTATACAACACTAACTTCTGCCGTAACTGCTTCATATAGCTGGCTATACCTGAGGATTTCATTTCTCTCCCTTCCTTCCAGCATTCCTTGACTACATCAAGAGGCCCTCTGGGTGTGTGTCCAAATAACGGAAAAAGGGGACTAGCCAGTTGAGGCCTGAGGATCCTCTCAGTAAGCAAACAATAAGAAGGATAAATATTTTCCCAGTCCTTCCCTTCATCACTTACAAATTTCTTTATTATCCTCTTTAATGTTTGGGTGAATTTCTCAACTAGTCCATTGGTCTGGGGATGGTATGGGGAGGTTGCACTGCTACACTCCCTAACAACCTGTAAAGTTCTTTAGGAGGGATGCATTAAAACTGCTACCTCTATCAGTTAGGATTTCCTGGGATTCCCACCCAGCTGAATAGTTTAATTCTTCAGCAATCCTTGGGGTAGTAACTGTCCTCATGGATATGGCCTCTGGTATTTAGTGGCATAGTCACACACCACCAGAATAAATCTATTGCCCTTACAGCTCTTTGACAAGAGGTCCTACAATATCCATTCTTATACTTTCAAATAGGGTGGTGACTACCGGTGGGGCACCAAGGAACTACTTTTCTTCTCTATCTGAGCCATCAACTGACACTCTGGGTATGCTTGACAATATCTTGCTACCTCATCATGGATACCTGGCCAAAAGAATCTGTGCAGAATTCTGTTTAGGGTTTTATCCCGAAGTGTGTCCTGCCCATGGGATGTCATGTCCTAAGGATATGATATCTTTTCTGTAATTTTGGGGCACCATCAATTGCTCTACTTTCTCCCTATATCAGGTGAGCACAAATTCAGTACAACAATTTTGAATAATCACCATTTCTGGGTACCTGCTTTATGATCCTTCCAATCTGTTGGAAAAAAGGTTTCAGGGTTTCATCACTCATTTGACTGTCGACAGTACATGTCTGATTTTACAAAAACAGTATTATTAGGCATAGGAGTCCTTGTTATTTTCTCTGCCATTGTTGTTGAAGTTTCTTTTTGCATTTAGGGACTTAGTAGTTTTTCCTGGTGTATCTATCACTTTTCAAAAGGAAAAACATCCCTAATACCAGTTCCTTATGACTTTGTGACTGAGTTGTCACTGCAGAGAAGGCCCTTGATCTTTTATAAGTGATGCAAACTCAGGAAAGTCATGCCCTATAACACGGGGACAGGTACCTTAGGTACCATCCCAGCAGTTACAGTCACTTTCTTGTCTTCTAACCCAATGTCAATGTTTGTGGTTGAGTATTGGTGAGCATCCCCATGAACACATACCACCTTCATTATAGGCCCTGGATTAACCATCTTCACTAGATCAGTTCTCACCAGTGTATTTTTACTGCTTATGTCTATCAATCCCATTACTGTCTGTTCCCCTAGACATACAGGCATAGTAAAATTCCCAGAATTCAACAGGGTTAAATGGGTTGTAGCCACTTTTGTAGTACGGCGACATGAGCAATATGTCCTAGTCCTTTTCAATTTCTGCAGATAATATCTGGGGGAAAAGTTCTTCCACCTGACCCACTCCTGCTCTCATATCTTCTAGTATATACATTTCGTTGAGGTCTTACCAGCTGGTTAGTTGCTTTCACTACTGGAGGGTCAGGTGTCTGCTGTCCTCCTTTTTTGAAGGGCTGGTGGGCTGATAGAAAATCCTCTGCCAAGGTAAGTGAAATCTCCACAGTCTCAGGTTATGCTCTTTAACCCGTATTTGTACTTCTGGTGGTAATACCTGTAAAACGGCTCCATTACAAATATTTCAATAATGTCATTCCTAGATTTTCCTCTGGCTGTATCCACTTTATACAGAGTTCCTTGAGTCATATATAGATCTCATGAGGTGAGTCATGGGCAAAGTGTTTTAGGGCATGGAACCTCTGTCTATATGTCTCTGCATTGATATCGTGCTCTTAAATATCTTCTGTCTGACATTTTAGAGATTTTTGTATCTTTGGGATTAGTGTTTGTTGCACTTCCATCTGTCCCTTGCCCTGCCAGCAAGTCTCTAAATGACTGCATGGTTTCCAGTTTCGATCCCTCTCCTGGGCATCAATATCCAATTGACTCTTGATTTCCACCTGGTGGACCACCAGCCACGATAGTAGGTCTCCTAAATCCTCTGGTTGTCCCTCTCTGGTCTCCCATCATCTCTCCCTAGGCTCTGGCTCTTGTTCCTCTTCTTCCTCTTCCCCCCTTTTATCCTTTCTCATCTTTGGTCGAACGTCATAAGCCAGCCCTGGGTTTAAAGGTTCTCCCATTTTTCTGGTCTCCAATCTGGTCAGCTACAAGTTTTCTTCTCATCTCCACCTTCAGCCATTGTCTAGCATTCATCTAGGTATCAGGTCTGATACCTGTTACTGGTTTCCCACTATCCAATGGACAACCAGCAATCCCACTTTGACATCAATTTGTATGAGGGTGTGGAATAGACAACACTAGACATAATGGTAACAGTGTAAACACACATTTCTTCTTTGTGATTTTCAAAATAAATAGATTTATTCTTGACTTCAGAATAAGATCCAAAATAATCCAAATCAAGAAAATAAATAAATAAATCAAATAAAGAAAATACTTGCTCTCCCAAACTCCAGCAATGTTCTACCTTAACAATGCTGCCATAGAGTGAAAATCAAATACAAACAGTAAATGTCACTATTTTCTGTGCTTTTTCTCAGTTGTACCTTCACTCAGTACAACTCTCCTAGCTCTACTGAATCTTTAGCTGAAAGGACAGACTTTTTATAGGGCTTCCTGGTGATATCTTATGGTCAGCTGACCCATCCTAATTGTTACGTACATAGAATCTAGGCTAATACAGGCATGTGGGGGTTCAGCTTAATCCAGAACATCCATTTACTTAAACAACATCAGGATTTGCCACCCTGTTCATTTAAGAGGCTTTCAAACCTTTTTTATAACTATAGGAAGTTTAAGGACCACTTAAGGGTCTAAGCCCGCCCTCCTTTTGATGACAACTTCTGTAGTTCTACTACAAGTAGAGCTTGGTTTGGGCCCACTGGTTCTAAAAAGACCACCAGTTGATTACTGGAGCCACAAGGAACAGGTAATGTTTTAGGTTTCTGCCCTCTTTCAACCATATTATCATTCATTCTCTGTATCTATTAGAGACACTGTTCTTTAACCTGCATAATAATTCAGTGAGCTATACTTTTTATGCCAGAGTAATCTCCATGTGGTTTAAAATATTTAATGAACATGTTTTAAAAGAAAACATCTTTCCTTTCTTTTCCTGCAAGGAATTCCCTTCTTTTCAAGCTTGCCATTGTAGCTATTTATAAACACATAGTCCTCTGCATTTAGCAAGGAAAAGAAGCACTATTTGTATAGTTTATTTAGCTTCCAGACATCTGTTTGCTTTCTTGTTGCAGCATCTAACAAGATAGGAAAAATGCCTAGTTCTTTAAACCCATGAAAGTAATGCTGCTGTCTCCACCATATTATGAAGAGAGCCAGTACATAAATATGTCTAGCTAAATAATCAGAATCTGTAAAACCTCTTCTACTTTTTAAAGATATATACATAATTCCTTACTTGCTGAAGCAAAGAACAGAACTAATTGCCTCATTCTCTGAACATAAATCAAACAAAGAAATGCATGTTTCTGTCTTGTCAGCTGAAATTGTCAGCCGATGGGTTAAATTGCATTTGGGCCTTATTTGTTTCCTCTAAGGCCTTCATGACCCAACAGGTCCACAAGGAGTTTTAAAACACTCCCATGTACAGTACCTGAACTCTGCCACTCTTGCTGTGCTGCTCTGAGCTGGAAAGTGGCACGGCAAGACATTTCAGTTATTGCAGTGTATTGGAGTCTGCCTGTACATTTCCCTATTGATTCTCTGCCCTTTGGGAGACATCTCCACATGCTTCGCTTCAAAGCACCCATGTGGGTGCTTCCTTGCAATCACTGACCTCCTCTCTGGCATTTACAAGCATGCCACCAGAGGAGCGGGCAAGCACTGCACCAAGAAGAAAAGGAGAGGAAAAAAAATGTTTTATTTCAACCGCATCAAGCGGTAACTTTCACTTTTCTTCCTAATAGCACTTAAAGGGGTCTTTACTTTTAACAGGTGTCCCTGTATTATTTCTTAGTACCCTTTCAATTTACAAAGGCTTTTCCACTTTATTCAAGCCTTTTACCAGCCTATTGTGGGCATATTGTGCACTATTTCTACCCACTCATTTATAGACTGTACTGAGGATTAACAACCCTCGGTGATCTTTCTTTTATACCACCAGAAATTAAACAGAAATATAGCAGAGAAGAACAGAGTGAAAGGCTACAACAGGAGGCCACCCCCTTGTAGTTTGAATAGGAAAACAGGTCAAGAAAGACCCAAAGAAAAGATTGCTACTGCAGTAGACTACAGAAAGAGGGATAAGAGTAGAGGGTTTTTTGTTCTGGGGTGCATCTCAACTGTATTTCAACACTTTGGGGAAGGAAAGGATCCAGACTTTCACAAAGAACAAATTCTGGCACCAGACCAGAAGAAGAGCAAAATAGGCTTTATTCAAACAAAATATCTATGCGCCATACTAGCTCGGTCAACAACAGACTGGTTTCTTCCTAGCAGAGCATCATCAGGAGGATCTGACGAGATACACATCACTACAATTTTAAAGTGCTGATCTTAAAGTGACAGAGCAAGTGTAGAATAAATATAGACAAACATATGAAAAGAGATACAAAAACATGCAACGGTGAATTAATCACCATCAATTTTATATAGCTGTATATCCATATGTTTTTACGTTTGTTTTAAATTCATATATTTATCCCATATCTTATGACATTTTCATTAGAGTTGTATTTAATTCATAAGTTTAAAATGCTGCTGTAAATTAAATGGTGGGTTTCGAGGCTGCAGAGGATCACACCCAGTATGTACACAGTTTTTATTTCCATACTGGATGAAATCCAAAGTGCTTCACTAGGCAGAAGTGACCTGCAGAAGAAAACAAGAGATACTGTGGTTATTAATAATATAATCAATAAGGGCTACTGTACATTTCTAATGCCCATTTACTAATAAAATAATACTCTAGTTATACTGTACTGCTGTTATAAAGAAATATTGTGCAAAAAGGGAAACTATTACATATTAGGAAATGCTCAAGTTACATGTCTCTCTTTTTGTCCATTTTAATGAGGGGCATAATATCAATCTTGTCATTAAGACCTGGCCTTCTGAAGCTACCAAGTGTTTAGCTTCAGTATGCCGCTCTCTCCAGAAGTTTGGCATCAGTGTTACCTCTAGGGCCCAGAGAAACCTGTTTGATGCCACAAAACTTGAAAATATGTCTTTCTGACATCATTGTTCTCTAGGCTCCCATGTCTGGTAGCATTCATGCAGTGGATGGCCAGTGCATTAGTCCTGTCACCACTTGCTATGCTACAAAGGTGTTCTGGCTGCCCTTTGTTTCATTGGTCTGTGGTTATACCAATGTAAAATGTACCACAGGTGTATGTGGCCAGATGTACAATGTTGTCAATAATACAGCTTATGAATTCCCCATGTCAAAAGTTTTATGTGCATTGATTGTTGTGAAGGAACGACTTGTAATTAATGGAGCTGCAAAATTTGCAGTTTCCACACGGGAAAAGAGTCTGCTGGGCATGATGGTAACCAGGACTCATCCGTGGGTTGTTCCTTACTCTAGGCTGTGAACCAATCTATCCTAGAGATTGGTCCCTCTCCTACATGCCATATATGGTGGCATAATAGTGTTTTCTTTAATAATGGGTCAGATTGTAAGATTTCCATTTAGATGTAATGATCTTACTAATTTCCCTGACTGTCTACAGAATGTAGACAAAAATTCAGCCTATTAGAATCCTAATTTATTTATTTGGTTTTTGTTTACCGGGTAAGTACACTAGACAACAATGTTGCCTGTATTCTGGCACAACCCGGGAGAGTACAGACAAGGGAGACCAGAGTCAACATTAAAGAGTATTTCATGATGCAGCATGAGGTGAGAACAAACATTTGAACAGTATACAGCCAGGTGCAGTCATTATCAGTGATGACAAAGAGAAACAGATAACATTACATTAATTATTTTCATGTGGTGATACATCAATGACTAAATTGAAACGACAAACAGCAAACAAAACTTAAATGAAGTAGCATTATAACAATAGGACTTCTGCTGGATGTGGGAAACTTTCAGATTTTGGAGACCAGCAGGAAATCAGTAAGTGCCATAGGGAGGAGAAAATGCTAGGAGAGAGGCTCAAGTTACAGCACAAGAGCAGCAATCGGATTCTAATAGGTGTGCCCGAAGACCCAGTTTAAAGGCCTTGTGGGATTTGAAGAGTTTGATGTGGGAGAGAATGGAGTTCCAGGAGCGGGGGGCAGATATGGCAAAGGATTGTTTATCTTTTTTTGTGAGATATCTGGGAATCTCAAGTTGGGTTTGAGCAGATGCCCTGAGGAGGTATGCTTGGGAGGGCTGAGTTAATAGTTCCGGCAAGGGACCCCATTCTGATCATATTATCAATTATACAGCCTGCAGAATAGTTTCTGAGTGAGTCTGGGGAGAGCCAATTTAGTTTCGAATAGAGCAGGCAATGATGGGTAAGTCTGTGAGAGGAGAGAGCAAATCTGCATATACTGTTATAGCAGGTGCTCCATTTCTGGAGCGCTCCTTTGCTAGCTTAAAGGTAAACCTGAGAGCAATATGTCAGAGCAGGGAGGAGAAATCCTTGTTCAATAGCAAGCTGTTCAGCATCATTGAGGGAGGACCTAATTTTAAAGGCAAGACCAAGTTTTGAGTAAACTGTCTTACATGTAGCCACAATGTGGAGGTTAAAGTCAAGAGATGGGTCGAGAATGACTCCTAGATACCTGAAGGAGGTAATGAATTCAAGAGGGGAGTCATCTAGAGAATGTATCAATAAGTCTGGAGTAAGAGATCTGATTCTTGACGGGGGGCCAAAAAGCATGGTTACGGTTTGCCTGTGTTGCTGAGGGTTCAAGAAGTTCTCTCTTGCTGTGCCCATAACTCAAGAGTATGCCCTGTCAACAGTAGAATCAGCATAACCCCTAGACTTGAATTTTTCACACATTACTGATCTTTGGACCATAAAGTTAGCATCATTTTTGCAGTTCCTTCTTACTCTCAGTAACTGAGTTTTCAGTATGTTCTCTTTCAAATGTCTTGGGTGGCAGATGGATGCCAGAAGGAGTGAGTTTCTGTCAGTTTCTTCCCTTCTCCAGGATGAGACTGACAATAGGCAGAACTGTCTAGCCCACCTTTCCCAGTCAACAAAAAAAAAAAAATAAAACAAATAAATAAATTAATGTATTTCAGATGCCCATCTTTAAATCATGCCCAGAATTGAGAAAAAGACACAATTTACTTAGAAAAATTTGCTTAGTATATTTGTCACTCAGAATTTCTTTAGACAGTCTGTCAAAATCATGTCAAGAACTGGGAATATGATGCAATTTACTGAAAAACATTTGCTTAGCAGAGGTCGATTTTAACATTAATTTACCTGCCCTGGGCATAGTGCAAACTGTCTGGGGCCAGTGTGACTTCCCCCTGATTTTTCTGTTTGGGCTAATGTAAAAAAAACACCTCAACCCCATCCATCCCAGGCCCACCACCTTCACGATCCATGTCCCCTTAGTAAGAAAACTCACCAACAACTTGACAAGTATTAGAAAACAAAACTCACACCACCAATCCCATCATAACAGTCTCATCAACAGGCCTGAATGCCAGCAATCTCTTCTTCATGCTAAATCACAAAGCACTACTGGGAGAGACTGCTGGCATTCAGCCTCAGTGGTAAGACTGCTAAGATAGGATCAGTGGCATGCTGCTTCAGGACTTTTTATACTGATACTGGTCATTTTGTGGGTGTGTTTTTGACTAAGGGGACATGGATGGGGAGGGTGGTGGGGCTAAGATTTGTGGGGGGAGGCTATTAATTACTGCAGTTTTTTGTTGTTACACTGCAGTTGTGCAAGTTAAATTGGTGGTTAGCCGAGGAGATGAACAAAGGATTAGTGCCAGTCACCATTAGAGACCAGGGTCATGAGTTGGTGTGCTCTGGGCAGTGGAGGGTGCTACTGGACACCACAAACAATGTTTGGAGAGAGGGAAGGGTAGCCACTGGACACCAGGGAGGGCTTATGAGGAGAGGGAGAGGTGCCATTGGACATCAGGGAGAATCTAAGTGGCTGGGTGAGAGAGAGAGAGACAGAGAGAGAGAGAGAGGGTGTGCCACTGGAAACCAGAGAGTAATTGGAAAGGGATGAGGAGAGGACTCCTTTTAGCCCCCATAACCTCCATTATAGCTTGGAATTAGTGTAAATGTTGGTGGGGCAAGGGCAAATTAATATTGTTTTCCCAGCTGGAGAAGGTAAAACAAGTTAAGCATGACCCCTGCTTAATATATTTGGTGCTCAGTATTCCTTTAAGCATCTATCTTCAAAATCATGTCAGAAATTGAGAAAATGATATAATAATGGCCCAACATACTGTGCACGTAGTCCAGCCAAATTCTATCCCTTTGAAAACATAATTCAGTGACTGAGCAGAACACAGATATTGATGGTTATGCGATCATGCAGAGTATGGAAGAGGCAGGTCTGTGAGTGAACCACATGCCTTATTCTGGAAATTCTTTTCATCAAGGATGGGTGAGTGGCTAATGGAAAATGAGTTACTTGTTTAATTGGGCAGTGTTAAGTACTTTTAGGTGCCAGTCTGCCAGTCTGTTCCATTACAACTGGAGACTGGGCCATACACAAAACATACAAAGCTGAGAATGTTTTCTAAGACATAAGCGGTCGCACTGGGGAATGGGTGCATGGACTGAGTAGCAATAACTTCATAGGATGAAAATGCCAGCACTTACCACTCCTTATAAGATCTGCCTCTCATTAGTTTACAAAAAAATCCACACTGAAGTTACTGGATTTGTGATAACAGCAGAAATGTTACTAGGTATATCATGTGTAAAATAGGGAAGTGCCAGTGTGGGTCATAGGTTCATAGGTTCATAGGTTTATAGGTTTGTACAGTATATAAGTCCAATCAGCCACAAACGCCTTAACCGGACTTGTCACTTTTCAGTGGATATAATCCAATTTACTTTCACCCATATACTGATCAAGCAACTGTTTAAATGTTGCCATATTATCAGTACCCACCACTTCCGATGGCAGAGAATTCTACACATTCACCACCCTCTGGATATACCATCTACCTTTCTTCAATGTTCTGTAGTGTTCTCCCAATAACTGTTACGTATGAAGCCTGGTTGACTTATCCAACACTTTGCTTTTTCTTAACCCTGCACACTCCCAGAGCATATCATTCTGAAAGGAGCTGTAGGCATAACACAGATCCCCTTTTTATTCTTCGATAAGACATTGAATACAGACCCAGGTCCATTAACCTATTACGGTAATCCTTTCTCTTAACAATATTAATTTTTTTGGTAAATCTACGTTGCACTCTCTCAATGCGTTTTCTACTACCTATACTTTGTGGGGCACTAAGGGCCATAATATATTCAAGAACTGGCATAACCAGGGACCTATACAGAGGCAACAGTACCTTATAATTTCTACTTTTAATATTTCTTAAGATATTACCTATTACTTTGTTTGCCCTTTTTTACCACTTCTGAGTTATGTTTATCAAAGGTTGGGGTGTCCGATATTATTACTCCCAGATCCTTTTCAGATTCTGTGCTTGTGATTATCTTATTGTTTAATATGTAGTTGGCTTTCCTATTGTTGAATCCAAAGTGCATTACTTTACACTTATCAATATTAAAACTCAATTTATGTTTCTCTGCCCAGTCTTCCAACTTGAGTAGCTGTTCCTGGAAGATGGCTATTGATGTTAATGTATTTACCACTGCCCCCTCTTTGGTATCATCCACAAACATACACAGCCATGCTCCCTCTGACAGCTGCATAATGGTAACAAGCAATTTAAATAACAGTGCCCCCAGGACCAAACCCTGGGGAACTCCAATAGTCACCTTAACCCACTCTGATAGGAACCCTCTTATTTGTACCATCTAATATCTCTCGTGGAGCTATACATGTATCCATACTCTTAGTTGTTTGTGTACCCCAAGTTCTCTTAGTGTATCCTTTAGGATTCCATGCGACACTATGTCAAATGCCTTAGCATAGTCTAAATAGACAACATCCACTGGCAAGCCTTGAGCCAAAGCTAAGCTCACTGTTTTGAAAAAGTGTAATAAATTACTAGTACAGGATCTACCAGCCACAGATCCATTTTGTGATACATCCATGACCCTGCAAGCGGTTCAGATCCTGCCCCAGAAAATCCTTCACATATCCCTCCATCATTTTTCCTATCACAGACATCACACTTATCAGCCTATAATTCACCACTAGCATCTTGTCACCAGCTTTAAATAAAGGGGTAATATGAGCCACTCTCCACACTACTGGCACCCTCCCTTCTCCTAGTGACCTACTTGAACCAAATCCTAAGGGGTCTAGCCAGTTCATCTGCCAGCTCTCTGAAAACAGGGGATGAAACCCATCCCATCCGTCTACCAGGTTTACGTTTATTTAATTTCATAAGTTTCTCCTTAATTTGAGTTTCTGTAATTCCAAACTGCCCTCTTGAATTTCATCTTGTCCTCCATTTAGTTTGATTGGTTCATCAGATGTCTAATAAACATTAAGGAAATATTTATTAAAGGCTGTAGCCATTTCTTCCTCTTTAACCAACATCTTTTCCCTTTCCTTTAGGTTATTTATTTGTTTGTTACCTTTTCTTAGGTTCCCCACATAACTATAAAGTCCTTTATAGTTATCTTTATTACTAAGTGCCAATCATGCTTCAGCTTTTGCTCTAGCTCTTTTTATCATTTTCTTACACTTCCTGGCTATCAATGTAAACTTTAGTTTCCTATCCTCAGTAGGATTAGTCTAATATTTTCTAAATACTCTCTCTTTTTTCTTAATTATCTTGCACATTCCTTTATTAAACCACCTAGGGACCTGTCCTGTCCTGTCCTGTCGTATTTCACAATTACTGGTACATAATTCTCTATGGATTATTGTAATTTGTTGACAATGTTTGCCCAAATTTCATCCAATTCAAGGTCAGCTAACTCTATTTTCCAATTCCAGTCTTGCAAAACTTGCTTTATTCTGTAATCTGCCTTACCGAAATTATGTATTTTCATTTTCCTAATATTTTCCAGATTCTACCTTAAGGAACTTTCGACCATATTGTGGTCACTATTTCCCAAGGGCTGTTGAACCCTAACCTTCCCAGTCTTCCCCTCCATATCACGTAGAATCAGATCCAGTGTATGATTCTCCCTTGTGGGCTGATGCACATATTGTTCAAGGTCACCAATTTGCCAAATCTCTAAAAATATTTTATCCATAGTGCTTTTGCCCTAGAGGCAAGCCCAATCAATATTAGGTAGGTTAAGATCACTGATTGGAATACTGTTGTCAGTAAGGGTCATATCTTCAGTTTGGTTCAAAAACAAGTCATTGTCAACTTCTGATAAACTGGGTGACCCATAACACAGGACCAATGTATATGCCTTGTTGTTCAGTAAGAACTTGATCCATAGTTGCTTGGAACTTGTTGCATCCCAGTTACTTTTCTCTTGGACAAATGCTTTTAGCTGGCTTGAGATATACAGTCCCTCCACCACCTGACTTGCCTCCTGAAAAAGTCATACCCCTGGATCTCCACACCCAGTTTTCCTCTCTTTCCAAGTCTCTGTTATGCCAAATATATCAATTCTGTCTCTGAGAAGTATATATTTAACTTCATCATATTTATTCCTAATACTTCTTGCATTTATAAGCAGGGGCTTTATCTCACTAGCCTTAACAATTTGATCATGTCCCTCTTTGGACCAGTCATTACAGGCTCAATACCTTTTACACCTGCTGCTGGACCACCTCTCCACGGCAGTTAGTTTAAAAGTGTTATCAATTGTTACTCAAAATACTAGATACAATTCTTTACTACTTTTTCTATTCAGGTGGAGACCATCCCTATTAAATAGTTCTGGCTTTTCACTAAAAAATTCTCATGTCTTAATACACTCTATTCCTCCATCGTAGTCCATCTTCTCAACCAATTATTTAATCTTTGTGCTTTCTTGTTTAATGCAATACTGGCTCTTGGGACAGGCAATATTTCTGACATTATCAGGGTTCCATTAACTTTCTTTATCCACTTGCCTATTACCATGTAGTCTAAATACATTTGATCTTCTCAAGTATGTCTTAGATAATTCATTCCTACATGAACCAAGACCACTGGATTATCTCCTTTGTCTTTAACCATTTTTGGTTTTAATGATACTACATCTGCTAGTCTAGCTCCTGGCAGATAGGAACTGATGACCTTTTCTTTCAGTTCTTTTGTCGTGTAGGCATTGGTGAATTTTATCATGGAGTCACCAATTACATATACTCTGCTGTTACCCCTTGTTTTATTACTATCAACTTCCATTTCCTAATGTTGTTCCTCCATATTTGATGTAACTGCTTGCATGTTCAGCAAGCCCTCTTGTATCTCAACCCTGTTGCTGTCTGTGCTCTCAATATTCCCAGTATTTGCTGCACTTAGATCCCTCTCTTTACTTTCCCCTCGGCCTGATTCATTTTCACCAAGGTGAAGTAGGGAATCAAAGGAGTTAACCAGGGGGATGTCAAAGCTCATTGCCCTTCCACCTTTTTTATGTTTGTTTAATTTAGTTTGAACTTCCTAGTCATTATCATGTTCAGTTTGACTCGGACAAGTAAATGTGTTGTTCATGGGTGAATTAGGTATGATTGAATGCATTCTCCTGAAAGTTAAAGATGTGAACCTGGTCTTGGGATTAATCTACCCCAGGGTTAAAACTTATGGATTTTGACAAATTGACTCATTTGTTACACTCACACTCTTATGGTTCTGAATTGTTGTTGGTGGGTGATTTCAATGCTGCATGGAATAAACTGAGGGGAAATGCACTGAGGAATAGTTTGGCTCCATTAAATCTGAACCAGAATGTTGCCCTTACTACTAGGAAAACCTCCTTTGTGAGTGAGGGGAACATTTTGAATCTTTTGTTTACCTCTGAAGGAATCCAGGTAACATCCATAACTGTAAAGCAACCTATATTTGGGGACCACTGTTCATGGGCGGTGGATGGTCTTAAAAAAATGTAAAGAATATGATAAATAGTCAATTAAGGTTGCAAAATATGAGAAAATATAATAAAGAGGCATTTTTGCATAAATTGAGGAATGTTAGATGGGACAGATTATTTTTAATACCTGAACTGGATTGGGCTGTAGAAGAATTTACTTCTTTGTTCATCCAGGCATGCAATGAGATTGCTCCTGCCAAGGTTAGAACAAATATAGAAATAAATTTTTTTGGACTACAGATAAAATAAAACATAATATCCGATATAAGAATAGGTTATGGAGGAGAGCAAATAAAACTTTGGAAATAAATGATTGGCAGAAATTTAGAAAATAATGAAATCTACTTTAATGTAATATTAGACTAGCAAAAAAAACATATTACATGACTAAGGTTGAACAATGTACAGATCTGAAAAAATATTGGCATTTGATTCACTCTTTTCAGCACCCAGTTGTAAATAAGCAACCTATTCAAATGAGGGAAAATGATATATTGTGTCATCATTAGATTCAGCAGAGGCTAAATACTTATTTTATTACACACCCAGATATCCAAACTCCATATGGATGTTCTGAGGAGACTGGATTAAGGGAACATCTGCACCTTTTGGGAAAAAATTAGATTTAGAGTGATTACCTGTAGGAGGTAAAGGAAGAACTAAGAAACCTTAAAGTAAATAAAGCTCCTGGTTGAATATGATAGAAAATAGATTTTTAAAAGATTCCTTGAGGTAACAGCCCCAATTCTAACAAAACTTTTAATTGGAGCTTATTAAACAGAAGTTTTCTGACTATGTGGAAATGAGCAAAGGTTATCCCGATTCACAAAGGCCGTCCTATGGGAGAACCAACAAATTATAGACCAATCTTGTTGCTGTCTGTGGTGTCAAAGGTCTTGGAGAGATTAGTTCAAAAGTAGCTGAGTATTTTTCTGGAAGAATTTTCTCTTGTCCAGCTATCAGTCGGGTTTTCGAAGGGACCACTCCACAGATACCGCACTCGCTGATTTGGTTTACATCATAGCCTCCAAATTAAATGGAGGTGAATTGGTGGGCACGGTGTTCATGGATCTCTCCAAGACCTTTGACATCATTGACCACAACATTTTGTATGAAAGAATGTTGAGCCTGAGAATTGACAATGAAACCCTTTCTTGGTTTCAGTCATACCTAACGGAAAGAGAGCAGCAAGTTCAGGTTGGAGATGTTCTTTCAAACTCAGGGTCTATTAAAACAGGAGTCCCTCAATGCTCAATTTTGAGCTCTTTATTGTTTATAATGTATGTAAATGATGCTCCTAAGGTAGTAAATTATTGACTCTCATTAATGTATGCAGATGATATTGTCTTATTGGCAAGTGGGAAAACCCTATAGGTGGTGGAAGAATATCTTCAAAGAGATTTTAGTACTTTGGAAATTTGGTTGAGGAGGTCAAAGCTGGTCCTAAATAATAAAAAAACAAATACCATGATATTTACATCCAAAGGAAATGAAAATTTAAATCGATATAAACTTTTTATAAAAACATGTAATGAAATATTGACACAGGTTGAATCTTATAAATACCTGGGGGTTTATATGGATCAAAACCTAAGATTTGATGTCCATATTAAGGAGTTGATATATAAAATAAATAATAAGCTGGTAGCTTTCCAAAGATCTAGGTATTGTATGAACTTGAAAATGAGAAGGGATGTTATAAATCAATTAATCATACCATGTATTGAATATGGTAGCCATATATATGGTATGGCTAATATATCTGAATTAAAATAGGTAAAGGTGTTATATAATAATTTGGCTAGATTTATATTAAACTGTGATAGACATATGCGTCATTGCGATATGTACTCTTTATTACATTGGCCCCATATAGAGCAGAAAAGGGCTCAAAAATGGATTAAATTAATTCATGGGGTGGCTCATAAACAATCCCCTGCGTATTTAGTAGAAAACCTGTTATATGTTACTCATGGACACCAACATAAACTTAGAAAAACTGAGGGGAAGTCTTTTGTGACACCTAAATCAATGAACACATATGGAAAAATGACGTTTGGCTTTAAAGTGGCTCATCTATGGGCTCCTATTGAGGCAAAAAAAAACAGAAAATACAAAAATTTAAGCAGTTTAAGGATGCAATGGGATATGATCTGAAAATGTAGTGCATATGTAATGATTAGAGTTTTTATCTTGACTATTGTTTCAAAGTATGAGGGTATTAAATTGTATTTCATTCTTTTTTAGACAGACATAGATGTTTTAAATTATGTGTTAGTGTTTATTGATGTAAGTTTCATGTCTTTGTATTTAAATTCGAATGAAATCGATACAGGTCCATCTTGAAAGTGGATTTTTCCTAATGATGTGCTACTATTTCTACCTGTCTAAAAATAAACTTTTCTACTATCCCTTTTCTGGGTTTGTTCATTGGTTATTTCCTGTGTAATATTACTACCACCTCCAGTTACTTCTGCCTATTTAAAACATTTTAATTCTAGTTCTAAGCCCAATATTTTTACTTTTAACTCTGTCTATGTTTCACATAGTCTGCCTATGCATTTTCAGAAAGAATAGGCAGACTACGTGAAACGAAGGTGACTGCCCAACAAGGAACCATTGGCACTTTCTTGTTTTACTCATGATGCCTGTAATAACGTTTCTGCTGTTATCACGAATATAGCACGTTCAGTGTGGATTTCTTGCAAACTAATGAGAGACAGATCTTATAAGGAGTGGTAAGTGCTGCATTTCTTTTTACCTATATTACCTATAAAGGTGAGAAAATCATTGCTTTCCTCCTGACCTTGCATGCATTAAAGTGGTACTTGGAATGCTCAAGGGCAAAAGTAGGGGGGTGCACCCGCCCCCCCCATATGCCCATTGGTTCTGGCACTTATGGGGGTGGGATTTAAAATGGATGTTAGGAACTCATTTTTTCATGGAGATGGTTGCAACCACATGGAATAGTTTACCAAAGCCAGTGTTAGAATCCAAATCAGTGACTAGTTTCAAACATGGATGGGTTAGGCACATGGTGATAGTAAGATGTAAGGAAGGTGGTGGGATGAACAGCAGATTGAGGGAGGCATTGGGGCACTGTAAGGACAGGAGATCCAGTAACTCCAGTCCAGTGTCAGGTCAAACACAGAATTAGGTAGTTAATGGGCAGACTGGATAGACTAATGATTTTTTATTTGCTGTCAGAATCTATGTATCTACAGCATGAATGTATCTATGTGCTGCAAGTCTTCTATATTACCAGAGTAACATTCATTCATGATTGTCAACATGATCTAGCAATTTCCATAGGAAAAGTAGTCTCAGCAATAGAAGTAGAAGTAGTAAGTTGAGTTTATTCAAGAATTTGACATTAAGACATATTTCATTTATACTGTAATCATTGGTGTCTCCTGTGTTCATTATTCCTGCAGGGCCTGCCAGGTACATACAACACTGTACTACTAAACTGTTACTGCTGGATTATATTCAGGGTGACGGCAGCAATTTGATGTAACATTATATCTTATTTTACACAACCAGCAGTTACAATTATTTTAAGCCTTTTAGTTTTAACTTGTATTTCTATGGAGAACCTTCAGCACAAATGGACATCCTTGTTGATGTAAGACTAGAAAAACTTTGAAAAATGTTCCTTGGTCCACGGTACCCAGTGGAGTACTTTGAAAAGGGCACACCAACATCCTTTGTGACCCTTGATATATATTTGTGGCAAGAAACAAAATTGCTATTTTCTTTAATTATAGAACTGGATATAGCTGCACTCAAGATGTTAGATGTCTATCGAGAATTAGTAGCAACCTATAAATATATTTATGATTTTTGAGTCAGCTATTAGACCCAGATCACTGCCTACCTGACTTTAGGATGGAAACATTCAGCTAAAGCAAGTACCTAGTATGGGAAAGGTTTTGATCTTAGAGAGAGCTTGTTATAGTTAATCATTTAAATCAGTTTCCCTTATAGAGTCTACAAACAGCACTCTACGCAGTTGCTTTCTGTTGATACTCTATTTTCTTGGCCATCCTTCCATATTAAGGCAGACTGCAGTATCTATTTAGCCAAATATAGCAATGATCTGAAAATTTGTTTGCAAGATTATTTTTTTTTATTAGTGCTAATGTGATCTACAATGGCCCTATTCTGCCATGCTGCATCCTGGTGACATATGGAATGTCCCACAATAGCAGGCTGCCCAGTTCCATGAGCTGTTATGCAACTGAACACCTTTGCTGCTGCTAGCTGCTGTAGCTCAGTGTGACAACATTTTAGTAGTATGAATGTTTGTGCTTTTTCCCTACTGCTTCTTGTTGCCAGCAGGACCATACAAGCCACATGCCAACTGTGGAGAGTAAATGAGATCGGATATATGAAGCCTGGTGACATCATTATTGGGGGCATTTTTCAACTTCACTTCAAGACAGATCCACCAGACAATTCCTTCAGAGAGCTATCCAAGTTAGACAGCTGCAAAACGTAAGAAACATGATTTCTGGTTTATTACTATGTGCAGTAATATGTTTGTTATGTAACTGTTTTCTCAGGTAAGACTGAGAGGAATCAGAATGGCTTCATATGTAGCACCACCACAGCTGAAACGAATTCATGATTCATTACAATTACTACACTAAATGTGCTTTTGCAAATGTTGGAACCTTGCAACCCATTGGTATTCTTTGTTGCATACTACACTTGTCACTTTTTCCACTGTAAAGTCTTTAAAGTTTATAAATGTTGTACATTGTGCTGTCTGATGTTATCTATATTACACTGCACATTACATTGCCCCCCTTCCCTCAAACCACTGATAGAAACAAGCTTCATCACAGAGTGCCTCTCCCAGTCAACACGTTTGAACAGAAACACAGAAAAGAAAAGGACAGAAGAGACCTGATCAGTGCATGTAGTTTATTTCAAGTTTCCTGACTCTGAATCATTCTAATGCTAATTATTTTCTGCATCCTTCCCTTCCTTTCTGCATTATTCTATCCAGTAAGTTCCTTAAATATATCCCAGTTTCTCTTGAACCCTGCTGTTGTCTCTGCCTCAAGAACCTTGTCTGGAAGTTTGTTCCACACATCCTCATCCTTTCTATTAAATCATGCTTTTTAATGTCCTTTTTGAACTTCCCCTTCCCTAAGTACCTGACCCCCACTAGACCTACTGTTCCTCAGATTAAATAAATGTGTGTCCATTCTATTGAGCCATTTTCATGAACTTGAAAGTCTCTGTCATGTTCCCTTGTCTCTTCTATACTCCAGTGAGTACATGTTAAGACTTCTCAGTCTTTCCTTGTATGTTCTGCTTGGTTGTTCATGGATCATCTTTGTTGCTTTTTTCTGCACTGTTTCTAATCTATCCTTACAAAATGGACTTCAGAATTCTAGCAACCTCGTTAGTTGAAACATGTCCTGTAATCGTTCATTAATTCCCATTACATGCATGTTTTTTCAACAACGTAATATAATCTACCAAGCAACAGCATAACTACACAGAAACAAAATCTTTTTCCATTGGAAAAAAACCTTTTTCCACTTCATAAGTGCAGTAACCCACTTCATATGTGTATTTCTTAAGAATTTATGCACTTCCTGGCTGTATTGAAAGGCACTTGGTCATTGTCCTCATGCCTTCCAATTTACCCAGGGAATGCATTCATTCTCTAAAAATGTACACTCTGTCATGGATTATTGCTTACTTATTCTTCCTTAGATATGGCCCCAGAACTGCACACAGTATGGAACATGCCACTTATTATGGACTGCTCTGTGTGTGGTAGTTTTGTCTGTTATACACAACTGTCCGTTTTACCCAATGTTGATATTTATTTGGATGATTTGTGTACAAATGCTATAGTTTGCTACTGTATCATAGGTAACTCGTTCCTTGACTTACTGCCTCCCTCCCTTCTCAACTGTGCATTCCCAATCCCAATAAGAAACAGCATGTTAAAAGCCACTCAGCTACAGTATAAAAAAATTTGTCACTTCACTTCGCCAAGATCGCTCCCACCCATCTACCTCACTTGCTCACTCACTACCTCTCTCCCTCCTATCTCTCTCAGTCTCACAATCAGTAAGCCAGCTACAGTGTAACTCAAAACAGCATGTTCGAAGCTCATTCAGCTACATTCAGTTTAAATCAGTAAGTCATCTATTTGCTGTTAAAAAACAAACTTGTTTTTGCTCTCAGTTTTAGAAAATGAAAGTGAGTATCTGCAAAAGAAGACTCACCATGTCTGCCAGTTAGTGAGTATGGAGGGTTACCATAGATACAGGGAATAGAGTCACTGTACCTTAGTCAGCTGCCTATTATCTCCTCATTAGATAGATGGCTACAGCAGTTAGGTAGAACCTGGTAGGTTCATTAACATTTTACTTATTTTTATTGTATTTAGCTTTTGTTAACCAGGTGGGGTACACTAAGCAGACATCTGCCTATGTTCAGGTATGACCCAGGAGAGATACACTCCAGTACAGTATAATACAGAATAATATAGTATAATGCAATACTATACAGTGAAATAGAAAAAAAGGAATAATGGTAGCATTCAAGTAAAAGAAAAGATTATACATTTCACCAGTAGAAATTCAAACATAGCTTAGTCACCAGGGCAGTATAAAGAAGACAATAAACATTTAAATACATATTACATAGAGAGGCAAACACTTGTAGCAAACAAGAGCCAGTGCAGCCAGGAATGGTAGTAGCAGTGTTGGACAGGGCAGAAGAAACAAGATGGGATGAGGGAAGAGGAGGAGGAGGGGAGTAGGGTGGGAGAGAGGTGGGATGCAGAGTGAGGAGAGAAACTGAGGAGGATTAGGAACAGTTACAGGTAGAGCGGTTAATAAGTAGGGAGAGGAGCTGATTTTTGAAAGGCTTTTATTGATGCAGTAGTGCAGGGCAGCCAGGAAGGAGTTCCATTGTACAGAAGCTGCTGAGGAGAAGGCCATGAAACCATACTTGGGTCGTGATCTGGGAACAGCTAGTTGGACAGCGTTTGAGGATCTGAGGGTGTAGTGGTGTGAACTGAGAACTAAGAGGGTGGCCAGTATAAGAGGTTTCTGTGCAGTAATAATGTTGTGAGTGAATCTGCATAGTGAGGGGTCAAATAGGGCTGTAGGGGAGGGCCAACCAAGCTTGCTGTAGAGAGAGCAGTGATGCATGAGATGATTGCAGGAAAGAGCGAACCCACAAATATTATTGTAACTTATGGTCCACTTGCGATGGAGAGAAGCAGAGGCTAGGGCAAATACAGGCAGGCTGTAGGACAATCTGGAAGGAGAAGGCCGTGAGCAATTGCAATGCTTGCAGGGAGAGATGGCTTTTAGTACGGTAGGCTAGTGTCTAGAACTGAGTTGACTCTTACAAGCCAAGTGATTGTGAGTTGAGAAATCTAGGGAGGGGTCCAGTGTGATTCCAAGGTACTTGAAGGAAGTGACTGTATTCAAAGGGGTACCATTATTAGTTGCTACCAAGAGGGATATCAGTAGTTTTTTTTAGTTTATGTAGGTCCCAAACAGCATGACTTGGAATTTGGAGTAGTTCATAAGGAGTTTGCTGTCCTTGAGCCAGGATTGCACCACAGAGAGTTCAGAGGTAAGGTCTTGGTTTAAGTGAGTTATGTCAGGGGAGTGACAGAAGAACCCAGGTCATCTGCATAAAGGATGGGGGTAGAGCTGTTAAAGCAGTATGTGATTGAGTTGATATGCATAGAGAACAACAGCTGGCCCAGAATGGACCCCTCATGGACACTGAGGGAAGCTGGATGATAGTCCTAGAAGGTTGAGCCAATCCTTGTGCGTTGTTGTCTGTTGAAGAGATAACTGAAAAACCATGGCAGTACACTATCTGAGACTCCTAAGGACCTACATCTGTTAAGAAGGATGGTGTGGTTAACAGTGTCAAAAGCTTTCATTAAGTCCACAAAGACAGCACCTGTGAGATGACCAAGATCAGACACAGAGTAGATTGTGTTAGTCAGGGGTGAGTAGGGCTGTAGTGGTGCTGTGATATTTACAAAAGCCATGTTGAGCAGAACATAGAAGATCATGCTTGTCCAGGAAGGTTGTTAGTTGCACAATGACAACTTTCTCAAGAATTTTGCTAAGTACCAGGAGTATGGCAAATGGCCGGTAGATAGGGACTTGGGTGTTCCTTTATTTAGAATGGGTATGATATTGGCGTGTTTCCATCCTGTGGGTACTGTGCCTGCAGAGAGGGAGAGATTGATAATGCGGGTGAGGGGAGGGGTAAGTTGCCAGGCTGCCAGCTTCAGAAGTTTGGGGCTAAGACTGTCCAGGCCTTCAGACTTGATATCAGGTAGTGAGAGAAGGAGTTTTCATACTTCAGTGTTGGTGACTAGTTTAAAGAGGAAAGGGGGTGGGAGCTGGGAGGAAGTACTGGCATATGCACAGCAGTAGGGTCAGCCAGAGGGTTTAGAGCAGTTGTAACAGTGGGGAGATCAGAAAAAGTTGGTTAAAAGCATTGGATATTGTAGTTGGGTTGTTACAATTGATTGCATTAATTTCAAAGTCCACTGGGGTGCTAGGATTAGAATACCCCAGGGATTCCTTGAGCTTTCTCCAGAAACTGTTGGGTGAATTATGTAGTGTGCCTAGCTTCTCTCTACAAAATGTGCTCTTATTTTGCCTAATGGCAGTCTTGCAATTGTTTCTTAGTAACCTATAGTTATTTCAGTCATGAGCAGACTTAGCTCTTTTGTAAGTGACCCAGCTTGTATCTCTCTCCTGCAGTAGGGTCAGTAAGGGGCAGGTCAGCCACTTTGTTCTACGGCCTTTGACACACCTAGTGGTGAGTGGAGCATGCTTATTTTGTAAGTGAAGCAGGGTAGTATTGAAGTAATATACTGCATGGTCCATCTCATTGGTGGCCCACCAGGGGGGACCAATCAATGTTTGCTATGTTGTACATGTTGTAGGCTTCATTAAAGAATGAGTGGTTCCTGCACTGAATGATCCTGGGAGGAGCATGCTCAATATAAGCACACCAGGTGCAGTAGATTGAGGAGTGATCAGTGTCACGGAGGCTACCTGATGGCAGCTGAGTAGGTGTTAAAAGGTTTCAGGCATCCAGTATACCATGCACCCTTAATCTAATATAGCCTAGTACAGTATGTCATTCTGGAACCCTATGAGGAATGGCTTTTGGAAAACACAGATTGTCCATTCTAAGCACCCTTGCTACCATCCTCTCATCTCACCCTTCATCATTGCCTCTCCCCCTGCTCCTCACCCCTCTCTCACATGCCTATCTTTCCTAGCACTCTTGCTATCCTCCCCTCTCTCCCCAGCTACCCCCACCCTCCCTTGTCACACACCCAATCACCCCAACACATGTCTCCTACTACTGCCCACTCCTTTACCACTCTCATTGCTCCAGTTTACCTCTCTCTGTCCTCTCACCCCTCCCCTCACTCTTATTCTTCCACCTCCCTCACTCCTTTCTCCTCCATATAACTCCATGACAAAGACAACCGCGGTCTGCGAGAGTCCTCATTCCCTCCCCGCTGCTTTGCCTGATCTACCTTATGCTATTTGCACCCCAAAGCCTTAAATTACAATCCTATTTATGCATTACCAATTGTATCTAATGTACTGTATCTGTGACATATTTTCTTGATTACTGCCTGTCCATACCAATGGGATCCACGACAGGTCATCAACACATTTTTTTTGTTGAATGACCAGACAGTGAAACCGGCAGATTGACCGCATTTTGCAGTTGGCTGCTGGTTTCATATGAAAACAAGTGTTTTTGCACTGCCCGTTTAGGATTCGCAACTCCAAGTTGGAGCTAATTCGGTGGGGGGGGGTGCAGGACCCTTGACAGACAGCGCCGGGTTCCAGTGGGTTCCCTGCAGTGACATGGTGCTGTTGTCACTGTAATGGACCCTGCTATCGAAATGTCACTGATAGTGCAGCATACCATACCAATGTATGTATCTAATGTCTGCAAATACCAATGTCTGTACCTAAAAGTCTGAACTTAGTTGTATAGTCTTTTTCTGTAAACATAGACATAGAAACATAGACTTTGATGGCAGATAAGGAACTCTTGGCCCACCCAGTCTGCCCATTTCACTATCTATTGGATAAACTGCAGATCCTAGTTAACCAACAGCCTACTTCCTCCTGTCCCCACTAGAATTGCTTTATGTCTGTCCCATGCATTCTTGAATTCTACCACTGTTTTGACCTCACAACCTCCTCAGGAGGCTGTTCCATGCACCCACCACCCTCTCCATGAATAAATACTTCCTCACATTGCCCCTTCTGCTGTCCCCTCTCTATCTTCAAATTGTGCCCCTTGTTCTTGCACATCTCTTTTTCTGAAAGATGTTACCCCCTTGGACTTTGTTGATTCCCTTGAAGTACTTAACTACACTGTTTGTAACTATTGATGTAAAACCTTTGTAAACAAGCTACTAGCTCAAAGGTTGTAACTCCTAGATGATAAATAAATAAATAAAATAAATAAGTGGCCATCCAGCTTAAGCATGGATGGTATAAGTATCCATATATATACTCTGAGTGTGGCTAACCCATAATCTAAACAGTGGCTATATCACCTCCATCCTTCTACTAATAATTCCTTTCTCTATGCACTCCAGCACCTTGTTTGCTCTCCTGTATGTGTTACTGAACTCAGAAAATGGTTTGAGGTTATTTCTTATTCTCATACCAGGTCTCTTTTCTCCTCATCCATGCTATCTACTGGCATTCTAGGGAGGTAGTATAGCATAGTTGTTAAGATCAATGTGCTGCAAACCTGGAGAGCTGGATTTGAATCCAACAGCCACCACTTGCGTACTGTGTAAACATGAACAAGTCGCTTAACTTCTCTGTGTTCCCAGGGTGCTCCTGGAAACAAGTTTCAGCTTAGCGTGTCTGTCCTGGCCAAAAATTGTAAAATAAAAATCCCTACAGTACCGTATGTGCATTACCTTGAACTTTTTGGCATTGAATTTCAATACAATGTTACAAGTGAGAAAGAAATAAGTGCCCCAGCTGGATTTGAGCCCCTGAACTGCTTGGAATACCATTTTGCTAACCAACTGTGCTGCCAGGACACTTCTACAACTGTGTTTCAAATGCACACTGCACTCATTGATAATAGAAACTGAATTTCAACTGCCAAATACTATACTGTTTCTTGAGTCTCCTTACATGCTGTGTTACGATATTAACTCCCTTTTCACTGTCAGCCCCTTCCATAGAGCTTTGTATCATCTGTGAATAGACTTTCCTTGCCCTAAATACCCTTGCATGTGTCAGAGATGCATAGTGAGACCACTCCTTCTGTAATCAAAAAGGTCTATGGAGCATTTTTACAACTATGCCATTTCCATAATGTGTTTAATCTAGGACATTTATCAAATACCTAACTTGTGCATTAAAATCTAATGCACAAATTAGGCATGGATAAAATGTACTAGATAAACAAGATAAAAAGATGTGTGGATACTCCTAGGGAAAACCTTTTAAACCAAAAGTGACAAAACAAAAAGGAAGATAAATAGGCCCTAGCTATGTCCTCTTCTGATGAACTGGGAGAATTAATGGACATGGTGTTTAAATACTTGGGAGTTCTGCAATCAACAAAAGAAGGGGCTCTAATTTTTTTATGGAAAAACCAAGGATTGTAACCAGAAAAATGAGAAACACTGGGGACAGAAGCATCCATTCCATGCATCCAATCACAAAAGGACAAAAAGAACATTTCCTTTCAGGAGCAACAGTTTTGGGTAACTACCTGTGTGTGGAGGCTGTAAAACCTGCAATAATGCACACAAATAATGCATGCGAGGGTGAAGACATTCGGAATTAGGACTTGATTACTTGCAACACTGAGCAGGTCATTCACATTTTGAAATACCCCTTTGATTTAGTGTATGTTGGAAAAACTCTGAAACCACTTACAGTTAGGATCAAGGAACATAAAACTGCTATAAGAGGAGGGTAACAGGACTGCCTGTTGCTATGCATTTTAATAAAAAGATACATAACACAGCCATGCTTAAGTTTCATGGACTGGAATATATCAAGATGCCACTGAGGGGCAGTAACGTAGAGAAAATACTTTTGTCTAAAGAAGTATTTTGGATAGAAAGATTGAGAACACTGGATCCCCAATATGGTCTTAACAAGGAGATAAACCTGGCTGCTTTGTTGTACTGAAGTTTGTAAGTCATAGAGGTGAATAATAGCATGTGATAGGTCCATATAGGAGAGCTGATCTTAGTCAGTGTCTAGGCACCTAATGTAAAAGATTTCATCTGCTCCCCCTGCCAAATACTCCTAGATTGCTTTGAACCTTTTTGCTATATAGTATTTTATTTATTTATTTATTTATTATATTTATTAAATTTTGGTGACCGGGTAGGCCCACTGAGCCCCGAAGGTCCCTTTTTCAGGGGCGACCCGGGATAACAATACAAGTTATAAGAATGAACAAGAACATAAGGAACATTTGAGGCATTGTGAGTTACATCATGAGGTGGTAACAGTAAAGAAAAATAGTGGATACAGGCATGGTTACAGGCATGGTAAAAGAAAAGCAGTGGATACAGGCATGGCTTACAGGCACGGTAAAAGAAAAGCAGTGGATGCAGACATGGGTACAGGCATGGTTATCATCATGACATGTAAGCAATTGGTAGTACTTTGCATATAGTTTATTCAGGGGTTACACATGGCCTCTGGTGAGCAGTCTGTATAAGGCAGGTAGTAGGAAGGTTAAACTAGGAGATGGGAGGTGGAGAGGAGGGGAGTACCTTAGGACCTTTAAGTGCCATGACAGCAGCATGCGCTTGAGGTCAGCAGATGGGACTTAAGCCTGGTGCAGAAGTTCTTTAGTGAGGAGGAGGTCTGGACCTGGGGAGGAGCTTGTTCCATTGGCAGGCTGCTTGGGAGGAAAAGGATCTTCTGCCAGCGTTTGTCCTTACCCTAGGGACTTCTAATAGCATTCTATCTGAGGTCCTTAGGTTCCTTGGGTTGTGTTTGAGGGTTATGGTCCTGCCAATGCTTGGCAAAGCGTGGGGTTTGAGAAGCTTGTAGGCCTGGACAAGCAAGGGGTGTTGGAGGCAGGCAACCAATGTGGGCCAATGAAGATTGGCCAAAGTGTCACAGTTTTGACATCTCAGGTGGTCTAAGGTTGCGGAATGAGCTATTTTATTATATAGGGTTTGCATCCTGGTAATCTCCTGCTTAGCCATGCCCTGTATAATAGGGGCCGCAAAGGTCAGGTTGGGTAGAAGGATGCTGGTAGCTATGGAGAGCCTGGCTTCAGGGATGAGTTGGTCCCTGAGTTGGTACAGGGTGCCAAGTTTCCGATGTAGGGTCCTGGTGACCTGGTCCACGTGTTCCTTGTATGTCATATTCTAATCCAACGTGAGGCCTAAGTATTTAAGGGAGGGGGACTACGTTAATGGCTTTACCAGAGAGTGAGGTTAAGGAGAGGGATGAGGACCTGTCAAATCCCAGGGATCTTGGCCTGAATAGCATTGCCTTGGTCTTGTCGGCATTTAGTACCATTCTGTTCTTACATAGCAAAGTCTCTAGTGAAGTGAGATCCTTTTGGAGTAGAGGGCCTAGGGCAACAACGTCACACAGGGGTCAGAAGATGACAGTATCATCAGTGTTCTGCACAACCGAGCTCTCTCCGCAGTGGGTACGCAGGTCATTGGTAAACAAGGAAAACAGGAGGGGGCCTAGAATTGAGCCCTGAGGTACACCCTAGTATAGCCTATTATGATTAGACTGAGTCTCTGTTGCATACGGTGATACTGCAGTGCCAGTGACAAGCAACTTCACTTTAAGTAGCCTCTTTTTTTTAGAGGGTTGGGAACCAGGGCAACCATCTTTGATCTGTTGATGTGTCCCAACTCAGTTCAGTCTCCAATACTCACTGTCCCAGAGGTAGCTTCAGGGATATTTATGTTGTTCTTGCTACAAATTGCTGTTCTTGATATAAATCCCACCCCCCCTCCAGGAAATCAAGAAATCTAACCTGAAGGGATTAAATATATAAATGGGGGGACAACAATGCCTAGATGGGCACAGCATTGCATACAGGGTGTCCGCAACACTTCTATAAAGTGGTCAGCAATACTTGTGTAACAGCACATTTTTTCTCTGCACTATTAGAAAGTACTTGTGGCACTAACCAAAGAGGCAGGAAAAATGCATTGCAAATGTTCCCCCTAAGTCCAGCTTAGAAGCGAATGTGGGTAAACAGTCAAATGAAATCCTGAATTTGTAGAAATTTTAGTTTGTGAAAACAAGAGCAAGTTTTGAGCAAATCTAACTTTGGAGAAAATAAGCATGCCTACTTATGCACTCTCCTTTCTGAGTTCTTTCTTTGGAAAATAAATCTAAGTCATGACTTGGTGCTATTGCACATGTCTACTAATGTACACAACTGTATGAGCCATGAGTGAGTAAGCTGATAAGTTTAAAAGGATACTCCAGTTTCAAGCCATGCCCAATGCCAAAAGGAGCTGGAGCTCAGAGAAATGTAAGTTGGTTCTTGAGGACTTAAAGCAGTAGTGCATGATATAGCAGAGAAAATTTTGATCTATACCATTTTGTTCTATTTTCATTGCCCTTATCTCCTGACTTGAATGTCACCTTCTTTTTTAAAATTGAGTCTGCTTTAACCCTTTCTCATATTTGAAATAATGAGAGGAATAGTTCTTTAAATATGACTCAGACCAGGCGTTCATCAATATTCTCAGCTGTTTTTGTTCACCAGTTGTGCCATAAGATTAGGGAGCAGTGTCTGCTGCTTGCTAGTTGTAAAGTCACAAGAAAGGTAATTTTAAACTTTGGGGTTCAAAACCAATAGAGAATACAGCTGAAAACCTGGTCCAATTCATATTAAGAGGAGCATTCCTTTTATTATTTGAACTGCAAAAACAAAATGGTAAAGCAAACTCAAAATGGGGGGAAAGAGTATCATAAAAGTCAGGAGATAAGGGAACAGTCTAAAATAGAATAAATACATATAGGTCAAATTGTCACTGCTATTCTGTACTGCTGTGATGTACTACCAAGCATGAAATTCATTCTGTTTTCTAAGTTTCTGTATAAAAATTGTGTCATATACAGAGGTATTGGGAAAAATTATAGAGGAAATCGAATGTAGAGACAAAAGGAAGAATGACTAAGAAGTAAGAGGCTGAATACTATATAAATAATATAACTAAAGTGATTATTTTACATGAAGCTGATTTTGATTAGTTTTCTCCGTTATATTACAGGTGGGAATGTAGAGATGGAGACTGAACTGTACAGCATGAAAAGCAGTCTTACTTTACCTCTTGAAATGAAGAAAAAAAGAGATAGAAACATTTGAGAAAATGTGATAAAATTTAGACAGAAGAGCTGTACTAAATATGGGAATATAACTGATGCAGTAACTAAACAGAACATATGTATCCTTTAAACAGATGTTGTGGTTTAAAAAACAGTATTTAGGAAGCACAGAAAATGCTTTAGCAGTACTATTCAAAGATGGGCATTTATAATATTCCACAGATGGAATATGTGAAAAAAAAAAACAAGAAATGAATAATGTTTAAAATGAACTTGTTTTTATTTAATAATTCATTTTTGTTTATTCATTTGGTGCATCAGACAATAAAATGCCTGTTTGGAAAAAGAGGATTGACTATGTGTATTTTATAATGAAGGTCGGCAGTGAGTTTAGTCTTACCCCTTTATAAGCATGTTAAAAAAGACGTAATTATGTAATTGCTCAGCTATATTTTTTGTTAGGTAGAGGTGTGGGGTTCTTTGTATGTGTTTTTTTACAAATCTTTACATATAGTAGATAAAAAAAAAGACCCTGAAGAAGTGGATTTTGCTGCCTTTCTGGAGGGAGCATGCATGCACCACTGAAGGAATAACAGTGGAAGAGAATCGTCTCTCAACACTATCTCAATTTATTGCTCATTTTATAAAACATTTCTTTTTATTTTAGGGGAAAAAACATCAGCAATCAGTTTCAGAAGCATTCAGGGACAAGCTGTGTAAACCTTAAGTCTCTAAAGTATTTCTTTTTAAGATTACCACTATTTAAGTCTGCTGAAATTGCAGCCCCCCCCCCCCACTTCAGCCAGAATGTCAAATCAGCAACTGTAAAGTAACATAGAAACATAGAAACATAGACTTTGACAGTAGAAAAGAACTGCTTGGCCCACCTAGTGTGCCCATTTCCCTACCTACAGGATAAGCTACAGATCCTAGTTAACCAACAGCCTATTTCTTCTTACCCCCCACAAGAATTGCTTTATGTCTGTCCCATGTATTCTTGAATTCTCCCACAGTTTTAGACCCCACAACCTCCTCAGGAAGGCTGTTCCATGCATCCACTACCCCCTCTGTAAAAATATACTTCCTCACATTGCCCTGAACTGCCCCCCCCCATCTTTAAATTGTGTCCCCTTGTTCCTGCACATCTCTTTTTCTGAAAGATGCTACCCTCTTGGACTTTGTTGATTCCACTGAGGTACTTAAAAGTTTCTATCATGTCCCCCCTTTCCCTCCTTTCCTCAAGGGTATATATATCAAGCTCCTTTAGTCTCTCTTCGGATGGCTTCTCTTGCAGACCCTGCACCATTTTAGTTGTCCTCCACTGGACTGCCTCTATCCTGTCTATGTCCTTACAAAGATGGGGTCTCCAGAACTGAATGCAGTACTCCAGATGGGGTCTCACCAACTGACTGTACAGAGGGATAACAACTTCTTGTTTTCTGCTGGTGATGCCTCTCCCTATACATCCCAGTATCCCCCCAGCCCTCCCTACTGCCTTCTCACATTGCTTGCCAACCTTAAGGTCATCTGATATGATTATTCCCAGGTCTCTTTCCATTTTTGTTGTTGTTACTACCTCCCCCACCATTGTGTAATCTTCCCCTAGGTTTTTGTTTCCCAGGTGCATTATTTTGCACTTCTTTGCATTGAATCTAAGCTGCCATACTTCTAACCATTCCTCCAACCTTGCCATGTCCCTTCTCATCCTTTCCACGCCTACTTGTGTATCAACCCTGTTGCAGATCTTTGTGTCATCTGCAAAGAGGCATACTTTTCCTTCCAGTCCCTCTGCAATGTCACTTACAAAGACATTAAAAAGGACTGGACCCAGTACTGAACCCTGCGGTACCCCACTAGTAACCCTTCTTTCTTCAGAGTGGACTCCATTTACAATTACCATCTGTGTCCTGTTGTCCAGCCAATGTTTTACCCAGGCTACCACCCTGGGACCCACTCCTAGGCTGGTTAATTTGACAATTAATCTTTTTTGTGGGACTGTGTCAAATGCCTTGCTAAAGTCTAGGTAGATCATGTCCAGAGCCCCTCCCTGGTCTACTACTTTGGTCCCCCATCAAAGAAATCAATTAGATTCATCTGACATGACTTTCCTGCTGTGAACCCATCTGCCTTGTGTCCTGTGCCCCACTGGCCTCTAGGTACTCAACAATTCTTTCCTTCAGAAGTGATTCCATCGCTTTCCCTACCACAGAGGTCAAACTTACCAGTCTATAGTTTCCTGCCTCTGTCTTGGTCCCACTTTTGTGAAGGGGAATCACATCTGCCTTCCTCCAGTCCTCAGGTAGCACACCATCCCCCCATGATTTGTTAAAAAGGGTAGTCAGTGGTTTCACTAGCTCTCCCCTTAATTCTTTTAGAATTCTGGGGTGAATTCCATCAGGCCCCATTGCTTTGTCCACCTTCAGTTTTAGGAGTTCTTTCAGAACCCTTTCTTCTGTGACAGGACTGGGATCGACCCCTTATCCAGAGTGCTTCTGTTAATTGGATTAGGCACCTCCCCTCCTCCTCTTTTGTGAATACTGAGCAGAAGTATTCATTCAGTATCCCTGCTTTTTCACTGTCCCTCTCTGCCCACCCACCGTCCATTCTATTCAGCTTCACTATCCCTCCCTTTGTCTTTCTGTGCTCCCTGATGTACCTATAAAAGGTTTTATCCCCCTTCTTAACTGAGTTGGCTATCTTTTCCTCAGTTTGGGCCTTTGCTATTCTGACTTCCCTCCCTGCTTCCTTCTGCCTTAACTGTTACAGCTCTCTGTCCTCCTCCTTCTGTGTTTCCTTATACTTCCTGAATGCTATCTTTTTCTCCCTGACTTTCCCAGCCACCTCTTTTGAGAACCATAGTGGCTTTTTCTTTTGTTTTGATTTGTTTATTTGCTTCACACAAAGGCTTGTTGCCTCTGTGATGGCAGTTTTGATGTTTCCCATTGTTGCTCCACCCCTCCTTCTAGCCTGTTTGCTAGTGCTTTTCTAAGACACTCTCCCATCTTGCCAAAGTCAGCCCTCCTGAAGTCCAGTACCCTCACTTTTGTATGACTTGACTCTGTAGCTGAGTTTATCATGAACCACACTGTTTGATAGTCACTTGTTCCCAGAAGGCAACCCACTTCTAGATCTGAGATCCTCTCACTGTCCCCATTTGACAGTACGAGGTCTAAGATTGCTCCCTCATGAGTGGGTTCTGCAGCTAGCTGTCTGAGGCATGCCACCTGTAGGGCATCGAGAATGGCCCTGCTCTTGGATGTGGCTGCAGCAAATGTGCTCCAGTTAACATTTGGCATATTCAGGTCTCCCATCAACAGTATATCCCTTTCTCTGCCATCTTAAGTATGCCTTCAATCATATCCTTGTCCCTCCCCTGACATGGGGATCTGCATTACAACCCTGTGTGGATAGTGGTGCCATTTCCAGTCTCTAAGGTGGCCAACAGTGTCTCTCTCCTCCCTGTTTACTCTTTTGTTCAGTTGCTTTTATCCCTTCCTTTACATAGAGAGCTACTCCTCCCCCTCTTCTCCCCTTCCTGTCTCTCCTGTAGGTTATGTACCCTGGTATGTAAACATCCCAGTCATGGTTCTCTGTGTACCATGTTTCTGTGACTGCTACAATATCCAGGCATCCCTCTTCCATCAAGGCCACCAGTTCAGGGAGCTTGTTGCCCAGACTACAGGCATTGGTACTCATTACCCTCCATTTCCTGATAGCCTTACTCATTTTGCCCCATCCTTGTCCTCATTGCCTTTGTCACTTTCTCCATTTACCCTGCCCTTCTCCCTATCAACATTAAAGGAAAGCGGAAAGCAACCACTATGATGACAACTAAAGAAATCACTTCTCTGCAGAAGAAAAACAGGGATATGGACATTGTAGACAAAATACTGCCAAACATCAAGTCTGACTTAAGTCATTTTAAGTCCCCACACCAGGCACTTGGGTTAAATCCTAATACTGACACTGTAGTGCAGCATAAGGGTGTGATGAACTCATGAGGTGCCGTCTTTCTGATGAGACATTAAACTGAGGTCCTAGCTGTCTGTTCTGGTGGCAGTTCAGTGGATGTTAAAGATCCCATGGCACTTCTCGAAAAAGTTGGGGAATTTGTTTTTATTGAAAATTTACAACATAACTTTGTAATATATACAAAACAACAGAACAGAAATACATAGACTTACAATGTTACCAATAAACTTCACATTATATAGAAAGAAAATCCTTATTACATACAGAAATACAACATCCCCTCATGTTACTGGAACAACACTGTCTGTTATCCAGGGTACATTTCTCCATAATTGCAAGGGTTATAGGATTTACCACCTGATACCATTTTAGTGACAATGGATGTAACATCCCTCTACACTAATATTCCACACACAGATGGCATTGCAGCATGCCTTAAATACATACGTGAGAAAGGACCTGACCAAAACATCAACCCTGGAGTGGTGGGGGAACTTATGGAATTCATTTTGACACATAACAACTTCAACTTCAATGGTAAACATTATGTTCAAACTATGGGAACAGCAATGGGCACCAAATGGCTCCACAGTATGCTAACCTCTTTATGGCTGACTTGGAGGAGGATTTTTTAAGGCAGTATCCCCACAAACCACTGGCTTATTTCCGTTACATTGATGATTTGTTTATCATCTGGATGGAAGGCACAGATGCACTCAAAGATTTTCATCACAAACTTAACAATCTCCATCCTACTATAAAGCTTACCTTGGAGTACTCTACCACCAGGGTTAACTTTCTGGACACCACAGTCATCATTAAGGATGGACCCTTACAGACATGTATTTACAGGAAGCCAACAGACAGATAGAGATACCTGCACAGGAAAAGTAACCACCCTAATCATACAAAAATCTGTCATATACAGTCAAACGCCGTTGTCAACGATTTGTTCAAATGAGGATGACAGATACACATTTGGCTATGTTGAAAACACCTTATGGAGCAGGGACACTCTTCCAGGAAATTGACAGGATAACAGAACGGGCAACGCAAGTACCAAGACAACAACTACTTCAATATAAAGAAAAGACAGCTACAGAAAGAATACCCTTGGTAGTCACATATCATCAGACCTTTAACGTCTCATGTAAGATTATTAAAGATCTCCACCCAATATTTAGTGAGGATGACACCCTTAATTGTATTTTAAGGAACTCCCACTACTATCTTTTAAACAACCGCCAAATTTATCCAGCCTAATTATTAGAGCAAACTTTCACCGAACAGAATACCATGTCACACAATGGCACACGACCCTGCAATCAACGCCCTGCAAGACTTGTGGGCTAATTTCTACCTCAGACTGTGTGGTTACATCACAAAACAGACAATTCAGGTGCATGGGAGTTATACATGCATGTCACGATATGTTGTTTATTTCATTCAGTGCAAGAGATGTCCACAAACAGGTTATGTAGGAGAGACACGCCAACAGCTCCGCACTAGGATGAACTCACACAGGCATACTATTACAGCAAGGAAGACTGAAAAACCAGTGGGGCATCACTTCTCCCAGCCTGACCACTCAGTCTCAGATATGTCAGTAATGGTCTTAAAAGGAAATCTCAAAAACACACAACAGAGACGAGCTTTTGAGATTAAACTTATTTACATCTCAATATGGTAGCAGATGGGATGAACTTGGATATTGGCTTTATGGGACACTACAGAAATTAACATCCACAGACCTTTTCTTCTTCAAGCTGACATATTATAGGACTTCAGCATGTGAGATGTGGATGCGTGTGTGTGTATGTGTGTGTGGGTATGTGCTGTGGGTATGTGATATAATAGATGTGGGGCTTGCTGTCACATTGAGATAAGTCTCTATTTAGCTATATGGAGGTATAATGTGTTACTATTTTCATTTCACACACAACAAATTTCTCCTTACTTTTTATCTTTGCCTGTGTGGGGGATTGATTCCATTGCACCATATTCAGTTTACCCAGCCTGCTAGTGTACATACAGGAGTGTTATCTTATACTGTTATATATAATTTTTGTAACTCTGTACATATTGGGATGTGTGGTCTCATTTGTTAGGGGTCCTGCACATATCTTTTTACATTGAGCTAATATTGTAGTAATTTACTCAGAATTTCATTACAAGTTGTATTCCTTTGGGAACAATTACAGTGACTGAAGTTAATATAGGTTCACTAGGAGAGAGATTGAGGTGTGTGTGTGTGTGTGTGTGTGTGTGTCTGTGGGGAGAGAGAGAGAGAGAGAGAAAGGAGGGGAGAGAGAGAGAACATCTCGTTTAAGCTATGTATCTCCCCACCCACATTATTGTGATGTGGGTGGTTAGGTTGTACTGTTTGTATGAGCAGGAGGAGATAAATTACTTTTTATCTCTTTTCAGATTCCCTAGACACTTGTGGTACATGTAGTTGCTACATTCTCAGTATATATTGACATCAGTACATATCAGGATGCATGGTCTGAATTCCTTGAGGTTCCTCTACTAGAGTTTTTGTTTAACACTAATATTATCAATTTATATTTATATTATCATTTATATAGTCCTGAGGTTTTGTAATTTCTTGGGCCTTTTATTTAGCTTGAGAATACAGCTGGGTGACATGTCTAGCTAGGTTTTACATCACACAGTGTGCACTGATGTTTTAGACAACTTTACTGGTATTCTTGTCTTTAATGCACACATTGTAATTTCATGAGCCCTATAACTATCTTAGTTTGTCTTTAAGCTGGGTGGGGTTGCCTTTCAGTAATCACATCCTTATACTGACTGTGACACTCATGGCTTGATTTGGGAGTTATCTGCTTCAGCAGTGTTATCTTATGTCAATTAAATTAATGTGCAGTAGGATTCTTTATGTTTATTGCACGCACATCTTAACCCAAGGTTCATTCGGACTGAGGGCAGTATTGTACTGTTTAACTTCTCTGACATCATCTTCTGTTTTTTTTGTTTTTTTTTTTAAATGAGTATTTTAAACCAATGGGATTTTTTCTGTTTTCTCTGCATTATCTAGCTGTTATAAGTATTGTATTTTCTAAACAACTGCCATGAGCTTCTGAAGAAGGACTGGTTGGTCTGAAAGCTAGAGCACTTTGTTCTTGTTGTTACATCTATGTTGGTCCATTAAAAGGTATCAAATCATTTGCTTCTGGATCTATTCTTGCAAGGACCAATACGGCAACTACTAAATCAAGATTCCATAATTGCAATAACCTTTGTTTAGTTAAATGTTATTATTCTGTATAATATATCCTTCGCAATTCCCCAGTTATTTAATCTAGTAGTTCAGTGTGTGTAGTGTTTTTGTTCTTGTTGTTTTTTTGTTTTGTTTTATTTTTTGTAGGTTATATAAACATCTAAGATTTCAAATGAACCACTTAATGGTTGCAAAAATAACATTAGGAGTCTGCTTGTCCCATTTTCCCATACCCTGTGTAGTGCCCATATATCAATACATTTAATTTAATTTTCTCAAGCATTTCTCCCTCCATTGCAGAGCCACATATTTCCAAAAATCTTTTATGTACATACATGTAAAAAATAAATGCTCCATAGATTCTAGCTCTTGAATACATTTTTGCCTGAGACACATAGAATCTGCCACTGGCTTATGCTTTTGATTTCCAGCTTATCATGACCACATAACCAGGTGACAGTGATCATCTTTGCTGTATACATTTTTCTGTAATGAGTGTCTGCACAGAGTTTAGACATGCTGCTGGACATTTAAGAAAACCATAGGTTTCAGAGAAGTGAGAGTCTAGTATTAGTTTATACGAATGTTGCTTAGAGCTTGTAAATTCTTGTAGTTATGTAATTTTCCATGTTTTAACTTGACAAACATGTCTCTTAGATAACCATAAACCTGTGCAGAGGCTCAAATTATTTTTAGAGTGCTAGCAGTCCATAGTGTAGCCATGCTTTTGCTCTGTTCAGTTTTTCTATCCCAGTTCAGTATATCCATAGGGGTTGTATTATCAAACTGGATTCCAAGTATTTTATAGGCTTGTCTATTAATTTAATATCAGCTACTTGGAGAACTTTTGTATAATGTTGCCTAATTTCTTACCCATGCACTTAGCCATATTCAGTTTAGCTCCACATATATGGCCATATCTATTGAATGTTCTAATGGTTTCACTAACTGATTGCTCATTTTTAACTAATATGCAGATATCATCCACATATGCCAATGCAGAAAAGGTTGAAGGACCTGTAGGCAGTAGAAGTGGACTAACCAAAACATTAGAGTTTATTGATCTGATTAAAGTGTCAGTACAGAAAGTGTATAATAGTGGGCTTGTAGGACAGCCTTGCCTTACTTCTTTTTGTACTGGAATTAAAGGTCCACAGTATCCATTTATTACTGGAGTAACCGTTGCATTTTAATATATAGCTGCAACCATTTTATAAAGATTGCTGGGATTCCATATTGATGTAATGTATTCCACAAGAAATTGTGGCTGACTATGTCGAAAGCCTGATGCTGGTCCAGTGATAAAATATAGCCATCAAGGTGTAAAACATTATTTATGTCAAAAATATTCCTTAGTAAGATATGTTGGTCAGTTATTGCCCTGCCTGATATTGCACATGATTGCATGAGTGATATTAAATATTTTGCTACTTTAACTAACCTGCTATTCAGATTTTTTTTTAACATTTTGAAATCTGCATTTAAGAGACTGAGAGGCCTCCATTTATTTACCTTCTGCTTGTCTCCTGCCTTATGCAGAAATATTATGATGCCCTCTGCCATTGTTAGAGACATACTTTAATTACATAAAATGGAATTAAAAACTTTAGCCAATTCTGATGCCAGATTTATTTGAAACATCTTGTATAGTTGTGCTGTAAAACCATCCTTCCCTGGTGCCCTCCCTGCATTTAGGGAAGTGATGGCTTGTTCCACTTTTGCACTGTCACTAGGTCTTCTAGATATTCTGGAATATCAAAAGTCTCAAAAACTTGATGTAACACCATCACATCAGTCTGTGCCCTTCTGAATAAGTTAGCTGAATATTGAGATACTACTTGAATGATTGTCTCATTTGTGTTGTGTATTTTATTGTTATCATCTGAGATAGAAAACATTTCTATTTTCTGAACCCATTCTTTGCAACTAGTAAAAGGACATAGTGTAGCAGTTTTCCCCTGCATGCCAAATTCTTGTTGGTTTTTCAATATTTCAGTTTGTTTTTTATGAAAAGTTAACATAGATTGTTTAACAGTGCTTATTTGTTCTGTAAAGTTATGTTTTGTGTTCTGTGCTAATGACATTAATTGTTGCAGTTGCTGTCTCTGTTTTAAGTACAGAAGATATTTGTTGTTTCTGTTAGCCTTACTTATTGTTACCAAGAGAGTTTTTGAATCTGCTGTAGTGTCCATCCACCATAAAACTGAGTCTTCATACATTACAGAGACCAATTTTCTTATAATTATAAGGTATTGCAGTTGTTGTATTATTTCAGCCTTTTGCAATAAATATGAATTTAATTTCCAAAGTCCTGCTCCATGTATTGGGGGGGTTGTACCTATTGTTATCTGTAGCTTAGAATGGTCAGAATATTCTACTACTGTAGTACTGTATCTACTGCAATGACAGGGAGTGTTTTATTGAGAAAGAAAAAAATCTATCCTCGTAGCTAGATTTCCTTTGTGAAATGTTGGGCCAGCCATATTATGTTTCTGATAATAAGCATCTATTAGTCCTTCAGTGAGTATAGTGTTTTTAAGACTTGCCATATCACAAAAAAAATCTGTTTTGTGAAAGTTCCCTTGCTTCTGTCTTTGGAGGACAGTCCACAGTAGAAATTGTTCCCACCCCAAAAAAACAATGTTCTGGGAGGTGAAAAGGTATGGTAAAATATGTTGAAATAAACTTACCATATCTGCTTTCTTTTATGGAGCCTAGATGTTTATTTATCTGGTATATGCATTTTATACTTTATGTCAAGAACTAGCTCGCTCCCTGGTATTAAATCTATCAATTTCAAATTTTGACATTAGTATTATTAATAAGTATTCCTACTCCAATACAGTCCTCTGATCCTATGGCCCAGTAAGATGGTCCTATGTACCATTCTTTGGTTGCTAGCCCTGTTTCCCGTATAGTACGTAACTTGGTGTCTTGTAGTAAAATAATATCAGCTTTCCTGAACCTGATGTGTGAAAAGATGGCTCCTCTCTTTTGTTTATTTTTAATGCTGTTTACATTGATGGTGCTTAATGTAAGGGTTTGCAACATAAGTGATGTGGAAAAAAGGGGCTGGGCTTATTCTCATGGGGGTTTAATCTCGTTAGGCTTTTTATTCTGCTTTTTTCTCCCTTTCTGCATTTTCCCCGCTTTCTGTTTACTTTTAGATTTTTCCTCTAATACACTCAGTTCACTATCTGAAACAGTTTCTTGGTGCCCCGAGCTGGCAATTGAGTCTTCTAAGTCATCAGAGGCTTCTGGGTTCCTAAGAAGTGCAGCATATCTGTTTGAAGTGGTGACCTCAGAGATCTTTACCACTTTAGGAGCTTGTTGCTGCCATGCCTGGCGATGCCTGGCAACCATTTTTTTTTACTGCACTATCTGGGGCTCTCGAGGTTGGTGATGGCATAGAGGTTTTATCTGAAATAGCTTGCAGGAGCACATTCTCTGTCACTTCCATATCTGTAGTTTGTGAACCCTCAGCACCTTCAGTAGTCCTATACCCTGACTGCTCTACATCTACCACTACCTGTGCTGTCCCAGCTCCTTCAGATTCTGCCTCAGATTCTTGTCCTTCTGTTTGTTCTTCTGACTCATTTTGGAGAGAGGGGCTGCTTGTGGCTGCACATTCACTGTTTTAGAGTGAGCCCTCTGTGTCATCGCAACCAGCAAATGTTGTTCTTCAGAATCTGCATTGTCTATTTGTGAGCAGCCCAAGGACAAGATGTGTATGTGTGGCTTCTCGATTCACACAAATTACATATTGGCTTACTTCTACAGCGGGTACTTGTGTGCCCCAGTGAGTTACATAGTGTACAGTGTAGTTTATCACAGATGTTACTTATATGCCCAGGTCTACCACATTTATAGCAGGTTTTAGGCTGACCTGCATAAAAAAGCAACCCTCTATTTCTGCCCAAGAAAAAACAATTGGGTAAATGTTCTAACCCAGCACTAGTAGATCTTAATATGACTCTTATTTTCCAGCCCCCAGTCCAGATGTGTTCCAAATTGAATATGCCTTCTGGGTGGCCGACTACTGTACATTTTTGCTTGAGCCAATAGGTGAGGTCAGTGACACTCACCCCCTCATTTCTGAATAAAACAGTGATGATCCTGTGAGCAGGTTTTGTAAGCGGTATAACTTCAAAGGGTGACCACAGGGTGGTAGACTTAAGGGTATAGTATAGCGACCAGAGTTTTTCCAAACTGTTCTGCATTTTCAAGCTGATGTCAAAAGAAGCTTCTCGTGATACGTGGCTTAGTGTGTAGATTTCTGCTGCTTGAAAGTACATACTGTTTTTGAGTAATGATCTGGCCACAAAAAGTCTATCCGGGAACACTTCAAGTCTTCCTTTATATAGTAATTATACCGCGTTGTGTCACCTGGCAGGATAAATGGACTCATGAAATAACGAGGCATAGGGACGCTGCTGCTGTGGCCTAGTTTGTTCTGACTCCCTGTTGTCACCACTTCCCCATTATTGTCACTCCATTTGGTATTATTAGTTTCATCTTGAGTAGCTTCTTCCATTGCCTGCACTGGTACTTCTGCCTCTTCATTATGTATTTGTTATTCAATGTCCCCTGCTTCATTTCCCAGTTGCAAATTTGGATTTTGTGTCAATGCCAGTTCATGTGGTATTGCTAAAGGAGAGTCATTCAGTTCTGCCTGATTATCTATAACGTACTCCATGCTTTCTTCTACAGGCTTCAGTACTGTTTTTGTGCTATTATTCTTAAATGCATCAATGTCCTTTGTAGTAATAGTTGAAGGTGTTCTTACCCCAGGGATGCGTATCAGCAAAAAGCCTGAAATCCAGTTCCCTTCTGGAGTGGTTTTAGCCCAGCCAGCCACTTGTAGCACTTTGTCCACTGACCATAGTGTGCTATCAGAAGGTTCTGTGTCAGCCCAAGTTGATTTTTTCCCACTCATTTTAGCCATAGTTATTGTAGCTGCCTTTTTCTGTGTGTCAAGACTTCCTTGGTGAGTCACAAATGAAAAGATCATTGCAGTCGTCTGATCTTGTGCCCTTTGGAAAATCATCTCTGGTACAGCTCCAGCTTTCACTACATTCATATTCCGTGCAGTAGGTGTACTGGTGTTACTAGAGCTTGTGGTCCCATTGCTAGGGAGGGCCTCTCGAGTGTCACAGGGGACCTGCATATTTTTAATAAATCGATCTGTAATTCATTTATCTCATTCATTAAAGCACTCTTTCTCTCTCCTTAATAGTTCTTGCAGTTGTTCTGCATCTTTGTTTTGTAACCCAGCATGTTGAGTTTCAACTGCAATGGCTACATTTTGGTCTGTTTGTTTCTCATTAATTACCATCTCTTCTGTTGTAGTAATGTCAGTAATTTTACCTCCTTCAGAAGGTCACGTAAGCATTAAAAAATATTTCTATCTCTTGCTGTTTCAAGGCAGAGGAGGAGACCTGCTTCTCAGCCTCCCACATGTCCATCTTGACAGCTTTCCTCAGGTAGACTGCCCAATGGCCAGAATTTCCCCTACTGGGTAGTATGGGGAATTTCCCCAGTGCCCTGGCCAAATTTCCCCCCATTCACTAAAAATATCACCAACAGTTTATTCTGGTTCCAGGTCAGTTGGCATTCAGCTGTTTCCTGCTCCCCCGGGTTGTGCTTGAAAATAGGCAGAATTTGTCTAGTGCACTTACCCGCTCAACAAAAACGAAACACATAAATAAATAAAATTAAATCTGAAAATACAAATGGCAGAAATACAGCCCACCCACTCAGTAACTAAGTGGATAGGTGCAGTGGGGCCAGGAATAGCCCTTACAGAGGACAGCATTGTACAGTTAGAAGAGTCTGCTGACTTTTAGTAAGAACAGATCAGATTGTTAAGGGTTAAAGTGGATGATCTTGAGCATCCAGGTACTCACAGCAATCTTAGGTTGATTGGGCTACTTGAGGGAGATGAAGGAAATGACATGTGGGGGTTTGTACAAAACTTGTCACCAGAAGTACTTCAGTATAATTGGACTCATCCTCTTTCATACATCCCTAATACCTAAACCAAAACCTGACAGACTCACAGACTTATTCAGATGTATTTCCTTTGCTTCTCTGTCAAATAACTAATCCTCAAACTAGCCAGAGAGCAAATAAATCTTGTATGAAGAAGCCATTAAATCTTTTTATTTCAGGACTTTTCATCGCAGATGATTAAACAAAGGAAGGACATTAATGAGTTAAAACAGTGGCTTCAAAAACAAGCTATTCAGCTGTCTTTCACTACTCAGCTACTTTTCATATCATATATAAATGCCATTTTTATTCTTTCACTGAGGATTCTGAGGTCTACATAGAAACATAGAAGTTGACAGCAGGTAAGGACTGCAAGGCCCATCCAGTATGCCCATTTCTTTTTCTACCTTATAAATGTGCCATTGGCCTTTACTCTGTCAATGGTCTATCTATTCATACTCATCTGTATTGCTTCCTTATGCCTATCCCATGCCTGTTTGAAGCCCTGCACTGTATTCATATCCACCACTTCCTGAGGTAGGCCATTTCATGCATCCACCACCCTTTCTGTGAAAAGAACTTCCTCCATTACCCCTTAATCGGCATCCTCTAATCTCATGTTGTGTCCTCTTGTCCTGCTATTTTTCTTATATTGAAACATATTAAACTCTTTCACCTTGTTAATGCCCTTAAGGTGTTTGAATGTTTTGATCATATCACCTCTCTCCTCCTTTGCTCTAGGGGTATACATATTGAGCTCCGTTAATCTGTCCTCATATGTTTTCTGATGCAGTCCCTGCACCATTTTGGTTGCCCTTCTCTGGACTGCATCAATTTGGTAATGTCCTTGTGAGGTGTGGCCTCCAGTACTGCATGCAGTACTCCAGGGAGACTAACCAGTGTCTTGTAAGAGAGATTATTACCTCCCTCTTCCGACTTGTGATACCCCTACTAATACACCATAACATCCCCCTAGCCTTACCTACTGCTTTAGTGGTCTGCTTGGATGATTTCAGGTCATCGGTGATGCCCAAGTCTCTTTCTTCCCTTGTGACTGTCAGCAACTCCCCTCCCAGCCTAGAGGTGGCTTCAGGGTTTCTCTTCCCTATGTGCATGATCTTGCACTTCTTTGCATTAAACCCCAGTTGCCACTCTTCCAACCAGTTTGCTAGTTTATCAGATCTCTTTAACAAAAAAACAGGCACAAATGGTCCCACTAATGTGAGGAATGGTAAGAATGGGCTGAAGAGGCCTTCTTCCTTTTGAAAATTAGTATAAGTCTCTGGGGACAAAATGTAGCTTCACAATCACTTTTCCAAACTGAATTGGTACTGATTCATTATGATTATTCTTTATTTCAAAACTGACTGTGTTGATTTGAAATTTGCAGACAATCTAGTAGTAAGGCTTATCATAGATAATGGTCACAATCTGTTGTCTAGACCACTCACAGATAAATACCTTAGCATAGGTATGTAATTAACACCCTCCATTTCATGAGAGATAATATCTCTGTAGATAAATAATGTAACAGCCCCATGTGGACTACTACATGGCCAGAACACCAGGTAAAGAAATGGGCAGACCCTCAATTGCATGAAACCCACATCAAATATCTTGCTAACAAATTGCATAATATGGTTTCTTTTTTGGTCAGCCACACTTCAATATGCGGATCAAAAATATTCTTGTATACATTTGATCATATCATTTATATTTTCTTTCAGTTCACATAATAAAAGCTGAGTGGACAAAATTATTTCCACGTCCTTTATGCTGTCCTTTATGACTCAGTACATGGTATGCTCCAAGACTGTCTCCAATACCCATAAAAAGTCACTATTCACACCATGTACAAACTTTGAGAACATTATAATAATAATAATAATAATAATAATAATACATTGTTATATATAATAATGATTTCATCCATGCAGGTAAGTGAACAAACTATTATTAATCACAAAACACCTCTATAGCTCTTTATTCACAATAACATAAGCAGCATATTGGGCAGCTTGGATAATATCAGATTCTCTCCCCATCCCCAAATACGGGGCACCCATGTATTTATCTATAGCAGCTTGGATAAAACTAAAGAATGACAGCTGACAGTCAGGAGGACGAGGTGATTGTCTGCCATAGATTCTAACAGCTTCCAGAATGGAAGCAATTGATCCACTCCAATGTCAATAGATCCATCTGGGGACTTCCAAGAGTCTCCAAAAGAGTTGTTTGTCAGTTTGTAAAAGAACAAAAGGTTCTCTTCTCCTAGACAGATATCAAGTTGGCTGTTTAGATCAGAGTCTTATAAGACCATAAATTAGTGACTGAATGCACTGACAGAGTGCTTCCCAATTGTTACATTGTAAAACAAATCATGTTGTTTAGACATCTTTCAATAAGTGGAGCATGCTTACAATTGGGACTGCATAGGTTACAGTATGGGGTATATCAACATCTTCCTAGTTTTATAGAAGAGCTACATAGTCTTACTACTGCAAACAGAAAAAGAGACACCAGGCTCTGGATACCAGGGTACAATAGGAAATGAGTTACAAGCATTTAAACACATTCAAAAAGAGTCTTGTTAGACTCTTTAACATATTTGTCTATTTCATTTGACATTTGTCAGGAGTACACGAAAGCAGATAGAAGACAAAATTGGCATCTTTAATGGACAATTTGACTTTAGGAAGATTTAAAGTCAGGTTTTTAGTTAAATGCCTTTTAAGTTGATACATTATCGTTGCTGTGCTTTCACAGTCTGTACTCCAGTTAATTCACTGTAAAATATAACATGAAGTAATGGGGTAGGTTGGTAATATCTGAAAATAAATATTTGTGACTTTTAAGTGGTGAAAGATTGTTTCCTTTCCTTTTTTTAAGTTTTTTACAGATGTGGCCATGACTTTCTTTTCAAACATTTGTTTAATTGGTTCATTGTTTGCAAGCTGCCTAGCTAATCTTCTAATCTTCCTATTTGTTTATTGGTACATCCTCTTAAGTGGTTGCACTGGTTCATCAGCTACTTTCAACTTTATTAAAAAGCAGCACAGAGAATCCAGTGTTTTGTTTGTGATATATAACCCTTGTTTTTTATGGCTGCAGTGGGTGTAGCCCTGCATATGCCTTTACTAGAACAGTAGAGAAAAGGAGCTCTCCAAATACCCTAAAAGGACTACAAATATGTTGTAGGCTTGCAGAATCACTGCTCTAATTGAACATAGCTGAGCAGTCTTGAAAGCATTATTTAGCTCATAAACATTCAAACTCAATCAGCCTTTCAACAGTAATAGAGACTTATATCTCCCTCACTTCCAAATTTTTTTCTTCTTGTCTGTCTGGCATTGATATGCACAAAATAGGTGATTTCATAGCAGGCCTTCTCAAAAATTATATATTCATTCTATACCTGAATGCCAAAGCTTTACATACGATAGATACTATTGTCAGATAAAGGCCTAAGGCCCACCTAGTCTGCCCATTTGAGCTTGTAATTTCCCTTTACATTTTTCTAAAACTCTGTTGCCCCTTACCCCTGATCTCCAGGATTCCCTTATGTCTATCCCATGCATTCTTAAATCCCATCACTAGAGATGCAGTGAAAATAAATTCTGCTAGTGAAGTGAATGCAAAGTGACCACTTCGGATTGTCCCAGCGCTACATGGAGGGACCACTGGAAAAAGTGCTCACTTTGCTTTGTTATTATGACTTCACATTGTCATTCAGTCTTAACGTGAAGTAAAGTGGAGTGACAACAATATAGGCAGCCCCCCCACACATATCACATGGCTTACAGTACTGTAAGTCACATGCCAGGCAGGAAGGAAGTGAGTCATACAAGCATATACTTTCACTTTCTCCTTTGCAGAGGTAGAGAGAAGAGGCATTTTGTGTAGGAGAGGAGAGGATTGTTCTTGTTCTGAAAAGCTTGATCAAAACCCAAAAGCTTTTTTAAAGCTAATTGTTTAGTTTTTTTCTACTGTTTTGCCACTAAATTTTTTCTTGCGGTGACCAATTTTCTTTGTTTTATAAGTTTTGTTTTGTGTGTGTGTGTGTGTGTTTGTGTGTGACTATGTGCTTGCCTGTGTTGTGTGAGTGTGTATGAAGTTGTCAGAGAGGGAAGGAGTGATTTTTTTGCAATGCAGCAGGGACAGGATGTGGCCCGTGGCAGGAGGGGGGTAGTGTGCATGTGTGCCAGGCATAGCCAGGTGGTGTTGAACTGCTCAGGGGTCTTTGGTCCTCTCCATCACAGGAGTAGCAGCACTACCAGTGTCATGTCCACCAAGTCCACCACCACCAATGGCAGCTGCAGGAGCTCCAGCAACACCACTTCCACAGTAGCAGGTCAAACCCCAGTTCCATGACCATGCTGCCAGTGTTGCATCTGCCCCTCCTGTGCCTGGTTCCCCCCACAGCTCTCCAGTTTGGCAGTTTTTCAACTGTGTCAGGGGGACAGCAGCCTTGTGGTATGTCTACTTTGTGGGTGCAGGTGTGCCATGGCCCTCGGGGACACATCTGGGGACTGGGGGTCAGTGCACCCATATGTTGAGCCACCACAAGGTGGAATGGCAGGCTACCACAGAATGGGCCAGGCCTCCACCCGCTGGCCCTTCTGCAGCAGTGGGTGCTGCTGTAGTGCATCATCACAGCAGGAGGAATGCCACAGCAACAGTGGCTCCACTACCAGCACCATCCTCATTACCACATCTACCTGTTGTACCACCACCAGTGGACCCCCACAATGTCTGCAACTCAAGCAGACATATCACTTTTTGTGGGTCATGGTGGAAGAAAATAATGAGAGGGAGGCTAAACCAGCAGCAGTTGGAGCAACAGAACAACACAAGTTACAGATTGTGTAGTTGCTCCATCTGCTGCTGGACCATCAGGGGACCCCTCATTATCTTTTTTCAGCACCCCCACCACTGTAGTGTTTTGCCTTTTGTTTAATAACAGAGGGAAAGCCACAGTAGTAGTTTAAAGGAAAGCAGCCAGTAACAGGAGCTCCACTTCTGCAAGGCTTGCCCTGTTGTAGCATTTAAGTATATTGCTGTGTTTTTCACACTGCAGCATACTTTATTTTATTGAAGAAAAGTCCAACCCAGATGTATGGTGGACACTATGGAGGCTCCACTGTGTGTGTAAGGTGGTAATGCACCATGCGCCTAATACAAAACTATGTGAAAATGCTGCAACATACCTAAAAGGCTAACTAGAGGGCAGTGTTGCAGGGGTGGGAGCTCTTGTTACTGACTGCTCCTTTAAATATATATACATACACATACATAGACATGTTCCTTATTGCCCTGTTATTGTAATCCGTGTCTCAGTAATGCTTACTTTCTGTTGGAGTGGTTGTGGAAAAGCAGGACTGACAGTACAAGTATAATGTGCTAAACTGCATGTGTGCAGTTAGTGTCATTTCATATGTGTGTGTGTGTGTGTGTGTGTGTGTGTGTGTGTGTGATGTCAGAAATTGTCCAGCTTCTTGCAAACATGTATATGTTGACTTGTTGCATTGTTTATGGTATAAAGAATAGAGATAAGGATATATAACATATATTTTATTGTCACCATAATAACTGGTGATCCCTGTTATCAACCCGTTTTCCAGAACTGTAAAAGTCATATCAACCCACAGGTTGATACGAAAAAGTCGATCAATTCACTTTTTACAGTCTCGCCATGTAAGAAGTCTGCAGCACTCGCATTCCAAAGTAAACAGTTTCAAAACTCATAGCAAACCAACATGGAGACTCCATGTTAATGCTCCTATTCCTTACTAGTAGGTATGCCCCCACACTACCACATTATGTGATGTCAGTCTTGAATAGCGTGGGTGTGCCTATTAGTATGAAGTATGAGCGTTTTCACTGCCATTTCCTCGTAGCGTAATACTTATATTGAATTTGTTTTGTGCTAGTTATTATAAAATAAAACATATGTAGATTAGAAATGAAGTTTTCCACACCCTTGTTGTGTGATAATAAAACCTTCCTCGAAGCTTAGCCTCAAGGTTTACATATTATCGCCATACCTTGGTGTGAAAAACTCCATATCAACTCCCTACATATGCATTATTCTCTCATTATCATCAGTGGACTAAGCGATATGATATTTTCAGAGGTGTCTGGCCAGAGTGCACCTTAGTCACATACTGCACACATGACTTTTAGGAGAGCATGTGTTTTGTGCTATTATCTCTGCAAAGTCATGTGTGCACTGTGAGTGACTGAGGTGCACAGTGACCCGAGACCTCTGAAAAAATATCATATCATTTACTCCACCGGTGCTGATAGTACAAATAAAATATACGTCATATATTCTTTATTATCTTTATTCCTTACATAATGCAACAAGTCACACCATATATATGTTTGCATGAAGCTGGACAATGTCTGCATACACAAGAAAGAACACTGACAGCACATATGCAGTTTAGCACAGCATACTTGCATTACTCAGTCCTGCTTTTTGACAAACACTTCTAATCCTAACACAAAGTAAAATTACTGAGGCTCCAGAAATATTTCTGTTTCAAATAGATATTAAAGCAGCAATGTAACATTTTGGTGAAAATTGTGACCTATACTTTTTTGTTGTTTTACTTTGCCATTTTATTTTTTCCTGACTTGTATGATACCATTTTTCTAGTATTTGAGTCTGTTTTTTTTTTTCATGTCTGAAATATAAGGAGCACTCTTTTAATACGGTGTGGATAAGAGCTTCATCAGTATTTTCTGCTGTTTTTGTCCATCAGTTGTTTATATATCACTTCTGTTGTGAGTAAAATTAACAACTATGCAGCAGGCAGTGTTTTCTGACCTCACAGAACAATATTTGTTCAAAAACAGCTGCAAATACTGATGATAACCTGGTCCAAGCCATATTAAAAGGAGTGCTCCTTTTATTTTTTCAGACATGAGAAAAGTACTAAAGCAGACACAACTGTGAAATGAAGGGTATCATACGTCAGGAGGCCGGGTTGGCAATCTCAAAATAGCATACAAAAAGTATAGGTCAACATTTCCACCACATTGTTGTACTGTTGCTTTTAATTTTATAATTTAATTATGACATTATATGCTCACAACCCACAAAATGCAACTGTCTTGTGTCCAGACAATTCTCAAGTGCTGACTAAGGAAATGGGATGTTACACCATATGCAAAGCCCCCTAGAATGTATTGTGCAGTCACTATGTGCACAGTGGTCACACAGAGTCCCCCGAATTTTCTGCATCCCTAAAATGCAACTGTCTTGTGTCCAGAAAATTCCAAGTGCTATTGAATGAAATGAGAGCATTACACCACATGCAAAGTCCCCCGAATGTATGGTACAGTCACCATGCGCACAGTGGTCACACAGAGTCCCCATAATTTTTCTGCATTCCCAAAATGCAACTGTCTTGTGTGCGGAAAATTCCCAAGTGCTGATGAAGTGAAATGGGAGAGGTACACCACATGCAAAGTCCCCCAGAATTTACTGTGCAGTCACCATGCACACAGTGGTCAGACAGTGTACCTAGAATTTGTCTGTCATTCCCAAAATGCAACTGTCTTGGAGTCCAGAAAATTCCGCAAGTGCTGATGAAGTGAAAAGGAGCTTACACATCACATCTAAAGTCCCCAGAATGTATTGCACAGTCACTCATGCATGCAATGGTCACACAAGAGTCCCCAGAATTTTTCTGCATCCCTAAAATGCAACTGTCTTGTGTCCAGAAAATTCCCAAGTGCTGCTGAAGTGAAATGGGAGCGTTACACCACATACAAAACACCCCAGAATGTATTGCACAGTCATTCATGCACGCAGTGGTCACACAGAGCCCCAGAATTTTTCTGCATCCCTAAAATGCAACTGTCTTGTGTGCAGAAAATTCTCAAGTGCTGATGAAGTGAAATGGGAGCATTACACCACATGAAAAGTCCCCCATAATTTATTGAACAGTCACTCATGTGCGCAGTGATCACACAGAGTCCCCAGAATTTTTCTGCATCCCCAAAATGCAAATGTCTTGTGTCCAGAAATGTCCATATTCTAATGATGATGTCATGGTACAGTGTCTTGCCAAACCTTTGTGAAAGAGGGATAACATGACATGAATCCATTCATTGTTCCATCAGAAATTATGAGCATGAGAGAACTGTTGCATTACCAAAGTGGCTGTGATTCCTGCAAATGGATGCGATCACCTCAACCAGATGGAAGAGTGCCCTTATGGTACGCTTAATAGTAGCCTTTAGTGAGTTGATTGTTGCACCAGTATGAAAAAAGGAACAGATGAAATAAAATTGATATACTTACCAGTATGGACTGGAAATGGATATCCCATAGGTTCATGTAGACAGTACTGCTGCTGTACCATTCATACAGACCTTCAGAGAAACAGTCATTTGTTGTTAACCTGTAAAAAAACAAAATAATTTGACCATATGTGTTTGACCGTTGCAGCTCAGAAAAGTAACAGAAAACAAAACACACAACTAAAGGAAGTTGAATAGCATGAAAAACATTAGCACACATACTCACTTTATAGTTTTAATAGTAAGAAGGCTTGTGGCTGATGGATGTGGTCTCCTATTTGACTCCCACTGCCTTGGCATAGTCAAGACATGTAATGGAAAACATTGTCACAATGGTATTGGTGGGTGGTGGTGGTCATAGCTAAGGCACATGATGACATTCCCTAACACATCTTCCTGCATCTGGTGGTGGTGGCAGTAGCTACAGTGGTCTTATGGTGGTGGTAGTCCAGGGGACACACGGTCACATTTCCTATAGTAGCAGTGGTGAACAGCAGTCTTATGGTGGTGGTAATCCAGGGGGACACATGGTGACATTCCCCATGGTGGCAGTGGCAAACAGTAGTCTTATGATGGTGGTAGTCCAGGGAACACGGTCACATTTCCTATGGTGACAGTGGTGAGCAGCTGTCTTATGGTGGTGGTAGTCCAGGGAGACACACAGTGACATTCCCTATGTTGGCAGTGGTGAACTGGGGTCTTATGATGCTGGTAGTCCAGGGGGGACACATGGTCACATTCCCTATGGTGGCAGTGGCAAAACAGTTAGCAGCGGTCTTATGGTAGTGGTAGTCCAGGGCCAGGGTACTGTTCTCTGTTATAAATGTGACATGTCATATGGAATTTGAGTCCTATGAATGGGATACTGATTTAACTTCATGAAAAAGAAAACATATCATACAAGAAATGTGGACAGCTCTTTAACCATTTAAGTTAAACCTGCCAACATTAACCTCATCATCATCATCATCATCCTCATAAAGAAAGCTGCCCTCACAGTCTCTATGTCTGAATTCAGATCACTGGGAAATTCTTTCTCCATTGTGTTATCATCTACAGTACATCAGTGGTAGACTGTTTCATGCTGCCACTGCCACCAAGATGGTTCCTTTCTCCAACATCAGCAAAATCATGACTATGCCGGGGTATGAATACTGAGGTTGCAGTCTGAGCTGCTATGTGCCTCTCATTCATTTTTATGAATGTCAGCAAACCGACATTTGCAGTAATGAGGTTAGTACAACAATCCTGAGCTATTGCACCAGCTGAGCTAAATACCCTCTTGACACTCACACTGGAGGGTAGGCATTTCAGGTACTTCAGTGCCACAGTGGTCAGCTCTAGCCATTCACTGACCTTTCCACTCCAGTATAAGAGGGGATCATCAGTGATTGACAGATGCCTGTTTTTAGACATATATGACTCAACCATTCGCTGTGCTGCTCTAAGTCCAGTAGTTGATGCATCATCTGCTTCTCAGGAATCATTTATGTCACAAATCCCCACTTGAGACAAAGCCTCCCAAAGTGGTTTAACTCCAACCACTTTTGATGACAGACCACCTGGAACTGCAGTCCTCTTCCCCTTCCTCTTACAGGATATGCTTGATACTACTCCTCCAGGTTTACCTTCAGCCTGATTATGCCGTTGAGGTTTGCTGACCTTGGCATCGCGGAATTCTGTGCCCCATGAACCAAGTGCACTAGTTGCCCACAGACAGTTTTTACCTGTTCAGGGACGGGGCTCTACCAGGCCAGTTTGACATCTCTAATGTTGACCGGCATTACTGGCGACAGGAATCATGTCAACCGCAAATCACAGTCAGCATGATTCTTGCAGGACCCCAGTCCTGTTTTTCTATCAGGGGTTTCACCCAAACCCCCTATGTGAGGGGGCTTTGTCCCCCGCATCCCCAACAAAGGATTAACCCAGTCGGAGCTAACCTGGCGGTGCAGGACCAGGAGACAGCATGCCCCCTAGTCTTCGGCACACTATCACAGAATCTGTCAGCAAAGTGTTGATTTTGCCACAGGAAAGTAGTTTTGCTGTACTGGTGTTGCTGTACGGGGCATACCATTCAGGCTCACCTTCCAGTACTGAGGCAATTCCACATTTGTATCGTGGGTCCAGCATTGTTGCTATTGCAAAGTTGTCACTACGCTGAATGCTCAAGATGTGATGATTCTGGTCGAATACTGTCAGCATGTGTTTCAGCAACACACTGTTAGCACTGTGTCCAGCAACATCAAAGCTATGCTGTACATCTACCAATGTCTGCCTCAGCACCCGCAGCAGTGGAATTGACTGGCTAATGGAGGCAGACTCACCACTCACTGCCTGTGTGACATGTTCAAAAGGCCTCAGGATTGTTATTACAGAGTCCATGAGGTGCCACTGTTCAGTCGTCATAGTCATTGAGGCCCCGGAACTATCACAACTAGTGTGCATGACAAGATATTCTGAGATGGCTTTGTACTGTTCATACAACATCTCTGTCATGTATAAAGTGTAGTTCCACTGGGTGACAACTTCCAGCTTCAAGCAGTGCTGTTTCAGATCTGCTACTGCTGAAGTTGGTCACGGGCTCTTGCAGAGCTTGAAAAATGAGAGCAGATATGGCGCGTAACTGTCAGCATTTATCTGTATATCAGGGTGCTGCAGAAACCCTGCACCACCAGATTTAAAACAGTGGCCATGCATGGAACCCCAAAAAGCCACCATTCATGATGCATTTCATCACATTTGACCCATTGTCACTTGCTATGAACCCAGTTCTTAGGGACAGGGGTTCAGCCACTTGTCAATTTTCAGTCAGTACCAGGTCCAACATGTTTCCACCAGTGTGTGAGCAGGTCACATTGTGCATGTCAGTGTCAGTGGCTCAGCAGGTAGCACACTCACATCTGAGGCCTGGAGATCAGAAGGGTGTGGGTTCTATCCCCACATAGGCACTTGGGTTAATATCCCAATACTGACACTGCAGTGCAGCATGAGGGGGGTGCTGCACTCCTGAGGTGCCGTCTTTCAGATGAGACATTAAACCAAGGTCCCATCTGCCTGTTCTGGTGGTAGTTCAGGTGGATGTTAAAGATGCCATGGCACTTATCGAAAAAGAGCAGGGGAATTTCCACTGTGCCCTGGCCAAATTTCCCCCCAATTACTAAAAATACCACCAACAGCTTAATGTGGTTCAAAGTCAGTTGGCATTCATCTGTATCCCCCTCCCCTGGGTCGTGCCTGAAAATAGGCAGAATTTGCCTAGTTCACTTACCCAGTCAACAAAAACTAAAAAAAAAAAAAAAATAAAATACCAATCATTGTATGCTGTTGAATTTGCTACCACGACATTCCGCCTTACTACACAGATTATTCACACTACCAACAGCACAAACAACTCCCGACACCTGCGCCCAGTGTGCAGTTGTATAGAAATATGAATTCCCCGCTGTTTTGCTATTTGTCCATCCATACTTAAATGGATGGAGAGGAGGAATGTTGAAGGGCATGTCTTACTGAGTCAGACACAGTACAGTACAACTCGGTGACAGCACAGGTCAAATGGTATGTCCTGAATGGGACTTTCCATTTTGGATAGGCATGTGCAGCAAATTGCAGTAACCCAGAATTCTCCACAAAGGAGAAGGGCAAAAGATCAGTTGCCAGCATTTCAGCAACAGCAGCAGCATTAAGTTCACGTGACACTGTACGATTGGGTGGGTACTTCAGCTTATGTACAAAACACTCTGTAACGTGGAATGACTTAAAAGTTTTACACAGGGGTGTGATGACAAATGGTTCTGCTCTACGAATCACAGGCGGTGGAGTGTGGAAATGTGATGAAGATGGTTACACAGGTGATGACAAACCCAGAAATGCTGTTATTTTCCCAGATTTACCAACAGGGGTTGATGTACCACTTGCACTACACATACTGCATTGACCACAACAACCACAAAAACTGCTACTCTCACCACCACTAGACACAATTTCAAAATAATTCTGCCCTCCACCTCATCATGCCTATAGTAATCCTTCTGCTGTTATTTCATCACTACTGCATACATTTAAGTTTCTGCTTGATGTTACAGTCATGGAAGGGATAACATGCTCGTTATGGCTAACGGCCAAGGGGTGGAACGCCCACTGTGGTATAGGTAACAGCTGCCATCTTGTGCTGGGTCCACAGTGCCATGTGCCTATTCGTAAGATATGTATGCTGTTCTCCTGTGCCCAGATGGCCCCTTTTCACCTTGACTCACATGCACCTGGCAAACCTGGCAGATTGCAACTGACTCATCATTTGCATCTTGCACAAAAATCCCAAACAAGGGATTGTGCTGTTCTAGTTTTAACATGTCTCCTGATGCTGCTTATTGGATTCCATTTTTTAAGCCATGAAGTGGGGGATGTGCTACATGATTTTTCTTTCAGGCAGTGACACACTTGGACTGCAGCTGACCATCACGACTACCTATCACTATCACTGGATCATCATCATCAACTGAAACTGGTAAATCAGAACATTTTATGGGGGGGGGGATGCAAACAGACCCAGACACAGCCACCTTGAATTTCTTTTTCTCCAGTTCCCAACAGGGGTCACTGACATCATCACCATATTCATCAACATCATCCACATCTTCTGCGTGGATGCTGGCATATGGACTGCAACCAGAGAAACATCATCATCATCAGCACCACCATCACCCAAAATGTTTTCACCACACTGTGAATCACTGCACAGCAAATGCATGACCTGAACCATGGTGGAAGAAATGTCACATTATGTACTATCATTGACATGATGATCAGAATCCTCATGTTCAGTTACTGGGATGTTACTGACGAGTATGGCATCATCTAGACTGTCACCACTGGCACTGCTTCACACTCACTATATTTTGGGACACGGTAAACTGGTCAGACTGGAACTTGAGGCAGCAACACTATACCACCATTAGCAACTGCACTAACACCACTAGCTGGGACAACATCATCTCCTCCAACTATAAGCTTAATCTACTGACTGTGCTGTAAAATCATTGAAGGAGAAATACCTTCTCACATCAGCAATGCACTTCTGTGATCTGGGTGTACTACCATGCCCACAGACAATCTTTACTAATGGTAGCAGTGCCATGGTGAGAAACAGCTTCTGCTTGCACATCCTTGCAGACATTTTGGGAGATCAACAAGAATATTCTAAACAAATTTAGATTTTGGAATGTTCACTCTGGGTGGGTGGGGAAAATGCTGGATGTGAAGCTAAAAAAACAACTATGACTTCAACAACAGATAAATACGTAAAGTCACAACAAGTTCAACAAAACCTTAAGTAACCAGTGGTGCTCTCAAGTCACAATCTGGAAAAGAATACCTTTTGCCAGTGATGGGGGGGGGGGGGATATGGACTGCAGATTACAGCAGTGCAAAATCAAGAAAAGATGCCACAATGGCAGTACAAAATCATGCTGGTGCAGTGAATAGCAGGTTCACACTGCTACGCCTGTAATTACACTGTGGCACAATAAAAGGTGTCTTATTTGATGTCATACACCGCACACACACTCATGCAATTTGTCTACAAGTAATGTGTAGCAAATTGAAAACTTGTGTAATACACATGCCCAGATATTCAAAAGGTTGCGCCATCGCAACAGGATGTGCCAGAGCAAAGTCTGAACAAAATGTCTTGGTGATATTCAGCAGGAGGCAGCTGCGCCTCAAATCGCAATGCACAAGAGCCACGGTAATGGAATGCATGCACAACTGAAGGGAGGAACCATGAATAAATGGCTATGCTTATATTCAACAGCATGCGCCTATGCCAGGGGAGCAAGCGGAAGTTGCGCGATAGCTGAAATGATCCAAAAAAAAAGAACAGAAGAGAGGTGCAAGAACACTACAGGGAAGCTGGATTTGGCGCGGTGGTAGCAACCAGGCAGACAGTAGCAGTAAGCAGGACAGGGCAGGGAGCAAGGACAGAGCACACCTGGAAACTACAGGTTTGGCAGTGAGTGGGGAGCCCAGCCACTGTGCAGGAGGAAAGGGGCGTTACATTGGACCAAGAGCACTGACAGTGGGCGGTACGTCCAAATCTGGGAGGTGTTCCCTGCAGGTGGAGTAGCAGAAAGGGATGAGGGGAATGGAACAGCTGTCTGGGGTGAGAAACACAAGCCAGGAAGAGGCCAGTGCATCATTCAGATGGAGGCAGTAATGAGGGGTGTCAGAAGGCAGACAGCAGGGGGCACGGCATTGGAAGGGCCCGTTGGCGGCATGCCCCCAACAGGCAGTTGAACCCACACCATCTTTGAGTTGTACAGTGACACCAAGATAGTGGGCCGGTACTGCCTGAACCGGGCGATCCTAAGACGGCTCTGTGAGCTGTGCAGTGATGAGATGCAGGCACCCACACGACTGAGCCATGCCTCTGTCAGTGGAGACAAAAGGGACAGCTGTCATGGCTGCTCACCACGGGCACCTTCCAGAGACCAATAGGCACAACAGGTATAAATCCCAGTTAGCTACACTCATGCCTACTCACACAATTCCTCAGCGCACTGCTGCCACATGCTGGAGTACATCCACTTTCCCAGCACACCAGTGAGCGACAGCACATATACAAGAGTTCCACAGGGTAGCTCGATGCTGGTTTGCTCTGGGCTATTGACTGCACTCATGTGGCTAATCTGCAAGCCACCTGGCCCAGAAGGTGCAGCATACATAAAATTGGAAGGGCTATGCAAGCATCAACTGCCAGGTGGTGTGCAATGCTAGGGGCGATAACCAATGTCTGTGCCACCACACCCTAGGGGAGCATGATGCCTCTATCTGGGCACCCAGTCTGCACTCAGCCACAGGTTCGAGAGTGGGGAATATCCCCACTGGCCACCTAGTGGGTGAGTATGCAAATCACGCAGAAATATGGATCTTGGTAGGGGCATAGTCAGAGGTGACATGTGTATTTGCCTCAGATGGCCCATGGCAGGGCAACTCTGATCTACCAAACTAATGTCCACCCTCTACACACAGGTGACAGTGGATACCCACTCTGTCCCTGGCTGCTCACACCATACCGAGGCCCGCGTGACCCCATCACAGCAACACTATAATGAAGCACCTGCCACCATGCAATGTCATAGAGCAGGTGTTTGATGCTGAAGGCATGTTTCGTTGCTCGGCATATCTGGCGGTGCTCTACAGCATAGCCTTCAAAGGCTCTGTGAGCTATTCTCCGGCCTGTTGCATCTTGCACAACATGGCCAATGACTGTGGATAGTGCTGTACAGGTCAAGAGGGGACAACGATGGGGACGAAGAGGACGCTGGTGCAGATGGTGATGGGTAGCCCCTTGGTCGGCGGACTCCCGACTGATCCGGATGATGCAGCTGCACCGAGATACCATCACAGAGGAGCACTTCAGCAAACCCAGGTAAGTCATGGGGCCATTTGCAACCACCAATGGCAAATGCACAACCCACAAACATACATGGACAAACCCCAGGGTGCATGTCGATCGAAATTGGCTACATGGAACTGCAGCACACGATCAGGGATGGGCAAGGCCTAATATGGCATGTGGTCCTGCCACACACACACACACACACACACACACACACACACACTCTGCACAAGACATGCACAGTGGTAGGAGGCATGCCTACCACAACCATCACTCCTAGCCACACACGTCCACAGACCACCACTCCAGTGCCTGCCATTTGTGTGTCTCTAGATGCTGGGAACAATTGCACAGTGGCGACAGCACAACGCAGGCATCATCATGCACACACCACAGTGGCCAGCAGCCGGAAGGAGTGCACATAGAATGATGTGTGTGTGTGTGTGTGTGTGTGTGTGTGTGTGTGTGTGCAGGGCCAGGTAACCCACCCATGCATTGCATGATGAACAACACACTGCACACAGGGCAGCATCAGACAGTAGCCATGGTGGGAGACAGGTCAGTCATGTGGCACAGTGCCACAGCCATCACGGATGTGTGGGTGGCCCCGCTGAGACCCGCCAGCAGTGATAGGCTGACCAATGACCTCATGGGGTGGCACTGACTGTCCCCAAGGTTCTGCTGCAGGTATCTGCGACTGTTCTCGACGAGGGTCTGCAGCTCACCGAACATGCCTCGCCAGGCGTGCTGAGATACCCTGGCGAACCTGGTGTCAACAAAGAGTGGTGTCTGCAGCGCCAGGAATGGGGGTGGACATTGCACTGCACAGGTGTCTGCGACGGCGGGCAAGCTAACTGTGTGCCCATTGTGGCCGCCGACGGCTGTGAATGCCTGTGTCTGCCTGTTAATGGTGGCAGTCACATCTTCCTGCAGCCAGTCCATCCCGCTAGGAGCAGACCGGGTGTCCCTGTGTGCCCGCTCATTCTGCCTGCTGCAGGACCACACTGAGTGCATCCACATGTCATCACAAGCTGCAACTGGGCTGATCCACTGAATCATGGATTGGCGCGGTGTGCGTACCATTATCTAAGAGGTCATCTGTCTGGATCAGCATGATGATGCCCTCATGCTGTTCATGGTTGTGATGGGCAAGTACCCCTGAGGTTGGGTTGCTGGGCACCAGTGCCATGCCTGGGCATGTCCACAGGCAGTACCACTGATGCTGCCCCGACACTGTCCCCCATTGCCATTGGCCGACTGCTGACACTGCCCTCTGGCTGCCACTCTCCAGGCTCAACGGTGCTGCGCGGCAGCCACAACAGCCCCACTTTCCTGGACACACACCAGTGCTGCCCCACTGGTGCAGACAGGCCTGGGCGAGACTTTGTGATGTCACGCGGGCCTCCGCGGCAGCACCACCCATGGCTATGCCGTGTGCTGTAACCTGCTGTGCGGCCATCCCTGCGGTGCACCATTATCACTGTCTGTGATGTGAGCTCCATCATCATCACTGATGGATCCGCACCAGTCCAAGTCTCAGCATGCTGAATCCATGGACGCTGGCATGCTGGGACACGGGCAGGCCTCCTCTTGCACCTGCTCCACCAACATCAGTCCGGAGATCCAGGTGGGCCCATTGTTGTCCTGGACTCTCGGACACCTGTGGAGGTGGATGGGCCCTCCTCTGTGTCCAGGGTATTGCCCTCAGTGGACAGGTCCACCACCGCTGACTCATGTAGATGCTTAGGAGCTGTAAGGGAACACGGTAGCATTAATGTATCTGCCCTACCCTGTGGCATCCTCTCCCACAGTGACAGATCAGGACCTACATATGCAGTGATGGGCTACCACCCATCTGGAAGCTCCACATGGAACACCCTTGATGGCACAATGCTGCATGCTGCAAGCAACCCACTCTTTCTGTGGGTCAGGTACTGCACGGCCAGCTGTCCCCCACTGGTCGCAGCCCGTGGGCTGCCTGATGGCAACCACCTTATCCTTAATCCTCCTCCTGTCCGTGCCCACCTTCTTTTTGCACTCCTGCACGGACTACTGGTGACCCCATGCTGGTTGATGGCATGCACCACCTCTTCCTAAGCAGCAGCACGGGCCTGTGGTATTCCCTCTGTCTGCTGAGCAGTGGTTCCTGGTCAAGGTAGGACCCAAACAGGGCATCTGTTTCTGCCTTGGTGAAGTGCTTCGGCCTCCCCCTTTCTCCCATGTCTCTGTTCCTCCTCCTCCACCTCACGGTCACTCATCATTGATCCTGTGGGAATGACAGGTGTACCTCTGACTGTACACCCCCATGCATCTTCCACACACTACAGTCCACACTCCCAAACAGCATGCAACTCACCACAATAGACTGCAATACCAGACTGTGGCCTCTGCAGCCCAATGTCACATTTATATAGTGCAATGCTTGCAAATGAGGTGAGATGCAATTTTAAGTGGATGCTAATGCAGTATCTGTGCCATTGAATCACTGATGAGCAGATTTGCATATGCCTGCTGAATATCGTGCTGTTGCGCCTTGCGCAATTGTGTTGAACATGCTCAGGCAAGGGTGCAGTTCTGTGACGTGCGCAGTGGACACCGAATGGCGCATGCCTTGGGTGCTGACACTGACGCCTGCCATGCTGCTGACATGCTGTGCATGGGAGGCAGAGCAGGGCACAGCCCCCATTGTGCCAGTGGCACTACTGCACTGTTCACATGTATGGTGTTCTTGCACTGGGGTGCCATAGGTGCCATGGTGCCACAGCATGGTAGGCCACTGGGGCATCTCTCACAGGCACCCAATTGTGCTTACCTGCGCGGGGGTACCAATTGCTGTGGCGGTCGTGTGCAGGAGACCCATGACCCTGTGCCTGACCTTTGCCCTCTAGGCACCATGTGTCTGCATGGGTGCACCACTATCACGCAGTTTGGTGACAGTGGGATGGGGAATAGCACCACTGTACTGCACAGCATCTGCACGTGGCAGACCAAGCTACCAAGTGCCATTTTGACTCCGACCAGCTTCAGAGATAGCAAGGTGGAGGGCTGCTGTTTGGAGCCAGGTGGAGCCGGCCAATTTGGTGGCCATAGTGGAGCCCCATGCTGGGGCACTTTTTGGGAATGCACCCCTGGACAGGGCCAGGAGTGCTGTATGGGAAGGAGGTGGCGGTGCGCTGGAGGTGGCCACAGGAATGGGGTGAACAGCTGAGCAGTTTTCCACAGATACGGGACCTCCAGTGCAGGGACCCAGACAGGCTTGCCCACCTGCGGGCATGTGCCAGGAGAAGGCACAGTGCAATGTTCAAGGTAGGGTGCCCCATCCATACACTGGTTAGTCAGTATAGGTATCAGCGGTGGGCATGTGTCCACCACATGGGGGTGGGCCATCCAGTGTGGGCAGTGGTGTTGGTGGTGGAGTTGGTGTTGGGGGAGTTGTGAGTTGCGCGCATGGCTGGGCTGTGCTGGATAGCACACACTCCGGGGGCCTTTGTTACTGGATTGTACTGATAATCCCCTTCCATGTTTGCACCCTAGGCCCTGGCGTGCCGTGCCGAGTCAGACAGAGAGACACTAAGGTGTGGGTGGGGGGCTGGTGAACAACCACAGGCAGCCACTCACAGCGGACTACAGTGCCCAGATCAGGCGATGATGGTGGTGTCTTTCTTCCAGACTATTCTGTGCATGCTGTGTTGCAGGGCGGCGGTGGGGCATGGCCACCATCCATTGACACCACTGATGTGCACACACACAGTACAATCAGCACTGTCCAGTGGCACTGAATGTGTGGGTGTTCATCGCTGGTGGTCAATGCATGCACTGGGTACATGGCTATGCCACTGCCTTTGCACTGCATAGCCATGTCACTGTACAGCCACAGTGGTGCTGTGTGTGGGCGGCGGTGGGTGTGTGCAGCGGTCTGCATGGCTGTGTGTGCCTGGGTGGGCAGGTCTTGTGGACATGATCACTGTGGGTGGTCGCACACCATCACAGAGACATGTTCCACAACCGTATGCCATGCACAGTGGATGGGCTGCAGGGGCTATGCATTCATACCTATTGACTCTGCTCCCTTGTCCTAGGTGGATGGCAGATGTGGCACATGAAGAGGGCACTGCAAGAGCTTCAGCAGGTGGCTAAGGCCTCCCTGGAAATTTTACAGAGGATCGAGCAGCTAGGAGTCCACAGGAGGCATGATGGGAGGAGCCATCAGAGCGGGGAGCAGGGCTCCCGCTGAACTTCATGGACCCAAGGATTTAACCTAACCGCCTGGACCCACCCTCACACCCCTCCTTCCCTCTACCATTTGTTCACCCCTGCCCCTTATCCACCCCCACCTGGTTTGTGGCCCTCACCCCCAACATTTTTGTAAATATTTGTAAATAGTTGTTTTATATCTTTAAACATACATTTGTTTTGTTATGCCTACTGTGGTGGTCTCTGATTTGCAGCGAGCTACAGGTGCTCAGCTGCAGTGGTGTCTACCACGCATCAGGGTGGTACAGTCATGTGTGTGTGTGTGTGTGTGTGTCCTTAGGGGAAGCAACTATGGTGTGGACATAGCTATCAGTCACTGTCTGTGGTTTGTGTGTTGTTCCCTGTGCACTGGATGACTGTGTGCAGTGATTCACAGTGCATGCACTGTGCCCATGGTGCAGCTGTCAGACCATCCATGGCCTATGCAGCTGACCCCCTTGCATGTCTGTGACCTGCACAGTCCTCTGGCATATCAGTGGTGGCTGTCCATGCTGGACAGCCACTGTACCCAGCACAATGCCGGGTTTCCTCCTGTCACTGGTGTGGTGCATGTCTTTCTCGGGTGGCACTGTGGCCTCCACTGTTGTTATCCCATCTCAATGCTGTCACTTGTGTCTGTTGCTGGGTATGTGCTCCACGGTTTGTCACTTGTGCTCCAGAAGCATGCTGGTGGCATACAGCTTCATGGTGCCTGCGCAGGGTGGCTGGCATTCCTGTGCCATGGAGGTGTTGGCCATGTGTACACAGTTTCTGTGGCCACATGCCATGGGCTTGATTGACCTGCTACTGTGTCCCTGTGTTGGTGTGCCCTTGGGTATGGGTGGGTGTTTGTCCATGCACTGTGTTGCATTCTGTGTGGTGCATGCTTCCATGCACCACTGTGGAGATGTCGCTGGCTGTTGTGGCCAGTTACTTGGTCAAGTATGTCCTTGGGAGGGTGTGCAGGGTGCTGTACCACTGGTGCTGGGGTCTGGGGCATGCCCTGTCATGTGTGGGTACCTTGTGTGTCGACACATGGTCGGTCCTCAGCTGTACTCGTGGGTAACGTGCATGGCGGCACTGTGTATGCAGTCATTGCATCACTGTCTCGCCACCCACTGAAAGGTGCTCGTGATGGGGCTGCCTTGTATGGTTCTGTGGTGCACAGGGTTGCATTGTTACAGTGGGGGTAGTGGCATGTATGGGGTGTCCTGCACTGGTGGGTGCTGCTCCTGGGCAGGGTGTCTGGGGATCATGGTGCAGGGTGTGCTCTGCATTGGTGGGATGGTGTGGCACAGGGTGGCCGGCCCTCCTTGTGTGCCGGTCACAGCTTGCCAGGGGGTGTGCTGGGGCACCATGCCCTGGCTGTGGGTTTGTTGCTGGTATCCATGGGCCGGTGGTTATTCCAGCTTCCCCCGGTTGTGCAGTGCATGTGGTGTGGGGGGTGATGTCTGTTCTGCTGTGTGCTCCTCTGCCCATCTCTAGCAAGGGTGGTCAGTGCATGCATCCTGTCCCTGCTTGATCCCTGGTTGTGCTGTTGCACTGCTGCCCTGTTCTCCACTGAGCATCCCTGGTTGTGCTATTGCGCATCTGAACTGTGCCACTGCACATCCCAGGTTGTCCTATGGCGCAGTTGGTGTGATATTCAGTCATGCACGCAGGTGCACTTGACCCGCGCAGTGTTTGAATATTGCGTGTATTGTGCATGGGCACAGTGTACTTTGCGCTTGCTCCTGCTGTTGCACACTTTTATGGTGAAGTTTGAATATCTGGGCCATCATATTTTAAACAACCTGAAATTATGCATTGCTGCACCAGGTCCAAACCACAACACACACAATCAGCAAAAACATTTTTTAACAATTACTGAAAATATTACTGTGTGCACATTAATGCAGTCAGTTATACAAGAAAAATATAACCAAAAATCAAAGAACTCCCTATTTCTCCTACTTAAGTCTATGTACGCACAGATATGCCCCTCCCCAGAGCACACTTCCGCTCTCTCTCTCTCTCAGTACACAGACTGAATGTTTTACATTAACATTCAAAATCCACACACAAACAATAAACGCTTGATGATATGAGCACAGGATGGTTTCCTACAATCGATGAACTAAAGTTTCAGCAAAAAAAAAATAACTCAAAAAGGCTTTTTTAACAGCTTTTACAAGGTTTAAATTGCAGTGATCACTCAGAGCAGACTGTCTCCCAACAGCTTCCTACATACACTACCCTCTGAGGCGAGTGCAGAGAATCTAGAGCCCATGTGACCTAAAATCCATGAATCATTGCAAAGTTTGTTTTTGGATCTTAAAACAAGGCAAAGTGAGGTGAATACATTGTTTTCAATGTACTTCGCCTTAAAATTTATGGAGTAGTGGTTTGGGGAAGTCGGAGTAACTTGAAGTCATTCTTTTTAATGGACTTGGTGTTGCCTCTTTTAAGGAGAAGTAGTCTGCTTTGTGCTGTGGAACACTTCACAAATCTGTCTTCACTCCATGAATCGCTCCACGGAACAAATTGAGGCCAATTTGCCCACCACTACCCGTGACTATTTTGGCCTCCACCATTTCCTCTGACTAGGTGTTCCACTTGACCACCACTCTTTCTGTGAAGAACTTCTTCCTCAAATTTTTTTTTTAATCACCCTCCTTCCCACTTTTTCCTTTGCCCTCTTTTTTTTTTAGTCTTTGGTAACCGGGTAAGGCCCACTAGGCACAAGTGCCTGTTTTCAGGAGTGACCTGGGAGCACTGGTTGGTTAAGTGACTTGCTCACACAGTATGCAAGTGAAGGTTGTGAGAATCAAACCCAGGTCTGGTCTGCTGGATATACCAAACTTGTTCACAGCTCATTACTCATCTAGTCCTGGAACATCAGTTTCACTGGAAAATAGTGTATTCCTGCACCCTGTTCCTCCCTGTAAGGTACTTGTATATCTCTATCACATCCCTTCTCTCCCCTCCTCTCCTCCACAGAGTACATGTTTGAGCCCTTAAAGCTGTCCACATAGGACTTGTGATGCAATCCCAGTACCATATTTACTGACCTCTCTGAACCTTCTCCACCCTGTCTATGTTCTTACGTAGGTAAGGTGTCCAGAACTGTACACTGTACACTGTACTCCTGGTGGAGCCTCACTAGTGTCTTGTATAGTGGAATTATGACTACCCTTATCCTGCTGATGATGCCCCTGCCTATGCATCCCAACATCCTATTTGCTTTACCTGTTGCCTTGTTATACTGTCTCACTACCTTGAGGTAATCAGAGATGATAATCCTAGGGTCCTTTTCCCTGCTAGATGCATGATATATCCCCACCCCCAACTGATATGTTGTTCCAGGATTTTTGTGCCCCATATGCATTATTTTGCACTTCTTTGCATTGAATTTCAACTGCTAAACCCACAACCATTCTTCAAGATTCTGCAGGTTGCTCCTCATTTGATCCACACCCTATGACATGTTCACTGTGTTACAGAGCTTCATTTCAACAGAGGACAGGAAAATTCTGTCTTATAGGTCCTGTGGAATGTCACGATGAAGACGTGGAAAAGGACCAATCCCAGCACTGATCCTTGTGGTACCCCATGGGTCACTCTTCCTTCTGTGGAGTGACAGCCATTTACCACCACCCTCTGTATCCTGTTGCCAGCCAATTACCCACCCACTGCACTACTGTCCTGCTCACTCCTATATTCCACAATTTGTTTACTAGCCTTCTATTGGGCACACTGTCAAAGGCCTTGCTGCAGTCCAGATAGACCACATCCACTGCCCTCCCCGATCCACCTCCCTTGTCACTCAGTCAAAAAATTCAATGAGTCTGGCCTGGCATGACCTCCACCCAGTGAAACCATGCTACCTTGGCTCCTATAGTCTATTGACAACCAGAGGTTCCACCAATCTCTGCTTCAGTAATGCATCCATGATCTTCCCCACTATGGAAGTCAGGCTGACTGTGCAGTAATTCCCTGTTTCTTCTCTGTTCCCTCTTTTGTATACAGGGACTACATTTGCTGTCCTCCAGTTTTTGGTTACTGTACTTCACAGACTGACTCCTGCTCCAGTTTTGGCCTATGCAGACCCTGAGAAACCCTACATCTTTCATACAAATGCCAGCTTTAGTGGTTTTAGGGCAGTGCTCTACCAAAACTGTCCTGAGGAACTGCACCCAGTGGGGTTTGGAAGCCAACATTTAAACATTGCTGAAAAAAAGTATCCTGTGCACAAACACAAATTCCTTGTACTGAAGTGGGCAGTCCTGGACCAAGTCCATGAATATTTGTACTGAGTGCATATTACTGTTAAGACAGACAAAAAACACTGACCTATGTCCAAACAACGGCAAAACTCGATACCGCCGGATATAGGTGGCTGTCAGCCCAGTCAGCCTATGACTATTGTGTGGAATACTGACCTGGATGCAACCATACAGATGCACTCCCAATGCCCAGCTGCCATTAACTCAACCAGTCAAGATTGAGTATGTATGCTGTACCTGATGAAACTGTTAAAGCAGTAAAAAGTTTGACATTGACAAGCAGCCATCTATTGAAACTGGTAATAGTCTAGTGGACACCCTTGGGGTATCTGGAGACTGCTTACCAATTGCCTGTTGTAACTTAGTTGCCCTGGATTTGAGCTTGCTGCCTCAACTGACTTCCCAAGACTTACACAGGGAAAAAAAGACTGGACTCAACCATTAGAGTTGTCCTACATACCCTACAAAATGGAGGTGATGTCAACAAGGTCATAACTAGTGATCCTGACATGAAATTGCTATTAAGAGGTTGGCCAAAGCTCAAGATTCATGATAATCTGCCGTATACATAGACCCAAGGCCCTAACAGATTTCTTTGACTGCAACTAGTCTTTCCTGACAAATTCAGAAAAGTTGTACTATGTGCTTTGCATGACAATACGGGACATTTGGGAAGTGAACGCACCATGGACATGGCTTATGCACGTTTCTGTTGGCCCTACATTATGCATGACATAGAAAGGCACTGTAAAGGCTACAGCTGGTCCATCCAGAGAAAAGTTCAACCGCAGAGGGCCGCCCCTCTGGTCAATATTGTAATTGGTGTGCCCATGGAGCTCCTGTGCATTGATTTTTTTTTTTTTGCATGGAACCAGACTCAAAATAAATTGCAAATACACTCATAGTCACAGATCATTTTTCAAGGTATGCACAAGCTTATCCCACAAAGCATAAAAAAAGCCTCCATGGGCTAGTCCAGTAGTGTGGAGGGCTGAGGTATTGCACCTTACCTCCTGCCATACTGGTGAACCCACATTTTGTGGTGAAGGTGGGTTGCTGGGGGTCGCAGAGGAGAAACATAGGCTTTGACAGCAGATAAGGACCTCTTGGCCCACCTAGACTGTCCATTGCCCCTCCCAGGAGGCAGAAGATTGAGCATCTAGAGGACAACTCTCCACTCCTGGGGTGGGGTGGCTTGGCAGTCCCATTGAATGATTACCTCGGTGGAGACCTGTGGGTAGTGTGTGTCAGGGATGCCAAAGAATGTGAGCATGCTGCGGGACCCCACAATGTACTTCTGCCTCTATGTGTGCATGCTAACATGCACACCCCAGCAATGGGGATGGACAGATGGAAAAATGAAAAATGGGGGAGAGTGCTTGCTGGCTGGCTGCATAACTCCTGGACTGCGCTTCTGACTCACAACTCACCTGGCAAAACTGGATTTGTGCGCTAAAGGGAAAGATCACCTCCCTTACCCTGCCATGGAAGGGAAACTATGAGGGTTTCACTGAATGTAGACTGGAATCAGAAGAGAGCAACACAGACCCCAGGTAGATGTGACCCCCCTGAGAAGAGGGATGAAACCCACCCACAAACAGCAGCCCCCGGGGAGAAAAAGGATAATTTAAAAAAAAGCCTCCATGGTCACTAACATCCTCATGGAAACATGTTTTGTACATTTTGGAGCTGCCAAAAAATCCATTCCAACCAGGGGAGAGACTTTGAGAGTCACTTAATAAAATAATTGTCTCTATGGTGCATGAGCAATTCATGTATCACCCCTATTACCTGTGGAATGATCCACAGCTTAAGAAAGTTTAAACAGAACACTCCTAGACATGTTGGGCACCTAAAACCCAAAAGACAACAGCAAATGGAGCGAACAAATGGGTGCTTTATTTCATGCATAGATTTGTACCAAGAAAGATGCTACTGGGTTCTCACAATACAGTCTGATGTTCAGCAGAGAGGCCAGACTGCCTATGGATATGCTTCAGCATCTCTGCTGATGGAGCTAAACCAGAGACTTATTTACAATATGTAAGTAAATAATTAAGTAAGTAAAACTTTATTTATATAGCATCTTTCCAGAACCAAGGTGCTTCACACTTAAAATACAACATACAAATATAAAATGCACACTAACAATAAATACATCCATAAATTAAAATTTGCCTGGGAAGGCTAAATTAAAAAGATATGTTTTAAGCTCAGTTTTAAATCTGTCGATGGTCAGGTATTCTCTTAACCGACGAGGCAGAGAATTTCACAGGGTAGGGGCCACAAAATAAAAAGCACAGACACTAGATGTTTTTAAACAAACCCTGGGAATCTCTAGCAATCCCTCATTGTGGATCGGAGAGGACAGAGGGGACAGTAAGGATTCAGAAAATCTTGCAGGTAGCCAGATCCCTGTTCGTGTAGGGCTTTAAATGTTAGCAAGCCAACCTTAAAGGTGATCCACCACTGAACAGGCAGCCAGTGCAGTCTCGCTGTACAGGCCATAGTATGACTGGCTCTTAGAAGTACCAGTCAAATGCCTGGTTACAGCATTCTGCACTAGTTGAAAGAGCAGTTCTTCACTAGTTGAAAGAGCAGTTAAATTCAGCATACAAGTTGGCTGCAAAGGGCACTGCCAAAAGAAATAAAGCAAAGAAAGATAAAAAGATTTGACAAGCGAGTCAAAGCATGAAGCTACCTAATGACTGAGTATTACTGAAATTTTGAATTCATGGCAAACATATGGTTGCTGACCAGTGGACAGTACTCCCTATGTTGTAACTGAAAAGGTACAAGACATGCCTGTTTATAAAATTCAACTGAAAGAACACACTAGTGGCTACTGAACCATGCATTGCAACCACTTGCTGCCCATTGGACAAATGGGGCTGGATTCTCAAAGAGATGGTGCAAGTCACACCAAAGGAGACTTCCCCATATGTCAATGAGCCAGGGACCCATCACCTAATTCTTTATCAGACAAGATCCTTGCAGCTAACTCCCATGACTTGCAGGAATCCCAGCCATGCGCCAAATAGAGGACACACCTGAACAGGTTGCCACAGGCCTCAGCAGCAATCAGGTAAAGGGCATAAGCACCCCATAGCCTTGATCATGATATTAAGTATAATCAGCCTTTATGGCCTAGTGCATCCCCCACAGCCCTGATCTCAGTATTAATAAAAACAGCCCTTATGTACTAATGGACCCCTCACAGCTCCGATTCTGATATTATTTATAATCAGCCCTTATGGGCTAATGGACCCCCAGCCCTGATCCCTGATCCCTGAACACCAAATTAGAATCAAGTCATTGTTTACATACAAATAAAAAACAGATCCACTGTACCCTAGTGGTCTAGTGGCCCCCACCGAGTGACAGACCACCCCATCCCCACCCATTACCCAGTCCAGAGACTGGCACACCCAATTCTCTCAGCATGGCCATCCACCGCCAAGCTCTTTCTATGAGCATGTACTGTAAATAGTACATGCTCAGTGAGCTGTCATTCACTGAGCATGTTCTATTTATGGCATACACACACACACAGAAAAGATCCGTTGGTGGCTGGCCGCAGTGGTGAGAGATGGACTGTGCCAGATACTGGTTGGGTATGGGTGGGGGCAAGCAGGGTGGTCTTGCGCTGCTGGTTGGGGGGGCAGTAGACTACCAGTGCTACAGTGGATTTTTTTTTTTTTTTTACTTTTATAGAAACAATGCCATGATAATAATTCAGGGTTCATTGATAGTGGATCGGGGGTTGTGGGGGTCCATTAGCTCATAAGGGTTGACTATAATTAATATTAGGATCAGGGCTAGGGGTCTTCTAGCCCATAAGGGCTTCTGTTTTTCAATACTCAGGGATCAGGGCTTGGGGTGCTGGTAGCCCATTAGGGCATATTTATTACTACAATCGGGGTAGCTCCTAGCTGGTATAAATGTACATTGATGGATGTACTCTGAGGATTGTTTCAGAATCCCAAATTAGTGGATGTGGTAGCCACCCTTACAGGAATGGGGCACAGCTGCTGCCATAAACCCCCTTGCACCCTGTCACATTGGGGTTTATGGCACAAATGATGGGGTAAGTCCAAGAAGGCAACACAGCAAGACAACTTGCAGACCCTGAACCTGTAGAGACAGAGGAGATAAATAAAGAAGTTATGGTGCCCACTTTGCCTGAAGATGCCTCATTGCTGGACGATGAGCAGTGAGTGGCTAACCCTGATACAAAAGAAGTGTCACTTCCACCTCTTCATTCTGAAAGAGCCATCAAGCATTTATTAAAGTTTACCTATTACTCTCAGGGCCTCAAACTACAGTAACTTGCTTGTATGTAATACATAAGGCATAAACAGTATGTCACCCCAAAATCTTTACCCAGAATTGTTGCCTACCCACCCTAATGCTAAACCACCTAAAGAGGGTAAAGTTAATCAGAGTTAACAGGGAGGCTGAAACAGGTACTTATGGTTTTGCTTAAAAATTGCCTTTTGATAGCACTCTAAACAAGTACTTGATCTTAAAGTATACTGTTTAATGCCAGTTAATGCATCTAATGTTATGACGGCTGTCTGTCAAATGTAAAGGTCATGAGTATTCTCGTTCATGTTACTGTTTAGATAGTGTGGAGTTATGGCTTAATATTGACTGGAAGAATACTAGAAGGCAATGGGTTATGGTTTAATATTGAAGGGAAAAGCACAAACACGTGCATTGCTTAGTGTAAAACCTGCTGTGGCTAGGAAGATATTTGTTAAGCAACAACAAAAGATGATACCAGAGTTGATGGAACTTTGCAGAAATTTGATAAGGAGATAAAGAAAGACAGAGGGTGTGTGTAAAGAAAGAGATAAGAAATGACAGAGGATATGTGTAAAGAATATTCAAAGGCTTAGTGGAACCTTACCCAAGGTGATGGTGAGTGTGTTGTTAAAGGTCAGCCTGTGATACCCAACGTGCTCTAGTAGAGATTCTACTTATATTTTCAGAAAATCTTCAGGTTTCTGTATGTAGTGGCTACCTCATCAGAATTTTAGTGTAAACTACATGTTTTGACCGTTAAGATTCAATTTGAAAAATTACTTTTATTTAGGGGTAACACATTTCATTTCATTTCATTTTTATTTTATACTGAAAAGTCTGTAGGCCAGGCTCATTTTCACAGATGTCAGTTTATTTTCAAGGCCTCTGACTTATTAAAACAACCACTGCCAATGTTATTACACAACTCTTGCTTGTTCAAGTGACTTGCAGGTGGGGATTGCAACAGCGTGTTGACTAATGAAATGGCAGGATGGTCAAAGAGGTTATGCTCAGGAGGCTATGGCACCTTCTGCTGCATAAATGGGGCCAGGACCATACTACACAGTAAATAAGTGTAGTCCCTCAAGTTTATCAAATCAAAATTGCTAGGGCACGCAACCAAAAGGAAAACAGATGGTTCCAGGCTGTTAAAGCTATATAAAATAAATTAATGTTTAGAGTGAGGAGGAAGCAACCTCCCTCCGCCCAGTTATTTTTTCTCTCATTCCAGAATGCAGGACAGAATGTGGATGGATGTAGTCCTAGTGATCCATAATGCTAATCCAAGGTGACACCAAACTTCTTCCTGTAACGGTGACTGAGAAGGATCATGGGAGTGGTAGTGTGGAGAGGCCCTAGAGTCCAAACAACTCTCGGTTGCAAGGATACAGTCTATGTATACAGAAAGAGGTCTCTCTTCCAACTGAATGAAATGAAGGTTTCTGAAACATCCATAATGGAAGGTCAGATGAATCAGTAAAAAAATGAACTGCAAAAGACTGTACAAGCAATGACCAGCCACCATGGACGCCATGACCTGATTTTCTTTTTGCATAAGACTGTACAAGACTTTGAAAAGTGCAACTGAATCCATCCATTAGCTTCACTCAGCTTCTACCCCAGAGACTTTGCTTGATTATGTGCAGTTGTAGCTGTTATTACTGGGTATGTTCAATTTTCTAATTTTACATGTTCATTTCATTTCTTATTTTCTTAAATCTTCATCTTATCGCTTCATTTCTTATGTTAGATGTTTTTTCTTAAAATATGTCTCTTTAAAACTGTTTGGTTTATGAATGTGCATGTCATTCTCAATATAGCAGAATTAGGACACTGTGTCCAAACAAATGCATCCTTATTGTTTGCTTCAGTTTAGTTTATCCATGGAACAAAGGTTTGTTGAGGCCTGAAGGTTTGTTAATGGTTCCTTTGTGTATAACCCTATACACAAACCAAGATCAAGGTTTTTGTTTACAAACAATCTTTAAAAGTTTGATACAAACACATGGGTAAATAAGTAGATGCATATCCTATGGGAACTATGTTCTCATAATTATTTACAATTTCTTCGTGAGATGTGGAAACAAGGGCACTTCCCTGACTTCCTCTCAAATTCTTCTTGTCTTTGTCTTTAAATATTTTTATTTTAATGGTCTTCATTACAACATAACCCAGACAGACTGTCTTACAGTAGCTGGTTCATTCCACTGGGGTGTTAAACAGACAAGTCATACTGATGAGTCCTAGTAGGATGAAACATGTGTCTATGTCATCTGTTAGCACCCTTTGCAAATTTGGTGAGAGGCCTTTCAGCACCATGCACTCTGCTTAAAGTAGAACCAGTATAACATTCTGTGGTGATTTGTATATGCAGCCCATGATGCTTTACATTGTTTGGGCATGTGTGATTTTGTATTTTCTTGAAACTTGGCTTTCCAGCCAAATGTCCTTTTGGGTAACCCTTGCCTCAGTGTTTGCGCACAGAGGTTCTTTGTCTTTTAAATATTTTTTTTATTTTAATGGATTCACCACAATATATCCAAGGCACACTGCCTTAAGGGTAGCTGGTCCATTTCACTGGGATGCCAAACAGACGAGGCATACTGATGAGTCCTGGTAGGACGAAACACGTGTCTATGTCTTCTGTTAGCACCCTTTGCAAACTGTGTGAGAGGCCTTTTGGCAACATGCAATTCTGCTTAAAGTTGGACCAGCATAACATTCTGTGGTGATTTGCATATGCAGCCCATGATGCTTTGCATTGTGGGGGCATGTGTGATTTTGTATTTTCTTGAAACTTGGCTTCCCAGCCAAATGCCCTTTGGGGTAACCCTTGCCTCAGTGTTTGCGCACAGAGGTTCTTTGTCTTTTAAATAGTTTTTTATTTTAATGGGTTCACTACAACCTAACCCAGACAGACTGTCTTACGGTAGCTGGTTCATTCCACAGGGGTGTCAAACAAATGAGGCATACTGATGAGTCCTGGTAGGACGAAACACGTGTCTATGTCATCTGTTAGTACCCTTTGCAAACTGTGTGAGAGGCCTTTAGGCACCATGCAATTCTGCTTAAAGTTGAACCCGCATAACATTCTGTGGTGATTTGCACATGCAGCCCATGATGCTTTGCATTGTGTGGGCATGTGTGATTTTGTATTTTCTTGAAACTTGGCTTCCCAGCCAAATGCCCTTTATGGTAACCCTTGCCTCAGTGTTTGCGCACAGAGGTTCTTTGTCTTTTCATCTCAAATAACTACTTAACAAAAGTAACCAGGCTACAAGACATCTATACAGAATGTGTTAAAGCCACTGTTGTTAGTGAAGCGGTTATCCTAACAAGCGCAACTTCAGGGAGAAATATCTTCTTAGTGAACTTGGTCATCAGACTGATCATACATTTGCTCCAACTTATACTGTGCATATTACTTCACTTGTACTAAACTTATAGCTGTTGCTGTATCACAACAACATTGCTAATTTATTTAATGAGCATCATGCAAAAATAAACAAACTGGTTAAAGTCAATAGCAGAAAGGTAAAAGAAAAGAGAAGTTCAAGAGATCATTTTGCTGGATGGTTATGTTATAACAACAAAAAAAGTTACTTTAGGATGTAGAAAATGGCTGAATCCCAGACCTCATTATAGATGAACAGATACTGCTCCCAATGTGGCTGTGTGTACGTGTATGGCAGGATAGACTGAGCCTGTGCTAAAACAAATTGCCAGAGGCCTTTGTTTAGCACTGCCCAGAACCTGAGATCTGTAACACCACATCCTAACAGAGGCCAATGTTATACTCGGGGATCATGCTTGGTCAGGTACACACTGTATATTTCTTCATTGTGTCTGTGTCTGTTCTTAACCCTGCTATCTCAGTATTAAATAAATTGGCCACTGTCCATGACATAGCATACTACTTAGAGGAAGACATGCACAAGGAATGCCAAGACTTTGTTGTTCCGCCCTGCCATGCAGATGTGGAGAGCTCCACTTACTACATGTTGCTCTGTAGAAGGCTATAGAGATATGCATTGATGTGATGTGTTCAATGTTGCCACTTCCATTTGTGATTCCAGAGGATGAACCTTTGCCTGTTGTGGATGGTCTGGGGAACTGGCCATGTAGTACCACAGCTGGGCATTATCCATTGTCTTTCTCTAGATTTAGAAGCCTGAAGGTGTGGGATAGGCATGTGGTGCTGGTCCCCAGTGCTGGCCAGTTCCAGCACTCAAGAAGAAGCAGTCCAGGCAGAGACAAGCTGAAAGAGCTTATAATGTCTCAGTAGGTGGCAAGCTGGCAGATCCTGCCATTGCCAAGCTAGCTGCCACCATGTTTGTATAGTCCATGGCCTCCAGCTTGAATGACTGCACCTGCCTTTATTTACAGGCCCTGTGAGTCTGTCTAGAGAACCACAAGTAATTACAGGCCTGCCCTGTACCTGGGGAATTATATAAAGTTTATTCCAAACTTTTTTCATTTTAAAAGTTCACTAACACCAGCCAACCAATTACACCATACAGGCTTGCACCAACTGGGTATCCAGATGGGTAATTTGGGGGCACTGGTACCTGTGGGACAGTGGGCCACATGGTGTTTATGTTGCTTGGACGGTGGGCATCACTGTTATTACTTATGCATTTTCACATTAGTTATCTATGCATCCTTTTCTCCCCTTATCCCTGATTTAATAGCTTGTTGTTCTTTTGAAACCTGTCTGATGAGCACATCATTCCATGAGCATAGAATTAGCTAAAGTCTTTAACTGCATGTGTTTTAAATTGTAACAGTTTAAAGTTGTTTTCTATGTGTGGGTAACTGTAAGGGAGGTAGGTAGGTACAGCATCCCAGGGGTTGTACCATTCAAACAACTGGCCCACTGTAATTTACTCTGGGTGGAGGCACCATGCTATTTACTTTCATCTTGGGAAAGACCCCTTTCTACCAGAAACAGAGCTCAGACCCTCAGCCTTCTTGTTACCAAAAAGTTACGGGCAACTCGATTACATTAAACCTCAGTACAGAAGAGTGCTCTTGCCTCATCTTGAGCTGATATGCTAGTAAGGCCTCATCATCCATCTGCTTCCCAGACAGGTTTTGGAGTTAGAAAGGGTGTATTCAGCCCTCTGTTGCAAATGCATATTGACCTTGTAACAGGTAGCCGCTATTTTGGCAAGCATTTCTGTGGACCAGTGTTGGCCAGTCCAGTAACGGCTCTCCAAGTCTCTGAAGGTTTACAACTGCTCCTCCAGATCGTTGTTTCTGACTCTTTTTTTTCAATTCAAAGTTTATTGATTTTAACAATTACAAAGCACTGATCCAATCTTGAATATGACTCAGACATGCTTGATTTGAAAGGCTAGAGGAAGAATACTTCCTCCCCACCCTAACCCCTTCCCATCCCTTCCACCCAGCACAGAACCACTTCAAACAGCCACATCACAATACAGAAAAGACTGCTATTCATCACTTACGTGAGTATAAGGTTTTAGGGGGCCCCAAATCTTGTTTAATCTTTGAGTCTCTGGTTAAGACTTGCTATGTTTTTCAGTCCTGAGGTTTGCCAGAAGCTCATGTAACCATTCCATATATGTAATTTCTTCACTGTCTTTCCAATGTTTCAGAACCAGTTTCTTGACTGACATTGACATTAAAGTTATATGATATTTGCAATTAAGTACATGAACCTCTGAGAGATCACCTAATAGACAAATGTCAGGATTAAACAAATCATTCAGACCTAAAAGGGTATCGGCCTTCTGTTTAATGAGGGTCCATAATTTGGCCACTTTGGACAGGTCCAAAAAATATGGAGCAGGTTACCTTCACCTTGTAAGCACCAAACACAAGTAGAAGAATTAGGTAACCAAAGTTAGCTGGTTTCTGAGGGGAATAGCATAAGTTATGCAATATCTGAAACTGCATAAGTCGCAGCCTATCTTGAGTAACTAAATGGTGACAATTCTGCCACAGGAGAGACCAATTAATAGTCTTTCCCAGGAAAAGGGTGGACCAGAAAACTGTAGGACCAAAGCAGTCTGGATATTTCAGGATATAAATGGTCACATACATTTGGAGACTGTATGGAAGTCCCACTGATGGTCGTAGTTCTATCCAGAAAAGTGAATTAGGGGGTTAGGTAAACCTGTTCAAAATTATTTAACCAGACAGTGGCAAAGCTGCTACATTTTGAAATATTGGACTTTGGAATACTGGCTTTAGCCAATATTTCAGAGAGGTGAGCCATATCCATTTTCCTAAATAAAATAATTAAGTGGACAGTCATCTAGCTGTGATCAACCAGATAAGAGAGTTTTACCTTCTATCTTGAAATTGGGGTTACCCCATTGGTTGGCACATGTCACAAGTAAAGAGCATATTTAGAAACTGCACAGCTGGAGAGTAAATTCTGATGGAAATGGCAATGGGAGATGTCTTTAATGGTGATGGGAAGAGTTCAGATTAATATTCAGGAGAGAAGCTGAGGAAAGTCCTTATGTTTTCAGGTGATCCTTTTCAATCTTGAGCCAAATCAGTGTAAATGGAGACGAGGTTAGCTGGTTTCCAGAATCTATCCATCTAACATATTTATTGGCCTGGCTGGCCCAATAATATAGACCAATGTGTGGTAATTGTAGACCACAACAAAAAACAAAGTGAAGTCAGCACAAGGACGCGGTGCATCCAAACTTAGTACATATATCAAGAACACAAAAAGTTGAGCACACACACCTCTAGTAACAAGGGCACCAGTCTAGATACTAAAAACTTTTATTAACAGGTGATTGGCATAGTGTAATAAAGTTTTTAATGTATATTGAAGATATCGTAATATCAACACTATATGATAGCATGTATGCTTCTTTAGGGGAAAGGCCAGTCTCTGGATCTTTCGGCCCAGATAAACTCTGTAGAACATAGAAACAAAGAATTTGATGGCAGATAAGAACCGCTTGACACACCTAGTCTGCCCATTTTCCTGAGATAAGCTGCAGATCCGTTAACCAGCATCCTACTTCTCTCCCCCCCACCTCCTAGAATTGCCTTATGGCTGTCCCATGCATGCTTGAATTTAACCACTGTTTTGACTCAACACATCTTCAGGAAGGCTGTTCCATGCACCCACAACCCTCTCCATGAAAAATACTTCCTCATTACCTCTGAGCTGTCCCCCCCATCTTCAAATTCAGCCCCTTATTCTTGCACATCTCATTTACTGAAAGATATTAAGTCTTGGACTTTGTTGATTCCTTGAAGTACTTAAAAGTTTCTATCATGACTCCTCTCCTTCTTTCCCTCAAGGGTATACATATTAAGCTCCTTTAGTCTCTCTTCTTTATGTCTTCTGGTGCAGACCCTGCACTATTTTGGTTACCCTCCTCTGGACAGCCTCCACTCTGTCTATGTCTTTGCGGGAGATGGGGTCTCCAGGAACTGCACACAGTACTCCAGATGGGGTCTCACCAACTGTCTGTACAGAGGGATAACAACTTATTTTCACTGTTGATGCCTTTCCCTATGCATCCCAGTATCCCTCCAGCCTTCCTTACTGCCTTCTCACATTGCTTGCCCACTTTTAAGTCATCTGATATAATTACTCACCATGTCCCTTTCCATTTTTGTTGTTGTCAGTATCTCACCTCCATTGTGTACTCTTCTCCTGGGTTTTGTTTCCCAGGTGCATTGTCTTGCACTTCTTGCATTGAATCTAAGCTGCCATATATTTGACCACTCCTCCAACCTTGCCAAGTCCCTTCTCATCCTTTCCACTCCATCTTGTGCATCAACCCTATTGCGAGATCTTTATATCGTCGCCTGCAAAGAAACATACTTTTCCTTCCGGTTCCTCTGCAATGTCTCTTATAAAGACATTAAAAGGACCAGTCTCAGTACGAAACCTGCAGTACCCCACTAGTTACCCTCCTTTCTTTACTGTGACTCCATTTACTACTACCCTTTGTATCCTGTTGTCCAGCCAATTTTTTATCCAGACTACCACCTTAGGACCCACTCCAAGGCTGTCTAACATTGTATTAATCTTGTGTGGGACTGTATCAAATGACTTGCAATAAAATCTAGGCAGGCCATGTCCACAACACCTCCTGGTCTACTACTTGGTCACCCAGACAAAGAAATCTAATTAGATTCATCTGACCGTGACATTCCGCCGCCAGAATCCATGCTGCCTTGGGTCCTGTGCCCCACTGGCCTCTAGGTACTCAGCAATTCTTTCCTTCAGAAGTGATTCCATCATTTTCCCTACCACTGAGGTCAAACTAACTGGTCTGTAGTTTCCTGCCTCTGCCCTGTCTCACTTTTGTGAAGAGGAATCACATTTGACCTCCTCCAATCCTCAGGTACCACCCCATCCTCCCATGATTTGTTAAAGAGATTAGTCAGTGGTGACACTAGTTCTACCTTAGTTCTTTTACAATTCTTGGGTGAATCTCATCAGGCCCCATTGCTTTGTCCACCTTCACTTTTACTAGTTCTTTCAGAACCCTTTGTTTTATAAATGGACTGGTATTAACTCCCTGTCTCCAGAGTGTTTCTCTTGTTTGGTTTAGACACCTCCCCTCCTTTTCCTTTGTGAATGCTGAGCAGAAATTTTGTTCCAGTATCCCTGCTTTTTCACTGTCACCCTCTGCCCATATTCACTCCCCTTTATTAAGCTTCAGTATCCCTCCCTTGGTCTTTCTTTGCTCCCTAATATACCTATAAAAGGTCTTATCCCCCTTCTTAACAGAATTGGCTATCCTTTCCTCAGTTTGGGCCTTTGCTATTCTGACTGCCTTCCCTGCCTCTTTTTGCTTTAATTGATAAAGTTCTGTGTCCTGCTCCTTCTGTGTTTCCTTATATTTCCTGAATGCTATTCTTTTCTCCTTAACCTTCCCTGCCACCTCTTTTGAGGAAGTAAGCTGTTGGTTAACTAGGATCTGCAGCTTATCTATTGGGAAATGAAAATGGGCAGACTAGGTGGGCCAAGTGGTCCTTATCAGCCGTCAAATTCTATGTTTCTATGTAACCAAGCATTTTTTTTCCTTCACTGTGTTTTGTTGATGTGCTTCAAACAAAGGCTTGTTGCCTCTGTGATGGCTGTTTGATTACTCCCCATTATTCCTCCACCCCTCCTTCTTGCCTGTTTGCAAGTGCTTTTCTGAGGCACTCTCTCATTTTCCCAAAGTCAGCCCTCCTAAAGTCCAATGCTCTTACTTTTGTATGGCTTGGCTCTGTAGTTGTGTTTATCATGAACCACACTGTTTGGTGGTCACTCGTTCCCAGATGGCTACCCACTTCTAAATCTGAGATTCTTTCTCCATCCCCATTTGAGAGTACCAGGTCTATGATTGCTCCCTCCTGAGTGGGTCCCAATACTAGCTGTCTGAGGCATGCCCCTTTTAGGCATCAAGAATAACACTGCTCTTGGATGTGCCTGCAGCAAGGTGGTCTAGTTAACATCTGGCATATTCGGGTCCCCATCAACCATATCTCTCTTTTTCTGCCTTCTAAGGATGCCTTCTATCATTTCCTTGTCCATTCTCTCCCCTGAGATGGGCGTCAGTATTAACCTCCATGCAGATTGTGGTGCCATTTCCTGTCTCCAAGGTGACCAGAGTGCCTCATCTGCTCCCTGTTTACTCTTTAGTTCTCTTGCTTTGATCCCTTCCCTTACAAAGAGAGCTACTCCTCCTCCTCTTTTACCCTCCCTGTCCCTTCTGTAGATTGTGTATCCTGGTATGTTGACATCCCAGTCATGGTTCCCTGTGTACAATGTTTCTGTGACTGCCACAATATCCAGGCATCCCTCTTCCATCAAGACCACTAGTTCAGGAAGCATATTACACAGACTACAGGCATTAGTACTCATCACCCTCCAATTCTTGATGGCCTTACCCCTTTCTGCCCCATCCCTGTCCTTACTGCCTTTGCTTTTTTGCCTTTACCTCTGTCCTGCTTCCTAATGACTTCTCTACCTTGGTGTTTACCTTTCTAATTACCGTGTTTTGTGGGGAGACTGGGATTCCCTGCTCCTTTCAGTGCCACCCCCTTGGCTAGTTTAAATACTTGTCAATGAAGCATTTAAACCTATCACCTAATTTCCTAGATCCCCCGGACAGATGTAGACTATCGCGCCAATATAGGCCTGCATCCCTCCAATTAAGGCTCCCCAGTCCCCAATGATGCCAAAACCCTGAGCTCCACACCAGTTTTTTAACCATTCATTGAATTCCATGGTGAGGATTACTCTAGCATCACCCTTGCCATAGACAGGCAGCACCTCTGAGAAGGTTACCATATGCGTTACTTGTCTAAGGCCCCTTCCCAACTCTACAAACTTCTCTTGCACTGCTCTGATCCCATTCCTAGCCAGGTCATTTGTCCCTAGGTGGACAATGACATCCAGCTGCCTCCCTCGTGCAGCTACACCCATGATCCAGAGTATTTGCTTCCTGTCCCTCCAAGCCGTGGTGCCAGGCAGGTACCTTACCTCCCTTTCCCCCTCCTCCCCCACTTCTACCCCCCAAAGATTGAGTCTCCCATCAGGAGTTGTTTTCTTCCCCTGTGGGGTCCCTTGCCACCCTCCTGTGGGTCTACTTTGTGGAGGTTCCCAGCATTCTTCTTGGACTCCACTGCAGGTGCCTCCATAGAGGAACAATTATCCACCAGAATAGGGTATGAAATGTGAAGAGGTACAGCTGGAGGGATGCACCTCTGTTCCACCACCTTCTCCCTCCCTGAGCCCACCTTGGTGAAGCCGCTTCTATTTCTGTGGTGGTGGCCCTGGAGGTCCATGGGTGGGGAGGAGGTTTCATGAATCCTAGCCAGCTCAGCCTGGAGATGGGCAACCTCCTCCCTTAGACCAGAGAGGTGCTTGCAAATAGGGCAGCATCGCAGTCTCCATAATTTCTCCTGGAACACTGTCGCCCCACAGCCATTGCACTGCACCACCCCCATCATGTCTTATGTTGTGTCCCCTCTCCTGTTTCTCTGTATGCTTACTGTCTCCTCTCCTTACAACTCTCACCCTTCCTGTTCTGGGACAGCAACTTCCTGTATTCTTCAGTAGCCTCCTTCCTTCTTTCTTTCTTTCTTTCTTTCTTTCTTTCTTTCTTTCTTTCTTTCTTTCTTTCTTTCTTTCTCAGAGTCAGACTACAAGCAGCTAAGGGGAGAATGAGCTACTTTTTCATTTAGGGTTGACAAAACTAATGTTTCTCTATGATCCTTCATCCTGCTGCCAAACAGGAAGTTCCTGTTGTCAGTCAAATCCAGTGGCTATAAAAGTAGAACTGGCTAATGTGGGAAGGTGGAGGGCAATTAGTAAGAAAATGGTAGCTTTTAGTTTGCTGCTTTCTCCTCTACAAGCAAGATTTATGTCTTCCAAAAGCTAGCAGCAGGCTGTGTCTGTGTACTTTTTTAAACCATGTTAAAGGGAGCCAGAGATTTAATAAGTTGAGGTGGTAAAAGAGGTGAGGAAAAACATTAATTTTTATCAGGTTAATTTTGCCCCAGAGTGATAACGGGAGAAAAGACCACCTTTGCAGATCTTGTTTAATAGTTTGTATGAGGGGGTCTAGATTTAGTTTCTGAAGATGAATGGGGTTCCTTATTAGTTCAATGCCTAGGTAAGCAGAGAATCTGCTTTCAAAAGAGCCCCATGTTGGAATATCATGTTGTACAACTTTTTGGTTAGGGGAAAGACTACTGTTTTTCAATGTTTAATTTATAATTGGACATTTACTAAATTCTTCAATAATTTCTAACATATGAAATATAGAGGTAGCTGGGTGTTATACTTGAAGGAACTTTTACTGCATGGCCTTGAATGGTGATACCTTGAACCCTGGTGCTGCAATTAATCTATGAATAAGGGGCTCCAGATATAGATTGAAAAGCAGGGGTGATGGGGCATCCTTGTCTTGTACCAGATTGGAGTGGAAATATTTCAGATAGGGCTCCATTGCTGGAAATATGGGCAGTAGGAAATTTATAAAGGATACCTATTCATTTTTGAAAGGTCTGGGGGAAATAGAATGCTTTCAGAGTTTGCAAGAGGTAAATCCAATTGACCCGATTGAATGCCTTCTCGGCGTCCAGGGATATCAAGGCAGCAGGAAAGTTACTATCCCTGGACACTCCTGAAGACATGCTGCAGGGTACCTAAATGGTCTGAAGAGGATCTCCCTTCATGAAGCCCACCTGTTCTGGTCCTATCAGGTCCGGAAAAACCATGTTAATACAGTTGCCCAAGAGTTTAGATAATATTTTAATATCTCGACTAAGGAGTGAGATTGGTCTATAATTAGTCACTAAATCAGGGTTTTGTTGGGTTTGGATTAAAGAACAATAAGGGCTTGATCAGAGATTTATCAACCTCTGCCCCAGACAAAATATACTGGAAAAGTGGCACCAATAAAGGTGTCAGTTGGTTTGCAAAGGTTTTGTAAAAGTTAGGGAGAAACCATCTGGTCTGGGGATTTTCCCAGTAGGGAGGTCCTTAATTACTTTGTCTATTACTGCTTGTGAAATAGCGTTGACAAGGTGGACTGTTGTATATCTGACAGATGAGGTAGGTGAGAGTTTGTCAGGTACTGATCTAGCTGTTGAATGGAAGGAGGGTCTACCATAGGGCCATACATTTTTTTTAAATAAGTACAGAATTCAGTTACTATCTCTGAAGGAGATGTTAGTAGGAACCATTGTTCATGGATCCGTATTGCTGCTGTTTTACAGGTGTGACCTGGGAACACAGGGAAATTAAGTGACTTGCTCAGGGTCACACAGTATGCAAGTAGAAGCTGTGGGATTCAAACCCAGGTCTGGTCTGCTGGATGTTACAGATTTGCAGCTCAGAGCCTGAAACCACTGTGCTATACTGCCTCAAACCTTAACCTGGAGGATTCTTGTTTAATATGTAAAGCCAGTAGATACCTTGCCTTTTCCCCTGGTCAGTGTAAGAAGATTTGGCTTTAAGAATTGCAAATTCTGCCCATTCTCTCAATAATTTCAAGTAGGAATCCTTCAGTTTAATCAACTCCTGCTTTTATTGTTCTGAAGAATGAGGGGAAGATTTGTCTCTTTTGCTTGAATTTGGGACAGAAGGGACTGTGATCGACTTTCTCTGTCTTTTTTTCTTTTTGAAGCCAGACCAATTAGTAACCATCTCATATATGCTTTAAATGCATACCATTCCACATCTGGTTTTCCAGTGGATCTGAGGTTGCTGGAAATAAACTGAGCAATTTGGTCAGAAATATATTTGACTACTCCTGGATCTTTCAATAGTTGGTTATTGAGTTTCCACCATGTTCCTTGTTTAGGAAGGGAAGAGAAAGCAATCTGACATGTAACCAGGGAGTGGTCTGACCAGGAGCCCTGGGTGGATAGACAAGTCTAATACTCTGGGAAGGAGTGATTGTGTAATTAAAAGGTAGTCAATATGGGAGAGGTCTCTGCACTTTGGAAGTGAATGTTTCTGACTCTTTTAAGTAGGAAGCATGACTGCTGCACCTGCCACAGATTAAATCTTTCAATGCATCCTATCTTACTGCGACCAAGGTTTCACCCTGCTTGTTTGTCTCTAAGAAGGTCTGGATGTCCACCTCTAGAGACCCACAGAACTATGAGTCCTTTAGGAAGATGGTGTTAAAATGCCACCTTCTGCTGGGTGAGAACTCCACCCAATTTGGTAGCCAGGAAAGGGACAGTGGGGTGTGGTCCAAAATAACCAACATCCCAATAGTTACATCTGCTACTTTTGAAACCCAATGACTGGGAACAAGCCTCATGTAAATTTTGGAATATGTATGAAGCATGTGAGTAAAATGAATAACCCTTCCCTATGCGGATGGATTTGTTCTCCAGATGTCAGATAATCCTAATTCAGAGATTAAGGTAGCTAGGACTCATGAAGTTGGGGTTTGGGGGCCACTGGGTGGGGGGAATTACTCCTATTAGTGAAATCATCAATAACTGTGTTACCATCCCCACCTAATATGAAACTACCCTTTGCTTGCAGTGTCAGAGTTTGTGTAAAGGCACTAAAGAATGTGACATCTGATTGGTTATGACCATAGACATTGCACATTGTGATTTCTTGAGTGCCTGTGATACAATGGACAATAACATAATGGCTCTTCGGGTCAGAAATAACCATCTCAGGTGTGAAGGAAATATTTCGTGTATAAGAATGGATACCCCTCTGCTCTTTGAATTATAACAACTTCCAAAGACCTGAAAATCCATCCCAATCTATGTTTACTGGTTTTAATTTGTGTGAGGCAGGTCTCTTGGATAAAATTGATCTTGGCCCCCACATTGTGAAGATGGTCCAAGACCTTCCTATGCCTAATTGGGGTGTGAAGGCCTTAAACATTCCATGATACACACTGTATTGTTTGATGAGCCATAGGTATTGTATGCTAGAAGAGCAAAGGGGTACCTTAACACAACATGTCTGAATCATGCAGTTATAGATACACACATACATACCAGATACCTGTTTTAGTGTATGACCTGGTGGTGCAATGCAAGGGTCAGTCCAGAAATGCAAACTGGGAGGCACCTACCAATTTAAGGCAGGTATACACTAATAGCGCAAACCAAACTGTAAACATTTGCATGTTTTGAGCATTAAACAATAAACTCTGCAAGAAGTTATGAACAAACAACAACAGTATCATCACACTGAGACAAAAGGGCAAGGTTCCCCATAATCTCTTACGGATGTTTGAGCTTCGCCCATATGGGGGTGGAAGCCCTCAAAGCAGTTGTTTATAATGTCTGTTGCACACACCCATGCTGTGGGGTGATATGTGTAGCTGAGAGGCCAGAGGTAGTGTCACCCAGCAAGGTTCACACCTGTCCCAGGGTGATGGTAGCAGAAGGGATGGGAGACACAGGGGTCCCAAAATGTGAGGGAGCTTGAACAGTGTGGCTCATTCAGAAGCTAGATAATGCTGGAGCAACAGTGAGGGGGGAGAGGGAGGCATTCATGCGGATGGCCCGGTTGGGCTTAATGAAATTATTCTTTATGTAAATGGGTGTGGTAAGGTTTGTGCCTACTTAGAGTAGGATGCTACTGCCTGTATCCACTGGTGTAGGCTGACCAGAGAGGGAAAAGTGGCTGCTATTGTGAGATGGATTGAGCAGTAGGGAGGGTGAAGGTCCAGAGTAATTGGGCAGGAGATCACCATGATGGAAGTGGTTAACAGACAAAACACTGGATAGCGCACAGTGAGAAAGGTCCAGGTTTTCAGTGGATACTGGTAATGCTACTGCTTGATTTGATCTGAACTCAGCAGCAGTGCCACTGGGGGTTTTACCAATGATTCCCTTTCCCTGCTAGGAGCACTGAAAGTAAAATGACTGAAGGGCACTTAAGTTCTAGTAAGGAAGGGGAGTACAATGAAAGTGGGGGTGTCTGGAGTGTAGAGCAAGTTGCAAGCATAGGTTCCAATAGGATCTAACTGCCCTGGAGTGCTGTGTGGTCTTGCTGAAACAAATCATGGGAGCAGCAGTGTACTACAATATTCTAAGTGACAGTTTCTTGATATAGAGTAATGCCAGTTCTCCCTTCAAGGGGTTCCTCCTCTATAGGTGTAACCCATTATGGTGGGTTGTATTTGGACTAGTTCCTAAGACCCGTTTGCAACCTTGGGTGTACTGCCAAAAGCACTGGGCCATAATGGGAGGGAAGGGGGGCAGATAAGAGTTGATCTGTTGTGCTGTGACGTGTTCTACATGGCATATGGGTGGGGGTTATGGGATATTGGCCAGGTGAAGGCAAAGTTTTAGGTAACTGCTGAGCAGTGAATGGCCAATGTGGGGGGGGGAGAGAGATAGTGAAAGCTAAATTATGTGTTCAGGAGTTAGAAGGTTATGACTACATTTCAGAAATATAGAAACTCATGAACAGAGGTTAACACCTAGAAGGTGAGTTAAATAAAAAAATTAAGGATACAGGTGGTATCCAGTGAGCAAGACCCAAATCCTCTGTGAACTAATTTCTGTTCAAGTTTTAGGCCTAGCACCTCAATCTTCCATTCAGTCCATGCATCCAGAGCGAAGGTCCCCACTGCACATACAGTAGAAACCAGTTCAGGGTCTGCAGCTTGATCTGCCCAGCTCCGTTGGACTGTGTCTTTGTGTTACTGCAAGGGATCTTCACAGGGTATCTGGAGCCTGGTAACAGAGGACTGAAATGAAAAGTATGCTCTTTGCAGATCACACAAAGATCTGCAACAGGGTTGATACACATGGGGAGGTGGAAAGGATGAGAAGGGAGTTGACAAGGTTGGAGGAATGGTCAAACATATGGCAGCTTAGATTCAATGCCAAGAAGTGCAATGTAATGCACCTGAGAAACAAAATCGGGGAAGAGTACACAATGAGGGAGGTACTAACAACAATAAAAATGGAAAGGACCAGGAGTAATATCAGATGACCTAAAGGTAGGCAGGCAATGTGAGAAGGCAGTAAGGAGGGCTGGGGGGATATTGGGATGCATAGGGAGAGGCATCACCAGCAGAAACAGGAAGTTGTCATCCCTCTGTACAGTCAGTTGGAGAGACCCCTTCAGGAGTACTGTGTGCAGTTCTAGATACCCCATCTCTGCAAGGACATTGAGAGGAATGAGGTAGTTCAGAGGAGGGCAACTAAAATGGTGCAGTCTCTACACTAGAAACCATATGAAGAAAGACTAAACGAGATTAATACGTACTGTATACCCTCGAGGAAAGGAGGAAAGGGGGACATGACAGAAACTTTCCAGAACCTCAAGAGAATCAACAAAGTTCAAGAGGGTAGCATCTTTCAGAAAAAGAGATGTGCAAGAACAAGGAGGCACAGTTTGAAGATAGAGGGGGAATGGCTCAGAGGCAATGTGAGGAAAAATGTTTTCACAGAGAGGGTGATGTACGCATGCAATGGCCTTCCTGAAGAGGCTGTGGGGTCAAAAACTGTGACAGGATTCAAGAATGCGTGGGACAGACATAAGGCAGTTATACTGAGGGGTAGGAGAAAGTTAGCTGTTGGTTAATTAGGATTTGCAGCTTATTCAATAGATAGGGAAATGGGCAGATTGGGTGGGCCAAGTGGTCCTTATCTGCTGTCAAAGTCCATGTTTCTATGTTTCATAGGATTGAGAATCCTCGGTTCCAGCTTGTTTGGCTGCTGGCTTGCCTGAGGAGTTCTTGCTTTTTGCTGGGTGCCTGAAGCCTTTACTACATGTCCAGGTGCCAGTGGTTAATCCATGCTACCCAGGTCTCAGCCTGTCTCTACCCCTCCAGTTGGAGAATTTCCCCTTTGTTACTTGCCAGTCCATCTAGTTGCAATCCACAGGATTCCAGATGGGAGATTGATAGCCTGGGTTCATTCTGAGTAGGGAACCAGTTCTGAGCATCAATCCACGAGGTGCCTCATGTGTTTGGAAGGAATTAGCTTTCTCTGTCCAGTTCCTTTGAATGTACTGAGTAGCTTCCTCAGATGTATGAAAAGTATGCCATACCCCATTTCATGTTAGGCTAAGCTTGGCAAGGTACTGAATTTTAGTAGGACACTGAGGTCTTGCAGGACTTTCTTTGCTGCCATATATTCTTTCTGCTTCAGGGCCAGCTCTGTGGAGAAATCAACAAATCTGTGGATTCTCTACCCTTGAAAAAGAGGGAATTTTATCCTGAGCCAGAAAGAGAATTTTCACTTTGTCCAGGTACTAGAGAAATTTTGCTAGGATTGAGCAGGATGCTCACTGGGCTTTGGAGGTGGGCCAAGGGTCCTGTGGGCTGTCTCACTCTCAAAAGCAGGCTTCCAGGAATGTTTGAGCAGAGGGAATTTCTATCTGGAGGAAGTCAGCCACATCGATATTTTTGGCCCCTTCAGGAAATCCAGCAAAACACAGGTTATTTCTATGACCTTGAATTTTCAGCATCCTCAGCCCTTGCACATAATTGTGCTATGAGGTGTTCCAGTTCCTGAAACCGTGCTTCATGGCAAGTATCTTTCTAGTCAATGTATGGGATAAAGATTCAAGTGTCCATGGCTTTGCACTGTAATTCATTCACTTTCTCTTCAAGGACGGTTATAGATCTTTTAAAAGAGGAGTTCTCCCATGGGTCCTGCTGCAGCATGCTTTTAATCTCGTGTGTCCGAGGTAGTAGCCCCGCTCAGAGCCGCCGCATAGTCCGCCATCTTCACACCTCTCGGATAGCTTGTCATCTATGTTTTTTACTATTTTTTCCATTGAAACATGAGGTTCAAGGTAATGCTGTCAGGTTCGTTGGGGGGGGGGTGTTACCAACCTCAAGAGGTAAAGTAGACCAGGATTGAGCTTAATTTTCTTGGGATTTAAATGCTGGGTTGCACTGAGCTAATGACTCTAGCTGCCATTATTTTCCACTTCTCATGCATGCACCCTGTTCTGGGATATTTCTTAACCAGTCAGAGTGCTGAGCACTTCATTTTGTGCTGGGTGTTAGCCCTTTGCATTGTTCATCTAACCTGCACCTCACCTAATGTCTCTAGTTTCCTGCAGAGTCCAGACCATGAAGAGTGCCACCATTTAGCCTAGCATTGTGAACCGGCAGCTACATGGCTCACCAACTCATCTTCAGCAGTACCAGAGGGACAGTTTTAGCAGTAGGAGAAGTTTTGTTTCAAGACATTTCCCAACCTTTTAGAGTGTCAAGTGCTTGCTTGTGGGGAAGTGTCATAGCGTTTTACTGCTCACATTTCTTGCACCTCACCTGCAGTCTTCAGTCAAGTTCTTAGCCCCAGCCAATGAAGAGGGTTGCTATCTTAGCCCAGAGGTCGAGAATCTGCAGTTGCTTGGCTCCCCCACTCATCACCAGCCACACCGGAAGACAATTTTTGCAGCAGGAGCAGCTTTATTTGAGGACATATCCTAAACAATTCGAATACTTGCTTCCAGGGACATCTAGCCCTTTCACTCTGGCCTACCTCTGTCTGCACTGCCTGATCTAACAGTTCCATGTGAGTGAGCTCAGTGTGAGTGGCACAGCAAGAGTAGGAGTCCTCGAGGGGAGACACCAGAGAGAGATATCAGGATGCCAGAGACTCTGCCTCTCATACTGTAAGTACTGTACACATGAACATACGAACACATGAAAATACCAGCAGATACAGGCCATAGTGGTCTATTGAGTCTGCTCGAATATGTAGCTTCCAGTATACTCTACAGCAGCTGCCCCCTGCAAACACCTGTGTTATCCCCCAGACTGCCTCCTCCCCTTCCCGTTTCCACTCAGTTATGACCTTACCTCTGACCCTGTCCCACCACCCCTTCTTAAAATGGCCCACAGTTGCCAGTGAAATCACAACATCTGGCAGCTGGTTTCACTTGGCAACCACCATTTCTGTGAAATAGTGCCTCCTCATTTCCTAAAATAGTGCCTCCTCATTTCCCTCTTGAACCTACCCCCTCCAATTTCAGGCTATGCCCTCTCATATACCCCCCAGTCTGAACATGTCCTCAGAACTTACAATATTTATGCCCTTTAAACAGATATACAGGTCTCAATCTTAACACCGCTCTCCCTCCTATCCTCCATGTTGGAATACATGTTGAGTTCTCTCAAGTCTTTCTTCATATGGCATGTCCTCAGGCCTAGGATAATTTTTGTCACCCTATGCTGTACCCCTGAAGTAAACTGATGTCTTTCTTTAAATATGGGTGCCAGAACTGAACACTGTACTCTAAGTGTGGTCTCACCAGTGACCTGTACAAAGGTAGGATGACTTCCTTCCTTTGAGAGATGATCCATCTGGCAATGCACCTCAGTATTTTATTAGCTTAAACTTCCACCTTCCTGCACTGCACATAATTATTCATGTCCCCTGTAATTAGTACCACTAGATCTATAATAGTACAGCATGATTCAGACTGTTACTCAGTGCTGGCTGTGTACAGTCCAAGAAGAACTACTAGTTTGGCTGCCTCTATCCAGTTAATCTGCTCCTGTTCCCCCCTGTATCCCCATTGAAGTGGTGCTTGCTTTCCACAGCTAACCATTTCCTAGTATAGTATATTTAAGCAATATACCATGAGAGGGTGTTGGTGATGCCAGGTTTACCCATGCCCTGGGGTGTTGTTCAGTCATGAGGCACACTGGTGACCAACATCACACCAGAAGTGGGTAAATCCTGGCATCACCAATACTTCTAGGGTATATTGCAATTATACAATGTGTTCATTTTTATTGATAAAAAATAATGAAAATATTTGTTTGTGTTTTAAATTATTTGTTTTATTAATTTGTTAGTATGGCAGATAAAGTAGTCCTGTGTTGTTAGGGAGAGGCTGACAGTTTGTTTTTCTTATCATGGGAGTGTGTGATAGTGAGTGTCAATTTCTGTTTTCCCTGCCTAGCCATGATAAAGATTTTTTTTAATAAGTAAAAAAAAGATGCAGTAGTGCCTGTTATTAGAAAGAGAGTGGGATGGAGCATGCTGTGGGAACTAGCAGGCTGGATCATCGTGGTTTCTGGGGTCGGTTTCTGTGATAAGAAAGGGGGTAGGAAATGGGAAGACTGATCTGATTCAAATGAAAGGCTGCTTTGATTGTTATAATGAGAGAGAGAGAGAGAGAGAGAGAGAGAGAGAATGAGAGAGAGTTTCCGGTGTCAGGTTCCAGGTTTTAAGTGTGGGTCTGTGTCCTCCAGTGATGGGGTTCGATGTTCCGTGTATAGTAAAACATGGTAAAAAAAAAAAAAAGGTTTGGTACCAACTTTTATAAAAGTTTGGAAATTAATCAACATTCGGTTAGCACTCACGTGGGACGACTTTGATACATAGATACATAGACAGTGTCGGCAGATAAGGGCTATGGCCCACCTAGTCTGCCATTTGAGCTTTAAGTTCAGTTTGTTTTCCTAGAAGTCTATTTCCCTTACCCCTGACCTCTAGAATTCCTTTATGTCTATCCCATGCATTCTTAAATCCGTGATTGTTTCAGCCCCACCACTTTCTCTGGCAGGTGTTCCACTTGTCCACCACCCGTTCTGTGAAGAAATTCTTTCTCATGTTTCCTCTGAATTGTTTCTCCTCCAACTTCATTCCATGCCCTCTAGTCCTGAAACATCTTTTCACTTAAAAATAGTGTTTTCCTGCACCCTGTTCCTCCTGTAAGATACTTGTATGTCTCTATCATATCCCCTCTCTCCCTCTCTCTCCTCCAGGGAGTACATGTTCAGTTCCTTCAACCTGTCTTCATAGGACTTGTGATGCAACCCATGCACCATCTTTGTTGCCCTCCTCTGAACCTTTCTACCCTGTCTATGTCCTTACGTAGATATGGTCTCCCAGAACTATACACTGTACCCCAGGTGGAGCCTCACTAGTGTCTTGTATAGCGAATTATGACCTCCCTTTTCCTGCTGGTGATGCCTGCCTATACATCCCAGCATCCTATTTGCTTTACCACAGTGCCTTGTCACACTGTTTCCCTACCTTGAGGTCATCAGAGATGACAACCCCAAGATCCCTTTCCGGCTTGGTGCATGATAAAGACAGAGAGAGAGATCTGAGTAGGCATTAATTTATGTTAGGGAATATCGGGAATGGAGAAAGTGAGTAGTGTATTTTTCCAAATTTAGATGTGGTTTGTTTTGAGTCTTGAACTGCTGGGTGGGTAAGATTAGAGGGTGCTAACATGGAATTTCATCTGTGGAGCCGACATCTTTGTTATTAGGTCTCTCTCTTGGCGGTGCTGTAATGGAGGATGAAGATGTTAGGAGACAGATCTGAGAGGACAACCATTTTAGCCGGGAAGGTTTCTGAAAGGGGTTCTATCAGGGAAAGTGTCTCGGGACAAAAGATTATTTAAAAACAGTGTTGTAGTTTGAGCGGTGGTTTGCATATAGAATTGGTACGAACAGCAGTCGTGAGAGATTGCCGTTTAGCGGTGATTCACTAGTTTAGCAGTTGGGGTTTCTGTTGCTCTGGTGATTTCAGGTTGGGTTACTGATTTGGCTGACTGGTGGCTGGCACCTCTTCCCATGGGGTGATGCTAGGATTTTTCAAAGGGAGAGGATGCCAGTGAGCCAATCAGGATGGAGGATTTGACTTGTGTTTAAGTGCCCATTGTATAATTGTGTTGTAGTCTTCTAAATGTACATGCTGTGAAAAGCCCAGTGAATCCTTTGTGCTGCATATATGTATTACTTCCTATGTTGTTCTCAGCATTACAGGGAGCAGTCCTCCTATTAGCAAGCTAATTTTCAGTTACAGTGGTAGCCAGCACCATGGAAAGTAATAGCACACCACTGCCCCTCCTACTGGATGTCTGGTATTGCTAAAACTTCTCAGTTCAGTCTGGGGTTCCCCTGGGCTCCATACTGGATTCCATCTTGTTCTTCATCTTCCTTATTGGCCTCCCCTTAGCTTGTGTCACCTAACATAGTCATAGGTATGCAGAAGGTACTAAGGTCCATCCCTCAAGTGCCTTGGTTACTGCTCTAGAAATATTTATATTTTTGAACTGTAATTTTTAGTAAAGTTTTCAATATCGAACAATACAGCTTTCACAATGCAACTGTACCAAGCTCATACTAACTAGTGAAAATGCAAAAGAATAAACAGAGAATGAAAGAAATAATCATTACAAGAAAGAAAATAAAAAAAACTACAACAATGGGTACTGTATTCATCTTATTTTAAAACCATTGCAATTGTTAATTACATGTTGCAGTTATGGGTGAACCTGCTGACTGTAAATAAATGGTGAAATTAGTGGTGTTATTGTGAGATTCTTAACCATCTTCTACCAGGCCCTGTAGAAGCACTGAGCCCTGAAAACAATGCTGCACTGTGACTTTAGTAATCTCTAATGCTGATTCCATTCTCACCAGCTTTAGTCGAATGCCAAAAAGACAGTGTCCATGACTTTTGGCACTAGTCATAAGCTTGCATGTCTCCCTTTCCTCAGTCTTTCCACTTTGGATGCCCCCCTCCCCACTTCAAGTATCTTCGTGTGTGATTAGACAAAATACTTGATTTCTCCCCTGTATTGATGGTATTAACAGAAAGTGCCATGTAAAATTCAGTGCTCTTTACTACAACAAGGATTGTCTACCGCTCCCAGTCTGGCATGAAACTATCAACAAGATGGTACTCCTGGTGTTTGATTATGCTGATGTGTTCTGCGGTGCCTCCCTAGTTCCTTTCTCACCATAATGAGTACTCTGTGCAATGCCTTCTGCCTCTTTGCCTCCAATGCCCTCACTCATACCCACCACTGCTCCCTTTACACTTATTTCTCTAGCTAACCTCTTGCTTCCCAACAGCTCATTCACTAATCTTTCCTCTCTAAATGCTAGTTCTCATCTCTTTTCTTCTCAACTCTCCTCTTTCCTGCCTATTTGGTCTCCCACTCACTTCACTCTAGGGATTCTCACACCTTCATCATTCACAACTCTAAATCTGCTGCCAGGCAATATATTTTCTCTTCCTGCATCCCCCTTATTGTGGAACAACTTCTCACACACTTTGCCTCTCTTCTTCTTATCACTCATTCAGATGCCAGCTCAGACTCCTTTTCAGGTCATCTTGCTCTGGCGAGCTTGTCTATGTTCTTACCTATCTCTACTGTTGTTTTGTTGCACCTTTGTGTTCCTCTGCTAAATTTATATCCATGGCCTGCAAGCTTGCCTACGGTCAGATAATTTCAAGATACTACTTATTCGGTCTTTCCTGATCATGTCACATTGTTGTGTATATATATATATATATATATATATATATATATATATATATACAGAATAATAGACAGGTAACTGCGTGTTATGGATTTTTTACACACCAAGGTGTGTGATGACCATAAACTTGAGAGCAAAGCTCAAGAGGTTTATGAGGTCATCACACCTAAGGTGTGTAAAAATCCATAAACACACAGTTGCTTATTTTTATAATTATTGGTGCAGAGTTTGCTCCGTATCTCAGTCTGTCCCCTATTCGGACACACACACACACATTGTCTCACAGACACTGTTGCATACACACCTTTATATTTTCTTTTGGAAGTATCAGTCAGCTCGTGCTACAGCAAATTGGGTCGGGTGGATTTCAGTTAGAGTCAATGGTGTTCTACTGATTCAGGGGCACGGCAGGATCAAACAGATATTTATTTTGTGTTTGAAAGGCAGGATCAACCAGATAAAAAATAAATGAGAAGTGGATAGGAGTAAACAAAAGCAGCTCCTCAGTAAATGGAAAACCAAGCCGCCATTTTTGAAATTCTGCTCAGCCTGTCCACAAGCAGAGCGAGAGCCAATGAAGTAGCTCAATATGCTTGAGTGACAGACAATGGACAGTAGCGGTGAAAAAAAGTTTAGTGAACACCGTAATAACTCGATTTCAGGTTGTTACTGCATTTTTACTGAGCCTGAATTCAGGTTATTAAAGGGGTCACCAGTAATTATATTATTGTAAAACATTGCAACTGCTGATTATACTTTGCACTAATGTGTGAACTTACTTACTGTAAATTGATGGTGAAATCAGTCCTCTTTAGTATATTCCTAGACAACCTCCCTAGCCTGTTGTGACAAAATCCTTCTCTCGCTGATGATGCAGTTCTTTTCATTAACAGTTCAGACTCTGCAATCTTAAAAAAAAAATACAGCAACCTTTCACTGACATTGAATCTTGATTCATTGGGTCAAAACTACTGCTAAATTATGAAAAACTAAACCAATGCTAATTGTCTCTCTACAACAGGCACAGGGCATACAGCTTCAAAATCCTAAATAACAAGAACGCAGCACTAGACATGGTTCATAACTTTAAATATCTATGGATCACTCTAGACAGCACCCTTTCCTTCTCAAGCCATATTGACCAAGTTGCCAAGGCAGCTAATGCAAAAATAGGCTTGCTATACATAGATACATGGAAACACAGAAACATAGAAGTTGACATCAGATAAGAGCTGCAAGGCCAATCCAGTCTGCCCATTTCTTTTTCTACCTTACGAATGTGCCATAGGCCTTTGCTCTGTCAATGGCCTATCTATTCATATATCTGTATTGCTCCCTTATGCCTATCCCTTGCCTGTCTGAAGCCCTGCACTGTATTCATATCCACCACTTCCTGAGGTAGGACATTCCATGCATCCACCACCCTTTCTATGAAAAATAACTTCTTCATATTACCCTTTAATCAGCCTCTCTCTGATCTCATGCTGTGTCCTCTTGTCCTGCTATTTTTCTTGTATTGAAATATGTTAGATTCGTTCACCTTGTTAATGCCCTTAAGGTGTTTGAATGTTTCAATAATATCACCTCTCTCCCTCCTTTGCTCAAGGGTATACATATTGAGCTCCGTTAATCTGTCCTCTTATGTTTTCTGATGCAGTCCCTGCACCATTTTGGTTGCCCTTCTCTGGACTGCCTCAATTTGGTTAATGTCCTTGTGAAGGTGTGGCCTCAGTACTGCATGCAGGACTCCAGATGGGAGCCTAACCAGTGTCTTGTAAAGAGGTATGGCTACTCCCTCTATGACTTGTGATACCCCTACTAATATACCCCAAAATTCCCTAGCCTTACCTACTGCTTTAGAGGTGTGCTTGGATGATTCAGGTCATCTGTGATGATGATGCCCAAGTCTATTTCTTCCTTTGAGAACAGAAACACTGCCTGACTGATGAGGCACAAGGCTAGCAGTTAACAGTACTGTGCTATCAATAATAGACTACACACTCATTGTCTATGGAATGGCAATTAGCTCTGCCCTAAAACAGATCACAGCTATACTAAACAAAGCCTGTAGATGAGTCACAGGTTCCACTAGCTCACACACCCATGTGACTTATATACACAATCAGGGTGGCTAAGCCTGAAAGACAGGCTGCAATATCAAACATGCCAGTTTGCCAAAAAAAGCAACCTGGGACACACACAGTACATGCCAAGAACCTACTATATCACACGGCTAATTCCTGACTAACTAGGGTTCTATCAGTAAACCATTCATGATCTCCTTTGCTGATCCTCATAAGGACAGAGTTCCTTCAGCTCTCAAAGAGTAAATATGTCAGAAACTAAACTAGGCCCCTTTGAAAGAAAACTGTGTCCATATCCACCATGCGGCACTTAGTGTTTACACCTGTTCTACTTAAGTAGGCTTGGGTAAGTAACTTTTAATCAAATTCTAGTACTTTCCCCAGCTTTGCAGCCTCCTCTTGCCTTCCTTTACCTCATCCCCCCTCCCTACCCTTTCTCCCTCACATCCAGTATTTTCCCTCCCTCCTATCTCTTACCCTTGCTCCTCCTCTGGACAATGCATCTCCTGGTGGATACACACAACTCCACCCTGCCCTCCTGATCCAACTCTATGTCTTTCCCCCCATGCAATACCAACAGTATATGAGTATCAGCACTCCTCTCAGTCTGCCTTGCAACCTATAATGCTGTATTGCACAAATACCTGACTTTCTACTGTATCAACACTGTATTAAATATTCTTCCTTTTCCTTCCCAACAGAATGTAAAGTCTATTTTGTTTAGCCGCTGTCAATCCTGTTGTTTCTATATACAGATCTGTACCTTCCTCTAACTCTACCATAATAAATGTATAGTCTGTTTTTGTATGCAATTGCCATGGAACCTCTGTAAATAAGCTTCTAGCTCAAAGGTACTTGTAATCCAAGAATAAATAAATAATATATACATTTTAATTATCATTAAGGATTATGCTTATTCATTTGGCTGTGGCATCTATTGAAAAGTTTTGAAACACTTTTGTGTATATAATGTTCTCCTTTGCAATTACTGCAGTTACCCTGATACTGCTGTACTTATTGTGTATATATTTTTCTATTGTACATATTTGAGTGTATATATTGTTGCTATTGTATGTTGCTTATGCTATGTCTACCTCTCCACTGAGACCTTTCCCAGGGTAGGACCTGGAAACAAGCCTTGGCTCAATGTGCCTATCCCAGTTACCAAGATTTTAAATAAAATTTAAAAAAAATTATAGTAAAAGAAAGCGCATTTTAACCAATGTTGTAAGTCTGTTTTGATCAGTAATAAATATGGCACAGCAAACAATGCTGATCATTCTGGATACGGCTGTAGACCCACCACGTGAACCTTGAGAAGTTTGACAACTGCAGCTATGTGGTAAAAAAAAAAAAGCAAACAAAACTTTTACTAGGTACCTAAGAGCACTACATAGATTTACAGTAGTATGTTCTTTGCACTTTCCAGCATTGTGATTGGTGAAGCAAATTGAAGGAAACAGCTGAAAGTAAGCAGAGCATGGGCAGTACTAGGGAGAAGATTCCTAAGGGTACGTCTATGTGTAAAGGACCAGGATCAAACCCCAAAAGCCATCTTCCAGAGCAATAGCAACATGTCTGATTATGTTACTGTTAAGTAAATAATATAATATAAGAACTACCTAGCAAATGTCTTGAGGCATGGGTTATCCTGGAGGATATTGACCATGCAGACAAATTTTAAAGAGAATACAATGGCACATGTGTCTGCTGTTCTTAGCCTTTGCTGATTGCACTGTAGGCCTTCCGACTCCATGCAATTCTGCTTAAAGTTGAGGCAGTCAAATTCTCTCATGGGGATTTGCATATAGTTTCCCAATATAATATCAGGAATAAAGTATGGGCGACATACACAGCAAGCCTGTGTTTCCATCAAGGGTCAAGATACCAGCATAAGGACCATGAAAGCTTGAGAGGAGCATGCTGGTATCTCGACCCTGAGATAGAAAACAACACAAGGCAAGTTGTGTATGCTTGCCTATACTTTTATTTTTATAGTATATGGTTCCTCCTGTTGGAAAAAAAACCCTAAAATTTGCCATTGTTTTATGTTACAAAGTTCAGACCTTGTGTTTTACCAGCATGGTCTACTGCAAAGTCCATTGCACTTCTGCTTGTCTTGACAGGTCTGTCTGCCAAGAAGTCCGTCAGTCACGGTCCTCCATAAAGTTTAGAAATTTATGGAACCAGTAAATTACAGAAAATAAAATCCCTGTCACATTACTTTGTTTTAGAAACAAAGAATTGAGTTGCCCATGCCCCACAACTATTTTGGTGAGCTGCTAGCTAACCAGTGCCGCCATGTTTGTTTGGAATTTTGATGAGCTGATCCATTTGGACCAATCAGATGGCGTAACTTATGAATATGAAGTAGGAACTATTGAATATTAATTGTAGAACATGCACAATAACTTTTAGAATGTGCACAACAAAATTTCAGCAGGTACTGATTTCTATACATAGTCACTTTAAACCATATACTACATATATCTATTAACAATCAGAGCTGCTGAAATAACCACAAGGTGCTCTGTGACAAGAAAATGCACATATGTATATGAGGTCATGGCACATCAAGCTCACAGGTAGGTAGGTATTGGCTTTCACGAAGATTCTTTGTGAATGCCAATGGATGGTGAAACATCAGGTGCTAGTTTGTGTGTTCTTTCTGTCTTTATCCTATTTTATGCACTAAGCAGGGAAGAAATAAAAGCAAATGTATTGCAATTTCTGTGATAAGCCCCGTTTTTGGTGTGCTTGGTGTGCCGTGACTCCATATACTATAAACTATATTTCTGCTTAAAGTTGAACCAGCTTAATATTCTGTGGTTATTTTTATATGCAGCCCATGATGCTTTGCATTATGGGGGCATGTGTGATTTCGTATTTCTATACACTATGGGCCAGATTCTAGAAGGGTTACACCTGGAGTAACAGCAGTTGCGTCAAGCAGAATGATGCATGTAGCAACTTAAACCAGCAGTTGCGACATGCATGATTCTACAAAGTGGCCTGCAACATGTCGCAGACCACTTGCGCTGAACAGCTGTTACACCACATAAACCCTGTGACATGGTGCTGAGGATTTAGCACCAGTTGGCCCCATTCTAGAAGGGCAGCCACAAAGTGCCCATCAAGGTTCTACAAGAACCCCCAGAGAAGATCCAGCAATGTAAGTTATACCAGCATTTAGCTGGAATAACTTACGGATGCCACCGGGGGTCCTGTAGACCCGTTGGCTGACAAGTGGATAGGGCACAGTTTTCCTCCCCCCCATGCCCAGCACACCTCAGCAGGGCCCCACAGGGCTACCCATACCCTCAGCCCCCTGAAACAGCCATAGGCAGAAGCCCCACAGGGCAGCTCTACCATCCCCCACCCATGGCCAGACAGTGAGAGTAAGCCCCGCATATGCCGCAATAATCCAGCCCTGGTAGTCACTGCCCCCCCAACTGTACAATGAATTTATAAGCAATATTTCTCCATTTCCCTGGTAGTCTAGTACCCCCCTGAGACTGTACAGTACTAAAATAAAACATATACCCATTTCCCTGGTAGTCTAGTGGCCTCCCACCCCACCCAGCCATGCCAGCCCACAGCACCACCCCCACCTGTCCCCAGCCAGTATTTTTAGCTCACCTCTCACCTTCAAGATCAGCTGCTAACTGAGTTCAGGATTAGCGCTTCTGCACAGACACACTCAGAAATAGTTTATGGTGCATCTGTGCACTAAGCGTTAATATTGCACTCAGTCAGTGGCTAGCTGGAGGTGAGAGGTGGCTGTATGCAGCTCAGCTGGGATAGATGAGGATGCTGGGTAGGCTAACCTGAGTGGAGGGCTCACCAAACACGAGGAAAAGAGATATGTCTTATTATATTACTGTACAGTTCAGGGGCAAATACCAGAAAAAAAACATCTAGTGTTATTTTACAGTTTGGGGGCACTGGACTACCAGGGGTAGATAACCCCGTGCGCATATGGTGGGTGACCCATGGATCGGGGCATGGGTGGGGATGTCCTGCGACCTGTGGCAGCGGGTTGTGACATGCTGGCCAGTCGCCTCTCTCTTGGCGTGCCTTGCCGCATGTCGCGAGTCATAGGACTTTGCTGCAAGACCCTGCCCTTCTAGAATAGAGCGCGAGGGTTAATGTTGCAGTTGAGGGTGGTGCAAGTTGCATTCAGTGGCAACCTGCCACCCTTCTAGAGTAGACCTATATATTATATATATATATATATATATATATATATATATATACTATCTGTTGGATGAGTTCAGAATGGTCAAGAGATTTGGAAGATTGATTTGACAGTTGCTTTACATCAGTTATAGATAGAAAGTTCAGCAAAGTCATTTGCACTCCATATCAGCTCTAAAAGTTCTTGCCTTTAGGAAATTTGTAAACTCCTTTCTAAGTAGTAGAATGTAATACCTAGCAGCTTCAGGTTAATCTGTTTGACTAGGTTAGGTCTTTCTTGCTCTCAGCTCGTTAGACAGTCTGAGGCTTTTCTGTAACATTGAAAACACATGATGACTTTGTAAAACAGGTCTTTATCTACTTAGAGTTCATATCCTGTCAAAAAATATTTCTTACTTCCGCTTACTACTACTACTACAGAGAGTTCAGTGTGAAGCTAAAAAGAGACCCCTCTTGGCAGCTTTTCTGTGGCTAATTTTTTTTTTTCTGATCTGACCTACCTGTGTCTTATTGTTTTCTCACCGCATCCACATCACACTCAGTTATCTTTCTTGAGATTAACAAAAAAGCAAATAAACAACTCTAGCTCAGGCCTGTAAACATTAACTTCTTCCTGCCTTCAGAGTTATTAATTGGGGCACTGGATGCCACACCTCGTGCCCGCCGGTGACCCATGTTTGGGAATGAGTGCAGCTGCTGGGTTGGCAGGGCTATGCTCCTTTGTCCCCAGTGAGAAACTGAGGGACAGCACACCAACACTGCAGACAAGGGTGGGGACAGAGCAGACACCTGGAGGAGTATGCATGGAAGCATGCACACTACACCTGCCAGCGTCATTGTACACTCCATTGCCAAGGGTGGAAAAATGGAAAAAAACAAGGATGTCTGCTGGTCCATGATGATTTTTTTCCACCCCGCCACCCCGGGAAGACACCTCTCCGAAGCTGGATCTGGTCTTATGGGTTGAAGTACTCCCCACCCCCTGCCATGAAAGGTAAGTCATGGGCGCAAAACTGAGGTAGTCTAATCCCCGGGGGCTAGCGCAGGGGGACATCATACACAACAGCAGAGTCCATGAGGAAAAAAAGGATAAACAAGCAAACAAAAAAAGTGATGCAGCTCTCTTCAGAAAATACCTAGAGGAGATGAGTGAGTCACCAGATCCAATTAACCTCCCTATGAAACAGCTGGACACTTTAATTCTGAATTTCATCTTCACTGCTAAACAGGCAGACAGCTCCAGCTAAGGAGCCCTGTACAATAAGAGGGACAGCATGTGCAAGTGTACCAGTAGTAACCAACAAATTAATAAAATAAAAGGCAAGGCAATGCAGATTTTAGTTATATAGTGCCTATCCAGGGCTCAGAGCGCTAACAAATTAACAGTAATAGTGCAAAACAGTACCCCAAATAAATTAATTCAGAAAAGATTAAAAGCACATCAAACAGGTAAGTTTTAAAAGAGGTTTGAAGGCCTCCACAGGGCTGGCAGCCTTGATGTATGGTGGAAGAGAATTCCACAGGGTGGAGCAGTCACCTAAAGGCCCTATTCTCCCAATGGTTTTTAAATGGGAGGGCGGTACAGTCAATAAGCCAGGCTCAGTGGAGCATAGGGGGTGGATAGAAGAGTACAGAATCAGGGCTGTTTTAGTCTAAGACTGCATAGGGCCTTGTATGTTATTTATCTTATCTTTTCTCTGCTCGATAGAATTATTGCACAGTACCTAGCCCCTGCCTCACGAATCCTCACCCTCTATTCTAGCCAAACCTACATTAACAATTCACCTCCTGTTCAACTCACTCATCTCATACAAAAAAATACCTACTACCTTGGGGTATGTACCCAAACCCCCAGCACTTGTTATGTAAGATTAGCATAAATACCCGTGAAATACATATAAAATTAACTCCCGGCCATACAATGGCCTACTCCCTTCTTCTAGCTAGTGACATAGAAGTTAACCCTGGCCATCAGAGTCCTCTATCTTGCTGCCTTGCACACCTTGAGGAAAAAGGCATCAAAATCGCTCATTTAAATGCTCAAAGCCTCCAGCCTAAAATTGCTGAGATTCAGGCATGGGCAGCTAATCTCAGCCCAGACATTCTTGGCATAACAGAAACTTGATTGAAGCCTGGTATACAACAACAACATGGCCGTTGATCTCCTGGCTACTCCGCCACAGGCATGACCATTTAGGTAGAAGGGAGAGGTGTCTTAATATATGTAAGTTTAAATTCCATGTCACTTTGATCTCTTCCTCTCTGGCATGCCTCCCAGTGCAGAATCTTTATTTATCTCACTAACTTTGGGCAATGTTAAGAATCTACTTATTGGATGTATTATCTACCCATTGACACTCTCCAATGAAGTGCCTTCCCTTATGTCGGCATTGTCAGCTCTCCCTCATGACACAGTAATCTGTGGAGATCTCAACATTGATTGGCTGTCCCCACAAAAACAAGGCCTACGGTAGTCTCTGCACAAAGTTCACCAATTTATCTCCTTGCCCACAAGACATAACTCAAAACAGGTACTGCAAGCGTGGATGGTTACTATCTAATTGCCCACATAGGATCAAAACAGTCAGTGTTTTACCACACTGTCTAGTGACCACTCTCCTACCTTCTGTGTGTAGTGTAATAATTTTGATGCCCCACCACCCATAATGCATGAATCCAGGAAAATGTCTCAGTTTAATGTAGACCATTTCTCAATGTCTATTAGTAAGGCTGATTGGACACCTATTACTCGCCTCCCCTCAATAGACCAGGCACTTGATTATTTTATCCTTAGCTTTAAAAACATTATCAACAGACATACTTCACTTACTAGTAATAGATCTAAGGGTATTAAGGCACCCTGGCTCGCTACTTAAATCAGGACCTTATGAAGAGTCTTGATGCAGCCTAGAGACCTATAAACATAGCCTCCTTCATTCTGATTGGCTATATTATTGACAGTTAAGAAATAAGTGTAAAAATAGGATACAGGGTGCTAAACGTACCTATCTCTGCTCACTTCAGACTAAGAATCTCAGCAAGCCCAAAGAATTCTGGAAACATCAATTCTTTGATCAAAGGTAAATTGACCCAATGTCCAAGCTCCATATCGTCTGGCGGCCACCTCCTTCAAGATCCCCCATCCATTACAGAAGGAATTAATCATTTCCTCACTGACCTTGATAGGTACACAGCTCACCTGCTGCCAGTCTCGGATTTTCTATCCTCACTCAGCATCACACCGCCTTTGCTCCAGACCCCCTTTCCATTCAAAAATAGCCACTAGAAGAGAAGTCCTCAGGCTGTTATTAAATCTCAGGTCAGAGACCTCCCCTGGCTATAACACATTAGAACCCATGTTTCTCAAACTAGGGGCAGCAGCACTCACTGCACCTGTCTGTGATATTCTAAATAGATCCATCCTCTCTGGTGAAGTGCTAAGTCTTTGGAAAGTGGCTGTGGTGGTCCCCCTTCATAAGGGGGGACCCACACTGTGGAAAATTATGGCCTATTTCAATTCTCTGCCCACTGGCTAATATCCTGAAGTGGATCTTGCACATTCAGCTACAATCCTATCTAGACTCACATCATCTTCTCACAGACTGCCAGCATGGCTTCAGGAAGGTCCACATTACTACTACAGCCCTTGTCAAAGTCTTGACTGACATTCTTAATGTAAGTGATGCTGGTCTTCTAACCGGTGTAGTATTCATTGACTTGACTAAGACCTTCAATCTAGTCAACATCCACCTTCTCCTTGATAAAGTGCTTATTAGGTCTAGATCATTTAGCACTCACATGGTTCCATGACTACCTCACTGGAAGATCACAAATGGTAAAATGGTCTGGTTCACTCTCCTGTTCAAAGCTTATCTCACACAAAGTACACCAGGTTCTATTCTTGGCCTGATACTATTCTCGTTTTTTATCAACGAGCTCCCCAACTTCTGTGTCAGTGCATCAGTGTAATTGTATGCTGATGATGCAATCTTATACTGCTCATCTAACATTATAGATTGGCTTAACCAAAGCCTTAACTCTGATTTCATTGCACTCGAGACCTGGTTCTCTGACAGTCACCTAATTTTAAATACAAAAAAAAGAAAAGCTATGCTTTTCCATAACCCTTCCCCCACACCTACCAAACAGCTCCAGATCAGTACACAGTCAGGAGACCCCATAGAGGTGGTTAGTACTTTTAAATACCTTGGGATTCACTTAGATGCCTCCTTCTCAATGGAGCATCATGCAACTCAACTTACCAAAACAGTAAACCAGAAGCTTGGGTTATTATACCACCTCCGCCTCTTTTTATCCAATGCCGCCTGTAAAAAGATTGCGTCAACATTCAGTTCTTCCTAATTTGTTCTTTGGTTCCCTCACTACTCTCCATCCAATCCTCTGCCCTTGAACAGGTGTGTCAACTCTATCTTAGGATTGGACATTTTGCCCTTGGAGCAGGACTCCAGAAAACACCACTGTGAGGCCCATATTCTCTTCAGTGGCCTACCTATGACTCAATGTTACAATTTCAAATCTAATGCCTTGTATTCAGACTTACCAAGCTTTTAATCCCCATTACCTAAGTGGAATCCTTTACAAAAAAGCACCCACATATGCGCTTAGATCTACTTCCTTACCCTTATTAGCAATCCAGAAGATGCAATGCCTATTGAGTAAAGCACTCATCCACCTTCTCAGCTCCTTCTGCTTGGAATTCCCTTCCCCAACTTACTCCCTTGCCCCACCCTATCTTTCTTCAAAGAGCTTACCTCTTTCCTACTAACCCCATCCTCTTGCAATTGCTTTAAATAACCCTTATAGCATTGTTAATGTCTAGTCTATGTTACTCTGATAGATGTATCTTGTAATCCACCTGCTCTTGTGTTCTTGCTATGTATATATTATATAATATTAGTTATCCTGTTTATTTATGTATGCTTAATGCCTGATATGTTTTTAAGTTACTTACCTGGCTTTCCACTGTAATAATTTTGCAACATTGTTAAATCTCTCTGTATCCTGTATATTATTATTGTATTTATCTATTGTACTGTGTTCACCATTGTCAACTGGGTTGTCACTGAAAAGGGACTGCATCGTCTCAGTGGACTTACCTGGTTACCAAAATTCTAATAAATAAATAAATGTTAGCAAGCCTATCTTGAAGGTGATGCGCACACTCAGAGCAGCCAGTGCAGAAAGTGCAGGACAGGAGTGACATGGTCCCTCAAAGAGGAGCCCATCAGCATCCTAGCCACAGTATTCTGCACTAGCTGCAGGTGATGCATCAGACCTCCAGACAGCCCTAGGTACAGGGTGTTAAAGTAATCAAGTCAGCTAGTAACAAAGGTGTGGATAACCATAGTCAGGTAAGTGAGAGTCAGAAATGAACAGATTCTGACAATATTCTGGAGAGGAGCAAAACCAGCCCTAACAACTGATGATGCCTGTTTGTCAAGGTTAAGTCCATCATCAAGAATAACATCAAGATCCTTAACCCCCTTCATCACCAACAGGGGATGACCATAAAACACAAGGGCAGGCAGTCTCCCATCAGCAAAAATATGTCCATGACCCAGCTTGGTCACCATAACCTCTGTCTTGCCAGGGTTGAGACATAGCTAGTTAGTGGACATCCAGCCATTCATCTATGCTAAACACTGGATTAGCATATCTGGGGTGGAGAGATCACATGGGGCACAAGACAGATACAACTGGATATCATCTGCATAGCAGTGAAACCCCATATTGGACCCACTAATGATCTCTCCAGCATCAGAATATACACGGAGAACAACAGGAGTGCCAAGATGGAACCCTGTGGAACACAGTAAGGCAGCACAGAAGCACCCCGAGGGAAACAATTTCTAGGATAATGTGCTACAATCTTCTGGTTAAATGGGCAAAACTGCACCAGTAGCACCTACAAAGTCCTGCAGATGATCCAGCAACACCCCGTGATCTACCATGGTAAATGCTGAAGATAGAGTCAAGTGCACCAGAGTGGTAAAGTGCACTTGGTACCTCACCATAAAGAGATCATGTGCCACCCAGACTAAAACCATCTCAATGCTGTGCTGGGGCTGAAAACCTTCATAGATCGATAATGTCTTCAGGTATTCAACTAGCTGGTCAGCCATCACCTTCTCAATAAACCTCCCAAAAATGGAAGATTAGAGATAGGCATATAGTTTCGAGGGATGTCAATGTCAATAGATGTTTTTTTTTTTTTTAAGAAGGGTCTCACACAGCCTCTTTTCAGAAATGCAGGGAAAACTTCTTCACTTAATGACCCATTAACAGTCTCCACAAACACTGGTCCCAGGGTATCCAAGCAGCTGAGGACAAGCTACGCCTTGACCCAGTTCCAGGGCACAGATGGTGAGATGCATGCTGGTGAGTACCTGAAGAACCACATCCACTAAAACTGGCCAAAACTCAATCCAACATGGCAGACAATATTCACTAACAAACCAATCACCTCCAGTAAAGACTGGACCAGAGGAGGTAATACATACCCTAACAGAGGCCACTTGCCAGCAAAGAACTGCTCAAACTGTTAAAACTTTTCTATGGAAAATTCTGTTTCCAGGCTAGAGACAGGAGGGTTTAGCCAGCTGTCAACAGTGTGGAACAGAGCAGCATAGACGGTTTCTTACTGCAGCAATTGATCATGACAAAAATTCAATTTTGTGAACTTTGGGGTATGCAACATGGATTACAAGTGTGTGTGGTGCAAAAATCAATGCAGTTAGGTTTAAAATGTCTGAAACATTTATTAACATGTATTGTTTTTGTAGTTTTATTACTCCGTGTTGGCCATGCCCCCTAATTTTTTTTATCCTCAGTAAATTGTATTGGTATGATGTCACAGAAGGTAAACAAACATGGCCAACTACATGCCCAATTGCTCTGAGAGCTTTGACAGCCCTGTTGAGTCCAGCAGTGATAATAAATGACTCATCTGAGGTTGTGGTGGAATTACAAGAAAACATACAGATCCCTATCATGATGACCCTTATGCCACGGATGTGAGTAGCTGGTCAAGTGAATCAGACAGCAAGAAAGATTACAGTGTGTGTGGCTGCCTCTGTATAGAAACATATGTCAGCTGGGAAATACAGAATGGCAATGAGCTCTGGCTTCCATTTCCCTTATTTTTACTTGGGCAGTGAAATCACAATTGGTTGGCAATGCATGCTTCATTAAACATCCTGTGCCTTTTTTCTGACTTATCTTGATTTTACACTTTCCCTCTTTATCCTGCTAAGCCTGTAATTCGTATTGAATGCAACCCACCCAACCCCCCATTTTCCCCACATACTCCAGGGGCTCTGTATTGCGGATGTCCATTCTGCAGTTCTTTGCTGACTACTTCACATTTTTCCTAATGTAAAAATAAACTAAGTACTTGCATCACAGACTGGAGAGACTAGGTATCCAAACTGCATACTGTAGTATTCATAGAAAATACCAGTAATGTACTTGTACTTGATTACTTTGTACCAAGAGTTGCTGGATTTTTGTGTTGTCCATGCCTATTGACTCCATCAATTTGTTTGTCTCCTTGGTCCCTAAATGCCTCAGCAGATCTCATTCACTGCACAGTTTCATTGAAGTTCCTCAGACTGAGGAACCGTGTGTATGGTGGATAATTTGGTTGACCACAATGACTGTTACATTGCTATGTTCAGTGTCATCACTTATGTGTTCCCTGGCAATACTTCTCAGTGTATTTTGGCTTTTGCTTTCCCACTGTAATTCATCCCCCAATATGAGGTGGATAATATGACTACTATGGATTGTGGGACATAAGAGGGCAAAGCCCATTTAGAATGTCCCTACATGAATGGGCTATTAAAACCATCAAATTATTATTGTAGTGCAAATTGTCTAGTGCCTTTTAAAGTTATCAATATTTGTGATATCGACCACATGTTCGGGTAATTTATTTCATGTCTCTATTGATCTAATGGTATAGAAATTGTCTCTTTGAAAGGTGTTAGCCTTAGGAATTTCTAATTTCTTGTTGTGTGACCTGAGATTACATCTGGTTTTACTAAATTCTAACTCACAATTTACCATAAGGTCTTGAGATTGTAAAAGTTTAAAAAGAAAGAGTAGATCACCCCGTTGCCTTCTAGCCTGCAATGAGTGTAGTCATGTTATGATTAATCTATCCTGATATGTTTTATTTTTTAGACCTAGAATAGTTTTAGTAGCTACTCTTTGGACTCTTTCAATTAGTTCAACAGCCTTAATAAGAGGTGACCATAACTGTGAACCATAGTCTAATATGGTAACACCCATGTACAGCGCTGATTATTGAGTGCTGCACTCTTGAGTGACTTAATAACAGCGCTCTACAAGAGAGTGAGTGGAGCAGTACATCGCTATATCCTGTATAGCAAGTATAGCAAGGAGCTGTAATTCACTCACTAACAGGATATGGTATCCTGTATGGCCAATTCCTGCCAAGCTGCTTGCATAGCATAGTGGTGTACACCGCCATTTGCAATGCGAGTGAGTTTGGGTCTGGCTATGTGTACAATATTTTTTTATTCTATGGAATCCAATAACTTGCCCTCTGGTCCACACCCCTTGGAGTTGAATATTTAAGTTTGGAGGTGTGGGGGCTTGTCCCCACAAGAGGGGGTCATGGGGTGCAGCCCCCACATAAAAAATGTTTTCTGTGTGATTTGTTAAAGTATTGTAGTGACAGTCACTATTTGCAATGGTTGGTACAATATCCGTCGCCCTCTTGACTATGGACTCATATTTGGACGCTTTATAAGATACGTGGTCTTTCAGACTAGCCTTTATCACATAAAACCGTCTAATATAGGTCATATATAGCTTGTATAAATAGGTATAAATAGGTATTAGAAATTGTGATTTAGACATAAAAGTCTGTCTAACTTTAGTGACAAGATTTAAGGCTGCTCTGGAGACCATTGTACAATGGTCAGTGGATGTTAGTTTGTTATTTATTACAATGCCCGAATCCCTTTCTGGAACTGAGTGTTTGTTAATTGTTTGATTGAGAATGAAGGAATAATTGGGATTATTTTTCCAAAGTGAATCACAGCACATTTATTAGCATTTAGGTACATACCATTATCTATTTCCTAGTTTTCGATTTTACCCAAATCATTAATGATGGAAATATGTTTATTGAAAGAGTCAACTGCCCCTCCTAATTTTGTGTCATCTGCAAACTTGACGATATTATTTGAGATGTCACTCCCCAAGTCACTGACATATATATTAATCAAGACCAGTCCCAAAACAGAACCCTGTGGCACACTGCTACTAATGAAAGCAAGACTAGATGTTGTATTGTTAATACAAACACACAGTTCCCTATTATCCTGTCAGTCAGTAATCCATTTGACTAACATTTTGTTGATACCAAGGTTTGATAATTCATTAATTTCTGATGTACAACCTTATCAAAGGCCTTGAAAAGTCAAACAGAATAACATCAGTGGGTAGCCCATTATCTGAATGTTTACTGATATTACTGTAAAAGCGTATTAAGTTAGTGGTACAACATTTTCCCATCTTGAAGCCATATTGTAGGGGATCATCCTTTCCAGTTAATTCCAAGAAAAGTTCCATTCTAGTTTTGATCAGGCATTCCATAGTCTTACAACAATAAGAGGTGAGGCTAATCAGTCTATACTTTCTATATTCCCACAGTTGCTCTTTCTGAAAATTGGAACAATAATTGCCTGTTTCAATCTACTGGTACAGTACCTCCACTAGACATAGGTTGAATATTACTGCTAGGGGAAACGCCAACTCTGTGGCCATTTTGTAATAATGGGGCTATATTATCAGGTCCTATGCTAGATGTGTTATTTATTCTGGAAAGGGCATCATAAACTTCATTTGGAGTAAGGGGCTTCTATTTATTGTTCGACATTATAATCTGTAAATTCTGGGCTTTGGGGCATAAACAAGTCAGAAATATTCATTAAATTTATCTGCCATGATTTGATCATTTTAATTATTTTACTATTCTCAATAATTGGGCCTATAGTGGCTTCTACAATTACAGTTTATATATGAGAACAGAAGTTTCCTATCCTTAGAGTGCATTATGTTAAATTCTATATTAGCCTTAGATTTTTATTTAGTAGTTTTAATTCCTTTTGTGCTTGTAAATATGCAACCTTATTTATATGGGTATTTTTATATGCTCTATATTTAATTTTAATTTGTCTTTTGATTTTGGGTTTAGCCAATTTGGTATTCTACCTTTCTTATTGTATTTGTCCTTGTAAGGGACATAAGTATTTTCTATGTCCAATATAATTTGTTTAAATGTTGTCCATGGACTATTTATTGACTTATTAAAAAATATCCTGTCCCAGTCAATATTTCTTAAGCTATGTCTTATGCCCCAATAATCTGCCTTATAATAGTTTCTCACCCTGGTATTACATATTATTTTCTGTCTCCTTGTATTTAGTTGACAGATAATCATATTGTGGTCACTATTTCCCAAATGGCTAAATATATTAACATCAATTATATCATTTTCAACATTAGTTAGAATCAAATCAAGTATGTTGTTGTTTCGTGTAGATTTAGTAACTAGTTGCTCCTGACCATTTTTAATACAGGTTTCCATAAATGATTTCTCTACTGGGTTACTGCCATGGTAGGATGTCCAGCTGATAATTGGGAGATTATAATCTCCCAAAAGAATAGCATCCCCTAGGTTACACATTGTTGATAACTCTTCCATTAATAAGTTGTTGTATACTGTGTTAGCTGAGGGCGGTCTGTAACAATTATCATTAAAATAACAGATAGTCCAGGAAACAAACATTTCACCCAAATTGTTTCCAGCAGGGTGTTAGTGTATAATGGAGACTGAGCTATGTGTGACTTAACAGAGTTGTGAATGTATAGGCATACACACCCTCCAGATCTGTCTTGCCTATCAAGATGGTAGAGTTTATAGCTCTGAATGTCCCTCATCCAGTTGTGACTGGAATTCCACCATGTCTCTGTTACTGCAGCAATATGGATATTCTTCTGTACTAATATTTCCTCATGTTCAGGTTTCTTTTATATATTAAGACTTCTAGCATTAGTGGTTAAGATGTTACAACCGTTAGTTTGTCCATAATGTATTGAAGATAAAGAGAAATCATTTGTATAAGACAGATTAGAAATCACATTCCTCCCCACCCCCTGTATCAGTTTAAATGCTGGGTTATATAGTGTTCCAGTCTTTTGTGCAACAAAATGCTACCTCGCTGTTTCAAATTACTGTAACTGTTCTGCTGTGGCACAAATGATCATGAGAGTGGTATTTGTCAATTGTGACATAAAGAAAGTAAAGCTCCTAAATGTTATAGGTGCTTCTCATGCTTTGCAGGGGTTGGGGGGCATTTTATTCACTGTTATGATTCAATGCTGTTTTTGGGTTTGACAAGATATTCAGATATTGCTCTGTTGTTTCCTAGGTGCTACTGCTTCTCTGATTCAGCATGGCATGCTCATGTTCCAGTTATTGCCAGAACCAGGTGTCAGAACAAGGCAGATGGTATGGTTTCAGAGTGCAGGGTCATACAGGGCACCTCTGTTGGCTTTTATGGCTGGGTGGGGGTGAAGTAGTGGATCATGCAGGAGTGGTGGATGTTGCATGCCTCAATTTCCATGGTGTCCTTGATACTTCAGAGGACTGTTGAGGGGGATTGAGAGCCTTGGGTGTGTCACAAACTGGAAAACTGGGTTTGAAACTGGCAGAGGACTGGGAAGCTGAAGTTAGTAGTAAAACTGATCAGATTCGAGGAGAAGTGGGTGACCAGTGGGATTCCTCTGAATCTGTCCTGGGGTCAGTCCTCTTCAAGGTCTTCAGCAGTGACATCACTGAAGGAATGTAGGGGAGAGTTTGCCTCTTTGCAGATGATACCCAGATCTTTAACAGAGTGGATACTCTGGGGTGCAAAGAATGAGGATGGATCTGGGAAAGATTTAGAAATGGTCAGGGGTGTGGCAGTTGGGGTTTAGGGCAGGGGATGCAGAGTGCTTCACCTGTTTTGTGGAAGCCCTATGGACAGCTACAGAATGGGGGGGGGTGGAATCCTGATGGGCACCAGGGAGGACAAGGATTTAGGGATAATCATCTCAGATGACCCAAGTGTAGCCAAACAATGTAACAAGGCTGTGGGGAGGGCCAGTGGTATGTTGAGTTGCATGTCGGGGGGGTTGTCGTTAGCAGGAGGGTGGGGATGTGCCATTTTGTACAGCACAGATGCTGCTACATTTGTAATGCTGTGTTCAGTTCTTGAGGCTGCATCTTTGTAAAGACATAGACTGGGTGCAGTTGGTCCTTGGGGGGGGCAACCAGGATACTGCATGACTTGCATATGAACATATCTCCAGACAGATTGGAGGACCTTATTATGTTTGTACTTGAAGAGGGCTGGGGTGAATGCTTGGAACCTTTGGGTATCTTGCAGGTGTGAAATAAGTGCCAGGGGGTATCATTCAGCACAAAGTTTTACACAGATGAGGGTCATGGTGTGAGACTGGAGGTGGCCAGGATGAGGAAATGTGATAAGTTTTTCCTTCAAAGACTGTGTGGACACTGCTTGGGACAGTGTGTCCTGTGAAGCGGTGGGTGCTAGCACAGTGGGGATAGTCAAACATGCATGGGGTATATGTAAGGGCACCATGGATGTGTGGATGAGAGGCCCTATTTTAAGACAGAGGGGGGATGGCTCAGCGGTAATGTGAGGAGGTATTTCTTCACAGAGAGGGTTGTAGATAGAGATGCAGCAAATTTAAAATCCGCTGACGAAGTGAATGCGAAGTGACCACTTTGTGTTGGCACTTCGCCATGTGGAGTGCCCCATAGGAAAGGATCACTTCACCTTGTTATTATTACTTTGCATTGTCATTCCACCTTAAACATGAAGTAAGGCAGAGTGACAACAATACTGGCAGCATCCCACCCACACAGTCACCAGAATGAATGTGCATCCTCAAAGTGCTACTGTCTTGTGTCCAGAAAACTCCCCAGTGCTGATGAAGTGAAATGAGAGTGTAACAAGAAATGCAAAGTCTCCCAGGTTAATGGCGCATTCAGTCATGCACGCAGTGATCACACACAGCATTACCAGAATTGATGTGCATCCCCAAAATGCTACTGTCTTCTGTCCAGGAAATTCCCCAGTGCTGACGAAGTGAAATGAGAGTGTAACAAGAAATGCAGTTTCCCAGAATTAATGGTGCCATGCAAACACACAGACAGATTAAGATTGTGCTGCACACTCAAGGGATGCATACGAAAAGGCACAACACCTAACCAGTGCTGACAAGTCACAAATCCAAATCTGGAAAGGAATACATATAGCCAGTTGAGGGATTAGTGCGTGGCAGTAACAATCCACTACCAGTAAAGATACCACAAAGCAGTATAAAAAATTCATGCAGGTGCAGTGGATAGCAGGTTCACATTGCTGCAATCACTCTGTAACACAATTAAAGGTGTCTGATTTAATAGCATGCATCGCACACACACTCGCAGAACACTAAAGTAATGCATAGCAATTGAAAACCTTTAGTTATATAATGACATTTTTTTAAACAGACAAATTGTACACTGTCTGCTGCACCACAACAATCAGCAAAAAAAATGTAAGAATTACTGAAAATATTACTTTGTGTACATTAACACAGTTATACCAGAAAAATATAACCAAAACAGAAAGACTGCCTTTTTCTCCCAGTTAATCTAACTACACCACAAATACTCTCCTCCCCAAAGCACACTTCACAGTACACAAACTGACTGTTGTAAATTACTATTCAAAATCCACACACAACAATAAACACTCAATGATATGAGCACAGAAGGGTTTCCTACAATTGATGAACTAAATTTTGAGCAAAAAATATTACTCAAAAAGGCATTTTATACAGCTTTTAGAGGATATGAATCGCAGAGCTCTGAGAGTAAACTGTCTCCAGCTACCACTGCACACACACACACTACCCAGGCCAGAACTGAGGCTGAGCTGAACAATCTAGAGCCCATGTATCCTGCAATCCCATGACTAACTGCAGAATTTCATTTGGAACTCAATTACAGAGTGAAGTGAGGTGAATTACATTGATTTCAATGTACTTTGCCTTAAAATTGATAGAGAAGTGGTTTGGGAAAGGTGGAATAACGCAAAGTTAGGAGGCAGTATGGTGCAGTGGTTTAAGGCTGTGAGCTGCAAATCTGGAGACCTGGGTTTGAATCCCACAGCCCCCACTTGCATACTGTGTGACCCTGAGCAAGTCACTTAACTTCCTCGTGCTCCCAGGTTGCACCTGCAAACAAGCTTTCAGGTTAGTGTGTCTCACCTGGTAAAATAATTGGTAAAAAAAAAAAAAGTAATTGGTTTCAATAGACTTCACGTTCCTCATTATGATGCAAAGTACTCCGCTTCACATTGTGGAGTTCTCTGCAATTCCACATTACTCAGTGAATCACTTCACGGAGCAAATTGGGGCCACTTTGCCCCCACTACTTACAGTACTGTAACTCACATGCTGTACGGGAAGGAATGTGAATGCCTATGGCTGTACTTCCCCGATGGGCTGTAGCACAAAACTCCCAGACTTAAAAATGCTTATTAATGAGTACAATGGTGGAGTGGTGAAGCCTGGAGAGATTCTACAAAACATGCTTATAATACATCCAAGTAACTAGTAAAAAAATGAATGTTGTGATTTGTGACGTGATCGTGAATTGTGATTTGTGGCTGCATTTGTGACCATGATGATGATGAAGAACATGATTCAGTGTTGACAGTGTGAGATAACCAATATGAAAACTGTATTGGGAATGTGAATGCCTATGGCTGTACTTCCCCAATGAGATGTAGCACAAACTCCCCGACTTAAAAACGCCATTAATGAGTACAATGGTGGAGTGGTGAAGCCTGGAGAGATACTGCAAAACATGCTTACAATACATTCAAGTAACTAGTAAAAAATTAGTGTTGTGATTAGCAACATGATTGAGAATCATGATTTGTGACTGCATTTGTGACCTTGATGATGAAGAATGTGAATTGGTGTCGATGGTATGAGATAACCAATATGAAAATTGTATTAAGAATCGCAATGCCTACTGATGTACTTCCCGATGAACTGTAGCACAAACTCCCTGACTTAAAACACTCATTAATGAGTACAATGGTGGGTGGTGAAGCCTGGAGACATATTACAAAACAGGCTTAAAATACATCCAAGTAACTAGTAAAAGATTTCGTTGTGATTCATGACGTGATCATGAATAGTGATTTGTGACTGAATTTGTGACCGTGATGATAAAGAATGTGATTTGTATCATGAGTGACTCATGATGATGGTCCTGACTTAAAAACGCATATTAATGAGTACAATGTTCATGCAGAACTATGCACCACACCTGTCCAGTACTCTGAAGGGAAGCCAAAGAAACAACTGTGACTTAAGTTACAAATGGAGATTGGGCCCTAAAGAGATGCAAATGCAAAGACAGATTAAGATTGTGCTGTGCACTGAAGAGATGCAGATGCAAATGCATGACACCTAACCAGTGCTCACCATCAGAAATTCAAATCTGGAAAAGAATATCTTTGCTGGTTGGGGCGGGCTGTTGGGGTATCAGTACTGCACTGCTGCAGTAACAGTCACTAGTACTAGTACCAGTAAAGAGACCACAAGAAGTACAAAAATCATACAGCTGCAGTGGATTGCAGGTTCACATTGCTGAAATTATTATGTGGCACAATAAAGGTGTCTGATTTGATGACACACATCACACACATACTCACACACAGACACTAAGTAATGCGTAGTAAATTGAAAACTTCAGTAATATAACCACATATTTTAAACAAGCTAAAATTATGCACTGCTGCACCACAATGGTCAGCAAAAAAATGGCAAGAATTATTGAAAATATTACTGTGTGTACATTAACACAGTTATACATGAAAAATATCACCAAAACAGAAAGCACTCTTTTTCTCCAAGTTAATCTACCTACACCACAGATATTCCCCTCCCCAAAGCACACTTCCACTGTCTCTCAGTACACAGACTGAATGTTGTACATTAACATTCAAAATCCACAGGCAAACAATAAATGCTCGATGATATGAGAACAGGAGGGTTTTCAATAATCGATGAACTAAAGTTTCAGCAAAAATATGACTCAAAAGGCTTTTTAACAGCTTTTAGAAGGTTTCAATCACAGAGAGCTCTCAAAGCAGATTGTCTCCTACAGCTTCTACACTCACTACCCCAAACTAAGGCTGAGCAGAACAATCTAGAGCCCATGTGACCTGAAATCCCATGAGTCACTGCAAAATTCGCCTTTGGAGCTTAAAAAGAAGGCAAAGTGAGGCTTCTAAATGTACTTCGCCTTAAGAAATGCTGGAGTAGTGGTTTGGGAAGGTGAAGTAACATGAAGTCATTGTTTTCAATGGACTTTGCATTACCCATTATAATGTGAAGTACTCCGCTTTGCGTTGCGGAGCGCTCAGCGAATTCGCCTTCACTCCGTGAATCACTTTGTGGAGTGAATTGGGGGCACTTCACCCATCTCTAATTGTAGATGCATGGAACAGCTGTTCTGAGGAGGTCGTAGAGTCAAAAATAGTGGGGGAATTCAAGAATGCATGAGACAGACATAAGGCAATTCTAGTGGGGGGGTAGTAGGAAGTAGGCTGTTGATTAACTAGGATCTGCAGCTTATCCATTAGGCAGGGAAATAGGCAGACTAGGTGGGCCAAGCGGTCCTTATCTGCCATCAAATGCTACATTTCTAAAACCCAATGACCAAGTAGGACCAGCTGCCGATGATGCTGGCAGGGAATACAGGAAGACTAGGTGGTCCCAGTGGTCCTTGTCTTCATTCCACTACAGTGTTACTATGTTCTCTGTATATAGATTATGGTGCTGGATCACTGCCTGCTCAGAGAATGTGTCACTGCATTGCCTAAAAACTGTTTACAAATCATAGATGCAGACTGCTTTGAGGAACACGGGCCAGAAGTTATATGTGGTGTGCCCCATGTTTTCATTTATGTCTAGCACCAAAGAAAGAGCACTTGCTGTGGGGTAGCAGGACAACATAGATTTCACAGACTTCATAGATTTATAGAGGCACTGGAGGCTGATGCCTGAATATGGCCCACCACTTTTCAGTGGCTCCCTTGATACTTCTTCATTCCCATGTACCTATCTAATGATGTTTTAAACATGTGCATTGTTCTACTTCTAACTATATTTTCTGGTAAGGCATTTCAACTAGTAATAACCTTCTGACTAAACCATTTCTGTCTCTTAATAGTTTTTCTAACAGCTCCTACTAATGTTAATGAGTGTGATCTTGAGTTCTTAATATTATTATGTTTAACCAATGCTCTAGTCTTGAACAGTTCTTCATTTCTTGTTGCACTAAAGACCAGACACAGGTCTCCTCGTAGCCTTCTATACTGTAAAGAGTATAGGTTCAGCTGTATTAATCTATCATAATCCTTATTTATTATATTTTTAATTCTCCTTGTTACCCTTCTCTGTACTCTTTCCATTAATTGTACACCTCTCCTACTTTGTGGTGCACAGAATGAGAGCAATACTCCAGTTGTGTTCTCACCAATGAGGAATACAGCCAAAGTATTACTGATTCATTCCTACTCTTTATACCTCTAAATATGCATGCCATACGTTTATTACATTTTTTAACAGTTGCCCTAGCATGTACATCAAAAGTAAATGTGTTTGTCATTATCACTCCCAAGTCTTTCTCGCTGTCAGTTACCTGCAATGTACTGCCCTCAAGTTTATATGCAAACCGTTGATTTCAGTGTCCCAAATGCATTACCTTGCATTTCTCTACAATAAAGGCTAGTTTGTTTTGCATTGCCCAAGTCTCTATATTTGTCAGTTCCTTCTGCAGCATTTCTGCTGCAGCCCTATCATTTATCACAGACCCAATTTTACTATCATCAGCATATTTTCTATCCATGCTGTCTCAGAACTTTGCATATTAGCGATAAGTATATTGAACAATGTTGGCCCCAAGACAGATCCCTGAGTGACCCCACTTGTAATATTTCCCCACTCAGAATAATAATAATAATAACACTGAATATTAAAAGCTGAATAACAGTAACAGGAACATGCTATTCCCTAAGTATGCATTGTCAGAATCACATCCCTCCATGTTCAATAACATGTTACATACATACAAACATATGAAGAAGCCAGCAGAAGAAGGCTATTTGGTCTGTCTAGTCTGCTCATATTGCAGGGTCCACAGCTTGAGTTACTGTCCTGCCTTCCCTCCTCCTCTCCTCCTTCGTCCTCCTACTGATGATCCCTATCTTCCCTCTATGCCTATCCCAGCCTCTCTTAAAGCTGCCCACTGATTTCAACAAGATCACCTCCTCCAACAGTGCATTCCAAGTGTCCACCACCCTCTCTGTGAAGAAGTGCTACCTGACCTCCCTCCTAAACCTCCCACCCTTCAACTTAATATTGTGCCCCCTTGTGTTATGGTTGCCACTCAGCTTAAAGAGACTCTCCTTATCAACCTTATTTATCCCATTCAAGTATCTGAAGGTACCAATCATATTCTCTCTCTCTCCCCCCCCATCTTCCAGGGAGTACATGTTCAGTGCCTTTAACCTCTCCTCAGCCTCTTCTCATATGCCTTACCCTGCTGACCTACTATCATCTTTGTAGCCCTCCTCTGAACCTTCTCCAGCAGGTTAATGTCCTTTATATGGTGTGGGCACCAGTACTGAACTCCATACTCTAGATGAGGCCTTACCAGGTACCTGTACAAAGGCAGCATGACCTCCTCTCCTACTACTGATCCAGCTAGATATGAATCACAGCATCTTGTTTTCCTTTGCTGCTGATTTCTCACACTGAGTGGAGTGCTTCAGGTCACTAGTGATCATCATTCCAGCTAAAGTGACAAAGAACCTCAGTGCACAAGTCATGGAGGCAATGGAGTTACACAAAGGGCACTGGCCTGGAAGCCAAGTTTCAAAGAAATACAGAATCACACATACCCCCATAATGCAAAGCACCATGGGCTGTATATGCAAATCACCACAGTTTATTATGCCGGTTCAACTTTGAGCAGAAATGCATGGTGCAAAAACATCTCCCACACAGTCTGCAAAGGGTATTAACAGAAGACACATACACTGGTTTCGTCCTACTAGGACTCATCTGTGTGATACCTCAGTGGAATGAACCAACTACCCTAAGATGGTCTATCTAGGTTATGTTTTGGTGAACCCAACAAAACCAAAAAATAAACTAAAAGACAAAGAACCTCAGCATGCAAGCACCTAAGCAATGGTTACTCCAAAGGGCACTGGCCGGGAAACCAAGTTTCAAAGAAATACAAAAACACATATACCCCCATAGTGCAAATCACCACAGTATATTATGCTGGTTCAAGTTTAAGCAGAAATGCATGATACCAAAAAGTCTCTCACACAGTCTGCAAAGGGTGTTAACAGAAGACACATACATGTGTTTTGTCCTACCAGGACTCATCAGTGTGATGCTCCAGTGGAATGAACCAGCTACCCTAAGATGGTCTATCTGGGTTATGTTGTGGTGAACCCAACAAAACAAGCTAAAGACAAAGAACCTCAGCATGCAAGCACTGAGGTAATGGTTACCCAAAGGGCACCGGGCAGGAAGCCCAGTTTCAAAGAAATAGAAAATCACACATACCCCCATAATGCAAAGCACCGTGGCTGCATATGCAAATCACCACAATATATTATGGTGGTTCAACTTTAAGCAGAAATGCATGGTACCAAAAGGTTTCTCACACAGTCTGCAAAGGGTGTTCACAGAAGACACATACACATGTTTCATCCTATCAGGACTCATCAGTGTGCCTCATCTATGTGATACCCCAGTGGAATGAACCTGCAACCCCAAGATGGTCTATCTGTTGATGTTGTAGTGAACCCAACAAAAACAAAAACAAACTAAAGAGATAAAAACCTCAGTGCTCAAGCACTGAGGCAATGGTTACCCAAAGGGCACTGGCCGGAAGCCAAGTTTCAAAGAAATACAAAATTGCACATACCACCCTAATGCAAATCTCCACAGTATATTATGCTGGTTCAACTTTAAGCAGAAATGTATGGTACCAAAACATCTCTCACACAGTCTGCAAAGGGTGTTCACAGAAGACACATACACATGTTTTGTCCTACCAGGACTCACCAGTGTGTCTCATCTGTGTGATACCCCAGTGGAATGAACCAACTACAATAAGATGGTCTATCTGGGTTATGTTGTGGTGAACCCAACAAAAAAACAAAAACAAGCTAAAAGATAAAAAACCTCAGTATGCAAGCACTGAGGCAATGGTTACCCCAAAGGGCACTGGCCGGGAAGCCAAGTTTCAAAGAAATATAAAATCACACATACCCCATAATATAAAGCATCATGGGCTGCATGTCAAATCACCACAGTATATTATGCTGGTTCAACTTTAAGCAAAATGCATGGTACAAAAGGCCTCTAACACAGTCTACAAAGGGTGGTAACAGAAGACACACACCAGTGTGTTGTCCCTGTGACTCATCAGTGTACTACCCCAATGGAATGAACAAGCTACCCTAAGATGGTCTATCTGGGTTATGTTGTAGTGAACCATCAAAACAAAAACAAGCTAAAAGACAAAGAACCTCAGCATGCAAGCACTAAGGCAACTGTTACCCCAAAGGGCACTAGCCGGGAAGCCAAGATTCAAAGAAATACAAAATTACACATACCTCCATAATGCAAATCACCACAGTATAGTATGCTGGTTCAACTTTAAGCTGAAATGCATGGTACCAAATGTCTCTCACACAGTCTGCAAAGGGTGTTTCATCCTATCAGAACTCATCGGTGTGCCTCATTTGTGTGATACTCACAGTGGATGAACCAGCTATCCTAAGCTACTCTATCTGGGTTATGTTGTGGTGAACCCAACAAAAACAAAAAACAAGCTAAAAGACAAAGGACCTCAGTGCACAAGCACTCAGGCAATGATTGCTCCAAAGGGCACTAGCCGGGAAGCCAAGTTTCAAAGAAATATAAAAATCACACATACCCCATAATGCAAATCACCACAGTATATTATGCTGGTTCAACTTTAAGCAGAAATGCATGATACCAAAAGGTCTCTCACACAGTCTGCATAGGGTGTTAACAGAAGACACATACATGTGTTTCGTCCTACCAGGACTCATCAGTGTGCTTTATCTGTATGATACCCCAGTAGAATGAACCAGCTACCCTAAGATGATCTATCTGAGTCATGTTGTGGTGAACCCAAAACAAAAAACACATGCTAAAGACAAAGAATCTCAGTGCACAAGCACTGAGGCAGTGGTACCCAAAGGACACTGGCTGGGAAGCCAGGTTTCAAAGAAATACAAAATCACACATACCCCCATACCAGGTCCTTCTCCTCTGATGCAGATATTCAGACTTCACCCACTGGGTTTGATTTCCAGTCCCAGAATTTTTTTTTTTTTTTACTATTTCTGCAATCTCTGAGTTAACCCCCCCCCCACCAGAGTTGAGAATCTTTAGTGGGGGGGTCAGGGGCACAGCACCCCATAAAGGGGAGTGCTGGGGATGGAGCCCCCTACAAAAACAAAGAATTATGCCACATGCAAAAATTGCGCTGTATTGGTAGTGTGATTATTACATGTGGCATAACGTCTTGCAACATTATGACCCTGTGCCACTGAAATCAAGATAGAGGATTTCTACCTCTTAGCCCCTGTATACTGTCTTAGTGACGCAGTCTGAAACCATGTTGCTCAGTGGATAGGAAGTTATATTTAGAGAGGTACACAGTGACAATGCATTCAAGAACCTTGGGGAGGATAGATATAAGATGGTAGTTACTAGGAGAGGCAGTCACCAGATTTGTGAATAGGGTAATAAGAGCCATTTTCCGCACAGTGGGGAATTTACCTAGATGGAGTGAGAGGTTTAGGAGGCTAGAGAGGGGCAGATGACTTTGTCTAGAGTCAGACCCAGGATCTGGAGATCAAATAGGTCACTGCTGTGGTGAGAGCCACTAAGTGCCTTGAGGAGGTAGGGTTTAATCTCCAGTGGGGAGAGGACACAAGCTGAACTTTGGGTGAGACAAGAGGTGGTAGGGGAGGTGGATGGGTTGAAGAAGTCGGGGAGAATAGAGCTAAGGTTGGAGAAGGAGGTGTTAAGTGTGTCAGCAACCAGCTGAGGGTTATTAGTTATGGACTTATTTGATTTGATTTGATTTTTATTTGTACAAGGGTGAGCACATTGGATACAATCCTTTACAATTACGACCCATGGTCGATCAAATACATGCAAAATAACAACAGCCAGAGGTGTGCATAATACAAAACATATAAACATGAATAAATATTCCACATCTCAGTGAAAATCACAATTATACATAAAATTAAAAGAAGAGGAGCCTCAATACAGTATGAACTGTCCTGTACAGATTTATACCACAAAACTGTAATTCTTAACTAATATGTACTATCATTAAAGATCACTGTCTGAAAAGCAGCTGCACTTAAACAAGTCCCTAAGATGTACTTTCAAAGCTGCTGTTAACATCCCATAAGTGCCTACTGTATGCCTCTAATGTGTGCTGGAATATTATTCCATGTTAATGGTGCATAGTGTGCAAAAGATCGCTGACCGCTTAAAGTGTGCATAAATGGGATTTTTAACAAAGTTAAATCCCCCAAAGATCTAGTATGTAGTTTAGGACTAGTAATCTCAAGTTGATTTCTTAATCTTAAAGGTACACCTGTTTGTTGTCGTTTATAAATAAATTTAGACACAACAAACTTATGTTGTTTAACTGATAGCCACCCTAAGTTTTCCAATATAGTACAATGATGTACGTTAATAGGTGTCAATAAAGCAAATATACCAATTTTGTGCAACAACACAGATTTCCATTTTGCAGTAACATCAGGTGCATTATCCTCCGCAATAGAGGTGTAATTTAAAATGGGCAACAAACATTGATTTGCAATAGCCCAACAAGCCTCATCTGTTAAAAAACTACGCAACCTGTATTACAAAACTATTTTAGAATAAATTTTAGCTGTAATGGCATGTATATGTGATTCATCTGTTAATGCTGGGTTTAAAACTACCCCAAGTACTTAAAATTATTAACATTTTCATACAGAATACCATCCAATGATTCAACTTGCAGGCTGCTACCAATGACTTTTAACTTAACAGAAGTACCACATAACATCATTTTATTTTTTTGCTTATTTAATATTAAGTTTTTGTTTATCAGCCAGTTTTGCATAGCTTTGAGTTAGTGATACACGGGTACCAATTATAGTGTGGGCAGTGTGTTTCAACAGTACTTTTGTTCTCAGACATGAGAAAAGTAGTAAAGCAGACACAAATTGTGAAAAGAAGGGTATCATACAAGTCATCAGGTAACTAGTGGCCTGCACCGGCGGTGGCGCAACGGCGTAAAATAGCATAAAAAACTATAGGTCAAAATTGTCAACACATTGTTGCTATGCTGCTTTAATTTATAATTTAAGTATGACATTATGTGCTCACAATCTCAACACAAAAATGCATCTGTCTTCTGTCCAGATAATTGACACGTGCTAAGGAAGTGAAATGGTATCGTCACACCACATTAAGTCCCCAGAATTTATTAGCAGTCACTCCTGTGCACAGTGGTGGCTCAGAGTCCCCATATTTTTTTTGCATGCCCAAAATGCATCCACCTTGTGTGCAGAAATTTGACAAGTGGTAACACAGTGAAATGAGACTGTTTCAGTACATACAAAGTCCCCCAGAATTAATGGCACACTCACTCATGCATGCAGTGGTGGCACAGAGTCCCCAGATTTTTTCTGCAGGCCCACAATGCATCCTGCCTGTGTGCAGAAATTGAAAGTGGTAACACGGTGAAATGAGACTGTTTCTGTACATACAAAGTCCCCCTGAATTTATGGTGCACTCCAGTCATGCGCAGTGGTGGCACAGAGTCCCAGATTTTTTCTGCAGGCCCACAATGCGTCCTCCTTGTGTCCAGAAAATTGACAAGTGGTAACACAGTGAAATGAGACTGTTTCAGCACATACAAAATCCCCAGAATTTATGGCACACTCAGTCATGTGCAGTAGTGGCACACAGTCCCTAGATTTTTCTGCAGGCCCACTATGCATCATCCTTGTGTGCAGAAAAGTGAAAAGTGATCATCTCAACTGGATTGAAAGGTGTCCTTTGGATGTACAGCAACAGTAGCCTTGGTGATTATATATATATATATATATATATATATATATATATAGTTGTGTATTTTGTAGGTTCATGATGAAGGGGCTTAAACTTGACATGGACATGTACTCATGCTATTGTTCTGCATCACACACAGGTGACTCCGTCTCCGAACTGTTGCTGTGCACTGTCCAGTGCTCAATGAAAATTTTTTGCACTTAAATGGAAATGGATAACTCTCAAGCACATGAAGATAAGTATTCTTTTTTTGGGGTGGGGGAATCATATTTTCAGTTTTGTCTGTAATGGTTTCTTACTTTTTATTTCTTCACAGATTCCATCAGCATTCTTCTGAGTCCGGTTCTTAATGACAGTCATGGTCATCGAATGAAATGACTTCTGTGTGTTTCACGATGTGCCCAAGCTTGGGTTGGGGAGGAGTGTGCTTGATCATGTTGATGAACTTTTTGGGATAAGGCCACTCTGACAGAACAATAAAGTATTGTGAAGTTTCCTGAAAAAAGAAAAGTATGACTTCTTAAAAGTTACAACTTTATTGTTATGTGTCCCTCCCTGGTTCTCAAATCTCAATCCCTATTGTCAACTAAGTTACATTTCAGAGACACATCTTGTCAACTACTAAGACAACCTGTTGTTTGCAATATTTGCAGCAGTCTTTACAAAGCAATGAAATGGATGAAATAAAATCTTCATACTTACCAGAATGCATTTCACATGGACATTACATTGCTTCCTCTCTGTACGGTATAGCTACAGCACCTTTCCCAATGAGTAATATTAGCAATGGAGCCTGTTTTTATTCTCCTGTAAAAGAAACAAAATAAGTGTACTGTATGTGTTTGTCACTGCGACTCTGAAAAGCTACAGAAAACAAAACAGACAACTTAAGGAAGTGAGGCAGCATAACAAACATGAGTGCACAACTCACGTTATGGTTTAAATATTAAGAAGCTGGTGGTGGTGGTGGTGCACTGGTAGACTGGGTGGTCCATGGTGGGCAGACCGACTCATGGTGGCAGCAGAGTTCAATAACATCAGTCCCGTGGTGGTGGTCGGGGTGGGCAGACAGCCTCATGGTGGCAGCAGACTTGGATAACATCAGTCCCAGTGGTGGTGGTGGTCATGGGGGCAGACAGACTCATGGTGGCAGCAGACTTGGATAACATCAGTCCCAGTGGTGGTGGTGGTCCATGGGGGCAGACAGACTCATGGTGGCAGCAGACTTGGATAACATCAGTCCCAGTGGTGGTGGTGGTCCATGGGGGCAGACAGACTCATGGTGGCAGCAGACTTGGATAACATCAGTCCGGTGGTGGTGGTGGTGGTCCAGGGTGGCAGACAGCCTCATGGTGGCAGCAGAGTTGGATAACATCAGTCCGGCAGTGGTAGTCTGGGGTGGGGGCACACTGCCTTTTAAATACTGCAGTTAAAACCTGCCAACATTAACCACATCATCATCCTCATAAAGAAACTGCCCTCACAGTCATCGATGTCTGAAGTCTGACCACTGGAAATTCTTTCTCCATTGTGTCATCATCTACATCAGTGGTGGGCCATTTCAGGCAGCCACTGCCAGGGCTACCAGGATGCTCCATTTCCAAATCAGCAAGACCACCATGACTAGGCGGGCTATGAATACCGAGGTTGCAGTCTGTGCTGGTATGTGTCTCTCATTCATTTTAATGAATGTCAGAAAACTAACATTTGCATGAGACAGGTTTGTCCGATCCCCTGACTATTGCACCTGCTGAGCTGAATACCCTCTCAACACATACACTGGAGGGTGGGCATGTGATGTACTTCAGTGCCACTGCAGTCAGCTCTGGCCATTCACTGATCTTTCCACTCCAGTACAAAAGAGGATCTTCACTTATTGTCAGATGCCTGTTTTCAGACAAATATGACTCAACCATTCTCTGTGCCACAGTAAGTCCGATTGTTGATGCATCAGCCTGTTCCCCGGAATCATTGATATCACAAATACCCACTTGGGACAAAGCCTCCCAAAGAGGGTTGACGCCAACCACTTTGGATGACAGACCACCAGGAACTACAGTCCCCTTACCCTTGCATGATATGCTTGCTGGTCCTCCAGCTACACCTTCAGCTGGATTATGCTGCTGAGGTTTGCAAACCTTGGCACGTGACTTCTGTGCCCCATGAACCAAGCAAACCAGTTGACCACTGATATTTTTTACCTGTTCAGGCCCTACCTCCAGTACTGATGCAATTCCACGTTTGTATCGTGGGTCCAGCATTGTTGCCATGGCAAAGTTGTCACTACGCTGAATGCTCACAATGTGACGATTCTGGTCGAATACTGTCAGCATGTGTTGCAGCAACATACTGCTACCACCGTCTCCGGCAACATCAAGGCCATGCTGTACATTCACCAATGTCTGCCTCAGCACCCGCAGCAGTGGAATTGATTGACTAATGTATGCAGACTCGCCACTCACTGCCTGTGTGGCATGTTCAAAAGGCCGCAAAATTGTTATTACATGGTCCATGAGGTGCCACTGTTCAGTCGTCATAGACATGGAGGCCCCAGAACTGTCACTTCTAGTGTGCATAACAAGATATTTTAAGATGGCTTTGTATTGTTCATACAACCTCCCTGCCATGTATAACATGGAGTTCCATCGGGTGACAACTTCCAACTTCAAGCAGTGCTGAGGCAGGCTGTTTTGAATCTGCAACTACCGCAGCTGGTCATGGGCCTTTCCAGATCTTGAAAAGTGAGAGCAGATACATTGTGCAATGGTCAGAATTTCCTTTATGTCAGGGTGCTGCAGAAACTCCTGAACCACAAAATTTAAACAGTGGGCCATGCATGGAACACGAAAAAAAACACCATTCATGATGCATTTCACCACATTTGACCCATTGTCACTTGCTATGAACCCAGCACTCAGGGACATAGGGTTTAGCCATCTGTCAATTTCAGTCAGTACCATGTCCAACATGTTCTCACCAGTGTGTGAACAGGTCAAACTGTGCATAGCAATTGTTGCATGCTGGCAAATTCCAGGAAGATTGCTACCCCCACAATCCACCTTCCTGCACTGATTATTCACACTGCCAGCATCACAAACAACCCCCGGCACCTGCGCCCAGTGTGCAGTTATACACAGATATGAACTCCCTGCTGTTTTGCCACTTGTCCACATATCCAAACTTAAATGGATGAATGGAGAGGAGGAATGTTGAAGGGCATGTCTTACTGAGTCTGAGACAGTGCGAACAACTCGGGAACAGCACGGGTAGAAAAGTATGTCCTGGATGGGACTTTCCATTTTGGACAGGCATGGGCAGCAAACCACGGAACCCAGAATTCTCCATAAAGGAGAAGGGCAAAAGATTGATTGCCAGCATTTCTGCTACAGCAACATTAAGTTCACGTGACACTGTATGATTGGAGAGGGGTACTTCAGTTTATGTGCAAAAACACTCTGTAACATGGGCTGACTTAAATGTTTTACACAGTGTGTGTTGTTGGTCACAAATGGTTGTGCTCTGTGATGAATGGCATTGGCAGGGGGGAGTGTGGACATTTGATGAAGACAGTTGCACAGGTGATGACAAATCCAGAAATGATGTTATTTTTCCGGATTTGACAACCGGGGTTGATGAACCACTTGCACTAGACATACTGCATTCACCACCACCACCACAAAAACTGCTACTCTCACCAGCACTGGACAACATTTCAAAGTCATTATGGTCCTCCACCTCATCATGCCTGTAGTAATCCTCTGCTCTTATTACCACACTACTGCACATGTTTAATTTCCTACTGGGTTTAACAGTGATGGAAGGGGATAACATGCTGGCTGTGGTTGCTGCTGGTGATACGGGTGAACGCCCAAGTCTGGTATTAGCTGACAGCTTGTGCTGGGTCCACAGAGTCAAGTGCCTATTCTTAAGATGCATATGCTGTCCTCCTGTCCCAAGATGCATCCCCTTTTTACCTCAACTCACACACACATGGCAAACCTGTCAGATTGCAACTGAATCATCATTTGCATCTTGAACACAAATATCCCAAACAAGTGACTGTGATGCTCTGCTTTTAACATGTCCATGATGATGTGGCTTATTTAAGTTTGTTATTTTAAGCACTGAAGTGGGGGGGATGTGATGTTTCTGGCACTGCAGACCTGAACTGCAACTGACCACCATGACTACCTATCGTATTGAGTACTGGATCATCATCATCATCATCCAATAAAACCGGTAAATCACAAGTTTTATGGGAAGTTCCTGCAAACAGATTCAGATGCAGCCACTTTTAATTTCTTTTCTTCTGTTCCCAACTGGGGTCAATTAAATCATCATCATATTCATCAATGTCACTGTCACACATCCACATCTTCTGCTTGGATGCTAACATGTGGACTGCATGTTGCAACAACACCAACATCATCATCATCATCATCATCACATTCATCATCAGCATCTACACCACCATCACCTGATATTTTTCACCACACTGTGAATCACTGTTGCATGGAAATGAGGTGACATTAAGTGCCACGGTGGATGGAATATCACATTGTATGCTATCGTTGACATGATCATCAGAATCAGGTTCAGTTAATGGGATGTTACTGTGAAGTATGACATCATCTACACTGTCACTCTCGTGCACTGCTTCACACTCAATATGTTTGAATGTGGTACACTGGTCAGAATTAGAATTTGACACAACAATGCTAATACTACCTCCACCACCACTAACACTAGTAACACTAACACCACCAAATGGGAAAACATCATCTCCTCCAACTATCAGTGAAGCTACTGATTGGGCTGTAAAAAACATTGCAGAAGAAATACCTTTCCTCTCATCAGCAATGCACTTCTCCTTCTGCGTACTACTACCATGCCCACAGACCCACTTACTGCCAACATTGCCATGGCCAGAAACAGCTTTACTTGCCGTCTCTTTGCAGGCATTTTGGGATCAACCACAAATATTATTACCAAATTCAAATTTTGATCGTTCACTTTCTGACTGGAGGTGCTACGCTAGCTGGATGTGAACAAAATAAACAACTGTGGCTTCAGCAACAGATAAAGGGCTACTGTGTTGTGACACTGTCACGAATTAAAACAAATTCAGTAACCAGTGGTGCTGATGGGGTCACAAAACAATCCAGTCTGGTAAAAATACCTTTTCAAAGTGGGGGGCACTGAATACAGACAGTGCTGATTTTTTACAGCATACAAGCAGCAACACTAAGAACAGAGAACATGATCGCAGTACAAAATCAAACAGCTGCAGTGGATAGCAGGTTCACTGCTCGCTTAGTTGCTCTTACACTGATCTGTGTCACAAATTTTAAAAGGTGTATTATATTTGATGCACGAACACTGCACACACAACACAGAACATTTGTGTACAATGCTGAATGAGAATGCGATGCAAATGCAGGTCAGTGTATTCAGTGCCATGTACATTTGTAAATTTGTAATTTAAACAACCTGACCTTATGAAATGCTGCACCACATTCACACAACAAGCAGCAAGAAAATGTGTACTATCATTGACAATTTTACTATGTGTACAGTAACACAGTTATATAACAAAAATATTACCAAAGCACAGAAATCACTAGTTCTCCAACTTAAATCTACCTACACACAGATACGCCCCTCCCCACAGCACACTTCACTGTCTTTCACCACACACACTCAATGTTATAAATTTACATTCAAAATCCACACACAAACAAAAACGCTCGATGATGTGAGCACAGGAGGGTTTCCTACAATCGATGAACTACAGTTGGATCCCCCTCAAAAAAGCAAAAATGCTTTTTGAACGGCTTTTAAAAGATTCCTACAGACAGCTATCAGAGCACACTGTCTCCTACTCCTTCCTACTCATAATACCTCGAACTGAGGCTGTGCAGATCAATATAGATCCCATGTGACCTGAACTCCCATGAATCACTGCAAATCCTCTTTCAGAGCTCAAAACAAGGCGAAGTGAGGCAGTGAACTGCCACATGTACTTCAACCTTAAAAATTGAAGAGAAGTGACCAGTGGAGCGGAATAATGCTAAGTAGCTGTTTTCACGCACTGCATTCCTCATTCACGCGAACTACTCCGCTAACATATGGAGCACCGCAAACCGCCTTTGCTCCATGAATCACTTTGTGGAGCAGCTTGAGCCCACTTCATCCACCACTAATAGAAAGGGGAATCTCTTCCAGAAGCAGGGAAGTAATTCTCCCCCTGTACAGGTCACTGGTCAGGCCACACCTAGAGTACTGTGTGCAGTTCTGGTGCCCATACCTGAAGAAGGATATTAGATTGTTGAAGGGCGTGCAGCGTGGAATGACAAAGATAATCCAGGGACTGGAGGGAAAGCTCTACGAGGAAAGGCTGAGTGAGCTACGTATGTATTTCTTGGAGGAGAGGAGGGATGGGGGACATGATTGAGACCTTTAAGTACTTGAAATGGATAAACAAGTCTCAAACAGAGTGAATCTTCTAATTAAGAAGAGGAAGGGACATGAGAGGGCACAGACTCTGACTGAGGGGAGAAGATTCAGGAGGGATGTAAGGAGACAATTCTCATGGAAAGGGTGGTGGGCAAGGGTAACACTCTACCACTTGAGGTGGTGGCCTGTAAGATGGTGGTCAGTTTCAAGAGAGGATGGGACAGGAAGATTGGGAGGATAAATTTAAAGAGAGGAGGAGTAGGAGGGGCAGCTGCGAGATGAGGGGCTAGCTGCACAATCGAGCAGACTCGACAGACCGTGAGACCTATTTATGCTGCCATTTTCATATGTTCATATTACAGTGGTGTTTCACATGATGTTACAGTGCATTTGAAAATGTAGGTCATGTACAAACCAAGAGGGGATAGATAGTGAAGCTGGCTTCCAGGAAGGGATAGTGACCGTTATAATAAAGTCATCATCTTTCCAGTGACAATGCAGTACTTCATGAACATAAAACAATTTAGCATTTATACATGACAGTGACATGTTGAAAATGGCAAACACTGCATAAAGGGTGCAGCAAATATGTATGTAAAGCAGCATCATGAGAAACATTGTCAGAGGATATGACATGGTAATAAATTAAAATGTGAATTTTGTTGGGACAACAGCCTACTGCTGAACTTCATGAATAGTTATGTGTTGAGGATTGGAAAGGTGTGCTGAAGGCTATTTGGTAGAGAGGTCTACTGTGGTATATCATGATAGGTCTATGAAGATATGTTTTGAGGAGGCAGTATAGCGCAGTGGATTAAGGCTCTAAGCTGCAGATCTGGAGACCTGGGTTTGAATCCCAGTCGCCTAAGTACATACTGTGTGATTCTGAACATGTCACTAACTTCCTTATGTTCCCAGGTCACATCTGGAAACAAGCTTAGCTAGTGTTCTACTCCTAGTTAGACAATGTTCTTCCTTCCCCTATTATACAAGGAAGAGATTTGTGCCTAATTTTATGAGACTAAGTAAAGTTTGAAATAAATTGCCATAGGGATGTGTCAGAATACTGCTAGATGCTATGGTAGGGTGGGCTTATGGTAGATGTACCAGAAACTGAGGAACAAAGTTGCTGGTTGGACTGCAAAGAGCATTGGAGACCACAGACATTATTACACTGTCCATGTATTGCAGCCTCATCACTTAAGGAACATACACGTGGCACGGTCATTGCAACAGAAGCACATGAATGATTATCCAGTCCAAGCAAAAACAGTCATGAGGCTTCGCTGACAGAGCATGATGCCTACAACCTTGATCATGGTCAACAACAGTGACATAGCATAGAGATACCAAAGTACATGACATGCATAGGAAAGATAACATTTGGTAGCAGGCATTCAATGATGAAAAATAGAAAAACAAGAGAGGCATGATAACAGCAACAGACTATAGACAGTATGTTGTAGCATGGCTAAGTATCTTTTCATGGAAAAGGGTATTGGATGAATAATTCAGAGTGACAACTGCAGAGGTTTAAGCAAAAGAGTGGGTGAATAAACACCAGTGTGTTAGTGAAGGATTGTTGTTTGCCAAGAGAGGGGCTCTTGGATTTTGCTCCACAGCAAGACATGAGCTAAAGTTACATGAGAGGAAGAAATGGAGGGGAGGTTAAAGGGTGAGAGCATGGTACATCCAAACTGAGTAAGGTATCATAGAAAGCAAGTATCCTGGTGAACAAGATGACAGAGTTGCAGGGATTGAGGGCAGAGTGTAGGTGGACATAGCTGTCATCACTAAGGCATGGGAACCCAATGCAATGACTTGTACCTAGCCTTCACTGTTTCAAGCTATCCCAGAGGGACAGGGAAAAGTGGAAGGTGGGTGAGTTGGCCATGTACATTAGGGCTGGGATAATGTGTAATAAGAAGGAGGGGGCAGGCAAACTTGAGGCCATATGGATACAGCTATACAACATGAGGGCAAGCAGGGTCAGATTAGTGGTAGTTTTGATGCCTCTGGCACAGATGAAAGAGAGTAATATGGAGCTGGTGGAACAGATAAATAGGCATTGTAGAAAAAGAGAGCATTGTGGTAGCGTGGATCTTTAATGGACTGGGGAGGCTTGAAACCTCCGATCCACCTCATGTGACAGGGATGATAGTTTCCTCGAAGCCTTCCAGTACAGCTTTCTGACAAAGAAAAAATCAGATAAAAGTAGGTATGGAAACATCTGGGACCAGGTGCTGGAGTATAGGAATCAAGTCAGGGATGATGGGGTGGAGGAACCTCTGGAGGACAGAGACCTATGCACAGTATAGTTTGCAATCCATCTAGGTAAGGAAATATCCACCACAAGGACTAATATCCTGGATTTAAAAAGGACAGCATTTGTCAGAATGAGTGGTATACTGGAAAGGCACTTTGCTAGCATCTGCCCAAATATGGACACCAAGCAGAAATGGCCAATCAACAAGAGAAGACTGGCTGATGCCACTAGTACAGGTGTCGATAGGCAGAGCAAGAAATCCAGGACCAAGAAGCCAAGCAGAAGTTATGGGAGAAGGTGAAAGTGGAAGAGAGCAGCATTTGCAGCCTGCTAAATGATCCATTAGGGAATATTACATTGAGGAATATGTGAAGCAATCTAGAGAAGAGGTAGAAAGGTAATGCAGGGTAACTGCAAGGAGTTAGTGGTGTGATCCTCTAAAAAGAGGAACACAATTGATTGAATTTGTGCCATGAAATATGAGCTCCTTCAGATAATGCTAGTGCTCCTACCACAGTATGTTTATATGTATGATAAATTTCCTGATAGTTAGTGTTGCTCAGATAGTGCTTTTGTGGATCTGACTATCCTCTGTTGGATAGTGCTGGTATCCGACCTAGCATTTGGTGAATGGATTCGGTGGTCAGATCCATTGGATCCCTCCTCTGATAGTTTAATCCGGTGGTCAGATCCATCGGATCCCACCTCAAATAGTTGCATCCGATGGCCTGACCCATTGGATCCCTGGTCGGATCCATTGGATACGTACAATAGATCCTAAGAAGTTGGAACATTGGTTGGATGTCTATGCCATCCAAGGCTATCAGGTATCCAAACAAAATGATGATATCCAATTGTACTGAATTTGTAGGATACTATCTGAGCAACACTACTGATAGTAAATCAACAAATCATGTATCTAGCTCATTCTGCCACATCTCATAGGGCTTTTGAATCAGACACTGTAACATTTTGATATATCTCCTCTCAACCTACCTCAGTCTGTTTGTTTCCTTCCTGAGATGTGGTCTACAGAGCTAGACACACCACTGAAGTTGTGGTCTTACCAGTGATCTATATAGCAGTAGCACCATCTCCCTCTTACTGCTAGCAATGCCCCTACCTATGCACTCCAGCATCCCACTAGCCCTTCCGACTGCATTGTTACACTGCCTGGCCATCTGTAGGTCATACAATACAAGTATCCCTAGGTGCCTTCCTGCTTGCTCTTTGTCAGTATTGGTTGCTCATATAGAAACATAAAAAGTGTCTGCAGATGAGGACTGCTAGGCACATCCAGTCTGCCCGCAAGTCCTACACTTGTGTGCATCCATTGATCCTATTTGGTCAATGGTCTATCATCACTCCCTCCCACTTGGAGGTTCACTTGTGCCTTTCCCAGGCATGTTTACACCCCCACACTTGTGGATGTCCACCACCCTTTCTGTGAAAAAATATTTTCTCACTTTTCCTCTTAATCTACCCTCCAATTTCATAGCATGCCTGCTTATTCTTGTACTCTTCTACAATGGAAAAGGTATCCCTCATACCTTGTTCATGCCCTTGAGGTACTTGAAAGTTTCTATCATGTCCTCCCATGCCACAGCCATATGCAACATAGCAAAGTGGTCCGTGCTTTTACTGTAGTACTCGGCAGGAGCACGATGGCACTAAATATAGATCAGAAAAATGTCATTACAAATTAAGAAAATGTGCTCTGAGCATGAAGCACAATGTTATAGCTATCCATGACATAATGGCAGCCAAGGCATCACTGGAAATAAGGCTGTCATAGGGGATCAAAGTGGGTGAAACAGATTTGTTCAGGTATATGAGGGAGAAGAGAAAGGGTATAAATCAGATGTGGTATGAGTCAGATATTGTGCATCAAGAAGGGCAGAGGGTGGGTATAAAAGGGGGCAGGTCATGCAGAAATACTCAAGGAGTACTTCTCTTCAGCGTTCACCAAAGAGATGGATGAGTGCCAACCTAAGGGGAAGGGCAAGTTGGAGATAATGGGGGTGGGAGATCGAGGATGGGGAAATCACAGAGGGAATGGTGTCAGAGTGACTTCAGTCACTGAGGGTTGATATGGCACTTGTGACAGACAGACAGAATTGTTCTTAGAGTACTCAGACAGTTAACAGTGGTCCTGGTGAAGCGGATGGTGGACCTGTCCAACAGCACTCTGGTACTGAGATGCATACCCAGGGATTGGATACTGGTGAATGCAGTGCCCCACAAGAGTGGGCCCAAGATGAACCAGTCAACTAACCTGAATTGTAGGAATTGTAATGGACACTCTACTTATGGAGAGGCTGATAAAATTTCAAGAGGATAATGATTGCCAGGATGGCAGACAGCACTGGTTTGTCTGAGGTAGATGCTGCCAGACAAACCTGGTGGACCTTTTTGATGGATTGGCAAATGCAGTGGACAATGGTCATGCAGTGTATGTCATATGCTTGGACTTCCACAAGGCCCTTGTGTCAGTGTCACATGGTGAAATGACCATCAAAGTTAGCAAGCTGAGAGTGGAGAGGAAACTGGTTAGATGGGTCATGAGCTGTTTGCAGAATATAAAGAACTGGGTAGTAGTGGGTGGTGAGGTATCTGGGACCCAGGCAGTAAGAAGTGGTATCCCACATGACTCTGTAATGTGAACAATGCTGTCTAACATTTTCATTGCTGACAACACAGAAGGACTAATGAGTAAGAGCAGTCCCTTCGTGTATGACACCTAGAACTGTGCAGAGGTTGGGCAGAGATTTATGGACAAGAAGGTGGTACAGTACTCCTTAAACATTTTGCAAAAGTGGTGAAATGAACAACCGCATGGCCAATGGGGTTCAATGCCGACAAGTGCAAAGTCATGTACTTGTGACCGCTGATTACTGGAAATAGATACTAATTGAGGGGGGTGTCCAGTTTTCAAGTGAAAGAGAAGAAGGATCCTGCAGTACTGGTGACAGGGGAAATGAACCACTCTGCACAGTGCAGGAAGCTTGTGCAAAAAACAACAATGTACTAGGGTGCATCACAATGGGAATTTCCTGTATGAGAGAGTCATCTTGCCTCTGAACATGTCACTGAGGTGGCACTTTGAGTACTGCAACAAGTATTGGCAGCCCTACTTCAAAAAGGAGATGAAGCCATTCGTGCAGTGGGGTGGGGGAGGGAACAGTGATGGGAAATGAAACAGATCCAGGGATTGTTAGAGAAACCCATTAGGAACAAATGATAGAGCTCAATATGTAGTCCCTGGAGGATAGAACAGAAAGAGGGGATATGATTTGGGAACTTCAAGAACCAGAAGTGTATTAACACAGTAAGCACTGAATCATTTTCAAATGAAAAGGTGGAGAAGAAAGAAGGGGATCAGACAGACTTTGGAAGGAACTACTTTCCAGGCAGAAAGAAGAGGAACTAATTCATGAAAAGTTCTGGCTGTGTGGAATGCATTGGCAGAGGATCGTATCACTATGGATATTGGACAGCTTCATTATCTGGTAGGACAGGTTCAGAGAGAGTTCTAACTGTGCATGGAAGTGGTGGTTATTGAAGGATACACAGAAAAAATCACTTAGAAGAAAGGAGAGTCAAGAGAAGGGGAGGCTGCTGCAACCTGAAAGACTAAAAGTGCTGTTTACTAGAGCAGAGCAGATAGACCAAATTGTTTACTGTACCAAAGTTCAAATGTTATCTCAGCGTCTGTGCACGACCCCACATAAATTACATGGCATGAGTGCAAAACACTACAATGTAGCTCTGGATCTATGCACAGTCAAGCACCACACGGTATACACCAAAATCTGAATGCTGTCCATGGGTGCAGCACCCACAGCAAGGACAGAACATAGCACTGGTGGAGCATGTAGCAAGATGGACATCCAAGCAGATGATGTCCACTGTTCCAGGATTGATCTATTTTGTCATTAGGCTGAGGTACGGGTGCGTGAATTGATTACACAGGCAGTAAGGGCTGCATGGCCAATACACTGTGTTGAGACATCCTCCTTGCTATAGATGTAGCCAGATGTTCCACTCAATCAGCAACACCACCACCCATCTCATACGTGAAGGATAACCCAACCAAGAGTAGCACAGCAGTGCCTAGCCAACATCTGGTTTCAGATGCAAATGGCAAAACATCCACATAGGCATGAATAACCACCCTGGCCACCACACAGATGACCCATCCATATAGCCACGTATGAAGCAACCCCCACTCCACCCCTTTCAAACCTATGGCACATCCCCAATGGTGTGAATGCAACTACACACCACCAGCACATGGATGCATCCTCCCCGGTGTGAAAGATGTCACCCCCTCACACACGCACACTCACACACACACACACACACACACACACTAAATACAGCGGAGTACCAGAGCAGACATCCCATCTACCAAACCACTTAACACAACAACAACATTGTTGGTCAGTGTAACAACCACCCACCCACCACAATGACTGTGCAATCACAATACCTGTAGCATGTAATGTGGCACCACATGACAACTGAAGCAGCCTCCACATACCTCTACATCTACCGACCAGCCAAGTGCCCGATTGAGCATACTATTCACACATACACACACACACATATATATATATATGTGTGTGTATATGTATGTAATATGTTGTGTGTGTGTATACATGTATAGCTATGTAAAATCTGTAGAAATCGGTGTCCTTGGGGTGGATAAAACAAATGACATGACAGTGATATATCAAAGCAGAACCGCATGCCTGCACATTCCTCCCCAACTTCAAAAACAGTGTTGTTCATTTGTAACATAGATTAGTCACTGTACAGTAGGATGTGCAGTTCTGGGCCACTTTGTTGCTGGAATGCACTAAGCTTAGGCTTCCTGTATCACAACACACACAAAGGCATGCATATGTAAGATCATGACAGGACACCCTACAGTGTGTTATGCATTACATATGTAGATAGATATGTAATAGAAAAACAGGATAGGAAGTGTGGTCAAAGTCTGATATATGCACAGCTTAGTGTGTGTAGTGACATTGGTGGTAGCAGGCTAAGTGTGTTCAACTACACAAGGCATGCATAGATTGCAGCACGATGGCTCACCCAAGAGTAGGTTGTCTATCTCATGAAAAGGCCAACATGGATTTGGAAAGGGCCTAAGGTGCAGAGGTTGGGTCATGCTGTGGTATATGTAGTGCCATGTCATGCATTTCAGCCCACAATCAGAGAGTATCTACCCCAGCCATTTTCTGAAGTAATGTATATATATATCAATATAAGAACATAAAAAGTAGCCAGCAGAAGAAGACCACCTGGTCTAACATGTCTGAACTAGCTATCGATCTATCTGTCTATCTAGATTATATTTATATTCATGGCAAAAAACTGCATTTAATGCATCAGTTAGGGTTGTTCCACAGTGACAAAAGCAAGGAAGTTCACCACACACACATACATGCAAGTAGGAGAAGGACCAAGGAAACACAACCAATCACCCACAACCAACAGGAGGTGTATACCTGTGTTACCATAGCAAGTAGGTAAGAAATCAACTTCAGGTATCATATAGTATTTCCAAACTTGTTTCATGAGGTTAGTTCACCTAAAGGTGAAGCAAGGTGGCAGTAGCGGAAACTATGTAATTCCTTACTGTTTTCAACATATGGGTGGCGAAGGTGTCATGGGCTCTGCAATGTTAGCATATGGGAAATTTCTCAATTTCAGAACAGTGTAACTTTGTCATCCTTAAGTATTTCAGCATCAAAGCAGGCAGGAAAAGGCACATCTGAGGGACCAGGGCTTGCCATCCTGCAAATTTCAGCCCAAAGAACCCAACCATTTGCTTGCAGGATGATGGCAAAGATGTGTAGTCATCAGGAGCATACTTTCACAAAATACCTTTGCAAACATGAAAGTGTCACAAATGGAAGACACAGCACTTTTGCATTTGTGAAAGCATGTAAAATAATTTTGCAAAATACTGTTGCAAACACGACAGTGTTGCAAATGCATAGCATGACAGTGTCGCATTTGTGAAAGTGATTTGCAGGGAATGTCAAAAATCCTGTTTTGGGGCTTGTAAAATCCAAAATAGCATATATGTGCTCTGTTTTAGGTGTTGGTAGCAGCATGGGGCCCAAGATGCCCAGTTTCCATAGTGATAAATGTTTGGCAGAACGTGGAACATCCAGGATCAGAGTTAGCAGTGATGACACCATACCAAACTCTGACATCTGTTGGTGTGTGGAAGATGGGAGCATAGGGGTGTGGTTTCATGGTTTAGATAGTGGTATGTTATTTCTGTTAGGTGCTGCTGGTTGTGTGTGATTGGTTGTGTTGCCTTGGTCCTTCCCCTACTTGTGTGTATATGGGTCTATCCACAGTAATAGGGGACATACAGTATGTGGGACATGACTGTGGAAAAATAAATGTTGTCATTTCTTTCTTCTTTCACCATCAATACTTTACCCCTAATGTCCTTTGCTAAAAGTGTAAACAGGAAGATACTATAACATTGTGGTTTTCAGAGTACAGTCCCTATTGTTTGGAAACAGTAGCCAGGTAACGTACATAGCAGGAACAGAGAATATGTTAAGTAGAAAAAAAGGTATGCATAAATATTTTTGAATCTCTACATGAATTTGCAGTACTTTAACTCATTTGTTAATTCACTACAGATTCAAAAATATTTGCGCGTAAAAGAATGTGATAACCATCAATCTAACACATGGTAGAAAATTATATGGCAAAGTAATTTCAAAGTTTTCTCTCACCAACATTTCTTGGGTAGTCACAGATTAAAATGCATTTGTAAATAACTGGGGATAAGAGTAGATGATATTTAAAACTTTTTTTGATCACTTTAAAAATTAAACTTCAAAAATCTGTCAAAAAGTGTTTCATTAACGTATGTAACAGGACAGAGAAAAATTCAAAAATGTTAAGCAGTCCCAGAAAACATTGTGGAAAAAGAAAATCAGGCAATTGGAGTCCTTTATTCTTTCCACTTTATGTTTAATGTCTAAAGTTATGACTCAATCAGCATAAAAGTTTGTGATTCATACCATCACTAAAGGAAGTTCATAATACAACAAATTCATTATACTAAGTAGGAATACCAGACACACTAAGTAAAATTAACTAAAACCCTAACCCTAACACCACAGTATACACACTATATACATTGCTTATTACAGGCCTAATACCGCCAACAAATGTACATATGTACCTCTGGCAGACCCCATGTGACAGCGTAGCTGAATCCAGCAGACATGATCATGGGCTACAGTGACTCACTCAAGCTGGCATGTGCAGTACACCACTTGCACACCCACCAGTGCCCCATGAGAGACTGACCAGTGACCGGGCACACCCCTGGTGACAGTGTAACTGAATCCATCAGAGCAGAACATGGGTGCTTGCCTACAGTGACTCTATCTAGCAGGTGAGTGCAGCACACCGCACACACCAGTGCCCATGAGAGACTGACCAGTGACCGGCACACACCCTGGAGACAGTGTAACTGAATCCATCAGAGCAGAACATGGGTGCTTGCCTACAGTGACTCTATCTAGCAGGTGAGTGCAGTACACCACTTGCACACCCACCAGTGCCCCATGAGAGACTGACTAGGGACCGGGCACACCCCTGGTGACAGTGTAACTGAATCCATCAGAGCAGAACATGGGTACTTGCCTACAGTGACTCTATCTAGCAGGTGAGTGCAGTACACACCACTTGCAAACACACCAGTGCCCCATGAGAGACTGACCAGGGACCTGGCACACCCCTGGTGACAGTGTAACTGAATCCATCAGAGCAGAACATGGGTGCTTGCCTACAGTGACTCTATCTAGCAGGTGAGTGCAGTACACAAACTGCACACCCACCAGAGCCCCATGAAGATTGATCAGGACCTGGCAGACCCAGGTGATGATGTACCTAAATCCACCAGATGAGAACTCTGGCACTGGTCCATTAACTTAAGTCAAGCTGCTGTGTGCAGTATGTCACTTGCACACCCACCAGACCCCCATGAAAGATTAACCAGGGACCTGGCAGACCCCAGGTGATGACATAACTGAATCCACCAGATGAGAACAGATGATAATGTGGGCAACCCACTGGATTGGAAACAAAATGGAGGCAGACACGGACACAACCACTGAATTGCAAACAAATGTAGGCAGGCATGGACACAAGCACTGGATTGCAAATGAAATGGAGGCATGGACGGACACCTATTGGCTTGCAAATCAAATGGAGGCACACATGACCACAGCAACTGGCTTGTATACAAAATGGAGAGTAAGCATGGACACCCACAGAATTGCAAACAAAATGGAGGCATTATTCCATCCCCTCAGATCCATGTCCAGCGATCCCTGGGGATTGGTACACAATACACATTCTCCAGCCCTGTCAGTAGCCCTGGGACCCAAGATCAGTTCCGCCCCTCCCATCATCCCGTGGTATGTGAGGTCAGTCCCATTTCCTCCCAGTCCCTGGAGCCTTGTGGCACACTCCTAAATGCGCCAACCCTGTTAGCAGTACTGTGGGATCCAAGGCAGTCCCAATCCCTCCCCATCAACCCCCTGGCACATGAGGTAAGTCCCATCCTATCCCCTAGTCCACTGGGGCCTGATGGACAGCTCCAACAAATCTGCAGTCCCATGGAACCCAAAGTCAGTTCCAGTTTTCCTCATTAGACCTCTGGCACATGAGTTCAGTTCTATTCCTCTCCCATGTTCCTGGGGTCTGGCAGTACACTCAAACAAATCCACAGTCCCATGGAACCCCAAGTAGGTCCATTATCCTCCTCCCCTTAGCCCCCTGGCATGTAAGGTCAGTACCATTCCCTCCCCAGTCCCTGGGGTCTGGTGGCACACTCCTAAAACTCTCCAGCCATGTCAGTAGTCCCATCAGTTGCCCTGGCACATGAGTTCATTCCACCCCTTCACAGTCCCTAGGGTCTGGTGGTGAACTCCTAAATTCTCCAGTCCTGTAAGCAGTCCCATGTGACCCAAGGTCAGTCCCACTCATCCCCAATCAGCCCCTGGCACAGAGGTCAGTCCCATCCCCTCCCCAGTCCCTTGGGCCTGGTGGCACACTCCAGCAAATCCTTAGTCCCACTGGACAAAGGGAAGTCCCACATCCCTATCAGCCCCAGGCATGTGAGATCTGTCCCATCCCCTCCTCAGTCCCAGCAGCCTAATGGCACACACTGACAAATCTACAGTCCCATGGAACTGAAGGTCAGTCTCACCCCCCCCATCAGCCTTCTTGCACATGAGGTCAGTCTCATCCCTCTCCAGTCCCTGGGCCTGGTGGCACACTTCAACAAATCCACTGTCCCATGGAGCCCAGGAAAGTCCCATCCTCCTTCAAATAAGCCCCTCTCATGTAAGGTCAGTCTCATCCCCTCCCCAGTCCCTGGGGCCTTGTGGTTCACTCCTAAAACTTTCCAGTCCTTTCAGCAGTCCCATAGTACCCAAGGTCAGTTCACCCCTCACCATCAGCCCCTGGGATTAAGGTTAGTCACACCCTCCCCAGTCCTGGGGTCTGCTGGTACACTCCTAAAATTCTCCAGTCCTATCAGCAGTCCCATGGTACCCAAAGTCAGTCCCACCCCCTCCATCAGCTCTCTGGCATGTGAAGGTAGTCACCTCTCCCCAGTCCCTGGGGCCTGTTGGCATTCTCTATCAAATCTGCAGTCCCATGGAATCCAAGGTCAATCCCACTGCCTCCCTATTCGGCCACCTAGAATGTAAGGTCAATCCCATCTCTGTCAGCAATCTCAAGGGTCCCAGTGGCACACTCCTAAAATTCTCTAGCCCTGTCAGCTGTACCATGGTACTTGGTCAGTCCCATCCCTCTCTATATCTTGTCAGCAGTCCCAAGGGTACCTGGTGGCAACTGCCTCTCCCACTGTCCTATTAGCCATACCTTGGCCAGAACCATTTGTAAATTTAATTGGTGCCATTGTGCTTCCAAGGAGCAAATTACCACTGCAATCTTTATTTTATTACATACAAGGGTCTTTAGTTGCAAAACTTTTGTTCTAAAATACTGCCATTGGCATTTGTCCATTTTAAATTTAGTAGGAAATTACTACAGCACCCAATATGTCTATTAGTTTTAATCTCAGACTTTGCAGGAAATATTCCATTTCTAATTTACTTTCAGATCAGCTGGTAGCCCCCTCCCCAAAGCATATGGATGACTATTTTAAAACAAGTCCTTTGTTGCATCCCCAAAACAAATGCTCAGTCAAAACAAACAAGACTTGTAGAATATCTTAATAATTACAATTGAAAAATATGGTACCACTAGAAGTCCCATCCATTTGTAACAGGGACCACTGGTTTCCTGAGATCCATGTTACAAACATGACTGAACTTGGTTGTGGGCTGTTAGGACAACTTTTGAAAATGCTAAAACAGATTCCATGTTTTTGTTTACTTTAAATGCATCAGTAAATGACTATAGCACCCAATACTTTTATATCTTAATCTCAAACTGTGCAGCAAACATTCCATTTCTAATTTACGTTTGTATGAGCCCCCACAAAGCATGTGAGTGGCTATTTTAAAATAAAAATTCTTTGTTTCAACCCCCAAGCAAATGCTCACTCAAATCAAACCAAAAAGCATCTAACATCTCTGAAAAATTACAATGAAAAATAAGACACCACCAGAAGTCTCATTTGTAACAGGGACCGCTGGTTTCCTGAGGTCCCTGCTACAAACATGAATGAACTTGGTTGTGGGCTGTTAGGACAACTTTTGAAAATACTGTTTTGGATTTCACTTAAAATGCATCAGTAAATGACTACAGCACCCAGTATGTTTCTATTTTAATCCTAACCTTTGCAGCAAACATTCCAGAAATAATTTACGTGCAGATGAGCTGACAGCCCCCCACCCCCAAAGCATGTGAAAGGCTATTTTAAAACAAAAATCATTTGTTACACCCCCTAAACTAATGCACACTTAAAAACAAACAAAAATCTCATTAAATCTCTTAATAATCACAATTCCAAAATAAGCTACACCAAAAGTCTTGTTTGTAACTGGGACAGAGATTTTAGGAGGTCCCGTTACAAACATTAGCATGCTACCTCTGTCCTGTTACAATCAGGACAGTACCAAAGACCACTAAAAAAGATGTTTGGAAGCTTGCAAAGTCATACATCCACAATGAATTACACAGCCTACACACCTGTTTAGCACATTGCAAAACTATGAAATTCACAGCATGTCTGTCACACACAAGGCAGTTATTAGAGCCACAAAATAGATAACCTTGAGCAATATATTAAATACTTGCTATTTTCAGACATAAATGGATATACTTAAACAGCAGTCATGAACCCCAGTAAAATACTGATAAATTAAAATGTTATTTAACATAATTAATCTTGTCCAGTAGCTAAATCATGTTCTAACAGAAATAAATGTATTAACGCTGTCCATTGTTACAAACATGATTGACCTTTTCTCTGTCTCTAGAGACCTTACTGAATGCCAGTCTGTGCACAGCATACTCCCATTTCAAATCCAGCAACAAAGTGCAGTCAGATTTATAGCAGACAGTATAGAAAATCATTATTTCACTGCTATGTTGCCCCATTCTTGTCTGCTTACATTTCAGACCAGTTTCCACATTCTTGTTTGTAACACAGTCACACGTTTGTAATGGCAAGTTTAGAGGAGCCAGAGAATGTTCTCATTTGGTGTTTGGGAAGAAAACTGATTGATCCGCAGGCAAAACACTTTTAAAGGACTTAATCTGGTGTTATGATTGGCTAGAAATAAGCCAATGACACTGTGAAAAAAAGTCACACTCCTCAGGCATGATAAACAGCTGTTACATACGTAGATAGGGGTGGGACAGAGACAGATAGCCCAGTTCTACTTTTAAAGGCAGCCAGAGCTTCTCTGCAGTTTTGAAAAGTTTTTTCAGCCAGAACAGCAAACTAACTGAGCCTCCTTCAGTTCCTGGTATCCAGTGCTCCAATTCTTGTACAGTTTTATGTTTATACCAGTCAATCCCGTATGTAACCTAAGGGGACAGAGAATGTTGCATTCGAGATTGTCACTTTTTAACTCATTCTGGAAGAAAATAAAAATATATAAAGGCACATACATGTGGTGATGTTACAGGGCTCTTTATGTAAAATGCATAGGGAGACTTATATTTTAGCACAGCATTTTGGTAGGTAGAAGGAAAGCATACAACATGTGGTGTCTTGAAAGGTCCCACCTAGTCATTGCAAAAACCAGGGGACAAATCTGTCAGTTTAAAAAAAAACATTTTTTCCTAAGTATTAGGTGGCTGAAGTTATTTATATTATCCCACGAACTTCTGTAGTAGACAGCAGTGCAGTTTTGAAATATATTTAAACACTCTTTGCAGAGTCACTGAGTGTTAAAGTGTATATGATAAATATGTACCCATTTAGTATGGACATGCCATACATGTGTGTGTGTGTGTGTGTGGTGGTGGGGGTGGGAGTGGGGGATGCAAAGTTAGGGCTTCAACCATAACACTGAATTTCCTCACTTTTGTTGCCGTGGAACAACTAACTAATACATTAAATGGATTTTTGCCTCTAATATATATATATATATATATATATATATAAGGACAAAAAAACCTCTGTGTAAAACACTGAGGCAAGGGTTTACCCAAAAGGGCATTTGGCTGGGAAGCCAAGTTTCAAGAAAATACAAAATCACACATGCCCCCACAATGCAAAGCATCATGGGCTGCATATGAAAATCCCCACAGAATGTTATGCTGGTCCAACTTGAAGCAGAATTGCATGGTGCCGAAAGGCCTCTCACACAGTTTGCAAAGGGTGCTAACAGAAGACATAGACACGTGTTTCATCCTACCAGGACTCATCAGTATGCCTCATCTGTTTGACACCCCAGTGGAATGGACCAGCTACCCTAGAGGCAGTGTGCCTTGGATATATTGTGGTGAACCCATTAAAATAAAAAACTATTTAAAAGACAAAGAACCTCTGTGCTCAAACACTGAGGCAAGGGTTACCCCAAAGGGCATTTGGCTGGGAAGCCAAGTTTCAAGAAAATACAAAATCACATGCCCCCACAATGCAAAGCATCATGGACTGCATATGCAAATCCCCACAGAGATGTTATGCTGGTCCAACTTGAGCAGAATTGCATGGTGCGAAAGGCCTCTCACACAGTTTGCAAAGGTGCTAACAGAAGACAAGACACGTGTTTCATCCTGCCAGGACTCATCAGTATGCCTGCGTCTGTTTGACACCCAGTGACAGCACCTTTGCAAACTGATGACGGCCCGGCAATCTACTATGAACCACCATAACATTCTGTGTGTTCCATATGCAACCATGCTACTTGATGTAGTACTCACCAACCGCCTAATGGATCCCAATGTACAAGTCCTCCCAGACTCTTTCAGTGATCACCCCCATTCTTCCATCATCATCCAGTCCCCAAACCCATAGCACAGTCCTCATGCCACAAGGCCTAATAATTGGTGACTGACAAAACTTATGAACCTATCCCAAATTGGACTGGTCTCCTATACAGGCAACTCCTGACACTGACACAGCCTCTCCTTCTTCACCCAAACTTTAATAATGCTCAGGATATCTTTGCCACAATGTTGACCCGCCGCTCTAAAAGGTAGAATGCTCCTGGTAAATTCCTAGCTTTTGATTCCACTAACTCAAACATAGGGACAATAACTAATGGTACCATGCCATTGAGATTGGCTAGCCTCAATGACAGTGGTTATATGCTGCCGCCTGAAACAAAGTGCACTCGAGCCATCAGAAAGGCCAAGTCTGAACACTATCGGTCCTCACTCACTGCCTCATGGGGAACCCCAGAACCTTCTGGGATAACATTAAATAGTTAAATGGGAGTGGCACACTCCACCCACCCAGATCAACATTAATGGTGTGATCACTCAGACCCAGCCCTCATGGCCAACCACCTCAACACCCATTCACTGACCTTAGCCCTATCCTTCCTACAAATTTTTGACCCTCCTCCCAGCACCTGCCATAAATCTTTCTAGCCCCATTTTCTCCTCCTCACTGCAGCTTGCCCAAGAACTAGCCGCGACCTGTCACTGCCCTCAAGAGTAATAGTGCAGGCAGTGACACCCTGGATCCGTGTATCCTACAGCTGGTCTTAGACAGTCCTTACCCCGATCATGCCTCATCAACCACCTCTCTTTGCCTGGGGAAGGTTCCAACTGCCTGGAAAGTCACACTGTCAATTCCCTATCTTAAAGGTGTGAGGACTGTGGCTGGAAACCATCGACCAATCTCCATTCTCTCTCCTCTCCAAGGCCTCCTTGGAAAAAGTGGTAGCCTCTCAAATCTCTGACTACCTCTCCACCTACAATGTCCTATGTCCTGAGCAGCATGGCTTCCGAGTGGGCCACAGTACCAACACAGCCCTCCTAGAGTTCTCCAACTTTCTCCACTCCTCCTTAGACACTGGTTCTCTGGCTGGTGCGGTCTTCATTGACCTCTCTAAAGCTTTCGACACTGTCTCCCACCCCCTCCTTCTTGATGCCCCTAGTCTCTCTGGTTTTGCTGCTGGGCCTATCTCCTGGTGCACCAGTTATCTGTCTGACCGCTCACAGGGTGTAAAAATTAATGGGACCTACTCAGACATCTGTCCCATCTTTTCTGGGGTTCCCCAGGGCTCCATTCTGGGCCCCTTACTATTCTCCCTTTACCTTAACACCCTTCCACGGTCTTGCTTGGGGAACATTCTATTGTACGCTGATGATGCAGTCATCTTTGCCTCAAGTAGTAACCCTATTGCCCTCCAGGACTCGCTGCAGAAGTCCTTCACTGAAGCCGAGGGCTGGTTCAAGGAACATAGATTGGTGATAAATCTTAAAAAAACAAAAACCATGTTCTTCACTCATCCTCAAAACAAGTCCTGCAACTTCAAACTCCTCATTCACTCTGGGTCCTCTTTCCCACTCAAACAAGTTTGCTCCTATAAATACCTAGGGATCCATTTTGACCCCTCCCTCTCCTTCCATGGACACATCGCTGCCCTAGCCACTGCCACTAATATCCGATTGGGCATCTTACATCGGTATAAACACTGCCTCCCCCCGGAGGCTCTTCGACTCACAGTCACCTCCTCTATCCTGTCCCTAGTGGACTATGGACTACCGTGTAGTAGGTGCTGTGATCAGACCGCACCCATAAAATTGCACTACTCTGAATAAGGGCCTGCAGGTTAATTACTGGGGCACCTAGGCTGACACACATCTGTCTACTGTACACTAAAGCGCTGGTACTTGATCTTGACGAGCGCTCAAATATCTGACCTGTACCCTTACAAAAAGACCTCCTTTTGCTACCCCGCCAGGATTGACCACCATGCCGCTCTGTCCCACTAGTTCATACTCGGACCTCTGGGAAAACTTCTCTTGTTATCCCTAGAGCTAGAACCTCTCACGGCCAAAGAGCCTTTTGCGGAGCCCTCTCCTGGTTCAACACACTGCCCCTCCATCTCTGAAGCTCCAACTATATCGTGCTTCAAAACTTCCTCACGTACCACCTTATTAACACCCGATGCTGTAATTGCCATTAGTCAAAGCCGCACTCAATACTTATGACAAAGTTTACTACTAAGCTGCTAAGGACAACATAACTCTGGTATTGTTTGCATCAATCCTACCTGCACCAGCTTGTTTGTATCTATGTCTTAAGTTACTGTTATACTTATGTGTTGTACTGCTATACTGTGTATTTTCGTTTGTCTTACTGTGACAAGGTACCTTTGTAAATGAACCTATGGCTCAAAGGTTTTCCAAACTGCTGTTTAAATAAAAAAAAAATTGAATTTGTAGCCTTTCTACTACTTATGGACCCTGGGGTAGGGACCCCAGTGTAGATATGACTAGGTTAGCTGGGACACGGCACAGTGTGGGATGGCCCTTAATTGCAGTGGTGGGGGGAACTGGCATGTGGAGGTGTGTCCCTTAGCAGCTTCCGATGGAATAGCTGGTTGGGTGGGGGCAAAGGGAAGCAAATAAATTGGTAAATTAAAAATAGCTGAAAAACAATAAAAGGTCAACTTTTTTTATTAAAAACAGGTTTTTGTTTTTTTTTGCTAAAAGTGGCTAGTAAAATGTTGTCCCTCCCCACCACTCTATCATTTGTCTTTCTACACATTCAATACATAGAATGTTTGTTTGTTGTGGAATACAGGCATTTAAACATCTGCAGAATTCTACTGTTAGAATGTTCACTCCCAGCAGCCCGGTGGTGCTGAGGGTTGAGGTGCTGGATGCCACACCTCGCGCCATGCTGGCAACCCGAGTTCAGGAACAAGCCTGGGTTGTTGAGAGTCGGTGGGGGAGAGAGAGGATTAAGCATCTGTGGACTGCTCTCCTCCCTCTGAGGAGGGATCCAGGGAATGCCCGATGTAACAGCATCACCCAATGGAGACCAGAGGATGTGCGCACATCTGGGCACTACAGTAGGGGGAGCGGAGTTGCGGCACACGTAGTGATGTTGTTGCACACCCGAACTCTGGGGGAAGGGAGGACAGGGAAGCAACTAAAATAGAAAGACCCTGGCTTGTGGATGAGGCGTGGCACCTACATCCACCGGCCACACTCCAAATTCGGTGGCCTCCTCTCCTGGGCGACAGCCCAGCCCGATTTCAGATAGACGCCCTGGGCAGATGAGGGCAGCCCTGCCTCATGGGGCTTAGATCTTGGGGGATAGATGGGCTGATGCCAGGAAGCAGGAGGCCTCTCAGGCATGGAGGTAGAGTTGGGGGCACTGTAGGATGCCTGAGAGAGTTTCACAGAGCCAGTGAATAAACAGAGTTAAAAAAAAAAAGAATGTTCACTCCCTCACCCACAATAGGCCTTATATGGGGCCACAGCCTCAGTTTTATCTGTGGCAGCCTAGTCATTAGATATTGCCCTGGCAAGTTGGTGAGGATAGGAGGGGAATTTCTCATGGTCACTAAAGAAAAACTAGGAATTAAAACTGTGAATAGTACTTCACTTTTTTGTTTGTGTGCCTGAGGACGTATCATGAGAAGAAAACATTTTAATTATTTATTTTTTTAAATTTAAGAGTAATTTTACTTTGTATTGCCTCGTTGAAGGTTTTCAGTGAGTAAAGTTGGTAGCATTGTTTGCGATGGCAATCAGGTATGAGTGAAGTGCCTCATGTATTTTGTATGTGATTGGTCCACATTCCTAGTCCCTCTGCCTGAACTGGTTTCAGCGTATGCATTTCTTGGAATTAACATATGGGTCCCAGAACTTATTTAGTCAATTAGGTATCAGGACAGTTCCAACCCGTTTTAAAACTGTACATATAAGCATACAAAAGACACACCTCTAAACCATGTGTAAATCCTCCTGTGCATGGGCCATGTACCCTGCTTCAATCAAAGACGGGGCATCCAAGAAACCACGAGAACAGAGTGTGATGTTTACAATTTCCTCCACCGCCACCAATCAGGGTCAAAATTCACAATTCCATTTTTATATTCATAAGCATATTGTACATGGCCAAATATGTATAGAAAGAATACAGTGCAAAGAACATTTGTATAACATTTGTTATCTATGCAGTATTTAGCAAAAGGCAGATGTGTACAGACATTAAAGAAGTGGAATAGCACACAAAATACCGAGACTGAGGAAAGAGGGAATTCATTTTTTTGTCTTAAGTAACAACAGTTGGCTAGGCTAGTAAGACAAGCCATATGAGTTAGAGGAGGGATGTGAGTAGGTACCCAGACTCAGCCCCCTCTCCACCAATCAGAGCTCATACAGCAGGTGCTGTTTAGCTAATGGAGCTGTCATTCCGCAAGGCTAAAGGATTATCAACTAAGACAGATAAACGTCTTTTCTTCTTCATTGCTGGGAAAGCTAAATATGAGCTGTGTGTTGGTTCTAAATGAAATTATGAATGAGTTTTAATATTTTTGTTTTTTCTTATCACATTTGTCCTCCTGAAACATTCCCAGCCCTTACCTGTGCAGTCCTCCCCCCAGCCCACTCACCCACCATCTCCAGAACTTACCCCTTTTTCCCCAAGTCTAACCCATTGGGATGGGTTTGGAGGGGCTTTCCATTGCCCCTCTGAAGCAAGATCCAGTCAGATTCTCAGTGGTCAGTGCCAGGATGGTGTTGGGGGGGGGAGTCATCCTTCCTCCCACCCTGCAAGGGATTTTTCCTCCATGCTTCCATCCCTAGACATCAACATGCAATGGTACAGAGCATCTGTCAGTGTTCCATGCCCTTCTTGGCCTCTTGACTGCTTTGATACCCAGCCTCTGCATGGTGTCAGATGTACTGTGGGACATGCAATCTACTCCCTGAGAGGAGAGACGTCCCTCAGCCACTTAGTCCTCTCACCCCTAGCCAACCCCTGGATAACTCACTAGGAACTCATGCCCACTCCTGAATCTGGATCAAAAGCGTAACAGGCAGTAGTGCCACTGGTGTGCTACTGGGACACCTGAAATAATGAAGTTTAAGAAAAAATGTCAGATATTTGCCATGATTGATATGGCTTATTTATTTACATTTTATTTCATGGTAATGCTAAGTGATCAAGAACAGTCATTCATAATAATTACCCTGGGTACTAGAGTGGATGAGGTGTTGATATAAATTACTACAGGTTTGCAGAGCATTACCTGAAAGCTGACTCAGCTTGCACTTGAATGCAGTTACTTGTGCTATTCCCCCTTCTCACTGTCTGTAAACTGTGGTATTATTTTTTCCAGAACTGTGATCTTATACTTCCCGTTATATGCAGCTATTTCATTTGATGTACTGCTGATTGTACTGTTACTATATTCAATAAGCTCTTGTCTTCACCATATGTATTGTGATACTTTTTATGCCTCTCTACATTGTAATCTCCTGGGTCGTACCTGAAAATAGGCATTTTTTGTCTTACCTGGTTAATGAAAAGTAAATAAATAAATATAGTACTTATTAATCCCTGCTTAGTGTTTATGATGGGAAGGGGGGGTGACTTGATGATCCAAGAGTTTCTGCTGACCTTAAATTACATTCTAAAATGGTACAGTGAGCATAGTTGAAATCCAGCTGGCTCACTGATTTAGTCATGCCTCCATGACTATTGATTATCCCTGTTAAATTATCATTGAAACATTCCTTTAAAATTTAATGTACAACTGGGCTTTCAAATTTAAAATCTGAATCTCACTACCCCCTACATCCCAGGAGAGCCAGGACTGAGATAGAGGGATCCAGGGGTATAGGATATCAAGGAAAGGCTAAGGGAAAGGGGGCGCAGTGATCAATGTGAGGGAAGGGATACAGTGTATGAGGGAGGAGGGGAGGGCAGGACAGAGACCCTATGAATGCAGTTTCAAGACTCCAAAGGAAGGATACTGAGGGTGGGGGTGGTGTACAGACCACCATCTCAGGGGGATGACCTGGATAGAGAGTTGGCTGAACAGATTAAAAGGGTCTGTAGGAATGGGAATACAGTAGCAGTGGGGGGTTTCAACCTCCCTGGGGTGGACTGGAACACTCCAACCACCATGAGTGCAAAGGAGCACGTATTACTAGACGCATTTCAGGAGAGCTTCCTGGTGCAATTGGTCCATGACCCAACAAGGGTGAGAAGGACTCTGGACCTGGAATTAAAAAAAAGGGGAGACAGTAAGGGATCTGGGAGTGGAGGACCCCCTGACTGGGAATGATCACCACATGGGGTGGTTCACACTCAATATGGGCAGAGAAAAAGGAGGTACGGGTACCAGGGTGATTGATTTTAAGGGGCAGACTTTAAAAAGGTAGGGGAAATTTTGGTTGGTCATCTAGTGGGCATTCAAACATGCATGGATGCTAACCAAAAATGGGATATTATTAAAAAGGGACTAGCAGAGGCTACTGAGACTTGTACCAGGACACAGACAAAGAAGGGTAGGGCAAAGAAGCAAAGTTGGCTGACTCAGGAGGTCATGGAGGGTGGGGTGAGAGCAAGAGACATTCTCAAGACTCAAGAAATTGGAGGGACAAGGGGACAAGGAGGAGGAGAACTATGAAGAAGTCTCAGGAGGTTACCAGGCTAGTCAGGGTGGCCAAGGCATCCAGAGAGCTGAGACTGGCACAGGGAATTAAGGATGGAGAAAAGGACTTTGTCATATACATTGGTGAGAGAAGGAGAAACAAAGACCAGATTGTGAGGGATTAAGAAGGATGGGGTGGGTGGGAAGGGGGGGACTAGGCAGAGACACTGCATGATTACATCTGCTCTGTGTTCACCAGAGGAACTAGGGGAACAGACACCTCATGGGAGAGGTGGAGTGGGCAGGGGTGACTGATATCAGGATTACAGAGGACAGGGTTCTGGAAGGGACTAAGGATGCGCTGAGGGGTGGATACTTTGAGCACCTGGACCAAACGACATTCACCCTAGGGTGGCAAGGGGCCGTGCAGAGATCCTGGTGGGACCACTGGCAGACCTGTTTGATACATCTCTTTATACAAGATGCGTGCCACAGGATTGGAGTATGGCCCATCTGGTGCCCATTTATAAAAGTGGCCCCAAGGATGAACCAGGCAGCTACAGACCAGTGAGCCTCACTTCAATTGTGGGGAAGTTCATGGAGACAATCCTAAAAGAGAGAGAGGCTGGTGACCTTTTTGTAAGACAATGGTCTCCAAGACAGTTATCAACGTGGGTTTGTGTCAGGCAGATCCTGCCAGATGAACCTAGTTTGGTTCTACAACTTAGAGACCAAGGAACTGGACAAGGGCCATGCAGTAGATGTCCTTTATTTTTACTTCTGCAAGGCCTTTGATTCCATGGTGCATGGGAGGCTGGGAGGAATGCTGGAATATATATGGGTGGGAACACAAATGGTCAATTGGATCACCAAGTGGCTGAGGGGTAGGCAGCAAAGAGTAGTGGTGCTGGGGGAACTCTCATCACTGAGGGTTGCCGAAGGGTTCGGTACCGGGACTGGTGCTGTTTGGGATATTCCTAGCCAATATTTCACACGGGGTCTGGAGTAAGAGCAATCTGTTCGCAGACAATACCAAAATGGGAGTTGTGATAGATGAAATGGGGGGGGGTGAAGGGGACTGCAGGAAGACCTGACCAAACTAAAGGAGTGGTCAGAAACATGGCAGATGGGGTTTAATGCCAGGAAGTACAAGGAACCAGGGAAGGAAATATCAGCTGGGAGAGGTAGAGTTGGAATGCACTGTTGAGGAGAAGGATCTAGGCGTGCTTATTAAGTGGAGTATGAATGGCTCAGCTCAGTGCAGGAAGGAGGCTGCAAAGGCAAACAAGATGCTGAGGTGCATAGCAAGGGGAATCACCTCCAGGAACAGAGAGGTGATACTTCCCTTGTACAGGTCACTGGTCAGGCTGCACCTGAAATACTGTGTACAGTACTGGTGTCCATTCCTGAAGAAGGACATTAGATTGTTGCAAGGGGTGCAGTGTAGGGTAACAAAGATGATACAGGGACTTGAGGGACAATCCTATGAGGAGAGGATAGTAGAACTGAACAAGCACTCCCTGGAGGAGAGGAGGGATAGCGGGGATATGATTGAAACCTTTAAATACTTAAAGGGAATTAAAAATGACTAATACAGAAGAGATTTTTCAAATTAAAAGAGGGAGGGTCACGAGAGGGCATCAGCTGAGACTGGAGGGAGGAAGCTTCAGGAAGGATGTCAGGAGATACTTTTTCATGGAACAGGTGCTAGAACATGGAATACTCTGCCCAAGGAAGTGGTAATCTGTAGAACGATGGGGGTGGGACAGAGTGGGGGGGGTTGTTGTGAGGAGGTAAAGGAGGCTGGGACAGCTGCAATATGAAGGGCTAGCTGCACAATCGAGCAGATTCGATAGACCATGAGGCCTGTTTCTGCTGGCATTTTGTATGAGTCCACCCTTGAAATGCCACCCACCAGCAACTCTAACCCTGAACAAGTGTTCTGTATACAAAGTAGTCTGCAATTTCAAATGAAACCATCTCTTTTTATGTCAACAACAATCACAGCACTTGAATAAATACATATGTACATAAAACACATTTTCAGAGGGGTTAGTACAGTTATAAGCTTCGCACAGCAGGGGAATAATGCAACCCAAGGCACTGAATATACACTCCAGGTTGAAAAGGTACTCGTATAATTTCTTTTACCTTCTTAGCACCAGGAGTGTGCACTCAGCCTTTGTACCATCTCCCTGTATTGCACAGTGTTGTGTTTTATAAATTTAATAACATTGTAATTTAAGGCCACCTGGGACTCTAGGCCTATCAGATCCTCATTCACTATCATACTATGTTAATGCATTTCTGTATAAGCACACAATAACTGTATTAGTTTTATAAGGGTTTGTGTGGAAACAAGATACAGTGATTAAACTGAATACTGCAGTACTTTTTTTCCATAGGTAATTTTAGTTTTTTTTTTTCATTTTTCTACTCAGTCCCCAAGCCCTTGCATCCCCGAAGAGATGCATGCATGTGGAGGCAAGTGCACATCATGCCCTATGGGATGCCCCACCCTACTTGTCACTCCAGGACGGCCTATGCCTGCCACCAGACTTCCATTTGGCGATGGCAGGACTGCGGGTGGGCAACCCACCCACTGGGAGAGGAGAGCCAATGCTTAATCCTGCTCCCACCTCCCCCGTGCTAAAACCCCAATGACCCAAGGTCGTTCCTGAACCCAGGTCACTGGCATATCATGAGATAAGTTGTTCAGCGGCACAACCCTCAGAGCCATCAGGTCAGCCCTCAGCTCCACCAGGCTGGCCATTCTGCAGTACTTTAAAGACTGTGATACCTTGGGGAAGGAGCCAGCACTGCAAAATCAGTTCAGATCACTAGCTTTCTAGCTGCATCTAATCTCAGGTAATGAATGTCTTGTTTTGCTCTTTGCTTGCAGGAGGAGATTTTTCCAAGCGCTGATGCACAATGGCATGGTCTGATGTATCAGAAGAAGTCCTCTTTCTCTCCTTTGTGTACAAAGAGATGTTGATGGTTTCTGCCTTGTAATGTCTGTAAATACTTGTCTAGTATTTTTTTATTGCTGTGCTGCACCCTATGCTTTGTAGTGCCTTTAAAAAAATCCCAAGATTTTCTACAATGTACAGATGTATATTTTCAATAAACATAGCTGAAAGCAACTGCTGGTGTTGTTCCTAATTAGTTTACTGGGTCTCATGCAGAAATGTAATGTTTTTTTAGAGCGATCAATAATGTAGTCTGTTTTAGTGCCTAATGGAAATAAAGGGGTTGATCCGCTGGATGCGAGTCTGACCTTCATGCCCCAAGTGACATGGATCCATTATAAATTGATAAATCAGTCAAGAAAAGTAAGTGCATTTTGTTAGGAAAATACTGAAAGTATACAAAGACATCTCCAAGTTTTAAACTTGTTTTTCCAGCTGGTGGTCTGTCTTTATTTACTCTGATATTTCTTTGCTTGACAGTTTGTTCATTCACGTTAGTGCTATTATAGTGGAATCTCATAAGAACATACAATTAGACTTCATAGACAGGCAGTCCATTCCACTGCCATCTTGGCAAAGATACCCATCATGTAATTAAGCAAGAAGGCATGACAGGACGTGAGTTACTGGGGAATTTATTTGCTACTCATGTGGTGTATCATGAGGCAGTTGAGTGACTTGACTTCATGAGAGGTAGCTGATCCTGCAATTTCCAACATCCTGGAGTGCGTTATTGTGATTATGCAATGGACCCATGTGTAAATAAATTTTAAAATGTGTTTGATTTTGTTTTGTTTTGCTTTCACTGAGTGTTCATTCTGAGCTATCAGTTTTTGTAGCATTTACCAATGGTTAAAGAGCACAGATGACCAATCAGGTTACAGAATTATTTTTTTCCATTGTACAATTTTCTTTAACTATGTGATGCTTTTGTACTGTGTCAGTTGTTCTCACCAGCAAATCTTTGGCAGTGTTTTGCTGCCAACATCGAGACCTTCATCATAGAGCAGGTGCTGTAAGTGATACCCTATGGCTCTGTTACTCATGTCCTTCCTTCTTATGCATTCACCTGGATATGACTTACCTATGTTGACACTGGGCAGTTCTGTCCTTCAAATCTTCTCAAGTGGAACACATAGAAGATTGATTAATAAGCTTGGTAGGCCATGGGCTGGGTCAGAAGTTGGTCAACTGGGTGGCAAACTGGTTGACCGGCAGAAAACAGAGAGTGGTGGTAAACAGTATACAGTCAGAAGAAATGCAGGTCACAAGTGTGGTACCTCAGGGATCAGTCCTGGGGCCAGTCCTCTTCAATATCTTCATCAGTGACATTGCAGATGGACTGGAGGGTAAGGTTTGTTTGTTTGCAGATGACATCAAGATCTGCAACAGAGTAGATGATCCAGATGGGCAGAATGAAAAGAGATCTGGATAAGCTGGCAAAATGGTTGCAAGAGTGGCAACTGGGGTTTAACACAAGGAAGTGCAAGATCATTCACATAGGGAAGAGAAATCATGAAGCCATCTATAGGCTGGGAGGAGAGTTGATAGCAGTCACAAGGGAAGACAGAGACTTGGGCATCATCATCATCACAGATGACCTGAAATCATCCAAGCAGACCACTAAAATAATAGGTAAGGCTGGGGGATGTTGGGGTGTATTAATAGGGGTATCACAAGTCATAAGAGGGTGGTAATAATCCCTCTTTACAAGACACTGGTCAGGCCCCATCTGGAGTACTGCATGCAGTACGAGAGGACACACCTTCACAAGGGCATTAACCAAATTGAGGCAGTCAGAGAAGGGCAACAAAAATGGTGCAAGGGACTGCATCAGAAAACATATGAGGACAGATTAACAGAGCTCAGTATGTAGCCTAGTAGCCAAGGAGGAAGAGAGAGAGAGAGGTGATATGATCGAAACATTCAAACACCTTAGGGGCATTAACAAGGTGAAAGAGTCTAACATGTTTCAATATATGAAAAATAGCAGGACAAGAGGACACAGCATGAGATTAAAGGAGGCCGATTAAGGGTAAATGAGGAAGTTCTTTTCACAGAAAGGGTGGTGGATGCATGGAATGGCTACCTCAGGAAAGTGGTAGATGATTACAGTGCAGGGCTTCAAACAGGCATGGGATAGGCATAAAGGGAGCAATGCAGATGAGTATGAATAGATGGGCCATTGACAGTGCAAGGTCTGATGGCACTTTCATAAGATAAAAAAAGAAATGGGCAGACTGGATGGGCTTTGCAGTCCTTATCTGCTGTCAACTTCTATGTTTCTCTGTTTCTATGAATATATTAGACTGGTATAGGCAGGTGTGCCTTAATCAGCAGTACCACTATATCTGCATGAAGCTACATCCACCATACACAAGATATTACAGGAAAACAGCCTCTCTTTATTAACTGTTTACAAGGGTTTGTCCTGTACAATGCAGGACGCTTTTAAAATACTCTGTACATTCAATTGTCTTTTGCATAAGGCTCTAATATGTTATTCTGTTTCAAAATACTTCTTTCGCTGCATACATCTGCGACTGTCATGGTGTTCATATATGTCATATTTACAGCAGCTCTGGGTCCAGTTAAGAAACAAGCACTGGTCAGGCCACTGATGTTGAGTTGCATGTTTTTAAAATACAAATGCAGATGCCTTACCATGGCATCAATAAGGAGCAGTGCTGCTGACGTTTATAGGGTGGATGTTCAGAGTGGAGCACAATGCGCTACCAATAATATCTGGATGCTGCTGTACTGAGCGGCTTAAACTGGAGAATACAAAGATACAGTACTCATAGATATATACAAAAACTACTTTATTACATGTTCAAAAAGACATATCAGCAAGGATATTATCCCAGCACTTTGAGATCACACTGCCTCTTCATCAGAGGGCTCGAAGTGCCAGGATATTACTCTCGCTGTTATGTCTTCTAGAACACTTAGTAGTTTTTGCATTTATCTGTAAGAACTTTGTGTTTTCCACTCCAGTGGATGTTCAGGATGACTGGAGCTCAACACTGCCGCTTCAGCAGTACCAGTGCTGCTGGTGTCTGTTGGAGTAGGTGTAGTGAAAGAAGAGCTAGATCAGAGCTTCAAGTCATTTGACTTGACCTCCCTTGCTTTTGTACTCTCACCTACAAAACTGAGTAGACCCCACCACAAAAAAGATGTTGCCTCTCAGCTGGGAAATCCTGAGTAAAGTGTTTTAAAAATGTCAGGAGACAACTGCGGACTTTCATGTAACTCCCAGTGATGGAAAAAGCATTGGTGTCAGAACTAAAAATCCTATAGTGGCAGTTGTGAGTTTCAAGCCCAAATGTGTTGGGTCCGAAATAAATTCATCCCCAAAATCAATGTTTTAGAAATTATCAGAAACTTCTCAGAAGCTGAAAAAAGGTCCCAAAATGGTTGTTTTACAGGATACGCAAGGTTCTAAATGTATCTGAACTGGTTCTCCCATCCTTACTGTGAACTTGATCAAGTTATTTAGTTCTTGAGGAGGAAGCGTGCAATCCCTGCTGACTTTCATAAGGGTAGAATTGGCACTTACTGTAAAGCCAGGCAGCTTCTCAACCAGCCTCCCAGCTTGTTATAATGGCATGGGGTCATAATGTCGCAAGACATTATGCCACATGGTAAAATTGTGCTGCCAGTACAGCGCAAATTCTTCCTTGCTGCATAAGTCTTTTTTTTATGAGGGGCTCTGCCCCCCCCGACCCTCCCCAATAAGGATTCTCAAGTCCAGGAGGGGTGGGGTTCAACTAGAAACTGCACAAAACATGAAAAAATAAATGTTTCTGGGACTGGAATTCAAACCCAGTCCCAGAAGTAATGCTGGGTTCCTTGCTGCAATGGCTTAGTCCATTGAGCCATGGTAGCTACTCAGTGGAACCCCATCTCCTGCAGAGATCTTATCCTCTGCCTGGGATAATGCGAGTGGTGCAATACCATGTACAGCAGCATTAGCGGTATTGTACCATTTGCTTTCAACTACGGCACTATTCCGAGTTAGCTGTAATGTCGTACACTATTCAGTGTATGACATTATGACCCAGAAGGTGTTATAATTATAGCTGAACAAATCACTTCCAAAAAAAAACGCATCTCTACCATTTACCTTTACCACCAAACACACATCCCACATGCAACATTCTCCTGCTTTCATTCACCTCCACACACAACACCTGCCAGCACCCATGAACATGTGTTCCTGTCTGAAAGACCTATATCTACCCATATAACACTGTCCTGCACCCATACACAGACACGTAACATTTAGCTGCACCCATGCATACAGTAGTTGTACTACTGCTCTGCACTCTGCAGACCCATAAACAGATGTTCCCCTCAGCTGCACTTGTACCAATGTCTGGCACCCATATACAGAAATGTACCATTCATTTACATGAATACACACATTTGTACCACTGTCCTGCACCTGTACACAGAGACAAAGGGAAGGTGAGCAGCGTTTCTATTTGAAAAAAGAACAAAAGAAAAAAGTAAGTATAATTTAAGCCACTGGTTCAAGCCACTCTTTAGAAAATGTTAAGTTTGCTAAAATAATTCTGTTGTCAAGGTTAATTGCTTAGTTTGTGTTACAAAACAACTGTTGAACAGGTGTGCCCCTCATTTGTACTCAGAGCAACAGTCTTTGTTAACGAGAAAAAGAAGACAAAGGAGAAGATTGTATAGTTAAGGAAGGGGTGTGACTGTATGAAGAAGGGTCAAGAAAAGGCAGACATCTTGAACAAATGAGACTACCCAGCTGCTCGATGTCATCCCTACCTGTACTTTTGCTCATATGTAAATATGTGCTAATTTTTGCATTTTTTTAGAGTATACTCCCTTGCTTAGCTGTGTAATGCTGTTTCAGCTATTACCTGACAGTGCTTTAATGTGAATATGTGTAGATATGTGCAAACTTTTGTTATTTCTGTTGCATTTTCCTTCCTGCTTAATTTGTACTATTGCTGTGTATCTGACCGCTGTAGATGTGTCCAGTGTATCCTGTATTTTTTCTAGTTTTGACAGCCTGACTTGTACCCTGCTGGGTTGTGCCTGAAAATAAGAATTTCCATGTCTAGTGTACCCACCTGGTTATCAAAAACAAATAAATACTGTAAATAAATAAGTACGGCTCAGTATTCACAGTAGAAGGGAAGGGGGAGGAACCGTGAAAATGTTCCAGGAGCTTTGATGGGAGGGAAATGTACACCAGTCATTTTCTGAGGAGAAAGTCTGGAAAGCACTCACCAACCTGAAGGTAGACAAAGCTAAGAGGTCAGATGGGGTACATCCAAGGGTGCTCAGGGAGCTCAGGGAGGTACAGGTTGCACCATTGACTGACCTGTTTAACAGATCACTGGAAGCAGACAGAGTATATCCAAGGGTGCTCAGGGAGGTACAGGCTGCACCTCTGACTGACCTATTTAATAAGTCACTGTAGACTAGCATGGTTCTGGGGGACTGGAGAAGGCAGAGTGCCACTTCACAAAAGGGGTAGTAGGGATGATGCGGGCAATAATAGGCCCGTCATCCTGACTTCGGTGGTGGATAAATTAAGGGAAAAACTACTAAAGGAAATGACTGTAGAATATCTTGTATCCAGTGGATTACAGGATCTAAGGCAACAAGGTTTCATGGGGGGAAGACCATGCCAAAGAAATATGATCAATTTATTTCATTGGGTGACTGAGAGATTGGATCAGGGTGGGACGGTGAATGTAACTTATCTGAATTTCAGCAAGGTTTTCAACATCATTCCAAAGAGGAGACTGCTAAGCAAGTTGTGGAACTTGGGTGTGGGTGTTAAGGTGGTAACCCGGTTAAAAAACGAATTTGGGGACAGGACACAGAGGGCTGTGGTAAATGGACTTCGCACCGACAATGGAAGGGTGACCACCTGGGTACCTCTGGGATCAATGCTGGGACCTGTCCTCTTCCATTTCTTTATAAGTGATGTAATGGAAGAACTGGCTAGAAAGATCTGACACTTTGCAGATGACACCAAGAACTGCAACAGAGTGGACACTTTGGAGGGAGTGAAAAGGATAGGTAGGGATATGAAAAGAGTGGAGGAGTGGTCAAGGGTATAGCAGCTGGGTTTCAATACAAAACAGATTTGCATCATAATGCACTTAGGATATAGAAACCTGGGTGCGTAGTACAAAATGAGTGAAGGTGATACTGCCAAAGACCAAGCAATAAGGTAATCATATCAAATGGCAGTAGTAAGGAGTTCGTATAACTCATCAAATGTTATTTCTAGTGACGTGGATATGATGTTCTATCCACACGTCTGCCAGTGTCCTTTCCCTTTAAGAGCTTGTTGAAAAGTCTTCACGCTAGCTCCTCCCACTCACCCAGGTGGTAACACCCTTGGCTCCACGCTATGATGCCAGATCTTCCTTTCTGTTAGAAGAAGTAGGTTCCCTTTTTACTGATCTTGCATTGAGTAGGCACTAGTGCTAAAATCTATAGATTTGCTTCCAACCTTCTAACTCTTATGAGTTTTTGTCTTTGACTCAAACTTTGATTGTGACCGTGATGAGCGATAAGTCTGTTCCTGGGTTCTACTGACACCCACACAGGCAGAAGATGTCCTGAACTAAGACTGCATGACAAGTGCATCTACTGCCTGGGGTAGGGGCATGATCCTCAGGCCTGCGACTTTTGTCGCTCATTCCATCTGACAGTTCTGAAGGACCTTCTCGCTCGACATAATCTGGGCCACCTGGGCCAATGGAACCTGCCAGTCAAATCTAAGGATGCCAGTTGGGTGGTCCCCATGGCTGCGAGGATTGCCGAACAGCTTGCAGCCTTTGAAGAGGAGGTGGCCCAGGACACGTCCCTCTCCTCTTTGGCATCTGCCTTTGTACTGCTCCATCTGGGATCCACTTTCATGGGATCCTTTAAGGATTTGTGGCAATCTCTGCCAACCCTTGGTCAGAGACCCTCTAGGCACAAAATCAAAATCCAAGAAGGAGTCCAAAAAAGAAAAGTAGAGGACCCATTTGTGGGATCATGAGTGCTCTCAGTCGAGAGCTTTGGATTCCCACACTTCTCCAGATCCTACGTAGATCAAATCCATGGCCTTGCCCGCCATCTCCACAGTGACCCCATTGGGGCCAGTTGGCAGAGACACTTGTTGAGGCTCCGGCGAGATTTTTGAACCGACCAACCAGTTGTTGACTGTAGAGGCTGACACTTCCTTACCCAGGACTCCAGTCTTAACTCAGATCGTTGGAGGGACAGATCAGACCGCTGACCCGCCACTTCTGGTCCCAGACCCAGAGGAGCCTGGGCATTCCCCAAATCTGTCTGAGCCCTGCCACCGGCCAGCCCCAGTGATCAAGGTCAAGTTCTTCATCCTGTGGGTGAAGTGGTTCCTGCCAACATAGGTGCTCCTTCTCATGGCACCACAGGAAATGGCACTGCTGCTATCCTTCATTCTTATTCTCCTAGCGTGAGGAGAGGCTTCAGCACATGATGCTACAATGATCTTAGGTGGCAACAACTGTTGCTTACCGGTGTCAAGTTGACTCTGGCTCCTACTCTGGTCATCACCTGGTTGTCACCTGAAAGGCCAAATCCACCGCTGTCTATGAAGTCAACCAAAACAGCCAGGGGTTGGGTGAACCCAGCATCTCTGCTGATCTTGTACACAGTCAATGACCCACACTCTGACCAAGGAGTATCAGTCATCTAAGGGGAATCCCCATTGGCTCTTGGTCACCGTCACCCCTGACTCAGGTGATTGAACACTCTTTGATGACTCTTCGGAGTCTGAGAGTTCCTCCTGGCACTCCTGTCCAGTCCACATGGAGTCCATGGAGGATCTCTCAATGGACAAAGGCCTGTTATCCTTCATGGGCTTTCTTTGTTTGATTTCTGAGTCGACAGGTACAAAAATGGACCCTGTCCAGAAGTGGGCTCATTCTCTGTTGTTCTCTGTTGACCAAGATCCTTGACCAGGGAGACACTCCTACATAGGCTTTCCCATTGACATAAGCCATCCATGGCCCTGTCCTAGAGCTTTGGTAGCACCCAGCTTCCTGTCCTGCACCTTATTTATTTATTTATTTGCTTTTGTTAACTGGGTAAGCACAACTTCAGCATGGATAACCCGCTAGTATGCGGTATCTACAGGTTCCCTTTCGGGATTCATAGAACACATCTTGGTCAAGGGATTAGTGGCATATTCTGTTTTTAAGTTCTGTGGCAACACCAGGGATGTTGACAAGCTGCCTGACAAGGTGTCCAAGAAGTTGGACCATGCAGCAAATAAAAGTCTATGCTGCCACCTCGCTTGGTCTGCCACACGAGTTAAGTCCTCTTCTCCCATGCTCTGCTTGGCACCTTGGATGAGGTGCTTCCTCCTCTGCCAGCAGACTTTCAGACCACAGTTAAACAGGTTCGGGACCAGAGCTGGGCTGTAGCCAAACAACAACTGCAGACAATCAGGAACATGGGGGACTCTTGTGCCTGCTCCATGGTGGACTCAATGGGCATGTGCTGCAGGACTTGGCTGAGGATCTCAACCTTCATAGCAGACACTCAGCACAAGCTGGCAGATGCCCCATTCCTGGGCACTGACTTGTTCTGGCCCGGGATCGATGGTCACCTTACTCAAATTGAGAAGTCCAGTATCACATTGGACTCCATGACATTTGCCCAAAATGACCATAAGAGCTATAGGCAGCAGCAGAGGAGGAACTCCTTTCAGTCCAGCTCCACTCCTGTGGCCAAATCAGCCCAGCCTCCCAGCTGGGCAGCAGTCCCAGGCCTGGTGACCTTGGCACAAGTTGGTGGCCTTGGTCATCCACAAGCCTGGAGGGAGAGGCTCCAGTGGCACCTCAGCCAGGCTCTCCTCCACCTCCAAGCCTGCCCAGTGACAGGATGATGGGTGCCTCCCTCATGCCTATCACATCACCCCTGGGTTCTCCTGTGGGGGGGCCAGCTCTGCCACTTACTTTTCACCTGGTCCACTGTCACAACAGACAGGTGGGTTCTTGAAGTGGTGGAACAGGGTCTGCCTCTAGAATTATAGCAGTACCCTCCTTGCCAAGCCCACATCCCTGAGGAGAACTTGGTTTCTGCAGACACACTTTCAGCTGACATAGCCCAGCTCCTCTGCAAGGAGTTTGTGGTTCCTGTCGTGGATCCTCTGAAACACATGGGGTTTGTCTCCAGGTACTTCCTAGTGCCAAAGCGGATGGGGTCTGGTACCCCATTCTAGAGCTGCATGACATGAACGAGTTCCTCAGGTCATGCACCTTCAGGATGGTAACTCTGTCACAGATTATACCATCTCTAGAATTAAACATGTGATTTTGCTTCCTGGATCTCTAGGACATGTTCTTCCATGTCCCGATCCATCCCCCTTATCAAAGGTTCCTCCACTTCTGAGCAGAGGGAACCCTCTACAAGTTCCAGGCCATGCCATTCGGCCTCTTCTCAGCCTCCAGGGTCTTAACCAAGTGTATTGCAGTAGGTGCAGCTTACTTGAGGCACTAAGGGGTGAGAATGCAAAGCTGAGACTGTTTCATGCCCAGTCCCTCAGCAGCAAATGCTGCAGGGGATGCCTCCTCAATTTCCTGGATCCCAGGCCTCTTCTGTGCCTTCCCTTCAATTCTCTTGATCCACAAGGTGCTGTCCAAGGCCAGGAGAGACAAGGTGTGGGTGAATCTGCTGGCTCTGGACTTTCTGCACCAGTTCTGGTACCCCAAGCTCCTCAGCCTCAGCAGCAGGCTCCTGAGGTATCCTCCCTTATGCCTGGACCTGTTTTCTATTGAACAAAGGAAGGTCTGCCATCCAGACCTTCAATTCTTGCACCTGACAGCCTGGTTCATGAGCAGCTAGAATTCCAGGCTTTGGGTCTCTCTAAGGATGTCCCTCACTATTGTAGAGGCATCCCAGAAGGAGTCGACCAAGAAAAGCTATGCCTTCAAATAGAAGAGATTCTCCATTTGGTGTCAGGGCAAGGGGTTGGAACCTTTATCCTGTCCTGTGGCTAGCATCCTTGACTACCTATGGCCCCTCTCTCAGTTGGGTCTTTGGTCAATGACCCTCAAGGTGCACCTGGCAGCCATCTCTGCATACTGGGTGTGGTCCGATCAGCAGTCGATGGTACAGGAGAAGGTGGTCTGGTACTTCTGCAAGGGTCTTGACCACATTTCCCCTCCATTTTGTGAACTACCACCATGGGACTCTTTGCTGGTTTTGGCAAAGCTCATGGGCAAGCCATTCAAACTTATGCACAGCTGTGAGATGTCCAGGCACTTTTGGTGGAGTCTTCTTACTTGGTCTTTCAAAAGGATGAGGTTGTCCTGTGCCCCAACCTGAAGTTCCTCCCAAAGGCTGTGTCTGAGTTTCAGCTTAACCAGGTGATTAATTTCTCAGTGTACTACACCAGTCACAACTAGGAGGCTGAGCACAGGCTCCATACTTTGGACCAGCAGCAAGTACTTGCTTGTTATAAGGAGCGTAGAGCTGGCATTCAGGGAGAGGTTCACCAGCTATTTGTCACCTATGCTGAAGCTGCACATGGCAGACCTGCAGCCAAGAAGATGTTTGGCAGGTGGATTGTATCCTGCATTGATCTCTGCTATAGGTTGGTGGGTAGGGAGCCTCCCAGAGGGCTAAGGGCTCATTCCACCTGCCATACCACTACTTCAGTAGCTGCTTCCAGAGATGTCACTGTCCAGGAAATCTTATGCTGCTTTTGGGGCCTCATTTGTCCAATCTGTTTCCTAAATAGGGGTGTGCGCCTTGCCTCCCTCCTCCCAGAGCACTGCTAGGAGTCTACCAGATGTGTTGATAGGATATGATATCCACGTCCCTAGAAAAACAGGTTAATCACCTGTAACAGTAGTTCTAGGAGTGGTATATGAGTTTAGCCACACAGACCCACCTCGCCTCCCCTGACTTTGGTGCAAAAACTCTGCTTCCAGTGGGCAAGATCTGGCATCATGGGGCACAGTCAAGAGAGTTACCACCCGGGTTGGTGGGAGAAGCCAGCTTGAAGGCATTCCAGTAAGCTCTTAAAGGGAAAGGACACTGCTAGACATGTTGATGAACATCATATACCACTCCTAGAACTATTGTTACAGGCGAATAATCTGTTTATTTCAGCCCATTGGTGCACACCACACCATTTGACAGGGGGGTATGGCTGTGTCATTACCAATGGAGAAGCAGCTTCTGGTATAAACTCTGACCCCTAGGTACATGCCTGGAAGTCCCACATTCATCCCAAGAAATGACATCCCACCATCATGATCCTGGAGGTCATCACCGCCCATGACCCTAGAAGTCAACATTAACCCTATGACCTGAGAGGTTCACATCCATCCAACTCCATGACCCAAAAAGTCAACATCCCCCTAACCCTAAAGGTCCACATTCCACCACTCTAAGACCCTAGGAGTCACCTCCCCCCTGACCATAGAGGCCCACATAACCCCCAACCATAGAGGTCTGCTTCCCCCTCATGACCCTAGCTGCCCACATCTCTCTCCCCTGTGACCCTAGAGGACAACATCTCCCTCCGAGAACATCATCCTACACACCCTGACTAGAGACTGCCTTAGCCATGCGCCTGTCCTCTCACTCCTGCCTGAATGTTCCTTCTGGTCATCAGTTCCTGTATGCCAGAATGCTAACTCACTTCATCGCACTCTATCAGTCTCTTCAGGCTTGGCAGTGTTTGGATATGGGAAAATTGAGTGTGTTGCTCTAAGCAACCATGGATGAATACAAGCAGCAGAGCCACAGTGTACATAAAATCACCAAAGTTTTTGCACAGAGTGCAGGGTTCAGTTTTGTGTAAGTGTTGTATGGTGTAACAGCATGTTAGTAATGAAAGATTAGGGAACATGCTCAATGGTTGTGGAAAATGTCTATTTTCAGGTACGACCCTAAGAGATTACAGCAGGGGTGCAATACTCAAGATGATTATGTGATATCAATAGCACACAAGGTGCAACTTACAAATAATAAACCATGAAGTAGAGCCAGCCCAGTGGTGCTGAGGATCTGGATGCCACACCTTGTGCACACTGGCAACCTGGGTTCATGAACAAGCTTAGGTCATTGGGTATTGGCAGGGGCAGGCGAGGATTAAGAGTCCAGAGGACTGTTCTCCTGTCCTGAGGGTGGGTGGGTTGTGTCTCCTGCTGTATGGGAACTCCCGGTGGAGACTGGGGCATCATAATTTGTGGGAGCACCATTGTAGGGTGGAAGCTGTGGTGGATGTCCTGAGGATGGATGTGGAAGCATGCCCATTGTGCATTAGATGTCAAGGCATATACATGCCTCTGGGGGACTAGAAAAATCAACCCTGGCACCTGGGTAGGTGAAGACAGGGCTACAGACGGCATCCCACTCTCACTGCTGGACCCATCAGGGTTGACCTCCTGCTCCTCTCCTCACTTCAGCATCCCACTAGATTCTCAGAAAGAGCCATAGGAGTTTATGGCCCCACCTCAGGAGGGGGGGGTTGAGAGCCAGGAGGTCGACTTTGCCGGGTGAGGTTGCAGGAGTATCCTGGGACTGAGGTATGGCCGGTGTAAGTATCAGGCTGAGAAAGATAACATGCCGGTCCCGAGCCCTTGCTGGAAAGAGACCTATAGGGCCAGATAGGAGGGAGCATAAAGAAAGTTTACCAAAAAAGTAAACCCTGAAGTTAAATAACAAGCATGGAGTGTAAAGCCTGAGATTCCTTCAGAAGAATACATGTAGGGATTAATAACCTTCATAGGAATGAAATATACAAACTGCATATGCCATGAAAAAGAACAAATCCATAATACAGAAGTCCAAACAAGAATCTTTTTTTTTTCTTGTGGTTCAGCAAACTATGGAAAGCTTTTAGCCCTCACAACTGGCAAACAACATGGAAGGAGTTATCAGAATGTTGAATTCTGCAAAAAAGCTTATCTCACACTGACACACACACACACACACACACACACACACACACACACACACACACACACACAGGTATCTCCTAGCCAATTCTGTCTATGAGAATGAGTCATCTCAAGTGGTATATACAGTGTGAGTTTTGCCCCATCCCTCTCTCTCTCCCCCCTCTTGCAGGTCAGGATTCAAGAAGTCAGCAGAGGTGATGCAATCCCATAATTTTCCTCACTTTCCCCCTTTCTCAGGTCAGCAAAGGTGTTGCAGTCCCATCATGTCACTCTCTATCTCCCTCACTCTGATCATGGCTCTAGAGGTCAGGAGAGGTGAGGTCCATCTCACAAGTGGAAAATATTGTTTCCCTCAGTTTTTACGTCCCAATAAGGAATGCACTCGTCTCACATAAATAACACCTCTTCTAGCCAAAGGTCAAGTCTGTGCAATGAGGACCACCTGCCACATGCAACCACCCCTTCCCCTTTGTAACGAAAAGCCTTTGATACATTGGATTATAGGAATATAGAACAGCTGTATATTTGTAGGTACAGAGCAGATCTTCAGAAAATTCAAGGAGTCTGCAAGTGAAGGGGACCAGGAAAGGTATAAAGAAAAACAGAAGGAAACAGGCAAAGAAATCAGGAAGGCTAAAGCTAAAACAGAACTAAACATAGCACAGGGAGTAAAAAGGGGGGACAAAACCATTTTTAGATACTGTATATCAGGGAGTATAGAAGAAATGGAAGAAGAATTGTAAGACTTACAAAAGAAGGAGGAACTAATGGAGGAGGACAATGAAAAGGCAGAGGTCCTAAATAAGTACTTCTGCTCGTTTTTTACGTAGGAACAAGAAGGGCATGGACCTACTCGAAGGAAAAAAGAACTCCCAAGATCAGGGATAGATACGAGTCCCTTCACAGAAGATCAAGTGCTAAAGGGACTAAACAAGCTAAAGGTAGATAAGGCCATGGGTCCGGACAGGATACACCCAAGAATATTGAAGGAACTAGCACAAGAACTGGTGGCATCTCCGGCAGATCTATTCACCAGGTACCTGAGAAGTGGGGTCATTCCAGTGGACTGGAAGTGGGAAACTGTTGTCCCTCTCTCTATAAGTCAGGAAGCAAGGCAGAGGCAGGAAACTACTGGCCTGTCAGCCTCACGTCAATGGTGGGCAAACTGATGGAGTCACTACTCAAGAAAAGAATACTGGAGTTTCTGGAAAAAGCGAGCAGTAGGATGAAAAGCAGCATGGCTTTACAGCAGGCAGATCATGCCTAACAAACCAGATAGAATTCTTCAGTTGGGTCACCAGGACAGTGGACTAGGGGGTGCACTGGATATAGCCTACCTGGACTTCAGTAAAGCATTCGACTCTGTCCCACACAGAGGGCTGATAAACTGGAAAGCATGGGTGTAGGACAGAGGGTGGTAAACTTGTTAAGAAACTGTCTGAGTGAGAGGACACAGAGGGTGCAGGTAAACAGTGTCTTATCTAAGGAGAGAGGTGACCAGAGGAATGAACCAGTGGTCAGGGTTGGGACCTCTCCTCCTCAATGTTTTCATTAGTGACATAGTGGATGGGCTGGAAGGAAAGATATGTCTGTTTGCAGACAACACAAAGATTAGCAACAAGTTAGAGAGCCATGCGGGTGTAAAGAGAGAATGGAAATGGACCTAGAGGAGTTGGAAGCATGGTCAAGAACATGGCAAGTAAAATTCAATGCAAAAAAGTGTAAAATACGCACATAGAAAAAGGCAACCTAACAATGGATTACTACAGAGAGGGAGAAAACTGGCAACAACCAAACAAGAAAGGGACCTGGGTGTCATTATATCAGAAGACCTGAAAGTATCAAAACAGTGTGAAAAGGTGACGCTTGAAGGCTAGCGGTATTTAATCATTGAAATATTTCACTAGGAAAGGCACACTGAAAAAAAGATGCTTGTCTCCCAGTGCGACCTTGTGAGGCGGTACAAGAGCAGAGCAGCTGAGTACATTGATACATGGAATTCAGTTACTCATTGGAACATGAAGTAGGAGTAACGACTTGCATACATTAAAAATATGGAAATTTGGAGTTGCACATTGATACATGGAGTGAGTATCATGTTGTACAGGGAATTACAAATGACATGGGTGTAAATTTGGGTTACATACATGGGTGGAAGCTACATCAAAAAGTGATACAACATGGATTGGGTTTACACAATACTATGTTGTCAGCCATGGTAGAACATGGAATTAAATTACAAACTGGATTATGTTTACACAATACAATGTTGTCAGCTACTAGTCTACAGGTAACATGTTAGACAGAGAGACAAAGTTAGAAGTTCAGTAGGGGGTAAGTGTGGAAGTTGGTGGATATATGCATTAATTTTTAGTGATAGTTAAAGCCACTGGTCAAGCCACATGGGATCTAGGATGGGGCTGTGGGGGGATGGGGTTGGGCAAGTGGAAGGGGAGGAGGAGGAGGTCAGATACATGAGCAATTTACCACGTAGAAGTTTGTCAGAGCTGAGAATATGGAATGCCTAGAGGAGGAGTGGATGAATTTGGACTGGCAGGTCATTCCAGAGCTTCAAGAGGTGGTAGGAGAAGGCTGATTGGCCTGCAGTGGTCAAGTGGTGAGGGATTGCCAACAGTTGGGAGTCAGTAGATCTAAGGGCATGAGGGGGGGTTGGGGTAGAAGATAGGGAGGAGGCGACATAGGGGTGGAAGGGACCCAAGCTAGAGGTTAGAAGCAAATTTTGCACTATGGAGTAGGCACCGGCTGTCAAGGGAGGGGAAGGCCAGAGAATGGTAAAGTTCACAGTGGTGGGTGCGAGGGGGAGCATCAAGGGAAAAACAACAGAAAGCATTGAAGAGGTGGTCCAGTCTGGATAAGGTAGGCTTGAGAGTGGCACTGTAGACTACATCTTATTAGTCAAAGGTAGGTAATATCATTTTCTGCAGAATTTCGTTTCTCACTAGTAGCGGGAGGCTGCTGTAGTTCCTGTAGAAATCACCAAGCTTTGGGCACGGTTTTTTTCAGGATAGCATCCACATGGGCAGAGAAGGATAGGTGTCGGTCAAGCCAGACACCTAGGTACCTAAAAGTTGTCACGTCCTCAAGGACTGTCCCGTCAAGGGTGTGGAAGTTCGGGGGTGCGGTAAGCCTGGATAATTTTTGCCTCAAGCTGAATGTCATGGCGACAGTCTTCTTGGCATTAAGGGATAGTTGGTGGGAGCTAAATCAGAGCTGAACTTTATTGAAATCAGACTGTAGACTGATAGCAACCTCCTCTGGTATGCTGTGGTGCATTGGGAAGGGTATTATGAGCAGAATGAGGGAGGTGGTGCTACCACTATATAGGTCCCTAGTGAGACCCTAACAGGAGTAATGTGTCCAGCTCTGGAGGCTGCACATCAGAAAGGATATAAACAAATTGGAGAAGTTGCAGAAGAGGGCTTCATGCAAAAATTCTGTGATAAAGTGGCAGGCCCCTCGCCTAATGGCCCAGGTTATATAATTGAACGGGCTCATAGGGTGCTGAGGCCCCCGCCCCCCGTTTGTATTCTCCACCTCGCCCCATGATATTTAAGCTCCTGAACTTCTTGGATAAAGTCCATATCTTGGCCAAACTGAGGGACATGAAGTAGATACTATGGGAGGGTAACAAAGCTAAGAATGACACAAGATCTTCCCGCTCCAGTTCTGCAGAAGCAAGCAGAGCTCAATCCAATGGTCTCTAAGTTGCTGGCAGTGGGGATCTGTTTTAAGATGTTATACCCAGCCAGATTGTAGGTAAACCTCCGGGGGTCAATGAAAACCTTCGAGTTAGATGATCAGACAAAACAAGAACTTCACAATATGTTCCCTGACCTGTTCCAAGCCTCTAAAAGACTCTCTTATTTCAGCCCGGTGGCACTGAGGGTTGAGGCGATGGACGCCACACCTCGTACTGCACAGGCGACCCGGGTTTGGGAGCGACCTCGGTGGTTGGGGGTTGGCAGGAGCGTGTGAGGATTGAGCGTCCGATGGGCTGCTCTCCTCCCCGGGGAGGAGGTCAGGGATTGCCTGGCGTGCCAGTGGCTCTTGGTGGAGACTGGGGGTGCTGCAGCACACTCAGCAGCACGTAATTAGCGTGCCCTGATGCAGGCAGGGGTTGCCGTGTATGCCTTGCGTCGGGGATGTGCACACACATGGGAGGGGGGAAGGATCTTCAGAACAAGGAAAAAGCCGGGTCTGAGGGGTAGGCGACGGCACCTTCCCCCATGCCCAAGGCCGAGCCCATCTTACCTGGCCTTCCAGGTTCCTACACCTGGGTCCTCTCCCATGTTGGAGTCTGTTTAAAAAAAAAATTGTGCACCCAAAGAGGAGGGGCGGCCCCACCCCAGAGGGGTTAAGCCGGGGGTGCCAATCATGGTCAGAGGAGGAGGGAGAGAGGAGACACAGTAGGTGGACTTCAGGCAGGGCAGGAACAGGCAGGATGCCTGAGAGAGGCCCCCCAGACCGTGTCTGGAGGGAAAAAGAATACAAAAAAAAAAAAAGACTCTCTTATCCTAAATCAATGAAGATGTTTCAACTCTTCTGGGGACTTTTAAAGTATTCAGTGATATGCGGGACTTTAGCCAGGCTAAACTGACTGCTTAAAATTTGTAGCTCTGTTTTATATGGGGACTGGCTTTACCGAGCTTTTTGTGACCTGTACTGTGCTGGAACTCTGGGACAGTTTTAAGGACTATTGCAGAATCCTACCACTCAAAGCCAGCACTGGAAGGAATTAGTGTACCTGCAGTGGACTTATTCCCCTCAGGAATAGGGGGCTGACTTGCTGGAGCAGATGCATGGGAGTGTGGTGCATCATGTAGGGAGATTGGGTCAGGGGCTTCGGGACTTTAAGTCTTCAAGCATTTCCTGCCTCTCCAGTGGATGAATGGAGGTAGGTCTGTAGTTTTGTTTCATGCTTGGGCAGCGGCGTGAGCAGAAAAGTGCGGAGGCGCCTTCCTCAAGTATACTCTTGATATGGGACTCAGGGTAACTTCTAAAATACAACTGAAAGACCACCCGCTGTTCAGTGTTTCTGCTATAGGCACTCTTACAAGTGAGTCACATATTCTAGAAACATAGAAACATAGAAGTTGATGGCAGAAGGAGACTACTAGGTCCATCCAGTCTGCCCATTTGTTTTAGACCTATTTTGATGCTCTAGTTGCCCTTTGTAGTCAGGGCTCCCTTGTGTCTATCCCATGCATTCTTGAATCCCCTCACAATGTTGACCCCCACAACCTCTTGGAGCAGGCTGTTCCAAGGATCCACTACTCTTTCTGTGAACATAAACTTGCTGGTGTTGGTAGAGAGCCTCCCTCCTTGCAGCCTGAGGTCATGTCCCCTGGTCCTGGAGCTCTTCACGAAGTGAAAAAGTTCCTGTGCCTGTACCTTGTTAATGCCTTTTACGTACTTAAATGTTTCAATCATGTCCCCTCTCTTCTCTGCTCCATGATGTACATTTTTAGTTCCCTAAGTCTTTCCTCATAGGACATATTCTGCAGACCCCGAATAATTTTTGTTGTCTTTCTCTGTACTGTTTCCACCCAGTCAATGTCCTTCCTGAGGTTAGGCCTCCAGAATAAGACTCCATATAACAGGTGAAGCCTGACCAGTGATCTATACAGTGGTAGTACCACCTCTTCCTGCACATGATTCCCCTCTCAATGCAGCCCTGCATTCTGCTGGCCTTTAATGTTGCCTTCTCACACTGCTTACTAACCTTCAAGCCATCTGAGATTATGATTCCCAGATCTCATTCCTGGTTTGAGGCTGCCAGTCTTTTGCCTCCTAGGTAATACTCCTTTCTTGGATTTTGTCTTTCTTATGTACATGGCCTTGCACTTTTTGGCATTAAGTCTCAGCTGCCACACTCCAGACCATTCTTCTAGTTTCTTGGGGTCAGCTTCCATTTTGCTCACTCCTTCTGTGGTGTCTACCCTGCTACATATCTTGGTGTCATCTGCAAACAGACACAACTTCCCTTCCAGTCCGTCAATGATGTCTGCTATAAAAACATTGAAGAGCACAGGCTCTAGCACTGAGCCCTGGGGCACCCCGCTTGTCACCCTGCCTTCCGTCTGTTATGCTCCATTAACCTGTACCCTCTGGGTTCTGCCTTGTAACCAGTTTTATACCCATCTGACTACTTCTGGACCAACCCCTGTGTGTGGTCAAGCTTCTTTACCAGCCTTCTGTGTGGAACCGAGTTGAAGGCTTTACTAAAGCCTAGGTAGGCCACATCCACTGTCTCACCATCATCCACTATTTTTGTAGCGTAGTCAAGAAACTCAAGCAGATTTGTCTAACATGACCTACCTGCTGTGAAGCCGTGCTGTTTGAGGTCATGCCGGCTGCTAGTTTTGAGGAATGCTACGATACTCTGTTTGACTAGTGTCTCCATTAGTTTTCCTACTATAGAAGTGAGGCTCACTGGTCTGTAATTACTAGCACCTTTGCAACTAGAGGTAGGCGAAGTGGCCAAAATATACTTCACGAAGCAATTTGCGGAGTAATGCAGAATCCTCAAAGTAATTCACAATGCAAAGCAGGATACTTTGCGTCATAATGAGGAATGCGAAGTCCATTGATAACAATGACTTCACGTTACTCCACCTTCCCCCAACTACTTCTGCACCAATTTTAATGCAACATACATAGAAATCAATGTACTTTGCATCACTTTGCTTTGTTATTGAGCTCCAAGATGAATTTTGCAATGATTTATGGGACTGCAGGTCACATGGGCTCTAGATTGTTCTGCACAGCCTCAGTTCTGTGTGGTGGTAGATGGAATCAGTTTCCTCTTAGAGCTCTGCAATTCAAATCCTCTAAAAGCTGTTAAAAAAGCCTTTTTGAGCCATTTTATTTGCTCAAAATTTAGTACATTGATTGTAGAAAACCCTCCTGTGCTCATGTCATTGAGTGTTTATTGTTTATGTGTGAATTTTAAATGTTAATTTAGGAAATTCGGTCTGTGTACTGATAGACACTTGAAGTGTGCTTTAGGGAAGGGGCATATCTGTGGTGGGGGTAGGTTAAAACTTGAAGAAAAGACAGTCTTTCTGTTTTGGTTATATTTTTCTTGCATAACTGTGAAAATACACACAGTAATATTTTCAGTAATTCTTGAATTTTTTTTGTTGATTGTTGTGGTGCAGCAGTGCATAATTTCAGTTTGTTTAAAAGATTTGGTTATATTACTGGTTTTCAATTTGCTATGCCTTACTTGTAGTGTGTGTGAGTGTGTGTGCGATGCATGTCATCAAATTACACATTTTATTGTGCCACAGAGTAATTGCAGCATTGTGAACCTGCTATCTACAGCACCTGTGTGATTTTGTACTGCTTTGTGGTATCTTGGTTTTGGACTGTTATTGCAGTGTACTGCACGGCCCCCTCCCAACCACCAAAAGGTATTCTTTTCCAGACTGGATTGTGACTTGTGAGCAGCATTGGCTAAGGTGTTGTGGATTTGCATCTGCACCTCTTCTTGATTGCGCAGTGCAATCTTAATCTGGCTGTGCTCTTGCATCTGTTTAGTGCCCAATCTCCATCTGCAAGCCACAGCTGTTTTTTTTTGGCTTCACATCCACCGGCCCAGACTGAAAGTTCAGAAATCTATATTTATTTAGAATTTTCTTGGTGATCCCCCAAAATGCCTGCAAAGAGACATGCAAGCAAAGTTGTTTCTGGCCATGGCTCTGCTGCTAGTGGCAAGATTGTCTGTGGGCATGGTAGTATGTAGAAGTGCATAGCTGATGTCATTAAAGGGATTTCTCCATCAATGTTTTTTACAGTGCAATCTGTAGCTTCTCTCATAGTGGGAGGAGATAATGTTGTCCTAGCTGGTGGTGTTAGTGCAGTTTCTACTGGCATGAGTATTGCTGCCTCAAGTTCCACTTCTGACCAGTTAACTGTTTCAAAAAATATAGTTGAGTCTAAAGCTGTGACTGACAGTGCAGATGATGTCATACTCCCCATTAACATCCCCATGGTAGTTGAACACGATTCTGATCCTGGCAACGATAACTCACAATGTCACATTTCATCCAGCGCTGTTGAGATCATGCCTTTGCCTTCCAATGATTCAAATTGTGGCACAAAAATATTGGGTGATGATGATGATGCTGTGGTTGGAACATGTTCTCTACATGACAGCATCCAAGCTGAAAATGTGGATGCGATTGATGTTGATGAATATGATGATGTCAGTGACCCCTGTTGGAACTGGAGAAAAAGAAAGTCCAGGTGACTATGTCTGGGTCTGTTGACGTTAAATCCCACCCTCCTCAAAAAAATTGTGAGTTAGCCGTTCCTGTTGATGATAATGATGATGACTCAGTAATAATCATAGGTAGTCGTGGTGGTCAGTTGGAGTCCAAGTGTGTCCAATCTGTGAAATCATGTAGCACACCCGCCATTTCAGGGGTTAAAAAAACAGTCCAATAAGCAGCATCAGGGACATGTTAAAAGTAGGGATCACAATCCCTGGTTTGGTATTTTTTTGTCCAAGATGCAAATGATGAGTCAGTTGCAATCTGCCAGATTTGCCATGCGAGTGTAAGTCGAGGTCAAAAGGGGAGTCATCTGGGCATGGGGGGACAAGCATACACATCTTAAGAACAGGCACATGACACTGTGGACCCGGCACCAGATGACAGCTAATGCCATAGTAGTGCATTCACCCTTGTCATCATCCTTAATGAGCATGTTATCCCCTTCCATGAGTGTAAGACCAAGTACGAATGTCTGCAGTAGTGATGAAATAACACCAGAGGATTACTACCGGCATGATGAGGGGGAGGATTATGATTTAGAAATCTTGTGAAGTGGTGGTCACAGTAGCAGTGGTGGTGGTGGTGGTCAATGCAGTATGTCTAGTGCAAGTGGTACATCAACCCCTGAACATAAAATGGGGAAAATAATGTGTGGACTTGTCACCTGTGCACCCCTCTTCATCACACATCCACACCCCACCCCTGGCCATTCACAGAGCCAAGCCATTTGTCACACCCCATGCAAAGCATGTAAGTCAGCCCATGTTGGACAGTGTTTTTGCCCATAACCTCCTGCCTGCCTGCCTGCCTGCCTGCCTGCCTGAAGCATGTGACTTTCACTGTGTAAGCCATGTGATGTGTGTGGCCTGCCTGTGAATTCTCACTCCACCTTAAAATGGAATAAAGTGAAGTGCACAATGCAAAGTCATATTTACAATGTGAAGTGGTGAAGTGAGGGTTTAAAATGGGTACTCTGCTTAGTGGAATACTAAGGTGGAAGTGTGCCCACGCGTGAAGTGAGATTATACTTGCCACATCTATTGCAACTGCCTGATTTGTGAAGTGGAACCACTATTGCCTTTTTCCAATCTTCGGGTACCACACTGCTCTTCAAGGATTTTGTGAACAGTAGTGCTGGAGGGGCTGCTAATTCTGCCCCCAGTTCCTTAAGCATTCTGGGGTGCATCTCATCTGGTCCTATGGCTTTGTCTGCTTTTAGTTTATTTAGCACATCCCATACTTCGGCTTCTGTAAAGGGGCTTGTGTCTACCCCTGGTCCTGGGGTGTTGTGTTTTTTCAGAGTTGGGCCATCCCATCGGTCCTCTTTAGTAAAAACTGAGCAGAAGTATTTGTTGAGGATTTTAACTTTCTCTGGGTCATGTTTGCTGCAAGCCACTTCTTCAGTAGCAATCTTTACTATCCCCCTTTTGCCTTCCTACGTTCCCTAATGTATCTAAAAAGTGATTTGTCTCCTCTCTTTGGCCTTTCTGCTATCTTTTCCTCTGTCTAGGCTTTTGCCTTTCAAACTTGTTTGTTTGACTCTCTCATTTTTTTCTTGTATGACTCCCAGTATTTCTCAGTTTTGGTTTCCTGATATATGCTGTATACCTTCCTTTTTTCTTTGACTGTGGTAGCCACTTTGTTGGAAAACCATAGAGATTTATTTTTCTTTTTGCTTTGCTGACCCATCTAGCACATTGATCTGTGGCAGTCTTTATTGCTCTCTTGAGTCTCCCCGACATGGCCTCCACCTCCTCTACCTCTATTTCCATTAACTGGCTACTTATGATGTTCCTCATTTTTTGAAAGTCAGCCTTTCTGAAATCTAGCACCTTTATCTTTGAGTGGTTGGTGTCCTGTGTTATGTTTACCTTAAAGCTTACCATATAATGGTCAGCTGTTGCCCATATGACATCCCACTTCAATGTCCTTGATCCTTTCTGAGTTTGTGATGACAAGATTGAGAATGCCATCTCTCTTTTGTTGGGCTTTTAACAAAATGGCAAAGTCCAGCGCGTATGGTGACAATAAGTCCCTTCTTCTTGTTGTTGCTGCTGTTAGTGTGCTCAGTTACTATCTAAATGAGGTTGAAGTCCCCCACCAGTATTACTTCACCTTTATCAGACATTTTGTGGATTTCCTCTATTAGGTCTTTGTCTCCTTTATTTCCTTGATTTGGGGGCCTGTACACAATGCCGATTCTGAAAGGTTTCCCATTGCCCGTGTCTATAGGTGAGCCTTGCAGATCCTGACTTTTAGAGGTAGTAGGATACCACTCAGATTCCGATGATGGATGGGTAAGGTGGCATGCTGTACCTCTCTTGGCAGAGGCCCTGGTGCCAAGTTTGACTGTAAATGGAGTGGAGGGTTGGGAGGCTGGGTTTCCCTGCCTCCCCCCTCCACCAAGGATTAAGTACACCAGCCTGACTAGCCAATAACATTGTGTTAAGAGGCTAGGGGGCACTTTGCCAACTTGAGTGAGGGTAATAAGCCTTTATGCTGTGGCAGCCCTGAGCCTAAAAATATCTTCCTCTTGTGATGGGGCTACAGAGGTGTCCCTTCCTGTCTGCCACATGGTCTAGATATTATTTTGCAGACTTGGTCAGATAGTATCAAGTTCATATGAGTCCCCTGGGGTAGAAGGAGGAGTGCACTGCTGGGCCTAGTTCGCCCCTGCCACGCATGGACAAGGACATACAGAGCTTGCCTTCATCCAGGTTCCACTGGTGAGATGGAGAACTACTCTTTTGGCTCTACATTTACCCTTTGGTCTCTTTGCACAGGGTATCTGCTCTAAATTAGGTGTTCCAGAGACAGCACAGTTTAATGTTTAACTTGATTTCTGTGACCCTTCCTGGATAATTTTGATGTTTTGGCTAGGAGGGAGTAGGAGCTATATACACAAATATGTTAGAATATTCACACCATATGTTTGAAGAACTATACAGTAGACCTGTTAATAACTTGATACAGACCGAGCTGGGTGAGGGGTTGGGGCCATTTTAGAGGTGATATTTCACCATGTGCAGAGGGATGTTGGAGTTACAGCCTGTAGGGCCGGGGATAGAATTTGTTTCTGTTTTGGGGATAGGATAGTAGTAGGATTGTTATTGAGTTGTTACTTGGTTAGGGTGGGAGAACGAAGGGAGGAGATAGGGTGGGTGGGAGACACATCCACAGGTGCTTGTCATGCCAATTTCTCAACTTTGGGGCTCGGGGAATGGAGGGTCTGTATGGGTAGGAAATGGGGGAGGGGGTTTGGAGCACCCTAATGAACAGTGAGAAAACAGACGGAGATTGAACAATCAAACCTTAGAGGTAATCATGGGGACTACATATAAATTTATTTCTTGGAACATAAAGGTGGCAAATGACAAATGTAAAAGATACATGATCATACATCATCTTAAGAAATACCAACCATATGTGGTTTTCTTACAAGAAACCCACCTCAAGCAAGGGGATATACAGTATTTTCATAGGAAATGGGTTGGTCAAGCTTTTGGGATAGGAATCAGTAATAAAAAGGGAGGTTTGGGGATCTTAATTCGTAGAGAGACCCCTTTTCAACTGCACAAGGAATACAGTGACCCAGAGGGATGTTTCCTCCTTCTACAGGGGCAACTGGGTTTACCTGACCTGCTTTTAGGTGGGATTTATGGCCCAAACTCGACTCCTTGGAGTTCTTCTCTAATCTTTTGACTCAATTATTGGCTTTCTCACATGTTTCTATCATCCTTAGTGGAGACTGGAATCTGATCAGTCATCTGGATCTGGACTGATTGAGTTTACACCATAAAGGTCTTTCATCGGCTCAATGGGGGCTTAAGGAGCTTATGGACTCACTGGGATTGTGAGATCCTTGGCACATTCTGCACCCTAATGATAGACAGTACACCTTTTTTATCCTCTGCACAAGTCATATTCTTATATTGATTATTTTTTGTTATTAACACCTTGAGTCTCCCGGGCCTTCTGGCATGTAATATCTTGCCTACTGTGATATCTGACCATGTGCCGATTCATGTGGAGCACTCTTTAAGGAGGTTGGAGGACCAGGATAGGGCCTGGTGCTTTAACTCTATGCATCTGAGAGATATCCATTTTGTGAAGACCATTACAGAGTTCATGCAAACTTTCTTTCAGGAAAATTATGGTGCTGTGTCATCATTGGATATGCTGTGGGGAGTGGCAAAATGTGCTGTGACAGGAGAGAGTATTAGGCTTTTTTTTTTGTAGACATTGTTTCTTCGCCCCTCCTGGAGGAACTCTTTCCAGCGGCCTACCTGCCCAATCTCTACCTCCCGCTGTGGTGCTGTGTCCACTCTCCTCACCCCTACCCAGCAAAACCCTCAGATCTGAACCTTCATGGGAAAGGGCCACCCTATCCTCCCAGGGCACTTTATCTACAGTGAGTTTATCTACACTTTATCTAGAGTGCTGGGACGGAGTGGTGGGGGAACGTAGAGAGAGAAGTGCCCAGCATTGGGAGTGTGACTTGGGAAGTGGCACCTTTGCCTATCCTCCAGGAAGGTTTTTTCTACTTGTTTTACTTTCCCCCTATTGTGTGGGAAGTTCAATGCACTCCAGCACGCTCTGTGCTCACTCCCGAGCATGCCCACAGGAGTGCTTCTGAGCCAATTTCTGATCCTCTTCCTCCCAACTGCTGTGAGCCCTCAGAACCACCAGAGGCCACTAGACAGTGGGAGCAGGAACCCCTCAAAGGACTGTGAACTTAGGTCTTGCCTGGGAACCCGAAAAATTCACTTATCTGGGGATCAACATTTCTCATTCTCTCTCTGCCTTGGTTAAACTTAATCTCACCTCTATTTGTCAAACTGCATGCATGGACTTGTAGAGATGGAAATCCCTTCCACTCTCACTATGGGGGCATGTGAACATGATCAAGATTAACATCTTACCTAGGTTACTTTACCCACTGAGTATGGTGAGCCCATACCTTACCAAATGTTGGTTTCTTTGATTACAAACCATGCTTTCAGATGTCTTATTGAATGGAAAAGTGGTCAGGAGAACGTATACTAAACTGACCCATCAGAAAGCTTTTGGAGGTCTGCGACTCCCCCAGGCTTTTTCTCTACTATTGTGTGATACACTACTGTAAAATATGCAGGTGGAGCTCCAACACTGAAGGTTCCTTAGACGGCATATATTTTCTCCAATGGATCTCTCTGGAACAGCATTTATGCTGATCTGGGGACATTGACATAGGGTGCCAGACTCTCCGAACTCCCCAAATCCCTGTGGGATTCTCCAGTATGGTGGTCTCTCAAAGCTTTCCCTCAGATTTGCACCCACCTTAATCTGTCACTCTGTAAAGATCTGGCTCAACCTCTGTTTGGCAATCCACACTTTAGGATTGCCAATCGTACTATTCCTGAGAGCTTCTGTCCAGCCCTTGGCAAGATCCCAGTCTCTTCCTTGATAACTGATGGGAAAGTCAGTTCAGCAAATCTACACCAGGAAAAGTTTTCTATACCTTCTTATCATTTCTTTAAACACTGCAACTGAATGGTGCAGTCACCTTCCTTCTGCCCCCTCCCCATGGCAGGATTCCTCTAACCCCTTATTGCAGGTGCTTATAGACACGGCCATTCAACCCTGCCTAATTTCTTTGTTTTATTACTTTTTACAACTACATGATCCCAACAGATCATGGGGAGCATGTTTTCTACTGGAGGTATGAACTAGACCTCAACTTAGGTGATAAGGAATGGCGACAAGTATGGCAATGTCTGTATAAGTATGTAAAGCAGGACCGTTTACAATTTTTGCAATTCTGCATTTTACATAACCTGTTTTTCTCCCACTCAACTATACAGGATAGGTAGATCGACATCCCCCTATGCATTAGATGTGGAAATTCAGAGGGAACATTAAAACATATTCTCTGGGACTGTGACCTTGTGGTATCCTTCTGGCAAGCAATCTGGGGTGCTCTGCACCCAGTGTTGGGCCTGGACTCTTATTTTACTCAGCAGATCTATCTAATGGGCCATTTTCTTGGGAACATGTTAGAATGCTGTAAAGCTTTTATGTCCATAATTTTGGTGGTAGCTAAACTTGTTATAACACGACATTGGTTAGACCAAGCTAGCCCCTTTCTGAGAGAATGGCATTCAGAAGTGCTCCAAGCTCTTGAATTGAAGAGGCATATTGCTTTGTGGCAGAACCACCAGGAGGCATTCAATAGGAGATGGGGCCCCTTGATTGCCCTTTTACCTGTTGTATGCTGTACTTCCAATGAATCCTAATTCATAAAGTGAGTGGGGTTTCCCACTTACACAACTACCTAACAAGTACAAGAATTGGACTGTTGCTCTGGTCTCCATCTGGATGGTAAACACCTGGTTGTTATTCTTGATACCTCATTTATCTGGTGCTGTATTTATAGGCGCTCCAAGAGGGGGGTGGAATAGGAATGTGTAGGGGAAGGGGAGGAGGGATATATTGTTAGGATATAGATAAGTTTACCTGACTAGGCCTGCTCATGGCAAGATTTGGTCTCCCTATTTACTTGGCCTTACAGTCTTATGGTGACAGCTTTCCATTTTGGTATGTTTTGATCTATTTCTGTGTATGGAGGGGAGCTGTTGAGGTATGGTATGTGTCATAATGTTCTGTGGCATGTGCAAATGTTTAATAAAGTATACTAAATTGAAAAAAGGGAAAGGGGAATGGATAGGCTGTACAGCACTGGACAGTTTTCTGACACACTGTGCAGGTAGTGGTGGTGCAAACCAAGAACCAGGGGGTGACCAGAGTCATGCCAGGACATGACCAGGTGGGGTATGTAGGCTTGGCAACAAGGTGGAAGGACACAGGCAACATGCACAGGACAGGTTGGGTGGTCTGGACACCAAGTTGCCCACAGTAGACAAACGCAATGTATTACCCCCTCCCCCACGGGTGACAGCACCTACTCCTTGCACACTTGGTTGCTCACTCCCATACTGCGGCCCTAATCCAAAGCCAGGGAGAGGTACAATGAGGCACACATTGCAACACACAGTATCATCAAGCGTTTGTTTGGCATGCACAAAATGCGGTTCAGGTGCCTGGACAGGTCTGGTGGTGCCCTACAATACAGGTCAGACAAGGCATGCAGCCTGTTCCTTGCCTGTTGCATGCTCAACAACATGGCCATTGACCATGGAATAGTACAGGAGTGTGACACATCAAAGGATGAGGATGCACAGGCTGGGGGTGAGCCAGCACACATGGACTGGAGGGACCCATGTTGGCACAGGGACACATTATGGAGGAGCACTTTGGGGACCATGGGTGAGTATCAGATGGGTACAGATGGGGACACCAGACACACACACACACACACACATACACACAGGAAGTACAAAGCTACCCCATGGGCAGGTTGGTGGGTAATGCACATATGCCATGATGTGCACAACTGTGTGAATACAACTCTGCACAGGAATATACATACATAGATACATAGACAGTGTCAGCAGATAAGGGCCTATGGCCCACCTAGTCTACCCATTTGAGCTTGTAAGTTCAGTTTGTTTTCCTAGAAGTCTATTTCCCCTTACCCCTGACCTCTAGAATTCCTTTATGTCTATCCCATGCATTCTTAAATCCCGTGATTGTTTCAGCCCTACCACTTCCTCTGGCAGGGGTGTTCCACTTGTCCACCACCCGTTCTGTGGAAAATTCTTTCTCATGTTTCCTCTGAATCGTCCTCCCTCCAACTTCAACCCATGCCCTCTGGTTCTGAAACATCATTTTAGCTTAAAATAGTGTTTTCCTGCACCCTGTTCCTCCTGTAAGATACTTGTATGTCTCTATCATATCCCTCTCTCCCTCCTCTCCTCCAGGGAGTACATGTTCAGTTCCTTCAACCTGTCTTCATAGGACTTGTGATGCAACCCATGCACCATCTTTGTTGCCCTCCTCTGAACCTTCTCTACCCTGTCTATGTCCTTACGTGGGTATGGTCTCCAGAACTGTACACTGTACTCCAGGTGGGGCCTCGCTAGTGTCTTGTATAGCGGAATTATGACCTCCCTTTTCCTGCTGGTGATGCCCCTGCCTATACATCCCAGCATCCTATTTGCTTTACCTGCTGCCTTGTCACACTGTTTCCCTACCTTGAGGTCATCAGAGATGACAACCCCAAGATCCCTTTCCTGCTTGGTGCATGCTATATCCTTAACCCCCAACTGATATATTGTGCCAGGGTTTTTGTGCCCCATATGCATTATCTTGCACTTCTTTGCATTGAATTTCAACTGCCAAACCCCTGACCATTCTTCAAGTTTCTGCAGGTCCCTTCTCATTCTGTCTACACCATCTGGTGTGTCTACTCTGTTACAAAGCTTTGTGTCATCAGTGAACAGTGAAATTCTGCCTTCTAGATCCTGTGCAATGTCACTGATGAAGATGTTGAATAGGACTGTCCCAGCACTGATCCCTGTGGTACCCCACTGGTCACTCTTCCCTTTGTGGAGTGACAGCCATTTACCACCACCCTCTGCTGTCCTGCCACCTAGCCAGTTACCTACCCACCACACTACTGACTCCTGCCCACACCCATATTCCCAGTTTGTGTAATAGTCTTCTATGTGGCACAGTGTCAAAGGCCTTGCTGAAGTCCAGATAGGCCATGTCCACTGCCACTCCCTGATCCACCTCCCTGGTCACCCAGTCAAAAAATTAAATGAGGTTGGTCTGACATGACCTCCCCCCTGGTGAAACCATGCTGCCGCCCAAGGTCCTGTAGTCCATTGACAGCCAGATGTTCCACCAATCTCTCCTTCAGTAGTTGCTTCCACATGTCTTCTCCACTACCAAGGTGAGGCTGACTGGTCTGTAGTTCCTCCTTCCTCTTTGTTCCCACTTTTTGTATAAGGGACTACATCTGCTGTCCTCCAGTCTTTGGGTACCTCCCTGTTTCCAGTTATTGGCTGGAAACAGATAGCCAGAGGTTCAGCCACCACCTCTCTTAGTTCTTCAGGACCCTTGGGTACCCTATCTGGCCCCATTGCTTTATCAGCCTTATTACTTCTAGTTCCTTCAGGACCCTTTCTCATGTAAAGGGACTTGTGCCCATTTCTGCACCATTCTCACCCCTTGTACTCCTTCAGTACCCATTACCCCCTCTTCCTTAGTAAAGACTGGGCAGAAATACCTGTTCAATATGTCAGCTTTACTGTTGTCATCCTCCACGCGGCTCCCATCCTCCCCTTCAGTCTCACTATCTCTCCCTTTGTCTTTTTTTTTCCTTATGTACCTGTAAAGGTTTTGTCCCTTTACCCACTGATTTTGCAATGTGTTCTTCTGTCTGAGCTTTGGCTTCCTTACAACTTCCTGCCTCCCTTTGTTTCTCCTGGTACTTCTCCCTATCCCTTCTGCCTGTGTCTTTTGTATTGCCTGAATGCAATCTTTTGGCTTTCACTTTCTTTGCTACCTCTTTGGAAAACCATGATGGTCTCCTCTTTCTTTCCATTTTGCTAAACCTGCTTAATGCATAATTCTGTTGTTCTTATAATCCCCATTTTAAATACTGCCCACTGTTCTCTCAACCCCTGATTCCTGTCCCATTCCTTAATGCCTCTTTCAAGTATCTCCCATTTTCCCAAAGTCTGCCCCCTAAAATCCAGGATACGTGTTTTGTGTGGTTTGTTCTGCTCTTTCTGTGATTTCAAACCTACAATGACTGGTAGTCACTGTTACCCAGGTGCTCCATACACTGTTACCCCCCATCACACTGTCCCTGTTTGTGAGCACAAGGTCCAGTATTGTTTCTGCCGAGCTGGTTCCATGACCAGTTGCTTGAGGAAGGCACCCTGAAGGAGTCCAGGATAAATCTGCTCCTAGTTGATGCTGCTGCTGGGATGCTCCAGTCCGCGTCTGGTATATTGAGTCTCCAACCAGTACTACCTCACCCTTGTCTGCCATCCTTTTGGATGGCTAGCATCAACTCTATCTGTTTCCTCTCTGGGCTGGTGGATCTATAGACCACACCTGTGCAGATGGCTGGCCCCATTTTCCTTTCCAGCTAACCACAGTATCTCTCCCCATTTTGTTCCTCCTGGATCTGTGTGGCCCTTATGTCATTTTTTTCACATACAGTGCCACTCCTCCTCCCTTCCTGCCTGCTCTGTCTCTTCTAGAATATGTTGTAGCCAGGTATGGCCATCTCCCAGTCATAGTTATCATTACACCAGGTTTCAGTGATGGCCACAATGTCCAGGTCTGACTGTGCCATGACAGCCTCCAGATCTTCCATCTTGTTGCTAAGGCTCCTGGCATTTGCATACATGGCTTTCCATGATTTGACCTCCCTAGACTGCTTCACTGTTCTACTCCAGCCCCTTCCTTGGTTGTCCATTTATCCCTGGTTCTCCTTGCTGTCTGCCCTTCTGCTGAATTTTGCCCCTTTTCTGCTTATCCACCTTTTGGACACTAATCTCCATCTTTTGCACACTGCTTTGCAGAGATAGCCACTCCTCTGGTTCACTGGTTCCACTACTAGCTGTGGGGGGTGAGCAAGTAGGTACCGTCCTTGCTGGCCTCAGTGGCACCCACGCCATGCGGGACACAGCTGCATGTAGGGGACAGGCATGAATCAGAGAATACCACCATCACACATTCATGGCAGACATACATGGTTGCACTCATCATGCCCAAGTCACACCACAATACCATGCTCACGCGGCCCGGCAGCAACACCCGGTCAGTGGGGAGATGGATCACCACAGCTATGTGTGTGTGTGCAACAATGCACATGGACCTGATGGTGCAGAGTGATGGCAACAGCAGTAATGGCTGCAGAATGACATGAGCAATACGATAGCTACACCAGGATGGCATCATTGCTCGCCATACTACTAGGTACCACGGACATGTGGGTGGCCATGCCGGCAAGGCAATCACCACTGGGCATTCATCCCTCTGCAGGGTGATGTCTCAATCTCTGATAGTGTTCACACACATGACTGTGACCAGGTGCATGCAGGGTTTGGTGTACTGAATCTCAGACTACTACCAGGGGTGTTAGAGATTACAGTGGCAGGGGATGGCATCTGCATTAATGTTGCCACTTGTCACAGTGGTATGGAACTACTGGAGGCACTGCATGTCATGAAGTGGGTACTCCTGTGGCCATGAGGCACAATAGCTGCACAGCCCACCTCAGTGACCTGTGCAATCCTGTTGAGGCAAGCGGTCATGTGTGCTCGCAAAAGGCGCAACTAACCCATCAGCTGTGCATGCCTCGTGGCTGCCTGCTCATCCATGAGACCCACCTGCACATGCATGCCATGTATAGCCTCCTGGCAACACCTGGGCCTTCATGGTGCTCCACAGGAGCTGGGTGTGCTTATCCAGTGTGTCAGCGAGGGACATGTCCCATGGGTGTGGCTGAAGGGCAAGGGGTGGACCAGCCTGCTGTGCCACATCTGTCACCTGTGGATGCTGCACAATAAGCTGCTCTATGGGCAGGCACAGGGGTCTCTGTGGTGGCCACATCATGAATTCGTACAGGCTGCTGCTGTTGCACCACTCCCCACTGACTGGCAGCACTGCCACTGGGCCCTAGTGGTACACAGCTTCTGCCCAAATATGGCCATTGCATCAGTGGGTGTCACGTGATAGGACTGAGGGGGTGCAGCATGGCTCCATGCCTGTTGTTTCTGCGCAATGCTGACTGTGCACAGACAGGGCCAATTATGGCATTGGTGATGGCAGGGATGGTGTCTCCAGCTGTGTGGAATCAAAACTCTCATCATCCACCATGGCTGGCACCAACACAAGAAGTTCATCTAGTAGGTCGAGACTGCACAGGGGTCTGGGTTCAGCAAGGCCAAGTAATACTCCCAATGCATGTACAGCCTCACCCTCCCCAGTAGCCATATCAGTGGTGGATGTTGATGGTCATGTATCCCCACCTCCTGGCCATCTGCACTTGTCCTGGACCCAGAGGCACCCCTGGGGTTCGATGGACCTGCAGGGTGGAATAAATGGTCATGGTCAGTACAGCATGTCTGTGGTGTTTGTTGTGATGGGCACTCATGGGTTGTGCATGAGTGCCACATGTGTGCTAGTGGTGGCACATGGCCCACAGGCACCTGTGTGTGGTCCACACCATCCACAGGACACAGTGGCATGTGTGCTGCATGATTGCCTATGTGTATGTGTGTGTGTGCACACACAGAGTTCACTGTGGGACACTACCATGGCAGACAGATTGCTCAGGGCAGCCTGTATGTGGTCCCCCGTACGCCTTCAGCCATGACACACACTGTTGTCTCAGGGGTGTACATGCATATGTCTCCCATGGTCAAGTGTGTAGTGTGTCACAGGTGCCCATGCATACGAGGGGCATGGTGCCTTCACCATGTTGCACTGCTCAGGGCTGGCTCAGCAACTCCCAAGGGGGCATTGTGGCTCATGGCAGTGATGGCCAATTCTGGCATGCAGTCAGGGCACCCTGTGTACACAGTGCTGTGGCCTGGGTGGCACAACAAACACAACCATGGCAGACACGCACAGTACACATCGGTGTCAGGCATGAGCATACTCACAGGGCAGGACCACCTCCCATTTGGAATTCATCACCAGTGACACCCTCCACAGTGGTACAGCTAAGGGTGCTGGCAACCATTGCCTCCAGTGCAGATAGGGCAGGCACTGTGGAAGGCCCCCATGGCCCTCTGAGATGTCCTCAGCACTGCCAGATGCTCTTTGGCCCTGGTGCACTTGCTGTTTATGAGTAAGATGCACTCCTGGGGTGTCCTGTTGTACACCCCATAGGCATTAACCATCCATACAGCCTCCTCCCAGGCTTGCTGCTTCTCCTGCTGGGTACCCATCTTGTGGTTAAGGGGCGACTCACACAGGAAATATGCCTCCAAGAGTGCCTGCAGTTCATTATTCTTTTTTTTTTTCAATATTAAGGAAATAAGCAGTTCATTATTCTTGAAAATAGGCCGCTTTCTCTTCTTCCACTCCTCGGCTGCCATGCTGGTGCCTGTGGACAGACAGGGACACATATTAGCACAGGCAAGGCATCAGTGACATGGTGTTCCAGACCTGCTTGATGCAGTGAGACACACACTCTAACATGCAAAATGTAAACACTCTTCTCCTAGGCTACAGTCCTTGTCAGTCACCTGTATGTATTGGTGGCACAGAGCATCCCATTTATAGCTCATTTCATGCAAATGAGGGGCCGTGCTAGCTGTAATTAGATGCTAATGTGTGCATTTGGGCCAGGATTGGGCAGTGAGGTAATTTACGTATGCTGGCTGAATATTGCACATTTGCACCTGGCCCATCTCACATTGCACAACACATTCATTTGAGCAGTGCATCTCTGCATGGCATATTTCCCACACATGTACAGTAGGCTGCATCATCACCATGTGGCTCAGTCATGGATGTCTGCCATCATGTCATGCACATCGTACATACCACAGCACATTGTCCACATGCACGCAAGTCATGTATGGGGCATGTGGGCTGGACCACCTTGCAGATGGTGACATGTGTGGCGTTGCCCAACCTCCACAACATGGTGGCTCCATGCAGCCATGCATGCATGTGCATGGGGGCCTCAGCACTGTCCTCTTGCCATGCTGTGGCAGGCCCTGCATATGGTTGGTGTGTGCCATGCATCGGCAGTGCGTCCTAAGGCACATATTCCACTTCGGGGAATGCATGGCTGGCCCATGCATCCAGCATGGCTTAGGCCACACCCACACAGTACACTCCTGCACTCAACATTTGCTGCAGCATTGATCGCTCATCATGGCACATGCCAGTAGAGCACAACAGACTAGGCCATGCACCCTGAACTGGGGAGAAGTTCAGCTGGTGAACCTAGTGGCCATTGGAGCACCTCTGGAGGGACAGTTGTTTGGGGCAGAGGTGCTGGAGGAGGCATGGGCAGGCATGTGGTCAAGGGTGGCAGAGTGCCTCACCCGGAGTACAGGCAGTACTCAGTCTGGGAAGCAGTGCTTACACTGCTATGGTGACCTGAGGAGGAGGGACCAAGACAGGCTCTGATGGCTGCATGACCAGGCCTGCAGGGTGGTGATGCCACACCCAGGTACATATGTGCTGTGTACATACAGTAGGTACCAGCTACCAGGGTGTTTGCATGTGTCCATCTGGGTCAGGTAACAATATGCACATGGTTCCATGGCCTCATTTGCCAGGTGAGGTACATGGCATTGTGCATGCCAGTGTCAGGCCATGGGTGCTATGGTGGCCAATGGTGGTGTTGCCATGTCCCCATTGATCTCCTTTGTGTGTCATTTGTTACCAGGGCACACATTGTGCTGCACCATGCTGCACTGTGTCCCTGTTGAGCCTCTGGGGTTTTGGGGGGCTAGTAATCCTGCATGCTGCTCACAGTATTTTCACATTGTGTCCCCCTATGCAGGTCTGGTGGAGTGACACTAGCCCAGGCACCTCGCTAGCAGTTGGGCAGGTAACGGAGGGGTGGCTGACAGAGAAGGATCTGGCACAATGCCATGCCAAGCATCAAGTAAGTGAGTTGCTCATGATGCATATCGCTGTTCTGAGGGTTTTGGGGTGTGGAGCTCCATCGACCACTACAGGCCATGGCCTGCATGCTATGCATGCCCATGCATTGCTGGCCTAACACACATGGCTTGTTGTCACATCCCCATGTGTCAGCCCCACTGTGTGCATGGCTCCTGTGTGTTGGTCCCTGTCTAGTGTGTCTGTACAGGACCATGGGCTCCCACTAGTGTCCATATGGGGCCACCACTGGGCCTTCACACATGGTGCACATGTATGTCGCGTTCACATGCTGGGGGGACATGGGCACATGTCCCTTGGCAACTGCCACTGCATATGCATGCTGACATTGCCAGTGACCTGTGCCACATACCAGCTCTTCTCTGGTCTGCCCTGTGCATGGTGTTGTGGTGGCCCGGTCAAAGGGCCCTGCTGACATCTGGCATGCATTGCCACTCCATTCAGGGGAGGTGGGTGGGGGACAGTACCTGGGTTGGCTGTGGCACTGAGTACATGTTCTGTGTCCCCCATACATCAACGGGCCACCTGTGCTGCTGTAGCACAATGACAGAGGAGCCAGAGGAGACTGTGATTCAAAGAATGGACTGTCACACTGTGACAGCAATATTCCAGATGCAGATGGCAATCTTGAGAGTCTCCTGGGAGATACGGTCGAAACTTTGCTGTGGAGACCACTGAGGCAGGAGGCATGCGTGTGGTGGGCAGGTCCAATAGGCCTATGTAAACTTTTGTTTTGGTGTTGTTTGCCCTTTATCCCCACCACTGCACCTGGTCCCTGCCATCCCTCTGTAAATAGTTCCACCCCCCAGCATTGTCTGGCCCCCTTTCCACCCTGCCCCACAACCCTGTTTTTACTGCATTTAGTTTTATATGATAGTTTTTGTATCTTTGCTGCCTGTATTTGTACCATTTCTGTGACTTTGCAGTAAAGTTTATTTCATCCTGACTGTGTCTGTGGTCCTTCCTTTGCTGTTGTTGCCATCACCTGCTGAGTGATATGGTTGCCCTGCTGCTCCTTGTATCACAGTGCCCATTTGTGTCCGTTCCATGGCACACCCGTATGCTCATTCCAACAGGTGTTGTCACCACTGTGTTTGCCATGGTGTCCCCTGGGCTGCCTGTGGGGTGTCAGTCATGGCAGCCTGTGTTGCCACCTGCCCAGTCACCCTATGCTGGGGCCATGCCTACCCCTGCTGTTGTCCTGGTCCCCATACTGCTGTGCTGCACTGTGTGCTGTCCTGTGTCAAAGTGGGCATGTACCCCCTGTGTAGCCTACATCCCCCTGACTGGGTTCCTGTGTTGCATTGGCACTCTTTGATTGTGCTCTGCCTGCTATGTCCACCCTACTTGGCATATCAGCCATATTGTCATGGTTCCTGCTCATGCCATGCTGTCCATTGGCACAGCCAGTGCTGTAGTGCCTGGCCCATGCCATACTGTGTGCCAATGACTCATACCTCTTAACCTCCCCCTCATAAATCAGGGGCAAGGCTTAAAAAATCAACTAAGAAAGAACAAGTCTGTAACTTTTATGTTTGATATTATTTTGTACTTATAACCCCACTGTTTAGTCACAGAAACACACTTTTAGGAGGGCAGAGTAAAATTTTTAGACAAATCAAGTCCCTGAAAATCAGGGACAGTTGAGAGGTATGTGTGCCATGACCACTGTGCATGGTACTCCCCTTAGCTGGTTGTCTGGGTGCAGTGCTTTATTCTGTCCCCATGGGGGCTGTGCCTGTACCCTTTTTGTGCTGTCCCTGTGCCATTGTCCTCCCCTGTGCCTTGGGACACTGCTCTCCCCTGTTTGTGCTCCTCTGTCAGCTTATTTCCCATTTTCTGTCCTTCCCTGTTGCTCCCCTGTCTTTGGCTTACTTGCTCTGTATCCTATATTCAGTCCTACCCTGATGCATGGCCCATGTCCAGTTGTGCGATGACACATTGTTGCAATATTCAGCCCTGTATGTGCCAGCACATCTACCCAGTCTTCTGAATATTGCATTATTTTGGGGGCAGTGCATCTCAGAAGTGTGGCACAGGCACATGCACAATTTTTCAGTGGACTTTTGAAAATGAGGGCCTGTTTCTTCTCTGATTTATCTCAATGGCATTGTCAAAGACAGTGTAGACAGTCAGATCAACAGATTCAGGCAGTGCTTCAGCAAACCCAAATTCTGCCCAGAGGTTACCTGTCCTAATCAGAGAGTAATGGTCATCACATTATTGGTCTGGTGTCAAAATAAAGGCACAGGAGTTGTATACAGACCCCCATGTCAGAGGGAGGGAATGGACAAGGATATGATAGAAGGCATTCTTAGGATGGCAGAGAAAGGGCAGACACTGTTGATGGGAGACCTGAATATGCCAGATGTTAACTGGAGCACATTTGCTGCAGCCACATCCAAGAGCAGGGCCATTCTCAATGCCCTACTGGTGGCATGCCTCAGACAGTTAGTTTTGGAACCCACTCATGAGGGAGCAATCTTAGACCTGGATACTCTCAAATGGGGACAGTGAGAGGATCTCAGATCTAGAAGTGGGTAGCCATCTGGAACAAGTGACCACCAAACAGTGTGGTTCACGATAAACTCAGCTATAGAGTCAAGCCATACAAAAGTGAGGGTACTGGACTTCGGAGGGCTGACTTTGGCAAGATGGGAGAGTGCCTTAGAAAACACTAGCAAACAGGCTAGAAGGAGGGTGGAGCAACAATGGGAAACATCAAAACTGCCATCACAGAGGCAACAAGCCTTTGTGTGAAGCAAATAAACAAATCAAAATGAAAGAAAAAACCACTATGGTTCTCAAAAGAGGTGGCAGGGAAGGTCAGGGAGAAAAAGATAGCATTCAGGAAGTATGAGGAAACACAGAAGGAGCAGGACAGAGAGCTGTACCAGTTAAGGCAGAAGGAAGCAGGGAGGGAAGTCAGAATAGCAAAAGGCCCAAACTGAGGAAAAGATAGCCAACTCGGTTAAGAAGGGGGATAAAACTTTTTATGGGTACATCAGGGAGAGTAGAAAGACAAAAAAGACAAAGGGAGGGATAGTGAGGCTCATTAGAATGGATGGTGGGTGGGCAGAAAGGGACAGTGAAAAACCAGGGATACTCAACAAGTATTTCTGCTCAGTATTCACAAAGGAGGTAGAGGAGGTGCCTAATCCGATTAACAGAAGCACTCTTGATCGGGGGGGTCGATCCCAGCCTTTTTACAGAAGAAAGGGTTCTGAAAGAACTCCTAAAACTGAAGGTGGACAAAGCAATAGGGCCTGATGGAATTCACCACAGAATTCTAAAAGAATTAAGGGGAGAACTAGTGAAACCACTGACTACCCTTTTTAACAAATCATGGGAGGATGGTGTGGTACCTGAGGACTGGAGGAAGGTGGATGTGATTCCCTTCACAAAGTGGGACCAAGACAGAGGCAGGAAACTACAGACTTGTCAGTTTGACCTCTGTGGTAGGAAAGTGATGGAATCACTTCTGAAGGAAAGAATTGTTGAGTACCTAGAGGCCAGTGGGGCACAGGACCCAAGGCAGCATGGGTTCACAGCGGGAAGGTCATGTAGACAAATCTAGAAACATAGAAACATAGACTTTGACAACAGATAAGGACCACTTGGCCCTCCCAGTCTGCCCATTTCCCTACCTATTGGATAAGCTGCAGATCCTAGTTAACCAGCAGCCTACTTTCTCCCTACCCCACCCCTAGAATTGCCTTATGACTGTCCCATGCATGCTTTGAATTCCACCACTGTTTTTGACTCCACAACCTCCTCCAGAAGGCTGTTCCATGCATCCACAACCCTCTCTGTAAAAAAATACTTCCTTACATTACCTCTGAGCTGCCCTCTCATCTTCAAATTGTGCCCCCTTGTTCTTGCACATCTCTTTTTTGAAAGATGCTACCTCTTGGACTTTGTTGATTCCCTTGAGGTACTTGAAAGTTTCTATCATGTCCCCCTCCCTCCTCCTTTCCTCGAGGCTATACATATTTAGCTCCTTAAGTCTCTCTTCATATGTCTTCCGTGCAGACCCTGCACCATTTTAGTTGCCCTCCTCTGGACAGCTTCCATCCTGTCTATGTATTTGCGGAGATTGGGTCTCCAGAACTGCACACAGTACTCCAGATGGGGTCTCACCAACTGTCTGTACAGAGGGATAATAACTTCCTGTTTTCTACTGGTGATGCCTCTCCCTATGCATCCCAGTATCCCCCCAGCCCTCCTTGCTGCCCTCTAACATTGCTTGCCCACCTTTAGGTCATCTGATATGACTACCCCCAGGTCCCTTTCCATTTTTGTTGTTGTTAGTATCTCACCCCCCATTGTGTACTCTTTCCCTGGGTTTTTGTTTCCCAGGTGCATTACCTTGCACTTCTTAGCATTGAATCTAAGCTGCCATACATTTGACCATTCCTCTAACCTTGCCAAGTCCCTTCTCATCCTTTCCACCCACCTTGTGCATCAACTCTGTTGCAGATCTTTGTGTCATCTGCAAAGAGACATACTTTTCCTTCCAGTCCCTCTGCAATGTCGCTTATAAAGACATTGAAGAGGACTGGTCCTAATACTGAACCCTGCGGTACCCCACTAGTAACCCCCTTTCTTCAGAGTGGACTCCATTTACTATTACTCTCTGTGTCCTATTCTCCAGCCAATTCTTTACCCAGGCTATCATCTTGGGACCCACTCCCAGGCTGGCTAACTTGTATATTAATCTTTTGTGTGGGACTGTGTCAAATGCCTTGCTAAAGTCTAGGTAGGCCATGTCCACAGCCCCTCCCTGATCTACTACTTTGGTCACCCAGTCAAAGAAATCTATCAGATTTGTCTGGCATGACCCTTCATGCCAGGAATCCATGCTGCCTTTTGTCCCCCCGCCCTCTGGCCTCCAGATACTCAACAATTCTTCCCTCCAGGACGTGATTCCATCATTTTCCCTACCACTAGAGCTTAAACTAACAGGTCTGTAGTTTCTTGCTTCTGCCTTGCTCCCATTTTTGTGAAGAGGAATCACATCTGCCCTCCTCCAGTCCTCGGGTACCACCCCATCCTCCCATGATTTGTTAGAAGAGGGTAGTCAGTGGTGTCACTAGTTCCACCCTTAGTTCTTTTAAATTCTGGGATGAATCCCATCAGGCCCCATTGCTTTGTCCACCTTCAGTTTTAAGAGTTTTCAGAACCCTTTCTTCTGTAAATGGGCTGGTATCAACTTCTGTATCCAGAGTGTTTCTGCTGTTTTATTTTAGGTACCTCCTCTTCCTTTGTAAATACTGAGCAAAAATATTTGTTTAGTATCTCTGCCTTTCACAGTCACTCTGCCCACCCTCCTGCCCTTTATGAAGTCTCACTAACCCTCCTTGGTCTTCCTTCGCCCCTGATGTACCTATAAAAGGTTTTATCCTTCTTAACTGAGTTGGCTATCTTTCCTAGTTTGGGCCTTTTGCTGTTCTGATTGCCTTCCTGAGAATCCTTTTGCTTTAACTGATACAGTTCTCTGTCCTGCTCCTTCTGTGATTCCTTGTACTTCCTGATCTTTCTTTTTCTCTTGAACCTTCACTGCCACTTCTCTTTGAGAACCACAGTGGTTTCTTACATCATTTTGTTTTGTTTATTTGCTCACACAAAGGCTTGTTACCTCTGTGATGGCAGTTTTTATTATTCCATTGTTCTTCCACCCTCCTTCCTGCCCATTTGCTAGTGCATTCCTTAGGCAGTCACCCATTTTGGCAAAGTCAGCCTCTAAAAGTCAGTACTTTTGCCTTTGTTTGGCGTTGTATCTATTGCTGTGTTTATTATGAACCATACTGTTTGATGGTCACTAGTTCCCAGATGGCTACCCACTTCTACATCTGTGATCCTCTCTTCATCTCCATTTGAGAGAACCAGGTCAAGATTGCTCCTCTCAAGTGGGCTCCAATACTAGTTGTCTAAGGCATGCCCCTGTAGGGCATCTAGAATAACCCCACTTTGAACTGGCTGCTGCAACTGTACATCCAGTTAACATCTGGCATATTCAGATCAGCCCATCAGCAATATCTCCTCTTTTCTGCCATTCTAAGTATTCTTTATCATTTCTTGTCCATTTCCTTCCCCTGAGAAGGGGTTCGTAAACAATCCTGTGCGGATTGTGGTGCCATTGCTGGTCTCCAAATTTACCCACAGAGCTTCTTCTCCTCCCTGTTTTCCCTTTTGTTCTGTTGCTTTGATTCCTTCCCTTATTTAAATACCTCCTCCTCCTCTTTTACCCTTCCTGTCCCTCCTATAGATAATGTATCCTGGTCTAACTGATTTCTTTTTACTGGGTGACCAAAGTAGTAGACCAGAGAGGGGCTGTGAACATGGCCTACCTAGATTTTAGGAAGACATTTGATACAGTCCCACACAAAGATTAATAAGTCAAGTCAACCAACCTGGGTAAGGTCCCAGGGTGGTAGCCCACAAATAAAACATTGGCTGGACAACAGGACCCAGAAGGTAATTGTAAATGAGTCCTCTGAAGAAAGATGGGTTACTAGTGGGTACCATGAGGTTCAATCACTGGATCCAGTCCTTTTTAATGTCTTTATAAGTGACATTGCAGAGGGACTGGAAGGAAAACATGCCTCTTTGCAGATGACAAAGATCTGCAACAGGGTTGATAGCACAAGAAGGCATGGAAAGGATGAGAAGGAACTTAAAGGTTGGAGGAATGGTCGGGAAGTATGGCAGCTTGATTCAATGCAAAGAAGTGCAAATAATGCACCTGGGAAACAAAACCAGGGAAGAATACACAATGGGTGGGAGGTAGTAACAACAACAGAAATGGAAAGGGACCTGGGGGTAATCATATCAGATGACCTTTAGGTTAGCAAGCAATGTGAGAAGGCAGTAGGGAGGGCTGGGGGTATACTGGGATGCTTAGGGAGCGGCATCACCAGCAGAAAACAGGAAGTTGTTATCCCTCTGTACAGACAGTTGGTGAGACCCCATCTGGATTACTGCATCCAGTTCTGGAGGTCCCATCTCCGCAAGAACATAGACAGGATAGAGGCAGTCCAGAGGAGGGCAACTAAAATGGTTCAGGGTCTGCAAGAGAAGCCATACGAGGAGAGACTAAAGGATCTTAATAAGTATACCCTTGAGGAAGGGAGGGAGAGAGGGGACATGATAGAAACTTTTAAGTACCTCCGTGGAATCAACAAAGTCCAAGAAGATAGCATCTTTCAGAAAAAGAGATGTGCAAAAACAAGGGGGTACACTCTGAAGACAGAGGGAGGATAACCAGTGACTTGTGACTTGTTATTTTGGGAAAAGAGTGAGGGGATTTTTTAATTTTGTTTTGGATCCCTGATGCAAATGTGATTTTCTTCCAAAACTGGTTTGAGGTGTGATCTCCCACTGGGCCTCACTTGATTTGTGGTCCAAAGTGGGTATTTGGGATCCCTTGGTCAAGGAGTTGACCTGGGTCTCTACCCCTTAGACTTCCAGGTTTGGCCACTATTGTGGCCTGACTCTGGGTGTTTTATTGGTCCACTTTATCTCATATGTGTTAGCCCAATTGGGAGTGAGGAGCCTTATTCAAATCGTGGATGGACCTGCCTGATTTGCTGGATTTGGGTTTTGGATGCCCCCTGTATTTATGCAGAAATGATTTGTTTGTGTTTTGACACCTCCAAACCTGCGGTTAATTTCGATTCTGTGCCTGGCAATTTGAGGACCTTTTATTTATTTGGACAATCGAGGTGGTGAGAGGACCTTTTATCCATTAATTTAATTTGAAGTTTACCTTATCTCCAGGTCGTGAGAGGACTGGGGGGAAGGGACATGTATGTATTTGTTTGAAGTTTAAATTGTTATAATATTTATACTTTGCAGTGAGAGTGCTAAAGTATTTCTTTTTTTCTCTCTCCTCTAGCTGTGAGAGAGCTGGGGGGGTAATTTTTTTTTTGTTAAGTAGGGGTGGTGAGAGAACTCTTATATTTATATATTTATTTTATTTTATTTTATTTTTGAGTCCTCTCGCCTAGTCCAGACTCGGTTTTCTGTGGGTTGGGGTCTTTTTATTTTCTTTTGTTTTATTTTGTTTATCTATGTTGATTAAGTTGAGATTATTTGGTTAATTTTATGTTGCTAGTCTGTTAAGATTGATTATTTTGGTGTTTGGGATTTATTGTTTTATTTTAATCTGTTTAGTAGCGACATGTGTCGGCCTTCAGTCCCCACGGTGGTGCGCTATTCATCCTCCTCTCTGTGAGCCCTCCACCCTTTTGATCCTCCTTCCCTCCAATTTGATACATACCAGCACTGTAGAGCATTAGGAATTGTTTGTAGGAGAGTGAGGAGGTTGGGGGGTGCAAACAGGGGAGGATAAAAAAGGGGGGGCACCGTATTGGGGTTACTAAGCCCAGAAGGTGCCCTGGGGTAAAATGGAATCCAGATTGTGGTTTACCATGTCTGGTGCCCATTCCCAAAGGCACTACTGTATTCATAGTAGGTAGGTATATAGGCCTGACAGCCTATGAGGTTCATCCAACTCAGGCAGTGTTATGCAAATGCCTGGTCCATCAGGAATAAGACCGGCATTATTGCCAATCTTGTTGGCTTGGCAGACTTTACTTGCATTACCGAGACCTGGCTGGATGAAAATTCAGGCCCCATATTGGAGGCCATGACTCCGGCTGAGTACTCGGTGATACACCACCCAAGATTGCACCATGGGGGGGATTGCAGTCTGTTTTAAGACTGAAGTGGGCCTCACGAGTGTGGTAGTGGAAGAGGCTGAGTCCTCTGAGTGTACAGTAGTAGTGGGTGTAGGTGTTCAAATCGTACTCATCTACTGTCCACCCAGAGATGGGAAACACTGCTTACAGGAAGTAGCAGACTTCATCGTCGACATGTCGTTTGAGTCGCCAAGATTGATGGTTCTGGGTGACTTCAACGCCTGGGTTGATGATGAATTTTCACAATTTGGTAATCACTTACTCCAATTAATGTCTTCTTTGGGCCTCACACAGGTAGTTTCCACTGCTACTCATAAATCTGGGCACTCTCTGGATTTAGTCTTTCTCCTGGGGATTGAATAACATGACTTAGGGGTGGAACCAGTAGCCTGGTCAGACCACTACACTGTGAGGTTCAGTTTCTGCACCTCCCTGAGAAGACCTTCCCCTGTGGAGATGGTCAGGTGCCGCCCTTTATGGGATATTACTTCCCATGACCTTGCAGCAGGCCTTGACCTCTCATCCCCCATGTTGGTGAGCAGTAATCCAGAGACTTTGGTGTCTGCCTATAATATGGCTGTTACAACGGCTCTGGGTTTTGGTTTTTTTTTTACCTTTGTTTTACCAGGTGAGACACACTAAGCTGAAAGCTTATTTACAGGTACAACCTGGGAGCACAGGGAAGTTAAGTGACTTGCTCAGGGTCACACAGTATGCAAATGGGAGCTGTGGGATTCAAACCTGGTCTCCAGGTTTGCAGCTCACAGCTTAAACCACTGTGCTATACTGCCTCCCAAATTGTGAGGATTGTGTTGCTTCTGTTCGTGTGCACCCCCTATCACTTCACTCCAGGTCCCCTTGGTTTGATGGGACACTAAGGGAGATGCAGAGACAGGGGTGAAGGTTAGAGTGTTGCTGGCGCAAGTCTGCCCTTGAAGCTGACCACCTTAGATTGATGGAACACTATTCTGACTATCAATCTGCAATCACCCATAAGAAGGCAGAATTCCTGTCCAGGGAGATTGCAGCTGCTCAGAATCGACTGGCTCAGCTGTTTTGGACTGTAGACAGACTGTGCAACCCAGCCTGTCTGCAAGTTCGAAAAGCCTTTTCGCAATTAGAGTGCGAGGAGCTCGCTCATTACTTTGCAACTAAAGTGGCTGACATCAGGGCAGATTTGCATCCAGCAATCTCTAAGGATGATGCTGTGGAACAGTGTGAGTTCACAGTACCTCAATTCTCTTGGCGTTCCAAATTCTTGGCAGTCTACCTGATTTTGTGGATGTTATGAGGATCATCCATAGTGTGCGTCCCGCAAGCTGTAGTTTGGATCCTGGACTTACTCCCCTAATTTTGGGCTGCAGTGATATCATTGGTCCAGTCCAGGTGCAAATAGTCTGGTGCTCCCTGGAGTTGTGTGAGTTTCCTAGCTCCCTGAAAGAGGCAGTGGTGACACCTCTCTTGAAGAAAGCTGCCTTGGACCCAGACTGTTTCACAAACTACAGACCTATCTCTAACCTTCCCTTTATTGGGACAGTTATTGAGAAGGTAGTGGCTGCCCAATTGGAGGACCATCTAACCATCCATAACATCTATGAATCCTTTCAATCTAGTTTTCATAAAAGACATAGCACCAAGACTGCGCTGGTTCGGGTGCTTAATGATCTATTGAGGGCGAGAGATCAGAAAAGACGTTCCATTCTGGTTCTCCTTGATCTCTCGTCAGCTTTTGACACCATGGATCACTTGGTGTTGATAGCATGCCTGAGGCAGATTTGTGGAATTTCATGAATTATTCTACAATGGTTCACCTCATTCCTCACTGGGAGATCACAAAGAGTTGTATCAGGATTTTTTTCCTCTGGCTCAACTCCTTTGTTGTGTGGGGTACCTCAGGGTTCTGTGTTATCTCTCATGTTATTCACGGTGTATATACACTGCCCCTTAGAGACATTATAAGATGGTATGGGCTGAGGTTTCACTGCTATGCAGATGATACCCAGCTATACCTGTCTTTTGCACCCAACCAGGATGGAGCTCTCTCAGTGTTAAAAGACTGTCTGGAAGAAATCCAGGATTGGATGGATTCTAGTTGGTTGAAGTTGAACTCAGAGAAGACAGAGGTTCTGGTTGTGGACCTGGGTTGTCAGATAGAGAGGTTGTGTGTTGGCATGCCCTCTGGAATATTCCATGGTGGCATTTCACTTCCGACCTCTGAACGGGTGCGTAACCTGGGGGTTGTCTTAGATGACAGATTGACACTACAGTTTCAAGTGTCGGCTGTTGTCAAGACTTCCTTTTACCATCTTAGGAATATAGCTAGGGTTAAGCACCTGGCTCTGTCTGACACCCTGCCAGCATTGGTCCACGCCTTTGTGTCCTCGCATCTGGACTACTGCAACTCCCTGTACTTAGGGCTTTCTGGGGTTGATATCAGTCACCTACAGCTGCTGCAGAACACAGCAGCCCAGGTTTTGACTGGGACAAGTAGGTCCTGTCATATTACCCTGGTGCTGCACAAACTGCACAAATTGCACTGGCTCCCTATACGGTGGCAGATCGCCTTTAAAGTCATTTTATTGACTTTCAAAGCCCTTCACGATCAGGGTCTGGCCTATCTGAAAGAACTTCTGGTACCTTACTGCCCTGGCTGATCACTCTGCTTGGCCAAAGAGGGGTTGCTAGAGATTCCAAGAGTGAGTCTTAAATCTTCCGGCTGCAGAGCATTCTCTTTTGCTGCATCCACTCTTTGGAATTCTCTACCATGCCGGTTACAGGAGTGCACCTCCATGGAGGAGTTTAAGAGTAACCTGAAAACTCATTTTTGGCAAATGGCCTTTTTGGATGGTTAATTATATTGTAATCTGCTGATTGTGCTGTGTTTTATTCTTATTTATTTGATTTCAATGTCTGATGTTATTGTGTTATGATTTTATTTATGTGTACTACTGGATTTCTATTCAATGTTACTGTTTTAATGTGTTCAGCACCTTGAAAAATGAAAGATGTTTTATAAATAAATGTATTATCATTATTATATTTCAGAAAAAGATGTGCAAGAACAAGGGGACACAATTTAAAGATGGGGTGGTTCAGGGGAAATGTAAGGAAGTATTTTTTCACAGAGAGGGTGGTGGACACATGGAACAGCCTTCCTGAGGAGGCTGTGGGGTCTAAAACTGTGGTAGAATTCAAGAATACATGGGACAGACATAAGGCAATTCTTGTGGGGGGTAGGAAGAAATAGGCTGTTGGTAAACTAGGATCTGCAGGTTATCCAGTAGGTAGGGAACTGGGCAGACTAGGTGGGCCAAGTGGTCCTTATCTGCCATCAAAGTCTATATTTCTATGTTTCTATGTAAAGAGTGTGTAACCCTGAGTAAATTCTTGAAAGTTGACAAGAAGAGGTCTGTCTTTCATGTCCTTACTAGAGGCTGGCATCAAATTAAAATATTATTTCACAGCATCTCAATTTCTAACATTAAGTTGCAAAGATTTGGCAGGAGTTTGTTCATTGCCCACAAAGAGGGCAATAAAATTAACATTATAATGGGAAAATGAAAAGGAGTTATGACCATAATCACCCATAAAAGACGTGTGATCAACTAAAGCCATGACAATCATTTTTGGTAACTGGACTAAAAACAAATTTTCCCAGTTACAGTCAAGGCTTCCTGTAGGTATGGAAAACACTTTCATAGCCACTCAGTCTATGGGGTATTTAGCATTACAGGTCAAGAGGCTTTCTTCTTGCCCTAAACTCACACCTGGGGTCAACGTCACCCTTTTGACATAGAGAGAGGCAGGCATGATCTTAAGCTTATAAGGTTCAGCATTCATAAGACAGAAATAATCTTTGTTATGTATCAGTTTAATTTTAATGTCCACACCATTCAGCATCAGTATCTCTTGTAAAAAAAAGTCTGCATGTAAGTGACCCAAAAGCTCTACACTTCTAATGGCAGCAATGAAAGAGCTACTTTTATTAAATCCTTCATTGTCACCACTCCTGATGGTGATATTGTGTTTCTCTGGGGTGTTTTTGTAAAACAATCTAGCCATGAATTGGGTGGTAAGGGTCCTAGCACTGTACTTTAAAATGAACTCTATCATTGCCTTGTAGGAGTAACAGTTGTTGCTTTTGCTGATGAGCTGAACCCTGACAGTCACATACAGCTGACTGAAAATTGTGGCCAGAGGATAATAGATCAGGCTCACCCTGGCAACTTCAGTGATATCGTCATCACCAGGGCCACTGGAAAATTGCAGACCCAGTTTTTTCCCTAATTTCCATAATTTCACACCTTCTCTGCACAAAATCCGCAATTTCTTACATTTATGGAATTTTTGACTGAAATTGTATAAAAATATTTAAATTCTCAAAGAAATCTACTCAGATATGGTACACAGACTTGGATTTGGCCTAAACAGTACAGTGTGAGGTGAGAAGGGGTCAAATGTGACTCTGCTTTCATGTGATTCACTTCCCTGCTTGGGTTTCAGAATCCTCTGGTCATGCATATGTAGACTTGAGCACTTAAAATCTGTGTTAAAGCAGACTATCAGAGAACTTTTTGCTGACACAGAGACTGAAACAATAGGTATGAGAAGAGGTGCAAAGTGCCCAATTCACTTAAATGAAGCCTTGACCACAATGCTTGTTTTTGAATGGTAGGGTAGATTTTCCTTGTATAAATACTTTCAATCTGAAAGGATTTTGATTCAAATGTGTCAGGAGTTTGATGACCTTGCTGATTATAAACCTGAATGTGCTTCTGAGGGGGTTGGTGACAGTGATTCCTTACATGTCAGTCTGCCACAACTGTATACTTGCATGCCAAGCCTACAAAAAGCAAACATTTCTGAAAACATGCTTAACAGGTTAAGTATAGTTAAACAGTTACTTTCAAATAGACAAAATAATTGCAACCCAAGTAAAATCACTGCAAACCAAGTAGAACAAAAGTACAATGTATTAAAAACTAGTGTATGATGTAATGAAAAGCTACTGGTATGATTTGATACTTTTATCATGTGATTTTAAAATGTACTCACAGTGCTGATTAAGAACAGTAATCATTTTAACAAAATAAATATTTTTCTTACTAGACCTTTATTAGGCACCCTGGTTATCTGTTTATTTTTTTCTTGCACCAAAGCAAGTAGCTTAAACAGGCTTAGTTCTTTAACATCTAAAAACTGGCAAATTATGTTGTTTCAGGATGTATTCAGTACAGACTAACTGTAAATTACTGAATAAAATCTAATTAGCACTGCATGACTTAGATGTCTTGATTTGTAGAAGATATGCTACCTAATGATTAGTTTACAGTGCATTTCAAAAACACACATCTTTCTTCATATTAAAAGCATTTACAAGTGGCAATACATTTATCTAACAATTTATGTGATCAATACATGCTGCAGCAAACAATAAAATATTTATTAGGGGGCAGTGGGGACGAATAGTGAACCACCGCAATTTTTCCGTAATTTTTGCAAGAAAATCCCCTCATTTTTGGGTAAAATTTTCCACAATTTTCCAGTGGCCCTGGTCATCACCCTCAGTAATCTAGCAAACCAGAGAAAAAATGTTATTGTTGAGATCCAAATAGTGTTCACCATTCCCCTCCATGTAAAATTCTATTGGTGCGTTTTCTTAAAGGGCAGTCAGAGGTGATATCTCAACATAAACACTTTCTCTATACTAGTCTGCATGGGTGCGGTGTAAAACAAATCCATTTCTGATTTTGTATATGCTTCTGATCCGCAGTGACCAAAAGCCATGTTTTTAATGCCCCTTAAGAAGAATGTTTAGACTTTAATCTCTTTCGGTTTTGGATGCTGTGCACTTTGAAACACTTCGTTTAAAGTAGTTGGGGGGACAGATGAGAAGAGAATGGGGCCCCCTGCTCTTCTCCTTTCTTCCCCTCATGACCATAACTAGACTCAATCCGTCTCTTGAGGAAGAACATCAGCGTGACATTTTTGAATGATGATGCTACTCACATGACCTATAATATCTTTAGCAACATTTTTTGCAGCAGTCTGTAAATGTGGTTCAGCAATTTCAAATCCCTGTCTTAAAAAGGGTACAGCTTTTCTAAATAGACTATGAAATATCACCCTGATACCAGAACCATACATAACAGGAACCCCATGAAAGCAGAGGAGACCATATCTGGCTTGTACATTGTAAAAACTTCTGTACAGTGATGGGTTCCCATACTGTCTGATACCACCATCATTTGTTAAATTTTAAAGCACCCACCTGAGGTAGCGCTCACTCCAGGCTGTGTCACATGATCTTGTGACACTTCTGCTGCTAGCTTAAACAACTACTGAGTGAGCAGGGTGTGTGCATATCCATCGTACATGGAGAGATGCACCCTGAAACAAGCATGTCACTGTGTGTTGGAAGTGTCTGAAGGGAAAACAGGGGAGAAGGCCCAAAACAATAAAGGAGTGAACTTTCAACACTTTATGTGTAAGTAACAATACATTACTATACTAAGATATTCCCTAAGGTACACTTTATACTAGACAATACATGAGAGCTAACAGGATGGATACAAGTTTTGTTAAATTAAAAGGGGGGCAATTGGGTTTAAGGTGCATTATGTGCAAAAACATCAACACAGAAGTGGCAAACAAGGTTTTAATCTTCACTTGTGAACAGTGTTTGTTAATACAAGGACTCAAACTTAAGCTACTGGAGGCTGAAATTAAACTAATTACAATGCAGCAGAATAACTTGCTTCAAAACACTGAGGATGTCTATCAGAATATGGTCAGCAATGATGAAACTGGAAAGGATATAAGCAAGAGAGGAAGAGAGGTGTTAGGAGAAGAGGAATAGATAGTTGAGCAAAGAAAACTTAAAAAATGTAGAAGGGCATTGGATTTTTATTCTAGAAACACAAAATAGTTTTGAGTCACTAACAAGTTTGGATGAAAATAGTGATGTGAATAATCAAGGGACAACAAACTATATTGAAGACAATGGATGGATGAAAACCACAACAGATAATGCCACAGTAGTATGAAATACAACAGTCTCAGGAAGAAGTGATCAGGTACACAAAGAGATACAAAATACTACAATATTGGATGCAAATTTGCTCCAAACTCAAGATGGGATAGCAAATTCAGGGAGTACACAGAATAGGGTTGCATACCAGACAGTAGAAGATACTCAAATTTATCAATATTACATGAACATGGAAGGGAATGAGATGGACACCCAAACCCCAAACACAGATATGAACATAAATGATGTAGACACAATGCAATATGGTAACCAGACAGAAGAAAAAAGTATATGTTCTGGATGATTCTATTGTAAAATATACAGATCGGTACTCCTTAAGTGGCTCAAAGAGACCACCAGTTATTTTTCAGGTGCGAAAATAAATGATGTTCAGAAAATGCTAAAAGATATAGTGAAAGAAAGAAATGGAAATGCCACAGTATTGTTACACTTGGGGGTAAATAATATTAGAAGCCAGAAAAGAACAGAAATTAAACAAGAATTTAACAGAATATGGGAAGAAGTGCATAGGCTAAAGTGCAGGGTTCACATCTGAGAAATACTACCAGTACTACGAGCAATTGAATTAAATACAAACAAATCAAGGATATAAATAATTGATTGAGGCAATGGACACTACAGGAGGGGATTGGGTGTATTATGCAGTGGGAAGAATTAATAAATGAACCTGCATACTTCTGTTAGAATGGACTACACCTTAATAAAAAAAGAAGCATAAAATTGGGATTAAAATTTGAAGGAACTGTAGACAGAGCTTTAAGCTAAAGAGTAGGGGGAGAGGGGAACCTCTAGTTTAGTCCAATTAGTTTGCAAACCAACTCGAGGTGAAAATGTCTTGGATCTTATTATAACTAATAGAAGGGAAATGGCCAACAAGATAAAAATAAGAGAACATTTAGGTACCTGAGACCATAATATTATAGAATTTGAGATAAATAAACTTCTGATATGCACAAAATGATCTACTATTGTGAAAAACTATAAAAAAGCAGATTTTGTAAAAATTAAGCAAAAACTAGCTACATTGAATTAGGGTAAGAACTTAGAATGAAAATATGTAGGTGAAAGATGGATATATTAAAAAATAAATTGAGACAGTTAGGGGATATAGTTGTTCCAAATAAAAAAAAATATATACATTAATAGGAGGAAGAGACCAGGCTGGTGCACAAGTAAAGTACTTAAATTAATTATACAGAAGAAATGGATGCACAAAAAATTAAAAACACTGGGTCAGTACTACACTAAAACAATCACAAAAGTGTGTTAAAAGACTAAAAAGCACAATAAAATCAGAAAGAAGCAAGTTAGAGTTTAACATATCACACAGAAACATAGAAACATGGAAGCTGATGACAGGTAAGGATTGCAAGGCTCATCCAGTCTGCCTATTTTTTTTACCTTATGAATGTGCCATAGACCTTTTCTCTGTCAATGGCCTGTGTATTCAAACTCATCTGTATTGCTCCCTGATGCCTGTCCCATGTCTTTTTGAAGCCCTGCACTGTATTCATTTCCACCACTTCCTGAGGTAGACCATTCCATGCATCAACCACCCTTTCTGTGAAAAAGAACTTCCACACATGGCCCCTTAATCGGCCTCCCTCTAATCTCATGCTTGTCCTGCAATTTTTCTTATATTGAAACATGCTAGACACTTTCACCTTGTTAATGCCCTTAAGATTGTTTGAATGTTTATATCATATCACCTCTCTCCCTTCTTTGCTTTAGGGTATACATAGTGAGCTCTGTTAATCTGTCCTCTTATGTTTTCTGATGCAGTCCCTACACCATTTAGGTTGCCCTTCTCTGAACTGCCTCCATTTTATTAATGTCCTAGTGCAGGTGTGGTGTCCAGTACTGCACACATTGTAATATCTGTGTAGATGGGGCCTAACCAGTGTCTTGTAAAGAGGGATTATTACCTCCCTTCTACGACTTGTGATACTTGTGCTAATACACCCCCAACATCCCCCTAGCCTTACCTTCTTCTTTAGTGGTCTGCTTGGATGGTTTCAGGTCATCTGTGATGATGATGTCCAAGTCTCCCCTTGTGATTGCCAGCAACTACCCTCCCAAACTATAGGTGGCTTCAGGGTTTCTCTTCCCTATGTGCATGATCTTGCACTTCTTTGTGTTAAACCCCACTTGCCACTCTTCCGACTATTTTGCCAGTTTATCCAGATATCTTCTCATTCTGCCACCCCATCTGGATCATCTACTTTGTTGCAGATTCTGTCATCTGCAAACAGACAAACCTTACCCATCAGTCCATCTGCAATGTCACTGATAAAGACATTGAAGAGGACTGGCCCCAGGACTGATCCCTGAGGTACCCCACTTGTGACTTGCATCTGTTCAGACTGTGCACCATTTACCATCACTCTCTGTGTTCTGCCTGCCAACCAGTTTGCCAACTTAATTCTCACCCACGCCAAGCCTACCCAACTTATTAATCAATCTTCTATGTGGAACAGTATTGAAAGCTTTGCTGAAGTCAAGGTAGTCGACATCAACTGCACCCCCTAGGTCCACGACTCTGGTTAACCGGTCAAAGAAATCTATGAGCTTAGTTTGACAGGACCTTCCTTTTGTAAATCCATGCTGTCTTGAATCCTGTGCTCCTATTGATTCCAGGTGTTGTACTATCCTTTTCTTAAGGAGTGAATCCTTAATCTTGCCCACTACTGAGGTAAGATTGACTGGTCTATAGTTCTCTACCTCCTTCCTGCTGCAACTCTTCTGGAGCAAGATCACATGAGCCCTTATCTAGTCTTCTGGGACCTCTCTTGTGCTCAAAGACTCACTAAACAGTTCTGCTAATGGCTCTGCTAGTTCCATCCCTAGCTCCTTTAGTACCCTGGTATGTATGCCATCTGGTCCCATTGCTTTGTCCACCCTAAGCTTAGTGGAGCTCTTGTAGGACCCTTTCTTTTGTGAAGGGACTTGTGCACACCTTCCTTCCCCCTGTGTCCACACTGCTGAGCTGTGGGCCCTGCCCTACCTTCTCCTCAGTAAATACCTAGCAGCAGTATCTATTTAGGATATATGCTTTTCCTTGGTCCTACTCCACACACTCTCCCTCTTATCCCCTCTGATCTTAGCAATACCCCCTCTGGACTTTCTCCTTTCACTAATGTATCTATATAAAGTCTTGTCCCCTTCTTTTACTGTTCATGCTAGTGTTTCCTTGATTTGGGCCTTTGCCTGCCGTACTTGCCTTCCCTGCTTCCCTTAGGGAAGTTTGGTATGCCTAGCTATCTTCATCACACTGCATTCCCTAATATTTCCTGAAGGCCAGCCTTTTGGCTCTGAACTTTTCTGCTACTATTTCTGAGAACCAAAGTGGCTTTCTTCTTCTTTTCCTCTTGCTTTTCTCCCTAACACAATGGGATGTTGCTTCAAGTATTGCATCCTTAATGCCTACCCACTTTACCTGTACCCTCTCATCTGTATTTCTTCTTGCCAGGGCTAGCTTAACTCTGTTGGCCATCTTATCAAAGTCAGCTCCTCTGAAGTCCCATATTTTTGCCTTGGAATGGGATGATTTAGTTCTAGTCACCAAATTGAACCATACCATGTGATAGTCACTGGCCCCCAGGTGATCTTCTACCTGGAGATCTGTGATCCTATCCCTGTTAGTCAGCACTAGATCTAGGGTAGCTCTGCCTCTTGTGGGTTGCTGTAACAGTTGTTTGAGGCCCTTCCCCCACAGGGAATCCACTATGGGTCTAGTTCTGGTGGATATTCCTGCTGGTATTGATCAATTTATATCTGACATATTGAAGTTTCCCATTGTCAGAACCTCCCTTTTAGTTGTCATGTTTTGTAAATCTTCTAAAAGTAATGAGTCAGTTTCCTCCCCCTGGTATGGAGGCCTGTAGACAGCCACAGTTCATATGGCTGTTCCATTTCATGTTTCCAGGGTGACCTACAGTTCTTCTGGCTCCTTATGTGTATCCTGAATTTCTGTAGCATTATTTTCATTGACATAAAGGGCCACTCCCACCCCTCCTTTCTGCACCTCGGTCTCTTCTGAACAGTTCATAGCCGGGTACTGAAGTCTCCCAAGTGTGCTTACTGGTGAACAATGTCTTGCTAATGGCTGCTATGTCCAGCTTAGCCTCTGTCATTGTTACCTGCAGGTCTGGGATCTGTTTCCCAGACTGCGGGCATTTGTGTACATGATTTTCCATTGGCCAGTTTTCGGTGCGTTAGTTGTTGGGCGAGGTCCGCGTTTCCCTAAAAGGCCAGAGGAGACAAACCTTTTACCTTACTCTGTGATGCAAATGAACTACAAACATGATGAACTCCTGTTTGATCACTAGCTGAGGGGGGAGGGTGTTCTTCCCATTCAATGTACCCTGTGCTGCACCCCTCTCCCCACCAGCTAGCTTAAATATTCTGCAGAGACATCAAACTTCTGCCCCAGTGCACTGACTCTTTCCTTAGTCAGATGCAGTTCATTAAATTTAAAAAAAACTTTTGCTCCCAAAGCTGTTGCCAGTTACCTACACATTTGTGTCCTTTTTCCTGGCACCATCCCTTGAGCCACATGTTTAGCTCCTCTACAGTATCTCCCCTTCTCTGACCTTCTGTCTGTCTGCCCCCCTCTCCCAGACCTGCAGGATCTCAGAGAAGGAGATGCTGGAAAAAATGGATGACAGTTTGTCTCCCAGCCTGATCAGGTGTTTCTTGGTCTCCACAACTAACCAGCTGGAGAGATCGTTAGTCCCTGTGTGTACCAAGACATCAATGTTTTCTGCTGCTTCCTGCATGATTTTCGCAATGTGGTCAGTGTCTCTCCATGCTGATGTACTTGAGAGACATCTGACCATTACCCCCAGCAGGAAGTAGGTATCAACTCCCAGAATCATGGAGTCTTCTATGGTCAGATGTGTTTTGGATTTCCTTTTTGCTTTTTTTGTTTTGGTCCCTCTTTTGGGTGAGTTTTATAGTGCTAGCTCCTGTACAGTAGTGTCCTGCTCTGCAGTGTCCTCTACCCCTTTGTTTGATTTTGGAGCTAGAGTCAGACACCTGTTTGTAATTTTTATATGGTTTGTAGAGGTGATACATTGGAGTTCATTGAGTGATGGGGCACTTAATTTGCCCTTTCTAACCACCTGCCAACCTCCTGGACCAATTATCCTCTGCAGTTGAGGTGCTTCATTTAGATGTTAGGGAAACGGCAGGCAGTTCTTATAATATATTTCCTCCTGAACATGTAATTTGAGGTGTACAATTTCTGCCAATACTTCCTGGAGCTGAGCCCTTAGATCTCCAATGGTTCAGCATGTAGGACAGCATCCTAACTCCTGTATAACTGCCCTTTTGAAAAGTGTTCCACAGTGCCTGCAGTTAATAATATCCATTCCAGTTGAGCTGTCAAGTTTATAAGCTGGTCCAAGTAAGTAGAGGGAGGAAAATGAAAGTAAAAGTAAGATTTTTTTTTATATTTGTTTGTTTTTGTCTTTGTATAACTTGTTGTAACAAGTTAAATTACTTGTGCCCCTGTAAGTGAGGTCACTATGTGGATACCCCCTCTGATCTTCCCCTTCCTGTTTTGCTACAGGAAATGTTACGGCTGTGTTGCTCTATAAAAGTAGTGTAGCATGGAGTGTTTGGGGATGGGGGTGGGTGGCTGGTTCCTTCCCCTGCCGAAAAGGAAGAACCCCGGACAAACAAAACAAGGAGGTAAGAGCAGAAACAATCAACCAACAACAAATGCAGTAGCCCTGAAAGCTTAGCCTAATGCTAGATAAAACTGTAAACCCTGTATGCACCACCTGTAACAATTTCACAGAAGATATACCCTGCAAAAAACTCTTTGCTACAGAGAAAATTAAAGCAGTAACAGAAGATCTACCTTGTAAAAACAATTTGGATCACAGATTACAGCAGTAATCTGTAAGCACAAAACATTAACAAATCTGTAGGCACATCCTGTAGTAATGCAGCAGAATGTATACCCTGTAACAGCAATTTGAATCAGATAAGATTACAGCAGTAAAATGTAAGCAAAAAACAGTATTAAACCTTATGAAGACAAAAGAAAATAGTAACAAGCATTAACTCTGCCTAGCAAAAAGAAGCTTTAATCTTGTTCCTTGCTCTGAAAATGTTGTTCCTTGCTCTGTCTGTACAAGTAAACCTAGAAACAAAGAGCTCAGGTGAAGCTAGGTGCCATAGAAATGAAAATGGTAAAAGTTTGTATGCATACAGTACATTAACAAAGTCAAAATAGGAATCAAATACTCCCTATAGTAGAAAATGAAAAAGAAATAATAGATCCAAAGGAAACTGCAGAAAAGTTTAATAGCTATTTTTGATCAGTGTTTAAAAGGAAAGAGCTGAATACAAATGGGAAAGAATCTATTAAACATTCAGACTTAGATTTAACTATAAGTGCTGATAACATCCTAGACATGATAACAAAATTAAAATCTCACAAATAAGCATGGCTGGATTCTGTAAGTCCTAGATTAATTAAAGAAAGAAAAGATCAAATAAAACCTCTAGAGAACTTGTTCAATCTATCATTTAGCACAGGTGAAATTTCTGAAGATTGGAAGCTGGCAACTGTCATTCCCCAATACAAGAAAGGAGATATAACTAAAACTTCAGACTGTAGATCTGTAAGCCTGATGGCTATATTGAGTAAAATTGCAGAAAACCTCATAAAGATAGAAATAGAAGAAAATCTAAAACATATAGGATATGAGGACAGAAAACAACATGGAATCAAGAAAAATAGGGATTGTACTAGAAACCCCCCTGCTTCTATGAATAAATAAATAAAAAACTAAATATTAATACATCAATGGATATCTTAGTTTTAGACTTTTCCAAGGCCTTTGATATGGTTTCTCACAATAAAGTAACTGAGAAAATGGAGGTACTATGGATTGATAGCAGAATAATAAAATGGACAAGAAACTGGCTAAATGATAGAAAACAAAAAGTGTGATTTTTAGGGGAATATTCAGGAAGCATGGTAGTGTCAAGCAGAGTACCGCAGGGTTCTGTTTTGGGACTGGTGCTGTTTGCACTCTATATAAGTGATCTACACCATAATATAAACAATATGGTAGTAAAGTTTGCAGATCGTATAAAACTGTGTGCATCTGTAGGAATTAAAGAACAACAACAAATGATGAAAAGAGATTTTGAGAAAATTGAACAATGGTCAGTTAGAAATAAGATGTCCTTCAGTGTAGAAAAGTGCATAGTAATGCATTTGGGTAGGCAGCAAGTAGCACAGACCTATAGGTTAAAAGGAAATGTCTTAAAAGAGGAAACACAGGAGAAAGACTGCGGTATCATTATAGACAATAGATTGGTTTTTAAACAACAAAGAAGCCATGTAATTAGGAGAGCCAATTATATGATTAGAAACATAAGGAAGCTTTATTAACAAATCTATAGGCTGTTTAGTTCCACTTTACAAAACGAACATAAGGCTGCAGATACAGTAGATTATGGGTCACCATTATGGAGCTCATATATGTGGGAGAAAACAACAGAGTGGAAAGAAACCAGAGGAGGTATACGAAAATGACAGGGTCACTAAGACCATACAAATGCGAGGAAAGACTTCAAAGACTGGGACTATTTTTACTACAAAAAAAAAGAGTGAGGGGCAACCTTCTAACTATGTATAAAATAATGAGAGAAACAGAATTAATTGAAGAAATGGAAATAGTTACTAAGGGTAAACCTCTAGGTTTGAGAGGGCATAAAACACAAATAAAAATAGAGACTGCAAGAAAAAAAGCAGACATTATAGCCCATATATTCAAACTGCACCAGGCTGTGGTGCAAGCTTGGGTGCAGTGCAACTTGGCTGCGCAGGGGTGTGGACTGGGTGATATTCAATGGAGCTGCGTTAAATATCGCACCCTGGCCAGCCCCACTGTGCATGGCGCAGTGGCACTGCACCAGTGCAAGTGGCCAGAGTGGAGCATGGGGATGCGCTAGAGCAAGTTCCATTATGCCAATTACAGCAACCACGATATTCAAAAGTTGACATGCAAATGGGGCCATAATGTATGCAAAGGCACATAGGGCCATTTGCATATCATTATAAGCCCCATTGCATGCAAATTATACCAATCCCAACGACTTGTACCTGGCGCCCTGCCAAGGCAGCAGCTATCAAGGACCGACGCCCCTACAGCCCGATCGCAGGCTTTGTAGTACAAAAAATAGCTATTCTGTCCAATATCCCTGGTGGTCCAGTGGACCACTATCTGCCTAATCGCATGAGCATCTGTATAAAAAATAAAATTAAGTCCTATATCCCTGGTGGTCCAGTGGACCGCTATCCACCGATCACTGGCATCTGCATAAAAAAAAGTTCCAATAACGTTGGTGAGCACCAGTGGATTGCTATTCGCCAAATCGTGGGTATCTGTAAACAAATAGGTCCATTATCCCTGGTGGTCTAGTGGTACACCCCCACCCGCCCACTGGATATTGGACCTTTTTATACAGATGCCTAGCGATGAACGAATACCAGTCACTGGACCACCAGGGATATTGGAACGATATTTTTACAGATGCCCACAATCGGCAGATAGTGGTCCACTGGACCACCAGGGATATTGGAACAATATTTTTATACAGATGCCCACGATCGGCAGATATGGTCCACTGACCACGCCAGGCTATATAGGACTAATTCTTTATTTTTATACAAATGCCTGCGATTGTTAGATAATGTCCACTGGACCAACAGTAAATAGGACGAATTTTATTTTTATTTACAAATGCTCAGTTATCAGGCATGGGGAGGCACTGCCAGGTGAGGCCAGAACTTCGGGTGGCCAGCCAGGTGGCAGCTGCTGTGTTGCGCCCTGCAATGTGGCAATTCACCTGTGGGTGGCCATCAGTTGATCCTTTTTGGCATAACTTTGCTATGCTTGGTACATGTAGGTTACATGCATGGCTTTGCGGTTATCCTGGGCTGAATATCGCCGCATGAGTATGCATGGGCACGCCTCCACCTGTGCCTGCATACATTACTGATGCGCCCTGCACATTAGTTATTTGTGCCAAGCACTTTTCCCTTTGAATATCATGCCTGGGTGCATGATTCACAACCCTTTTGAATATCTGGGCTGATACATTTTTGAATAGACCAGCAGGAAATGGAATACACTGCCAATGGACTTAGTGTGCAGTAATTCCTTTGTAAGCTTCAAGGAAGTCGTCAATATATGATTAACAAAAAACAGGCACAAATGGTCCCACTAATGTGAGGAATGGTAAGAATGGGCTGAAGAGGCCTTCTTCCTTTTGAAAATTAGTATAAGTCTCTGGGGACAAAAATGTAGCTTCACAATCACTTTTCCAAACTGAATTGGTACTGATTCATTATGATTATTCTTTATTTCAAAACTGACTGTGTTGATTTGAAATTTGCAGACAATCTAGTAGTAAGGCTTATCATAGATAATGGTCACAATCTGTTGTCTAGACCACTCACAGATAAATACCTTAGCATAGGTATGTAATTAACACCCTCCATTTCATGAGAGATAATATCTCTGTAGATAAATAATGTAACAGCCCCATGTGGACTACTACATGGCCAGAACACCAGGTAAAGAAATGGGCAGACCCTCAATTGCATGAAACCCACATCAAATATCTTGCTAACAAATTGCATAATATGGTTTCTTTTTTGGTCAGCCACACTTCAATATGCGGATCAAAAATATTCTTGTATACATTTGATCATATCATTTATATTTTCTTTCAGTTCACATAATAAAAGCTGAGTGGACAAAATTATTTCCACGTCCTTTATGCTGTCCTTTATGACTCAGTACATGGTATGCTCCAAGACTGTCTCCAATACCCATAAAAAGTCACTATTCACACCATGTACAAACTTTGAGAACATTATAATAATAATAATAATAATAATAATAATACATTGTTATATATAATAATGATTTCATCCATGCAGGTAAGTGAACAAACTATTATTAATCACAAAACACCTCTATAGCTCTTTATTCACAATAACATAAGCAGCATATTGGGCAGCTTGGATAATATCAGATTCTCTCCCCATCCCCAAATACGGGGCACCCATGTATTTATCTATAGCAGCTTGGATAAAACTAAAGAATGACAGCTGACAGTCAGGAGTGACGAGGTGATTGTCTGCCATAGACTTAACAGCTTCCAGAATGGAAGCAATTGATCCACTCCAATGTCAATAGATCCATCTGGGGACTTCCAAGAGTCTCCAAAAGAGTTGTTTGTCAGTTTGTAAAAGAACAAAAGGTTCTCTTCTCCTAGACAGATATCAAGTTGGCTGTTTAGATCAGAGTCTTATAAGACCATAAATTAGTGACTGAATGCACTGACAGAGTGCTTCCCAATTGTTACATTGTAAAACAAATCATGTTGTTTAGACATCTTTCAATAAGTGGAGCATGCTTACAATTGGGACTGCATAGGTTACAGTATGGGGTATATCAACATCTTCCCTAGTTTATGAAGAGCTACATAGTCTTACTACTGCAAACAGAAAAAGAGACACCAGGCTCTGGATACCAGGGTACAATAGGAAATGAGTTACAAGCATTTAAACACATTCAAAAAGAGTCTTGTTAGACTCTTTAACATATTTGTCTATTTCATTTGACATTTGTCAGGAGTACACGAAAGCAGATAGAAGACAAAATTGGCATCTTTAATGGACAATTTGACTTTAGGAAGATTTAAAGTCAGGTTTTTAGTTAAATGCCTTTTAAGTTGATACATTATCGTTGCTGTGCTTTCACAGTCTGTACTCCAGTTAATTCACTGTAAAATATAACATGAAGTAATGGGGTAGGTTGGTAATATCTGAAAATAAATATTTGTGACTTTTAAGTGGTGAAAGATTGTTTCCTTTCCTTTTTTTAAGTTTTTTACAGATGTGGCCATGACTTTCTTTTCAAACATTTGTTTAATTGGTTCATTGTTTGCAAGCTGCCTAGCTAATCTTCTAATCTTCCTATTTGTTTATTGGTACATCCTCTTAAGTGGTTGCACTGGTTCATCAGCTACTTTCAACTTTATTAAAAAGCAGCACAGAGAATCCAGTGTTTTGTTTGTGATATATAACCCTTGTTTTTTATGGCTGCAGTGGGTGTAGCCCTGCATATGCCTTTACTAGAACAGTAGAGAAAAGGAGCTCTCCAAATACCCTAAAAGGACTACAAATATGTTGTAGGCTTGCAGAATCACTGCTCTAATTGAACATAGCTGAGCAGTCTTGAAAGCATTATTTAGCTCATAAACATTCAAACTCAATCAGCCTTTCAACAGTAATAGAGACTTATATCTCCCTCACTTCCAAATTTTTTTCTTCTTGTCTGTCTGGCATTGATATGCACAAAATAGGTGATTTCATAGCAGGCCTTCTCAAAAATTATATATTCATTCTATACCTGAATGCCAAAGCTTTACATACGATAGATACTATTGTCAGATAAAGGCCTAAGGCCCACCTAGTCTGCCCATTTGAGCTTGTAATTTCCCTTTACATTTTTCTAAAACTCTGTTGCCCCTTACCCCTGATCTCCAGGATTCCCTTATGTCTATCCCATGCATTCTTAAATCCCATCACTAGAGATGCAGTGAAAATAAATTCTGCTAGTGAAGTGAATGCAAAGTGACCACTTCGGATTGTCCCAGCGCTACATGGAGGGACCACTGGAAAAAGTGCTCACTTTGCTTTTGTTATTATGACTTCACATTGTCATTCAGTCTTAACGTGAAGTAAAGTGGAGTGACAACAATATAGGCAGCCCCCCCACACATATCACATGGCTTACAGTACTGTAAGTCACATGCCAGGCAGGAAGGAAGTGAGTCATACAAGCATATACTTTCACTTTCTCCTTTGCAGAGGTAGAGAGAAGAGGCATTTTGTGTAGGAGAGGAGAGGATTGTTCTTGTTCTGAAAAGCTTGATCAAAACCCAAAAGCTTTTTTAAAGCTAATTGTTTAGTTTTTTTCTACTGTTTTGCCACTAAATTTTTTCTTGCGGTGACCAATTTTCTTTGTTTTATAAGTTTTGTTTTGTGTGTGTGTGTGTGTGTTTGTGTGTGACTATGTGCTTGCCTGTGTTGTGTGAGTGTGTATGAAGTTGTCAGAGAGGGAAGGAGTGATTTTTTTGCAATGCAGCAGGGACAGGATGTGGCCCGTGGCAGGAGGGGGGTAGTGTGCATGTGTGCCAGGCATAGCCAGGTGGTGTTGAACTGCTCAGGGGTCTTTGGTCCTCTCCATCACAGGAGTAGCAGCACTACCAGTGTCATGTCCACCAAGTCCACCACCACCAATGGCAGCTGCAGGAGCTCCAGCAACACCACTTCCACAGTAGCAGGTCAAACCCCAGTTCCATGACCATGCTGCCAGTGTTGCATCTGCCCCTCCTGTGCCTGGTTCCCCCCACAGCTCTCCAGTTTGGCAGTTTTTCAACTGTGTCAGGGGGACAGCAGCCTTGTGGTATGTCTACTTTGTGGGTGCAGGTGTGCCATGGCCTCGGGGACACATCTGGGGACTGGGGGTCAGTGCACCCATATGTTGAGCCACCACAAGGTGGAATGGCAGGCTACCACAGAATGGGCCAGGCCTCCACCCGCTGGCCCTTCTGCAGCAGTGGGTGCTGCTGTAGTGCATCATCACAGCAGGAGGAATGCCACAGCAACAGTGGCTCCACTACCAGCACCATCCTCATTACCACATCTACCTGTTGTACCACCACCAGTGGACCCCCACAATGTCTGCAACTCAAGCAGACATATCACTTTTTGTGGGTCATGGTGGAAGAAAATAATGAGAGGGAGGCTAAACCAGCAGCAGTTGGAGCAACAGAACAACACAAGTTACAGATTGTGTAGTTGCTCCATCTGCTGCTGGACCATCAGGGGACCCCTCATTATCTTTTTTCAGCACCCCCACCACTGTAGTGTTTTGCCTTTTGTTTAATAACAGAGGGAAAGCCACAGTAGTAGTTTAAAGGAAAGCAGCCAGTAACAGGAGCTCCACTTCTGCAAGGCTTGCCCTGTTGTAGCATTTAAGTATATTGCTGTGTTTTTCACACTGCAGCATACTTTATTTTATTGAAGAAAAGTCCAACCCAGATGTATGGTGGACACTATGGAGGCTCCACTGTGTGTGTAAGGTGGTAATGCACCATGCGCCTAATACAAAACTATGTGAAAATGCTGCAACATACCTAAAAGGCTAACTAGAGGGCAGTGTTGCAGGGGTGGGAGCTCTTGTTACTGACTGCTCCTTTAAATATATATACATACACATACATAGACATGTTCCTTATTGCCCTGTTATTGTAATCCGTGTCTCAGTAATGCTTACTTTCTGTTGGAGTGGTTGTGGAAAAGCAGGACTGAGCAGTACAAGTATATCAAAGCAAACTGCATGTGTGCAGTTAGTGTCATTTCATATGTGTGTGTGTGTGTGTGTGTGTGTGTGTGTGTGTGATGTCAGAAATTGTCCAGCTTTGCAAACATGTATATGTTGACTTGTTGCATTGTTTATGGTATAAAGAATAGAGATAAGGATATATAACATATATTTTATTGTCACCATAATAACTGGTGATCCCTGTTATCAACCCGTTTTCCAGAACTGTAAAAGTCATATCAACCCACAGGTTGATACGAAAAAGTCGATCAATTCACTTTTTACAGTCTCGCCATGTAAGAAGTCTGCAGCACTCGCATTCCAAAGTAAACAGTTTCAAAACTCATAGCAAACCAACATGGAGACTCCATGTTAATGCTCCTATTCCTTACTAGTAGGTATGCCCCCACACTACCACATTATGTGATGTCAGTCTTGAATAGCGTGGGTGTGCCTATTAGTATGAAGTATGAGCGTTTTCACTGCCATTTCCTCGTAGCGTAATACTTATATTGAATTTGTTTTGTGCTAGTTATTATAAAATAAAACATATGTAGATTAGAAATGAAGTTTTCCACACCCTTGTTGTGTGATAATAAAACCTTCCTCGAAGCTTAGCCTCAAGGTTTACATATTATCGCCATACCTTGGTGTGAAAAACTCCATATCAACTCCCTACATATGCATTATTCTCTCATTATCATCAGTGGACTAAGCGATATGATATTTTCAGAGGTGTCTGGCCAGAGTGCACCTTAGTCACATACTGCACACATGACTTTTAGGAGAGCATGTGTTTTTTGTGCTATTATCTCTGCAAAGTCATGTGTGCACTGTGAGTGACTGAGGTGCACAGTGACCCGAGACCTCTGAAAAAATATCATATCATTTACTCCACCGGTGCTGATAGTACAAATAAAATATACGTCATATATTCTTTATTATCTTTATTCCTTACATAATGCAACAAGTCACACCATATATATGTTTGCATGAAGCTGGACAATGTCTGCATACACAAGAAAGAACACTGACAGCACATATGCAGTTTAGCACAGCATACTTGCATTACTCAGTCCTGCTTTTGACAAACACTTCTAATCCTAACACAAAGTAAACATTACTGAGGCTCCAGAAATATTTCTGTTTCAAAATAGATATTAAAGCAGCAATGCAACATTTTGGTGAAAATTGTGACCTATACTTTTTTGTTGTTTTACTTTGCCATTTTATTTTTTCCTGACTTGTATGATACCATTTTTTCTAGTATTTGAGTCTGTTTTTTTTTTTCATGTCTGAAATATAAGGAGCACTCTTTTAATACGGTGTGGATATGAGCTTCATCAGTATTTTCTGCTGTTTTTGTCCATCAGTTGTTTATATATCACTTCTGTTGTGAGTAAAATTAACAACTATGCAGCAGGCAGTGTTTTCTGACCTCACAGAACAATATTTGTTCAAAAACAGCTGCAAATACTGATGATAACCTGGTCCAAGCTATATTAAAAGGAGTGCTCCTTTTATTTTTTCAGACATGAGAAAAAGTACTAAAGCAGACACAAACTGTGAAATGAAGGGTATCATACGTCAGGAGGCCGGGTTGGCAATCTAAAATAGCATAAAAAAGTATAGGTCAACATTTCCACCACATTGTTGCACTGTTGCTTTAATTTATAATTTAATTATGACATTATATGCTCACAACCCACAAAATGCAACTGTCTTGTGTCCAGACAATTCCCAAGTGCTGACGAAGTGAAATGGGAGTGTTACACCATATGCAAAGCCCCCCAGAATGTATTGTGCAGTCACTCATGTGCACAGTGGTCACACAGAGTCCCCGGAATTTTTCTGCATCCCTAAAATGCAACTGTCTTGTGTCCAGAAAATTCCAAGTGCTATTGAATGAAATGAGAGCATTACACCACATGCAAAGTCCCCCGAATGTATGGTACAGTCACCATGCTCTTAGTGGTCACACAGAGTCCCCTATAATTTTTCTGCATTCCCAAATGGCAACCGTCTTGAGGAAAATTCTTAAGTGCTGATGAAGTGAAATGGGAGAGGTACACACATGCAAAGTCCCCTAGAATTTACTGTGCAGTCACCATGCACACAGTGGTCAGACAGTGTACCTAGAATTTGTCTGTCATTCCCAAAATGCAACTGTCTTGGAGTCCAGAAAATTCCGCAAGTGCTGATGAAGTGAAAAGGAGCTTACACATCACATCTAAAGTCCCCAGAATGTATTGCACAGTCACTCATGCATGCAATGGTCACACAAGAGTCCCCAGAATTTTTCTGCATCCCTAAATGCAACTGTCTTGTGTCCAGAAAATTCCTAGTGCTGCTGAAGTGAAATGGGAGCGTTACACCACATACAAAACACCCCAGAATGTATTGCACAGTCATTCATGCACGCAGTGGTCACATTGCATTCTGTGAATTTTCTGCATCCCTAAAATGCAACTGTCTTTGTGCAGAAAATTCTCAAGTGCTGATGAAGTGAAATGGGAGCATTACACCACATGAAAAGTCCCTCATAATTTATTGAACAGTCACCATGTGCGCAGTGATCACATAGAGTCCCCAGAATTTTTTCTGCATCCCCAAAATGCAAATGTCTTGTGTCCAGAAAATGTCCATATTCTAATGATGATGTCATGGTGCACAGTGTCTTGCCAAACCTTGTGAAAGAGGGATAACATGACATGAATCCATTCATTGTTCCATCAGAAATTATGAGCATGAGAGAACTGTTGCATTACCAAAGTGTGCTGTGATTCCTGCAAATGTGATGCGATCACCTCAACCAGATGGAAGAGTGCCCTTTGCGTGTACGCTAATAGTAGCCTTAGTGAGTTGATTGTTGCACTCGTATGAAAAAAAAGGAACAGATGAAATAAAATTGATATACTTACCAGTATGGACTGGAAATGGATATCCCATAGGTTCATGTAGACAGTACTGCTGCTGTACCATTCATACAGACCTTCAGAGAAACAGTCATTTGTTGTTAACCTGTAAAAAAACAAAATAATTTGACCATATGTGTTTGACCGTTGCAGCTCAGAAAAGTAACAGAAAACAAAACACACAACTAAAGGAAGTTGAATAGCATGAAAACATTAGCACACACATACTACCTTTATAGTTTTAATAGTAAGAAGGCTTGTGGCTGATGGATGTGGTCTCCTATTTGACTCCCACTGCCTTGGCATAGTCAAGACATGTAATGGAAAAACATTGTCACAATGGTATTGGTGGGTGGTGGTGGTCATAGCTAAGGCACATGATGACATTCTCTACCACATCTTCCTGCATCTGGTGGTGGTAGTAGCTACAGTGGTCTTATGGTGGTGGTAGTCCAGGGGCACACGGTCACATTTCCCATAGTAGCAGTGGTGAACAGCAGTCTTATGGTGGTGGTAATCCAGGGGGACACATGGTGACATTCCCATGGTGGCAGTGGCAAACAGTAGTCTTATGATGGTGGTAGTCCAGGGGACACGGTCACATTTCCTATGGTGACAGTGGTGAGCAGCTGTCTTATGGTGGTGGTAGTCCAGGGAGACACACAGTGACATTCCCTATGTTGGCAGTGGTGAACTGGGGTCTTATGATGCTGGTAGTCCAGGGGGACACATGGTCACATTCCCTATGGTGGCAGTGGCAAAACAGTTAGCAGCGGTCTTATGGTAGTGGTAGTCCAGGGGCCAGGGTATACTGTTCTCTGTGTTATAAATGTGACATGTCATATGGAATTTGAGTCCTATGAATGGGATACTGATTTAACTTCATGAAAAAGAAAACATATCATACAAGAAATGTGACAGCCTTTTAACCATTTAAGTTAAAACCTGCCAACATTAACCTCATCATCATCATCATCATCCTCATAAAGAAAGCTGCCCTCACAGTCTTCTATGTCTGAATTCAGATCACTGGGAAATTCTTTCTCCATTGTGTTATCATCTACAGTACATCAGTGGTAGACTGTTTCATGCTGCCACTGCCACCAAGATGGTTCCTTTCTCCAACATCAGCAAAATCATGACTATGCCGGGTATGAATACTGAGGTTGCAGTCTGAGCTGCTATGTGCCTCTCATTCATTTTATGAATGTCAGCAAACCGACATTTGCAGTAATGAGGTTAGTACAACAATCCTGAGCTATTGCACCAGCTGAGCTAAATACCCTCTTGACACTCACACTGGAGGGTAGGCATTTCAGGTACTTCAGTGCCACAGTGGTCAGTTTCTAGCCATTCACTGACCTTTCCACTCCAGTATAAGAGGGGATCATCAGTGATTGACAGATGCCTGTTTTAGACATATATGACTCAACCATTCGCTGTGCTGCTCTAAGTCCAGTAGTTGATGCATCATCTGCTTCTCAGGAATCATTTATGTCACAAATCCTTCTCTGAGACAAAGCTTCCCAAAGTGGTTTAACTCCAACCACTTTTGATGACAGACCACCTGAACTGCAGTCCTCTTCCCCTTCCTCTTACAGGATATGCTTGATACTACTCCTCCAGGTTTACCTTCAGCCTGATTATGCTGCTGAGGTTTGCTGACCTTGGCACGTGAATTCTGTGCCCCATGAACCAAGTGCACTAGTTGCCCACAGACAGTTTTTACCTGTTCAGGACGGCTCTACCAGGCCAGTTTGACATCTCTAATGTTGACCGGCATTACTGCGACAGGAATCATGTCAACCGCAAATCACAGTCAGCATGATTCCTTGCAGGACCCCAGTCCTGTTTTTCTATCAGGGGGCTTCACCCCAAACCCCCTATGTGAGGGGGCTTTGTCCCCCCGCATCCCCAAATAAAGGATTAACTCCAGTCGGAGCTAACCTGGCGTGGGGGTGCAGGACCAGGAGACAGCATGCCCCTGTCTCGGGCACACCATCACAGCAACCTGTCAGCAAAGTGTTGATTTTGCAACAGGAAAGTAGTTTTGCTGTACTGGTGTTGCTGTACGGGGCATACCATTCAGGGCTCACCCTCCAGTACTGAGGCAATTCCACATTTGTATCGTGGGTCCAGCATTGTTGCTATTGCAAAGTTGTCACTACGCTTGAATGCTCAAGATGTGATGATTCTGGTCGAATACTGTCAGCATGTGTTTCAGCAACACACTGTTAGCACTGTGTCCAGCAACATCAAAGCTATGGTGTATATCTACCAATGTCTGCCTCAGCACCCGCAGCAGTGGAATTGACTGGCTAATGGAGGCAGACCTACCACTCACTGCCTGTGTGATGATGTCTGGAAAAGGCCCTCAGGATTGTTATTACAGAGTCCATGAGGTGCCACTGTTCAGGTCATTGGTAGTCATTGAGGCCCCGGAACTATCACAACTAGTGTGCATGATAAGAGTATTCTGAGATGGCTTTGTACTGTTCATACAACATCTCTGTCATGTATCAAGTGTAGTTCCACTGGGTGACAACTTCCAGCTTCAAGCAGTGCTGTTTCAGATCTGCTACTGCTGAAGTTGGTCACGGGCCTTTGCAGAGCTTGAAAAATGAGAGCAGATATGGCGTGCAACTGTCAGCATTTACTGTATATCAGGGTGCTGCAGAAACTCCTGCACCACCAGATTTAAACAGTGGGCCATGCATGGAACCCCAAAAAAGCCACCATTCATGATGCATTTCATCACATTTGACCCATTGTCACTTGCTATGAACCCAGTTCTTAGGGACAGGGGGTTCAGCCACTTGTCAATTTTCAGTCAGTACCAGGTCCAACATGTTTCCACCAGTGTGTGAGCAGGTCACATTGTGCATGTCAGTGTCAGTGGCTCAGCAGGTAGCACACTCACATCTGAGGCCTGGAGATCAGAAGGGTGTGGGTTCTATCCCCACATAGGCACTTGGGTTAATATCCCAATACTGACACTGCAGTGCAGCATGAGGGGGGTGCTGCACTCCTGAGGTGCCGTCTTCAGATGAGACATTAAACCAAGGTCCCATCTGCCTGTTCTGGTGGTAGTTCAGGTGGATGTTAAAGATGCCATGGCACTTATCGAAAAGAGAGCAGGGAATTTCCACTGTGCCCTGGCCACCTTCCAATTACTAAAAAATACCACCAACAGCTTGTGGTTCAAAGTCAGTTGGCATTCATCTGTATCCTCCCTGGGTCGTGCCTGAAAATAGGCAGAATTTGCCTAGTTCACTTACCCAGTCAACAAAAACTAAAAAAAAAAAAAAAAATACCAATCATTGTATGCTGTTGAATTTGCATCACTTACATTCCGCCTTTACTACACAGATTATTCACACTACCAACAGCACAACAACTCCCGACACCTGCGCCCAGTGTGCAGTTGTATAGAAATATGAATTCTGTGCTGTTTTATGTTATTTGTCCATCCATACTTAAATGGATGGAGAGAGGAATGTTGAAGGGCATGTCTTACTGAGTCAGACACAGTACAGTACAACTCGGTGATAGCACAGGTCAAATGGTATGTCCTGAATGGGACTTTCCATTTTGGATAGTATGTGCAGCAAATTGCAGAAAACTCCAGAATTCTCCACAAAGGAGAAGGGCAAAAGATCAGTTGCCAGCATTTCAGCAACAGCAGCAGCATTAAGTTCACGTGACACCTGCACGATTGGGTGGTACTTCAGCTTATGTACAAAACACTCTGTAACGTGGAATGACTTAAAAGTTTTACACAGGTGTGATGACAAATGGTTCTGCTCTCAATCACAGGCTGTGGAGTGTGGAAATGTGATGAAGATGGTTACACAGGTGATGACAAACCCAGAAATGCTGTTATTTTCCCAGATTTACCAACAGGGGTTGATGTACCACTTGCACTACACATACTGCATTGACCACAACAACCACAAAAACTGCTACTCTCACCACCACTAGACACAATTTCAAAATAATTCTGCTCCTCCACCTCATCATGCCTATAGTAATCCTCTGCTGTTATTTCATCACTACTGCACACATTTAAGTTTCTGCTTGATGTTACAGTCATGGAAGGGGATAACATGCTCGTTATGGCTAACGACAAGGGTGAACGCCCCACTGTGGTATAGGTAACAGCTGCCATCTTGTGCTGGGTCCACAGTGCCATGTGCCTATTCGTAAGATATGTATGCTGTTCTCCTGTGCCCAGATGGCTCCCCTTTTCACCTTGACTCACATGCACCTGGCAAACCTGGCAGATTGCAACTGACTCATCATTTGCATCTTGCACAAAAAAATCCCAAACAAGGGATTGTGCTGTTCTAGTTTTAACATGTCCCCCCTGATGCTGCTTATTGGATTCCATTTTTTAAGCCATGAAGTGGGGGATGTGCTACATGATTTTTCTTTCAGGCAGTGACACACTTGGACTGCAGCTGACCATCACGACTACCTATCACTATCACTGGATCATCATCATCAACTGAAACTGGTAAATCAGAACATTTATGGGGGGGATGCAAACAGACCCAGACACAGCCACTTGAATTTCTTTTTCTCCAGTTCCCAACAGGGGTCACTGACATCATCACCATATTCATCAACATCATCCACATCTTCTGCGTGGATGCTGGCATATGGACTGCAACCAGAGAAACATCATCATCATCAGCACCACCATCACCCAAAATGTTTTCACCACACTGTGAATCACTGCACAGCAAATGCATGACCTGAACCATGGTGGAAGAAATGTCACATTGTGTACTATCATTGACATGATGATCAGAATCCTCATGTTCAGTTACTGGGATGTTACTGACGAGTATGGCATCATCTAGACTGTCACTCACTGGCACTGCTTCACACTCCACTATATTTTGGGACACGGTAAACTGGTCAGACTGGAACTTGAGGCAGCAATACTCATACCACCATTAGCAACTGCACTAACACCACTAGCTGGGACAACATCATCTCCTCCAACTATAAGCGAATCTACTGACTGTGCTGTAAAATCATTGAAGGAGAAATACCTTTCCTCACATCAGCAATGCACTTCTGTGACTGCGTACTACCATGCCCACAGACAATCTTACTAATGGTAGCAGTGCCATGGTGAGAAACAGCTTTGCTTGCACATCCCTTTGCAGACATTTTGGGAGATCAACAAGAATATTTCTAAACAATTTAGATTTTGGAATGTTCACTCTGGGTGGGGTGGGGAAAATGCTGGATGTGAAGCTAAAAAACAACTATGACTTCAACAACAGATAAATACGTGAAGTCACAACAAGTTCAACAAAACCTTAAGTAACCAGTGGTGCTCTCAAGTCACAATCTGGAAAGAATACCTTTGCCAGTGATGGGGGATATGGACTGCAGATTACAGCAGTGCAAATCGAAGAAAGATGCCACAATGGCAGTACAAAATCATGCTGGTGCAGTGAATAGCAGGTTCACACTACGCCTTTCAATTACACTGTGGCACAAATAAAAGGTGTCTTATTGATGTCATACACCGCACACACTCATGCAATTTGTCTACAAGTAATGTAGCAAATTGAAAACTTGAGTAATACACATGCCCAGATATTCAAAAGGGTTGCGCCATGCGCAACAGGATGTGCCAGAGCAAAGTCTGAACAAAAGGCCTGGTGATATTCAGCAGGAGGCAGCTGCGCCTCAAATCGCAATGCACAAGAGCACAATGGTAATGAATGCATGCACAACTGAAGGGAGGAACCATGAATAAATGGCGTATGCATATTCAACAGCATGCGCCTATGCAGGGGAGCAAGCGGAAGTTGCGCGATAGCTGAAAATGATCCAAAATAAAAAGGAACAGAAGAGAGGTGCAAGAACACCAAGGAAAGCTGGATTGGGCGAGGTGGTAGCAACCAGGCAGACAGTAGCAGTAAGCAGGACAGGGCAGGGGCAAAGACAGAGCACACCTGGAAACCACAGGTTTGGCAGTGAGTGGGGAGCCCAGCCACTGTGCAGGAGGAAAGGGGCGTTACATTGGACCAAGAGCACTGACAGTGGGCGGTACGTCCAAATCTGGGAGGTGTTCCCTGCAGGTGGAGTAGCAGAAAGGGATGAGGGGAATGGAACAGCTGTCTGGGGTGAGAAACACAAGCCAGGAAGAGGCCAGTGCTATTCTGATGGAGGCAGTAATGAGGGGTGTCAGAAGGCAGACAGCAGTGGGGTACGGCATTGGAAGGGCCCGCTGGCGGATGCCTCCAACAGGCAGTTGAACCCACACCATCTTTGAGTTGTAAGCAGTGACACCAGATAGGGCCGGGTACTGCCTGGAACCGGGCGATCCTAAGAGACGGCTCTGTGAGCTGTGCAGTGATGATGCAGGCACCCCTACTCGACTGAGCCATGCTCTGTCAGTGGAGACAAAAGGGACAGCTGTCATGGCTGCTCACCACGGGCACCTTCCAGAGACCAATAGGCACAACAGGTATAAATCCCAGTTAGCTACACTCATGCCTACTCACACAATTCCTCAGCGCACTGCTGCCACGCATGCTGGAGTACATCCATTTCCCCAGCACACCAGTGAGCGACAGCACATATACAAGAGTTCCACAGGGTAGCTCGATGCTGGTTTGCTCTGGGCTATTGACTGCACTCATGTGGCTAATCTGCAAGCCACCTGGCCCAGAAGGTGCAGCATACATAAATTGGAAGGGCTATGCAAGCATCAACTGCCAGGTGGTGTGCAATGCCTAGGGGCGATAATCAATGTCTGTGCCACCACACCCTAGGGGAGCATGATGCCTCTATCTGGGCACCCAGTCTGCACTCAGCCACAGGTTCGAGAGTGGGGAATATCCCCACTGGCCACCTAGTGGGTGAGTATCAAATCACGCAGAAATATGGATCTTGGTAGGGGCATAGTCAGAGGTGACATGGTGTATTTGCCTCAGATGGCCCATGGCAGGGCAAATTGATCTACCAAACTAATGTCCACCCTCTACACAGGTGACAGTGGATACCCACTCTGTCCCTGGCTTGCTCACACCATACCGAGGCCCGTGGACCCCATCACAGCAACACATAATGAAGCACCTGCCACCATGCAATGTCATAGAGCAGGTGTTTGATGCTGAAGGCATGTTTCGTTGCTCGGCATATCTGGCGGTGCTCTACAGCACTGCCTTCAAAGGCCTGTGAGCTATTCTCCGGCCTGTTGCATCTTGCACAACATGGCCAATGACTGTGGATAGCTGTACAGGTCGAAGAGGGGGACAACGATGGGGACGATGAGGACGCTGGTGCAGATGGTGATGGGTAGCCTCCCCTTGGTCGGAGGGACTCCCGACTGATCCGGATGATGCAGCTGCACCGAGATACCATCACAGAGAGGCACTTCAGCAAACCCAGGTAAGTCATGGGGCCATTTGCAACCACCAATGGCAAATGCACAACCCACAAACATACATGGACAAACCCCAGGGTGCATGTCGATCGAAATTGGCTACATGGAACTGCAGCACACGATCAGGGATGGGCAGGGTCTAATATGGCATGTGGTCCTGCCACACACACACACACACACACACACACACACACACCTCACCAAGACATGCACAGTGGTAGGAGGCATGCTGACCACAACCATCACCCCTAGCCACACACGTCCACAGACCACCACACCAGTGCCTGCCATTTGTGTGTCCTCTAGATGCTGGGAACAATTGCACAGTGGCGACAGCACAACGCAGGCATCATCATGCACACACCACAGTGGCCAGCAGCCGGAAGGAGTGCACATAGGATGTGTGTGTGTGTGTGTGTGTGTGTGTGTGTGTGTGTGTGCAGGGCCAGGTAACCCACCCATGCATTGCATGATGAACAACACTGCACACAGGCAGCATCAGACAGTAGCCATGGTGGGGAGACAGGTCAGTCATGTGGCACAGTGCCACAGCCATCGCGGATGTGTGGGTGGCCCCGCTGAGACCCGCCAGCAGTGATAGAGGCTGACCAGTGACCTCATGGGTGGCACTGACTGTCCCCAAGGTTCTGCTGCAGGTATCGCGACTGTTCTCGAGCGAGGGTCTGCAGCTCACCGAACATGCCTCGCCAGGCGTGCTGAGATACCCTGGCGAACCTGGTGTCAACAAAGGTGGTGTCTGCAGCGCCAGGAATGGGGGTGGACATTGCACTGCACGGTGTCTGCGACGGCGGGCAAAATAACTGTGTGCCCATTGTGGCCGGCGACGGCTGTGAATGCCTGTTTCTGCCTGTTAATGGTGGCAGTCACATCTTCCTGCAGCCAGTCCATCCCGCTAGGAGCAGACCGGGTGTCCCTGCTGTGCCCGCTCCTCTCTGCTGCAGGACCACACTGAGTGCATCCACCGCCATCACAAGCTGCAACTGCTGATCCACTGAATCATGGATTGTCGCGGTGTGCGTACCATTATCTAAGAGGTCATCTGTCTGATCAGCATGATGATGCCCTCATGCTGTTCATGGCTGTGATGGGCAGCACCCCTTGAGGTTGGGTGCTGCACACCAGTGCCATGCCTGGGCATGTCCACAGGCAGTACACTGATGCTGCCCCCCGACACTGTCCCCCCATTGCCATTGGCCGACTGCTGACACTGCCTCTCTGGCTGCCACTCTCCAGGGCTCAACGGTGCTGCCGCAGCAGCCACAACAGCCCCACTTTCCTGGACACACACCAGTGCTGCCCCACTGGTGCAGACAGGCACTGGGTGAGACTTTGTGATGTCACGCGGGCCTCCGCGGCAGCACCACCCATGGCTATGCCCGTGCTGTAACCTGCTGTGCGGCCATCCTGCGGTGCACACGTATCACTGTCTGTGATGTGAGCTCCATCATCATCACTGATGGATCCGGCACCAGTCCAAGTCTCAGCATGCTGGAATCCATGGACGCTGGCATGCTGGGACACGGGCAGGGCCTCCTCTGCACCTGCTCCACCAACATCAGTCCGGAGATCCAGGTGGGCCCATTGTTGTCCTGACTCTCGGACACCTGTGGAGGTGGATGGGCCCTCCTCTGTGTCCAGGGTATTGCCCTCAGTGGACAGGTCCACCACCGCTGACTCATGTAGATGCTTAGGAGCTGTAAGGGAACACGGTAGCATTAATGTATCTGCCCTACCCTGTGGCATCCTCTCCCACAGTGACAGATCAGGACCTACCATGCAGTGATGGGCTACCACCCATCTGGAAGCCTCCACATGGAACACCCTTGATGGCACAATGCTGCATGCTGCAAGCAACCCACTCTTTCTGTGGGGTCAGGCATTGCACGGCCAGCTGTCCCCCACTGGTCGCAGCCCGTGCTGCCTGATGGCAACCACCTTATCCTTAATCCTCCTCCTGTCCGTGCCCACCTTCTTTTTGCACTCCTGCACGGACTACTGGTGACCCCATGCTGGTTGATGGCATGCACCACCTCTTCCTAAGCAGCAGCACGGGCCTGTGGTATTCCCCTCTGTCTGCTGAGCAGTGGTTCCTGGTCAAGGTAGGACTCAAACAGGGCATCTGTTTCTGCCTTGGTGAAGTTTGGCCTCCCCTTTCTCCCATGTCTCTGTTCCTCCTCCTCCACCTCACGGTCACTCATCATTGATCCTGTGGGAATGACAGGTGTACCTCTGACTGTACACCCCCATGCATCTTCCACACACCACAGTCCACACTCCCAAACAGCATGCAACTCACCACAATAGACTGCAATACCAGACTCTGGCCTCTGCAGCCCAATGTCACATTTATATAGTGCAATGCTTGCAAATGAGGTGAGATGCAATTTTAAGTGGATGCTAATGCAGTATCTGTGCCATTGAATCACTGATGAGCAGATTTGCATATGCCTGCTGAATAATAGTGACTGTTGCGCGTATGCATGGTGTGTTGAACATGCTCAGGCAGGGTGCAGTTCTGTGGCGGTCGCGGTGGACACCGAATGGCGCGTGACCTTGGGTGCCTGACACTGACGCCTGCCATGCTGCTGACATGCTGTGCATGGGAGGCAGAGCAGGGCACAGCCCCATTGTGCCAGTGGCACTACTGCACTGTTCACATGTATGGTGTTCTTGCACTGGGGTGCCATAGGTGCCATGGTGCCACAGCATGGTAGGCCACTACAGGGCATCTCTCACAGGCACCCAATTGTGCTACACGCAGGGAGTACCAATTGCGCTGTGGCGGTCTGTGTGCAGGAGACCCATGACCCTGTGCCTGACCTTTGCCCTCTAGGCACCATGTGTCTGCATGGGTGCACCACTATCACGCAGTTTGGTGACAGTGGGATGGGGAATAGCACCACTGTACTCGCATAAAGCATCTGCACGTGGCAGACCAAGCTACCAAGTGCCATTTTGACTCCGACCAGCTTCAGAGATAGCAAGGTGGAGGGCTGCTGTTTGGAGCCAGGTGGAGCCGGCCAATTTGGTGGCCATAGTGGAGCCCCATGCTGGGGCACTTTTTGGGAATGCACCCCTGGACAGGGCCAGGAGTGCTGTATGGGAGGAGGTGGCGGTGGCGCTGGAGGTGGCCACAGGAATGGGGTGAACAGCTGAGCAGTTTTGCCACAGATACGGGGACCTCCAGTGCAGGGACCCAGACAGGCTTGCCCACCTGCGGGCATGTGCCAGGAGAGGCACAGTGCAATGTTCAGGTAGGTGCCCCATCCATACACTGGTTACGTCAGTATGGGTATCGCGGTGGGCATGTGTCCACCACATGGGGGGGTGGGCCATCCAGTGTGGGCAGTGGTGTTGGTGGTGGAGTTGGTGTTGGGGGGGAGTTGTGAGTTGCGGCATGGCTGGGCTGTGCTGGATAGCACACACCCGGGGGGGGGCCTTTGTTACTGGATTGTACTGATAATCCCCTTTCCATGTTTGCACCCTAGGCCCTGAAAAGCGGTGCCGAGTCAGACAGGACAGACACTAAGGTGTGGGTGGGGGAGCTGGTGAACAACCACAGGCAGCCACTCACAGCGGACTACAGTGCCCAGATCAGGCCGATGATGGTGAGTGCCTTTCTTCCAGACTATTCTGTGCATGCTGTGTTGCAGGGCAGGCGGTGGGGCATGGCCACCATCCATTGACACCACTGATGTGCACACCACACAGTACAATCAGCACTGTCCAGTGGCACTGAATGTGTGGGTGTTCATCGCTGGTGGTCAATGCATGCACTGGGTACATGGCTATGCCACTGCCTTTGCACTGCATAGCCATGTCACTGTACAGCCACAGTGGTGCTGTGTGACTGGGCGGGGTGGTGTGTGCAGCGGTCTGCATGGCTGTGTGTGCCTGGGTGGGCAGGTCTTGTGGACATGATCACTGTGGGTGGTCGCACACCATCACAGAGACATGTTCCACAACCGATGCCATGCACAGTGGATGGGCTGCAGGGGCTATGCATTCATACCTATTGACTCTGCTCCCTTGTCCTAGGTGGATGGCAGATGTGGCAATGAAGAGGGCACTGCAAGAGCTTCAGCAGGTGGCTAAGGCCTCCCTGGAAATTTTACAGAGGATCGAGCAGCTAGGAGTCCACAGGAGGCATGATGGGAGGAGCCATCAGAGCGAGGAGCAGGGCTCCCGCTGGACTTCATGGACCCAAGGATTTAACCTAACCGCCTGGACCCACCCTCACACCCCTCCTTCCCTCTACCATTTGTTCACCCCTGCCCCTTATCCACCCCCACCTGGTTTGTGGCCCTCACCCCCAACATTTTTGTAAATATTTGTAAATAGTTGTTTTATATCTTTAAACATACATTTGTTTTGTTATGCCTACTGTGGTGGTCTCTGATTTGCAGCGAGCTACAGGTGCTCAGCTGCAGTGGTGTGCACGGCATCAGGGGTGGTACAGTCATGTGCGTGTGTGTGTGTGTGTGTCCTTAGGGGAAGCAACTATGGTGTGGACATAGCTATCAGTCACTGTCTGTGGTTTGTGTGTTGTTCCCTGTGCACTGGATGACTGTGTGCAGTGATCTCAGTGCATGCACTGTGCCCATGGTGCAGCTGTCAGACCATCCATGGCCTATGCAGCTGACCCCTTGCATGTCTGTGACCTGCACAGTCCTCTGGCATATCAGTGGTGGCTGTCCATGCTGGACACGCCACTGCCCCAGCACAATGCCGGGTTTCCTCCTGTCACTGGTGTGGTGCATGTCTTTCTCGGGTGGCACTGTGGCCTCCACTGTTGTTATCCCATCTCAATGCTGTCACTTGTGTCTGTTGCTGGGTATGTGCTCCACGGTTTGTCACTTGTGCTCCAGAAGCATGCTGGTGGCATACAGCTTCATGGTGCCTGCGCAGGGTGGCTGGCATTCCTGTGCCATGGAGGGGTGTTGGCCATGTGTACACAGTTTCTGTGGCCACATGCCATGGGCTTGGTTGACCTGCTACTGTGTCCCTGTGTTGGTGTGCCCTTGGGTATGGGTGGGTGTTTGTCCATGCACTGTGTTGCATTCTGTGTGGTGCATGCTTCCATGCACCACTGTGGAGTATGTCGCTGGCTGTTGTGGCCAATTACTTAGTCAGGGTATGTCCTTGGGAGGGTGTGCAGGGTGCTGTACCACTGGTGCTGGGGTCTGGGGCATGCCCTGTCATGTGTGGGTACCTTGTGTGTCGACACATGGTCGGCCCTCAGCTGTACTCGTGGGTAACGTGCATGGCGGCACTGTGTATGCAGTCATTGCATCACTGTCTGCCGCCACCCACTGAAAGGTGCTCGGTGATGGGGCTGCCTTGTATGGTTCTGTGGTGCACAGGGTTGCATGTTACAGTGGGGGTAGTGGCATGTATGGGGTGTCCCTGCACTGGTGGGTGCTGCTCCCTGGGCAGGGGTGTCTGGGATCATGGTGCAGGGTGTGCTCTGCATTGGTGGGATGGTGTGGCACAGGGTGGCCGGCCCTCCTTGTGTGCGGTCACAGCCCAGGGGTGTGTTGGGGCACCATGCCCTGGCTGTGGGTTTGTTGCTGGTATCCATGGGCCGGTGGTTATTCCAGCTTCCCCCGGTTGTGCAGTGCATGTGGTGTGGGGGGTGATGTCTGTTCTGCTGTGTGCTCCTCTGCCCATCTCTAGCAAGGGTGGTCAGTGCATGCATCCTGTCCCTGCGCATCCCTGGTTGTGCTGTTGCACTGCTGCCCTGTTCTCCACTGAGCATCCCTGGTTGTGCTATTGCGCATCTGAACTGTGCCACTGCACATCCCAGGTTGTCCTATGGCGCAGTTGGTGTGATATTCAGTCATGTGCCGCAGGTGCATCTTGACCTGCGCAGTGTTTGAATATTGCGTGTATTGTGCATGGGCACAGTGTACTTGCGCTTGCTCCTGCTGTTGCACACTTTTATGGTGAAGTTTGAATATCTGGGCCATCATATTTTAAACAACCTGAAATTATGCATTGCTGCACCAGGTCCAAACCACAACACACACAATCAGCAAAAACATTTTTTAACAATTACTGAAAATATTACTGTGTGCACATTAATGCAGTCAGTTATACAAGAAAAATATAACCAAAAATCAAAGAACTCCTATTTCTCCTACTTAAGTCTATATGCGCACAGATATGCCCCTCCCCAGAGCACACTTCCGCCTTCTCTCTCAGTACACAGACTGAATGTTTTACATTAACATTCAAAATCCACACACAAACAATAAACGCTTGATGATATGAGCACAGGATGGTTTCCTACAATCGATGAACTAAAGTTTCAGCAAAAAAAAAATAACTCAAAAAGGCTTTTTTAACAGCTTTTACAAGGTTTAAATTGCAGTGATCACTCAGAGCAGACTGTCTCCCAACAGCTTCCTACATACACTACCCTGAACTGAGGCAGTGCAGAGCAATCTAGAGCCCATGTGACCTAAAATCCCATGAATCATTGCAAAGTTTGTTTTTGGATCTTAAAACAAGGCAAAGTGAGGTGAATACATTGTTTTCAATGTACTTCGCCTTAAAATTTATGGAGTAGTGGTTTGGGGAAGGCGGAGTAACTTGAAGTCATTCTTTTAATGGACTTGGTGTTGCCTCTTTAAGGAGAAGTAGTCTGCTTTGTGCTGTGGAACACTTTACAAATCTGTCTTCACTCCATGAATCGCTCCACGGAACAAATTGAGGCCAATTTGCCCACCACTACCCGTGACTATTTTGGCCTCCACCATTTCCTCTGACTAGGTGTTCCACTTGACCACCACTCTTTCTGTGAAGAACTTCTTCTCAAATTTTTTTAATCCACCCTCCTTCCACTTTTCCTTTGCCCTTTTTTTTTTTTAGTCTTTGGTAACGGGTAGAGCCCACTAGGCACAAGTGCCTGTTTTCAGGAGTGACCTGGGAGCACTGGTTGTTAAGTGACTTGCTCACACAGTATGCAAGTGAAGGTTGTGAGAATCAAACCCAGGTCTGGTCTGCTGGATATACCAAACTTGTTCACAGCTCATTACTCATCTAGTCCTGGAACATCAGTTTCACTGGAAAATAGTGTATTCCTGCACCCTGTTCCTCCCTGTAAGGTACTTGTATATCTCTATCACATCCCTTCTCTCCTCTCTCCTCCACAGAGTACATGTTTGAGCCCTTAAAGCTGTCCACATAGGACTTGTGATGCAATCCCAGTACCATATTTACTGACCTCTCTGAACCTTCTCCACCCTGTCTATGTTCTTACGTGAGGTAAGGTGTCCAGAACTGTACACTGTACACTGTACTCCTGGTGGAGCCTCACCTAGTGTCTTGTATAGTGGAATTATGACTACCTTATCCTGCTGATGATGCCCTGCCTATGCATCCCAACATCCTATTTGCTTTTACCTGTTGCCTTGTTATACTGTCTCACTACCTTGAGGTAATCAGAGATGATAATCCTAGGGTCCTTTCCTGCTAGATGCATGATATATCCCCACCCCCAACTGATATGTTGTTCCAGGATTTTTGTGCCCCATATGCATTATTTTGCACTTCTTTGCATTGAATTTCAACTGCTAAACCCACAACCATTCTTCAAGATTCTGCAGGTTGCTCCTCATTTGATCCACACCCTATGACATGTTCACTGTGTTACAGAGCTTCATTTCAACAGGACAGGAAAATTCTGTCTTATAGGTCCTGTGGAATGTCAACGATGAGAGGCGTGAAAGGACCAATCCAGCACTGATCCTTGTGGTACTTCATGGGTCACTCTTCCTTCTGTGGAGTGACAGCCATTTACCACACCCTCTGTATCCTGTTGCCAGCCAATTACCCACCCACTGCACTACTGTCCTGCTCACTCCTATATTCCACAATTTGTTTATTAGCCTTCTATTGGGCACACTGTCAAAGGCCTTGCTGCAGTCCAGATAGACCACATCCACTGCCCTCCCGATCCACCTCCCTTGTCACTCAGTCAAAAATTCAATGAGTCTGGCCTGGCATGACCTCCACCCAGTGAAACCATGCTACCTTGGCTCCTATAGTCATTGACAACCAAGAGGTTCCACCAATCTCTGCTTCAGTAATGCATCCATGATCTTCCCACTATGGAAGTCAGGCTGACTGTGCAGTAATTCCCTGTTTCTTCTCTGTTCCCTCTTTTTATACAGGGACTACATTTGCTGTCCTCCAGTTTTTGGTTACTGTACTTCACAGACTGACTCCTGCTCCAGTTTTGGCCTATGCAGACCCTGAGAAACCCTACATCTTTCATACAAATGCCAGCTTTAGTGGTTTTAGGGCAGTGCTCTACCAAACTGTCCTGAGGAACTGCACCCAGTGGGTTTGGGAAGCCAACATTTAAACATTGCTGAAAAAGTATCCTGTGCACAAACACAAATTCCTTTGTACTGAAGTGGCAGTCCTGGACCAAGTCCATGAATATTTGTACTGAGTGCATATTACTGTTAAGACAGACAAAAAACACTGACCTATGTCCAAACAACGGCAAAACTCGATACCGCCGGATATAGGTGGCTGTCAGCCCAGTCAGCCTATGACTATTGTGTGGAATACTGACCTGGATGCAACCATACAGATGCACTCCCAATGCCCAGCTGCCATTAACTCAACCAGTCAAGATTGAGTATGTATGCTGTACCTGATGAAACTGTTAAAGCAGTAAAAAGTTTGACATTGACAAGCAGCCATCTATTGAAACTGGTAATAGTCTAGTGGACCACTTTGGGTATCTGGAGACTGCTTACCAATTGCCTGTTGTAACTTAGTCGCTTCTGGATTTGAGCTTGTTGCCTCAACTGACTTCCCAAGACTTACACAGGGAAAAAAGACTGGACTCAACCATTAGAGTTGTCCTACATACCCTACAAAATGGAGGTGATGTCCAACAAGGTCATAACTAGTGATCCTGACATGAAATTGCTATTAAGAGGTTGGCCAAAGCTCAAGATTCATGATAATCTGCCGTATACATAGACCCAAGGCCCTAACAGATTTCTTTGACTGCAACTAGTCTTTCCTGACAAATTCAGAAAAGTTGTACTATGTGCTTTGCATGACAATACGGGACATTTGGGAAGTGAACGCACCATGGACATGGCTTATGCACGTTTCTGTTGGCCCTACATTATGCATGACATAGAAAGGCACTGTAAAGGCTACAGCTGGTCCATCCAGAGAAAGTTCAACCGCAGAGGGCCGCCCTCTGGTCAATATTGTAATTGTGCCCATGGAGCTCCTGTGCATTGATTTTTTTTTTTGCATGGAACCAGACTCAAAATAAATTGCAAATACACTCATAGTCACAGATCATTTTTCAAGGTATGCAAGCTTATCCACAAAGCATAAAAAGCCTCCATGGGCTAGTCCAGTAGTGTGGAGGGCTGAGGTATTGCACCTTACCTCCTGCCATACTGGTGAACCCACATTTTGTGGTGAAGGTGGGTTGCTGGGGGTCGCAGAGGAGAAACATAGGCTTTGACAGCAGATAAGGACCTCTTGGCCCACCTAGACTGTCCATTGCCCCTCCCAGGAGGCAGAAGATTGAGCATCTAGAGGACAACTCTCCACTCCTGGGGTGGGGTGGCTTAGCAGTCCCATTGAATGATTACCTCGGTGGAGACCTGTGGGTAGTGTGTCTTGGGGATGCCAAAGAATGTGAGCATGCTGCGGGACCCCACAATGTACTTCTGCCTCTATGTGTGCATGCTAACATGCACACCCAGCAATGGGGATGGACAGATGGAAAATGAAAAATGGGGAGAGTGCTTGCTGGCTGGCTGCATAACTCCTGGACTGCGCTTCGACTCACAACTCACCTGGCAAAACTGGATTTGTGCGCTAAAGGGAAAGATCACCTCCCTTACTCCTGCCATGGAAGGAAACTATGAGGGTTTCACTGAATGTAGACTGGAATCAGAAGAGAGCAACACAGACCCCAGGTAGATGTGACCCCTCTGAGAAGAGGGATGAAACCCACCCACAAACAGCAGCCCCGGGGAGAAAAGGATAATTTAAAAAAAGCCCCATGGTCACTAACATCCCTCATGGAAACATGTTTTGTACATTTTGAGCTGCCAAAAAATCCATTCCAACCAGGGAGAGACTTTGAGAGTCACTTAATAAAATAATTGTCTCTATGGTGCATGAGCAATTCATGTCACTCTATTACCTGTGGAATGATCCACAGCTTAAGAAAGTTTAAACAGAACACTCCTAGACATGTTGGGCACCTAAAACCCAAAAGACAACAGCAAATGGAGCGAACAAATGGGTGCTTTATTTCATGCATAGATTTGTACCAAGAAAGATGCTACTGGGTTCTCACAATACAGTCTGATGTTCAGCAGAGAGGCCAGACTGCCTATGGATATGCTTCAGCATCTCTGCTGATGGAGCTAAACCAGAGACTTATTTACAATATGTAAGTAAATAATTAAGTAAGTAAAACTTTATTTATATAGCATCTTTCCAGAACCAAGGTGCTTCACACTTAAAATACAACATACAAATATAAAATGCACACTAACAATAAATACATCCATAAATTAAAATTTGCCTGGAAGGCTAAATTAAAAGATATGTTTAAGCTCAGTTTTAAATCTGTCGATGGTCAGGTATTCTCTTAACCGACTGAGGCAGAGAATTTCACAGGTAGGGGCCACAAAATAAAAAGCACAGACACTAGATGTTTTTAAACAAACCCTGGGAATCTCTAGCAATCCCTCATTGTGGATCGGAGAGGACAGAGGGGACAGTAAGGATTCAGAAAATCTTGCAGGTAGCCAGATCCCTGTTCGTGTAGGGCTTTAAATGTTAGCAAGCCAACCTTAAAGGTGATCCACCACTGAACAGGCAGCCAGTGCAGTCTGCGTTGCACAGGCATAGTATGACTGGCCTTAGAAGTACCAGTCAAATGCCTGGTTACAGCATTCTGCACTAGTTGAAAGAGCAGTTCTTCACTAGTTGAAAGAGCAGTTAAATTCAGCATACAAGTTGGCTGCAAAGGGCACTGCCAAAAGAAATAAAGCAAAGAAAGATAAAAAGATTTGACAAGCGAGTCAAAGCATAGAAGACTGCTACCTAATGACTGAGTATTACTGAGAAATTTTGGAATTCATGGCAAACATATGGTTGCTGACCAGTGGGACAGTACTCCCTATGTTGTAACTGAAAAGGTACAAGACATGCCTGTTTATAAAATTCAACTGAAAGAACACACTAGTGGCTACTGAACCATGCATTGCAACCACTTGCTGCCCATTGGACAAATGGGGCTGGATTCTCAAAGAGATGGTGCAAGTCACACCAAAGGAGACTTCCCATATGTCAATGAGCCAGGGACCCATCACCTAATTCTTTATCAGACAAGATCCTTGCAGCTAACTCCCATGACTTGCAGGAATCCCAGCCATCGCCAAATAGGACACACCTGAACAGGTTGCCACAGGCCTCAGCAGCAATCAGGTAAGGCATAAGCACTCAAGCCCCATAGCCTTGATCATGACATAAGTATAATCAGCCTTTATGGCCTAGTGCATCCCCACAGCCCTGATCTCAGTATTAATAAAAACAGCCCTTATGTACTAATGGACCCCTCACAGCTCCGATTCTGATATTATTTATAATCAGCCTTATGGGCTAATGGACCTCAGCCCTGATCCCTGATCCCTGAACACCAAATTAGAATCAAGTCATTGTTTACATACAAATAAAAACAGATCCACTGTACCCTAGTGGTCTAGTGGCCCCCACGGCAGTGCCAGACCACCCCACCCCACACCACTTACCCCAGCCCAGAGACTGGCACAACCCACCTCTCACCAGCATGGCCATCCACCAGCCAAGCTCTTTCTATGAGCATGTACTGTAATAGTACATGCTCAGTGAGCTGTCATTCACTGAGCATGTTCTATTTATGGCATACACACACACACAGAAAAGATCCGCTGGTGGCTGGTCAATAGTGGTGAGAGATGGACTGTGCCAGATACTGTTGGGTATGGGTGGGGCAAGTAGGGTGGTCTTGCGCTGCTGGTTGGGGGGCAGTAGACTACCAGTGCTACAGTGGATTTTTTTTTTTACTTTATAGAAACAATGCCATGATAATAATTCAGGGTTCATTGATAGTGGATCGGGGTTGTGGGGGTCCATTAGCTCATAAGGGTTGACTATAATTAATATTAGGATCAGGGCTAGGGGTCTTCTAGCCCATAAGGGCTTCTTTTCAATACTCGGGGATCAGGGGCTTCAGGATTGGTGAGCCCATTAGGGCATATTTATTACTACAATCGGGGTAGCTCCTAGCTGGTATAAATGTACATTGATGGATGTACTCTGGGATTGTTTCAGAATCCCAAATTAGTGGATGTGGTAGCCACCCTTACAGAATAGGGCACAGCTGCTGCCATAAACCCCTTGCACCCTGTCACATTGGGGTTTATGGCACAAATGATGGGTAAGTCCAAGAAGGCAACACAGCAAGACAACTTGCAGACCTGAACCTGTAGAGACAGAGGAGATAAATAAAGAAGTTATGGTGCCCACTTTGCCTGAAGATGCCTCATTGCTGGACGATGAGCAGTGAGTGGCTAACCCTGATACAAAAGAAGTGTCACTTCCACCTCTTCATTCTGAAAGAGCCATCAAGCATTTATTAAAGTTTACCTATTACTCTCCAGGGCCTCAAACTACAGTAACTTGCTTGTGTATGTAATACATAAGGGCATAAACAGTATGTCACCCCCAAAATCTTTACCCAGAATTGTTGCCTACCCACCTAATGCTAAACCACCTAAAGAGGGTAAAGTTAATCAGAGTTAACAGGGAGGCTGAAACAGGTACTTATGGTTTTGCTTAAAAATTGCCTTTTGATAGCACTCTAAACAAGTACTTGATCTTAAAGTATACTGTTTAATGCCAGTTAATGCATCTAATGTTGTGACGGCTGTCTGTCAAATGTAAAGGTCATGAGTATTCTCGTTCATGTTACTGTTTAGATAGTGTGGAGTTATGGCTTAATATTGACTGGAAGAATACTAGAAGGCAATGGGTTATGGTTTAATATTGAAGGGAAAAGCACAAACACTGCATTGCTTAGTGTAAACCTGCTGTGGTTAGGAAGATATTTGTTAGCAACAACAAAAGATGATACCAGAGTTGATGGAACTTTGCAGAAATTTGATAAGGAGATAAAGAAAGACAGAGGGTGTGTAAAAGAAGAGATAAGAAATGACAGAGGATATGTGTAAAGAATATTCAAAGGCTTAGTGGACCTTACCCAAGGTGATGGTGAGTGTGTTGTTAAAGGTCAGCCTGTGATACCCAACGTGCTCTAGTAGAGATTCTACTTATATTTTCAGAAAATCTTCAGGTTTCTGTATGTAGTGTCTACTTTCATCAGAATTTTAGTGTAAACTACATGTTTTGACCGTTAAGATTCAATTTGAAAATTACTTTTATTTAGGGGTAACTACATTTCATTTCATTTCATTTTTTATTTTATACTGAAAAGTCTGTGGGCCAGGCTCATTTTCACAGATGTCCAGTTTATTTTCAAGGCCTCTGACTTATTAAAACAACCACTGCCAATGTTATTACACAACTCTTGCTTGTTCAAGTGACTTGCAGGTGGGGATTGCAACAGCGTGTTGACTAATGAAATGGCAGGATGGTCAAAAGGTTATGCTCAGAGGCTATGGCACCTTCTGCTGCATAAATGGGGCCAGGACCATACTACACAGTAAATAAGTGTAGTCCCTCAAGTTTATCAAATCAAAATTGCTAAGGGCACGCAACCAAAAGGAAAACAGATGGTTCCAGGCTGTTAAAGCTATATAAAATAAATTAATGTTTAGAGGTAGGAGGGGAAGCAACCTCCCCTCCGCTCCAGTTATTTTTTTCTCTCATTCCAGAATGCAGGACAGAATGTGGATGGATGTAGTCCTAGTGATCCATAATGCTAATCCAAGGTGACACCAAACTTCTTCCTGTAACGGTGACTGAGAAGGATCATGGGAGTGGTAGTGTGTGAGGCCTAGAGTCCAAACAACTCGCCGTAAGGATACAGTCTATGTATACAGAAAGAGGTCTCTCTTCCAACTGAATGAAATGAAGGTTTCTGAAACATCCATAATGGAAGGTCAGATGAATCAGTAAAAATGAACTGCAAAAGACTGTACAAGCAATGACCAGCCACCATGGACGCCATGACCTGATTTTCTTTTTGCATAAGACTGTACAAGACTTTGAAAAGTGCAACTGAATCCATCCATTAGCTTCACTCAGCTTCTACCCTAGAGACTTTGCTTGATTATGTGCAGTTGTAGCTGTTATTACTGGGTATGTTCAATTTTCTAATTTTACATGTTCATTTCATTTCTTATTTTCTTAAATCTTCATCTTATCGCTTCATTTCTTATGTTAGATGTTTTTCTTAAATATGTCTCTTTAAAACTGTTTGGTTTATGAATGTGCATGTCATTCTCAATATAGCAGAATTAGGACACTGTGTCCAAACAAATGCATCCTTATTGTTTGCTTCAGTTTAGTTTATCCATGGAACAAAGGTTTGTTGAGGCCTGAAGGTTTGTTAATGGTTCCTTTGTGTAAACCCTATACACAAACCAAGATCAAGGTTTTTGTTTACAAACAATCTTTAAAAGTTTGATACAAACACATGGGTAAATAAGTAGATGCATATCCTATGGGAACTATGTTCTCATAATTATTTACAATTTCTTCGTGAGATGTGGAAACAAGGGCACTTCCCTGACTTCCTCTCAAATTCTTCTTGTCTTTGTCTTTTAAATATTTTTTTATTTTAATGGGTTCATTACAACATAACCCAGACAGACTGTCTTACAGTAGCTGGTTCATTCCACTGGGGTGTTAAACAGACAAGTCATACTGATGAGTCCTGGTAGGATGAAACATGTGTCTATGTCATCTGTTAGCACCCTTTGCAAATTTGGTGAGAGGCCTTTCAGCACCATGCAATTCTGCTTAAAGTAGAACCAGTATAACATTCTGTGGTGATTTGTATATGCAGCCCATGATGCTTTACATTGTTTGGGCATGTGTGATTTTGTATTTTCTTGAAACTTGGCTTTCCAGCCAAATGTCCTTTTGGGTAACCCTTGCCTCAGTGTTTGCGCACAGAGGTTCTTTGTCTTTTAAATATTTTTTTTATTTTAATGGATTCACCACAATATATCCAAGGCACACTGCCTTAAGGGTAGCTGGTCCATTTCACTGGGATGCCAAACAGACGAGGCATACTGATGAGTCCGTAGGACGAAACACGTGTCTATGTCTTCTGTTAGCACCCTTTGCAAACTGTGTGAGAGGCCTTTTGGCAACATGCAATTCTGCTTAAAGTTGGACCAGCATAACATTCTGTGGTGAGTTGTATATGCAGCCCATGATGCTTTGCATTGTGGGGAGCATGTGTGATTTTGTATTTTTTGAAACTTGGCTTCCAGCCAAATGCCCTTTGGGTAACCCTTGCCTCAGTGTTTGCGCACAGAGGTTCTTTGTCTTTAAATAGTTTTTATTTTAATGGGTTCACTACAACCTAACCCAGACAGACTGTCTTACGGTAGCTGGTTCATTCCACAGGGGTGTCAAACAAATGAGGCATACTGATGAGTCCTGGTAGGACGAAACACGTGTCTATGTCATCTGTTAGTACCCTTTGCAAACTGTGTGAGAGGCCTTTAGGCACCATGCAATTCTGCTTAAAGTTGAACCCGCATAACATTCTGTGGTGATTTGCACATGCAGCCCATGATGCTTTGTAGTGAGTGGGCATGTGTGATTTTGTATTTTCTTGAAACTTGGCTTCCCAGCCAAATGCCCTTATGGTAACCCTTGCCTCAGTGTTTATGCACAGAGGTTTTTGTCTTTTCATCTCAAATAACTACTTAACAAAAGTAACCAGGCTACAAGACATCTATACAGAATGTGTTAAAGCCACTGTTGTTGGTGAAGCGGTTATCCTAACAGCGCAACTTCAGGGGGAGAAATATCTTCTTAGTGAACTTGGTCATCAGACTGATCATACATTTTGCTCCAACCTTAACTGTGCATATTACTTCACTTGTACTAAACTTATAGCTGTTGCTGTATCACAACAACATTGCTAATTTATTTAATGAGCATCATGCAAAAATAAACAAACTGGTTAAAGTCAATAGCAGAAAGGTAAAAGAAAAGAGAAGTTCAAGAGATCATTTTTGCTGGATGGTTATGTTATAACAACAGAAAAAAAGTTACTTTAGGATGTAGAAAATGGCTGAATCCCAGACCTCATTATAGATGAACAGATACTGCTCCCAATGTGGCTGTGTGTACGTGTATGGCAGGATAGATGAGCCTGTGCTAAAACAAATTGCCAGAGGCCTTTGTTTAGCACTGCCCAGAACCTGAGATCTGTAACACCACATCCTAACAGAGGCCAATGTTATACTCGGATCATGCTTGGTCAGGTACACACTGTATATTTCTTCATTGTGTCTGTGTCTGTTCTTAACCCTGCTATCTCAGTATTAAATAAATTGGCCACTGTCCATGACATAGCATACTACTTAGAGGAAGACATGCACAAGGAATGCTAAGATCTTTGTTGTTCCCGCCCTGCAGCATGCAGATGTGGAGACTCCACTTACATATGTTGCTCTGTAGAAGGCTATAGAGATATGCATTGATGGATGTGTTCAATGTTGCCACTTCCATTTGTGATTCCAGAGGATGAACCTTTGCCTGTTGTGGATGGTCTGGGGAACTGGCCATGTAGTACCAGCAGCTGGCATTATCCATTGTCTTTCTCTAGATTTAGAAGCCTGAAGGTGTGGGATAGGCATGTGGTGTTGGTCCCCAGTGCTGGCCAGTTCCAGCACTCAAGAAGAAGCAGTCCAGGCAGAGACAAGCTGAAAGAGCTTATAATGTCTCAGTAGGTAAGCTGGCAGATCCTGCCATTGCCAAGCTAGCTGCCACCATGTTTGTATAGTCCATGGCCTCCAGCTTGAATGACTGCACCTGCCTTTATTTACAGGCCCTGTGAGTCTGTCTAGAGAGAACCACAAGTAATTACAGGCCTGCCCTGTACCTGGGGAAATTATATAAAGTTTATTCCAAACTTTTTCATTTTTAAAAGTTCACTAACACCAGCCAACCAATTACACCATACAGGCTTGCACCAACTGGGTATCCAGATGGGTAATTTGGGGGCACTGGTACCTGTGGGACAGTGGGCCACATGGTGTTTATGTTGCTTGGGCGGTGGGCATCACTGTTATTACTTATGCATTTTCACATTAGTTATCTATGCATCCTTTTCTCCCCTTATCCCTGATTTAATAGCTTGTTGTTCTTTTTGAAACCTGTCTGATGAGCACATCATTCCATGAGCATAGAATTAGCTAAAGTCTTTAACTGCATGTGTTTTAAATTGTAACAGTTTAAAGTTGTTTTCTATGTGTGGGGTAACTGTAAGGGGAGGTGGGTAGGTACAGCATCCCAGGGGGTTGTACCATTCAAACAACTGGCCCACTGTAATTTACTCTGGGTGGAGGCACCATGCTATTTACTTTCATCTTGGGAAAGACCCCCCCCCCTTTTCTACCAGAAACAGAGCCCAGACCCCTCAGCCTTCTTGTTACCAAAAGTTACATGGCAACTCGATTACATTAAACCTCAGTACAGAAGAGTGCTCTTGCCTCATCTTGAGCTGATATGCTAGTAAGCGGCCTCATCATCCATCTGCTTCCCAGACAGGTTTTTGGAGTTAGAAAAGGGTGTATTCAGCCCTCTGTTGCAAATGCATATTGACCTTGTAACAGGTAGCCGCTATTTTGGCAAGCATTTCTGTGGACCAGTGTTGGCCAGTCCAGTAACGGCTCTCCAAGTCTCTGAAGGTTTACAACTGCTCCTCCAGATCGTTGTTTCTGACTCTTTTTTTTTCAATTCAAAGTTTATTGATTTTAACAATTACAAGCACTGATCCACTCTTGAATATGACTCAGACATGCTTGATTTGAAAGGCTAGAGGAAGAATACTTCCCTCCCCACCCTAACCCCTTCCCATCCCTTCCACCCAGCACAGAACCACTTCAAACAGCCACATCACAATACAGAAAAGACTGCTATTCATCACTTACAGTGAGTATAAGGTTTGTAGGGGCCCCAAATCTTGTTTAATCTTTGAGTCTCTGGTTAAGACTTGCTATGTTTTTTCAGTCCTGAGGTTTGCCAGAAGCTCATGTAACCATTCCATATATGTAATTTCTTCACTGTCTTTCCAATGTTTCAGAACCAGTTTCTTGACTGACATTGACATTAAAGTTATATGATATTTGCAATTAAGTACATGAACCTCTGAGAGATCACCTAATAGACAAATGTCAGGATTAAACAAATCATTCAGACCTAAAAAGGGTATCGGCCTTCTGTTTAATGAGGGTCCATATATTGGCCACTTTGGACAGGTCCAAAATATGGAGCAGGTTACCTTCACCTTGTAAGCACCAAACACAAGTAGAAGAATTGGGTAACCAAAGTTAGCTGGTTTTCTGGGGAATAGCATAAGTTATGCAATATCTGAAACTGCATAAGTGCAGCCTATCTTGAGTAACTAAATGGTGACAATTCTGCCACAGAGAGACCAATTAATAGTCTTTCCCAGGAAAAGGGTGGACCAGAAAACTGTAGGACCAAAGCAGTCTGGATATTTCAGGATATAAATGGTCACATACATTTTGGAGACTGCATGTGGAAGTCCCACTGATGGTCGTAGTTCTATCCAGAAAAGTGAATTAGGGGGGTTTAGGTAAACCTGTTCAAATTATTTAACCAGACAGTGGCAAAGCTGCTACATTTTTGAAATATTGGACTTTGGAATACTGGCTTTAGCCAATATTTCAGAGGAGGTGAGCCATATCCCATTTTCCTTAAATAAAATAATTAAGTGGACAGTCATCTAGCTGCGGTAGTCAACCAGATAAGAGAGTTTTACCTTCTATCTTGAAATTGGGGTTACCCCATATGGTTTGGCACATGTCACAAGTATGAGCATATTTAAGGAAACTGCACAGCTGAGAGTAAATTCTGATGGAAATGGCAATGGGAGATGTCTTTAATGGTGATGGGAAGAGATTTCAGATTAATATGTAGGAGAGAAGCTGAGGAAAGTCCTTATGTTTTCAGGTGATCCTTTTCAATCTTGAGCCAAATCAGTGTAAATGGAGACGAGGTTAGCTGGTTTTCCAGAATCTATCCATCTAACATATTTATTGGCCTGGCTGGCCCCAATAATATAGACCAATGTGGTAATTGTGAGACCACAACAAAAAACAAAGTGAAAGCCAGCACAAGGACGCAGTATCCAACTAGATATATCGATAGAACAAAGTTATTACCTTAGAATAAGCACTAGTTTAGACATAAAAAACTTTTATTAACAGGCAGATTGGCATGTGTTAATAAAAAGTTTTTTGCATTCAGGCTGGTGCCCCTTGTTACCAGAGGTGTGTGTGCTCAACTTTTGTGTTCTTGATAATTGTAGCCAACCTTTAACTTTGGGGCAAGTAAATTTGTGAAAGGCCAGTCTGGATCTTTTCTCGACCCAGATAAACTCTGTAAAACATAGAAACAAAGAATTTGATGGCAGATAAGAACCGCTTGGCCCACCTAGTCTGCCCATTTTCCTACCTAACAGATAAGCTGCAGATCCTAGTTAACCAGCATCCTACTTCTTTCTACCCCCACCTCCTAGAATTGCCTTATGGCTGTCCTATGCATGCTTGAATTTAACCACTGTTTTTGACTCCAATACATCTTCAGGAAGGCTGTTCCATGCATCCACAACCCTCTCCATGAAAAAATACTTCCTCACATTACCTCTGAGCTGTCCCCCCTCTATCTTCAAATTGTGCCCCCTTATTCTTGCACATCTCATTTACTGAAAGATATTACAGTCTTGGACTTTGTTGATTCCCTTGAAGTACTTAAAAGTTTCTATCATGACTCCCCTCTCCCTTCTTTCCTCAAGGGTATACATATTAAGCTCCTTTAGTCTCTCTTCTTATGTCTTCTGGTGCAGACCCTGCACTATTTTGGTTGCCCTCCTCTGGACAGCCTCCACTCTGTCTATGTCTTTGCGGAGATGGGGTCTCCAGAACTGCACACAGTACTCCAGATGGGGTCTCACCAACTGTCTGTACAGAGGGATAACAACTTCTTTTTCTACTGTTGATGCCTTTCCCTATGCATCCCAGTATCCTCCAGCCTTCCTTACTGCCTTCTCACATTGCTTGCCCATTTTTAAGTCATCTGATATAATTACTCACCATGTCCCTTCCATTTTTGTTGTTGTCAGTATCTCACCTCCATTGTGTACTCTTCTCCTGGGTTTTTGTTTCCCAGGTGCATTGTCTTGCACTTTTGCATTGAATCTAAGCTGCCATATATTTGACCACTCCTCCAACCTTGCCAAGTCCCTTCTCATCCTTTCCACTCCATCTTGTGTATCAACCCTGTTGCAGATCTTTATGTCGTCTGCAAAGAAACATACTTTTCCTTCCGGTTCCTCTGCAATGTCTCTTATAAAGACATTAAAAAGGACCAGTCTCAGTACTGAAACCTGCAGTACCCCACTAGTTACCCTCCTTTCTTTACTGTGGACTCCATTTACTACTACCCTTTGTATCCTGTTGTCCAGCCAATTTTTTATCCAGACTACCACCTTGGGACCCACTCCAAGGCTGTCTAACTTGTGTATTAATCTTTTGTGTGGGACTGTATCAAATGACTTGCTAAAATCTAGGTAGGCCATGTCCACAACACCTCCCTGGTCTACTACTTTGGTCACCCAGACAAAGAAATCTATTAGATTCATCTGACGTGACATTCCCGCTATGAATCCATGCTGCCTTGGGTCCTGTGCCCCACTGGCCTCTAGGTACTCAGCAATTCTTTCCTTCAGAAGTGATTCCATCATTTTCCCTACCACTGAGGTCAAACTAACTGGTCTGTAGTTTCCTGCCTCTGCCCTGCTCTCACTTTTGTGAAGAGGAATCACATTTGACCTCCTCCAATCCTCAGGTACCACCCCATCCTCCCATGATTTGTTAAAGAGATTAGTCAGTGGTGACACTAGTTCTACCCTTAGTTCTTTTACAATTCTTGGGTGAATCTCATCAGGCCCCATTGCTTTGTCCACCTTCACTTTTACTAGTTCTTTCAGAACCCTTTGTTTTATAAATGGACTGGTATTAACTCCTGTCTCCAGAGTGTTTCTCTTGTTTGGTTTAGACACCTCCCCCTCCTTTTCCTTTGTGAATGCTGAGCAGAAATTTTTGTTCAGTATCCCTGCTTTTTCACTGTCACCCTCTGCCCATATTCACTCCCCTTTATTAAGCTTCAGTATCCCTCCCTTGGTCTTTCTTTGCTCCCTAATATACCTATAAAAGGTCTTATCCCCCTTCTTAACAGAATTGGCTATCCTTTCCTCAGTTTGGGCCTTTGCTATTCTGACTGCCTTCCCTGCCTCTTTTTGCTTTAATTGATAAAGTTCTGTGTCCTGCTCCTTCTGTGTTTCCTTATATTTCCTGAATGCTATTCTTTTCTCCTTAACCTTCCCTGCCACCTCTTTTGAGGAAGTAAGCTGTTGGTTAACTAGGATCTGCAGCTTATCTGTTAGGTAAGAAAATGGGCAGACTAGGTGGGCCAAGTGGTCCATATCACCGTCAAATTCTATGTTTCTATGTAACCAAGCATTTTTTTTCCTTCACTGTGTTTTGTTGATGTGCTTCAAACAAAGGCTTGTTGCCTCTGTGATGGCTGTTTGATTACTCCCCATTATTCCTCCACCCCTCCTTCTTGCCTGTTTGCAAGTGCTTTTCTGAGGCACTCTCTCATTTTCCCAAAGTCAGCCCTCCTAAAGTCCAATGCTCTTACTTTTGTATGGCTTGGCTCTGTAGTTGTGTTTATCATGAACCACACTGTTTGGTGGTCACTCGTTCCCAGATGGCTACCCACTTCTAAATCTGAGATTCTTTCTCCATCCCCATTTGAGAGTACTAGGTCTATGATTGCTCCCTCCTGAGTGGGTCCCAATACTAGTTGTCTGAGGCATGCCCTTTAGGCATCAAGAATAACACTGCTCTTGGATGTGCCTGCAGCAAGGTGGTCTAGTTAACATCTGGCATATTCGGGTCCCCCATCAACCATATCTCTCCTTTTTCTGCCTTCTAAGGATGCCTTCTATCATTTCCTTGTCCATTCTCTCCCCCTGAGATGGGCGTCAGTATACAACCTCCATGCAGATTGTGGTGCCATTTCCTGTCTCCAAGGTGACCCGAGTGCCTCATCTGCTCCCTGTTTACTCTTTAGTTCTCTTGCTTTGATCCTTCCCTTACAAAGAGAGCTACCCTCCTCCTCTTTTACCCTCCCTGTCCCTTCTGTAGATTGTGTATCCTGGTATGTTGACATCCCAGTCATGGTTCCCTGTGTACAATGTTTCTGTGACTGCCACAATATCCAGGCATCCCTCTTCCATCAAGACCACTAGTTCAGGAAGCATATTACACAGACTACAGGCATTAGTACTCATCACCCTCCAATTCTTGATGGCCTTACCCTTTCTGCCCCATCCCTGTCCTTACTGCCTTTGCCTTTTTGCCTTTACCTCTGTCCTGCTTCCTAATGACTTCTCTACCTTGGTGTTTACCTTTCTAATTACCGTGTTTTGTGGGGGAGACTGGGATTTCCCTGCTCCTTTTCAGTGCCACCCCCCTTGGCTAGTTTAAATACTTGTCAATGAAGCATTTAAACCTATCACCTAATTTCCTGAATCCCCCCCCGGACAGATGTAGACTATCGCGCCAGTATAGGCCTGCATCCCTCCAGGTGGGCTCCCCAGTCCCCAATGATGCCAAAACCCTGAGCTCCACACCAGTTTTTTAACCATTCATTGAATTCCATGGTGAGGATTACTCTAGCATCACCCTTGCCATAGACCAGGCAGCACCTCTGAGAAGGTTACCATATCGTTACTTGTCTAAGGCCCTTCCCAACTCTACAAACTTCTCTGTACTGTCTTGATCCCATTCCTAGCCAGGTCATTTGTCCCCAGGTGGACAATGACATCCAGCTGCCTCCCTCGTGCAGCTACACCCATGATCCAGAGTATTTGCTTCCTGTCCCTCCAAGCCGTGGTGCCAGGCAGGTACCTTACCTCCCTTCCCCTCCTCCCCACTTCTACCCCCAAAGATTGAGTCTCCCATCAGGAGTTGTTTTCCCTGTGGGTCCCTTGCCACCTCCTGTGGGTCTACTTTGTGGAGGTTCCCAGCATTCTTCTTGGACTCCACTGCAGGTGCCTCCATAGAGGAACAATTATCCACCAGAATAGGGTATGAAATGTGAAGAGGTACAGCTGGAGGGATGCACCTCTGTTCCACCACCTTCTCCCTCCCTGAGCCCACCTTGGTGAAGCCGCTTCTATTTCTGGTGGTGGCCCTGGAGGTCCATGGGTGGGAGGAGGTTTCATGAATCCTAGCCAGCTCAGCCTGGAGATGGGCAACCTCCTCCCTTAGACCAGAGAGGTGCTTGCAAATAGGAGCACGCAGTTCCATAATTTCTCCTGGAACACTGTCGCCCACAGCCATTGCACTGCACCACCCCCATCATGTCTTATGTTGTGTCCCTCTCCTGTTTCTCTGTATGCTTACTGTCTCCCTCCTTACAACTCTCACCTTCCTGTTCTGGGACAGCAACTTCCTGTATTCTTCAGTAGCCTCCTTCCTTCTTTCTTTCTTTTTCTTTCTTTCTTTCTTTCTTTCTTTCTTTCTTTCTTTCTTTCTTTCTCAGAGTCAGACTACAAGCAGCTAAGGGGAGAATGAGCTACTTTTTCATTTAGGGTTGACAAAACTAATGTTTCTCTATGATCCTTCCCATCCTGCTGCCAAACAGGAAGTTCCTGTTGTCAGTCAAATCCAGTGGCTATAAAAGTAGAACTGGCTAATGTGGGAAGGTGGAGGGCAATTAGTAAGAAAAATGGTAGCTTTTTAGTTTGCTGCTTTCTCCTCTACAAGCAAGATTTATGTCTTCCAAAAGCTAGCAGCAGGCTGTGTCTGTGTACTTTTTTAAACCATGTTAAAGGGAGCCAGAGATTTAATAAGTTGAGGTGGTAAAAGAGGTGAGGAAAACATTAATTTTATCAGGTTAATTTTGCCCCAGAGTGATAACGGGAGAAAAGACCACCTTTGCAGATCTTGTTTAATAGTTTGTATGAGGGGGTCTAGATTTAGTTTCTGAAGATGAATGGGGTTCCTTATTAGTTCAATGCCTAGGTAAGCAGAGAATCTGCTTTCCAAGAGAGCCCCATGTTGGAGATATCATGTTGTACAACTTTTTGGTTAAGGGGAAAGACTACTGTTTTTTCAATGTTTAATTTATAATTGGACATTTTACTAAATTCTTCAATAATTTCTAACATATGAAATATAGAGGTAGCTGGGTGTTATACTTGAAGGAACTTTTACTGCATGGCCTTGAATGGTGATACCTTGAACCCCTGGTGCTGCAATTAATCTATGAATAAGGGGCTCCAGATATAGATTGAAAAGCAGGGGTGATGGGGCATCCTTGTCTTGTACCAGATTGGAGTGGAAATATTTCAGATAGGGCTCCATTGCTGGAAATATGGGCAGTAGGAAATTTATAAAGGATACCTATTCATTTTTGAAAGGTCTGGGAAATAGAATGCTTTCAGAGTTTGCAAGAGGTAAATCCAATTGACCCGATTGAATGCCTTCTCGCTCCAGGGATATCAAGGCAGCAGGAAAGTTACTATCCCTGGACACTCCTGAAGACATGCTGCAGGGTACCTAAATGGTCTGAAGAGGATCTCCCCTTCATGAAGCCCACCTGTTCTGGTCCTATCAGGTCCGGAAAAACCATGTTAATACGGTTGCCCAAGAGTTTAGATAATATTTTAATATCTTGATTGAGGAGTGAGATTGGTCTATAATTAGTCACTAAATCAGGGTTCTTGTTCGGTTTAGGTAAAGGACAATAACGGGCTTTGAACAGGGATTTATCAACCTCGGCCGTGGACAAAATATACTGGAAAAGTGGTACCAATAAAGGTGTCAGTTTGTTTGCAAAGGTTTTGTAAAAGCTAGGAGAGAAACCATCTGGTCTGGGGATTTTCCCAGTAGGGAGGTCCTTAATTACTTTGTCTATTACTGCTTGTGAAATAGGCGTTGACAAGGTGGACTGTTGTATATCTGACAGATGAGGTAGGTGAGAGTTTGTCAGGTACTGATCTAGCTGTTGAATGGAAGGAGGGTCTACCATAGGGCCATACATTTTTTTTAAATAAGTACAGAATTCAGTTACTATCTCTGAAGGAGATGTTAGTAAGGAACCATTGTTCATGGATCGTATTGCTGCTGTTTTACAGGTGTGACCTGGGAACACAGGGAAATTAAGTGACTTGCTTAGGGTCACACAGTATGCAAGTAGAAGCTGTGGGATTCAAACCCAGGTCTGGTCTGCTGGATGTCACCAGATTTGCAGCTCAGAGCCTGAAACCACTGTGCTATACTGCCTCAAACCTTAACCTGGAGGATTCTTGTTTAATATGTAAAGCCAGTAGATACCTTGCCTTTTCCCCCTGGTCAGTGTAAGAAGATTTGGCTTTAAGAATTGCAAATTCTGCCCATTCTCTCAATAATTTCAAGTAGGAATCCTTCAGTTTAATCAACTCCTGCTTTTATTGTTCTGAAGAATGAGGGGGAAGATTTGTCTCTTTTGCTTGAATTTGGGACAGAAGGGACTGTAATCGACTTTCTCTGTCTTTTTTTCTTTTTGAAGCCAGACCAATTAGTAACCATCTCATATATGCTTTAAATGCATACCATTCCACATCTGGTTTTCCAGTGGATCTGAGGTTGCTGGAAATAAACTGAGCAATTTGGTCAGAAATATATTTGACTACTCCTGGATCTTTCAATAGTTGGTTATTGAGTTTCCACCATGTTCCTTGTTTAGGAAGGGAAGAGAAAGCAATCTGACATGTAACCAGGGAGTGGTCTGACCAGGGCCCTGGGTGGATAGACAAGTCTAATACTCTGGGAAGGAGTGATTGTGTAATTAAAAGGTAGTCAATATGGGAAGAGGTCTCTGCACTTTGGAAGTGAATGTTTCTGACTCTTTTTAAGTAGGAAGCATGACTGCTGCACCTGCCACAGATTAAATCTTTCAATGCATCCTATCTTACTGCGACCAAGGTTTCACCCTGCTTGTTTGTCTCTAAGAAGGTCTGGATGTCCACCTCTAGAGACCCACAGAACTATGAGTCCTTTAGGAAGATGGTGTTAAAATGCCACCTTCTGCTGGGTGAGAACTCCACCCAATTTGGTAGCCAGGAAAGGGACAGTGGGGTGTGGTCCAAAATAACCAACATCCCAATAGTTACATCTGCTACTTTTGAAACCCAATGACTGGGAACAAGCCTCATGTAAATTTTGGAATATGTATGAAGCAGGTGTGAGTAAAATGAATAACCCTTCCCTATGCGATGGATTGTTCTCCAGATGTCAGATAATCCTAATTCAGAGATTAAGGTAGCTAGGACTCATGAAGTTGGGGTTTGGGGGCCACTGGGTGGGGGGAATTACTCCTATTAGTGAAATCATCAATAACTGTGTTACCATCCCCACCTAATATGAAACTACCCTTTGCTTGCAGTGTCAGAGTTTGTGTAAAGGCACTAAAGAATGTGACATCTGATTGGTTATGACCATAGACATTGCACATTGTGATTTCTTGAGTGCCTGTGATACAATGGACAATAACATAATGGCTCTTCGGGTCAGAAATAACCATCTCAGGTGTGAAGGAAATATTTCTGTGTATAAGAATGGATACCCCTCTGCTCTTTGAATTATAACAACTTCCAAAGACCTGAGAAATCCATCCCAATCTATGTTTACTGGTTTTAATTTGTGTGAGGCAGGTCTCTTGGATAAAATTGATCTTGGCCCCCACATTGTGAAGATGGTCCAAGACCTTCCTATGCCTAATTGGGTGTGAAGGCCTTAAACATTCCATGATACACACTGTATTGTTTGATGAGCCATAGGTATTGTATGCTAGAAGAGCAAAGGGGTACCTTAACACAACATGTCTGAATCATGCAGTTATAGATACACACATACATACCAGATACCTGTTTTAGTGTATGACCTGGTGGTGCAATGCAAGGTCAGTCCAGAATGCAAACTGGGAGGCACCTACCAATTTAAGGCAGGTATACACTAATAGCGCAACCAAACTGTAAACATTTGCATGTTTTGAGCATTAAACAATAAACTCTGCAGAAGTTATGAACAAACAACAACAGTATCATCACACTGAAGACAAAGGGCAAGGTTCCCCATAATCTCTTACGGATGTTTGAGCTTCGCCCATATGGGGTGGAAGCCCTCAAAGCAGTTGTTTATAATGTCTGTTGTACACACCCATGCTGTGGGTGATATGTGTAGCTGAGAGGCCAGAGGTAGTGTCACCCAGCAAGGTCTACACCTGTCCCAGGGTGATGGTAGCAGAAGGATGGGAGACACAGGGTCCCAAATGTGAGGAGCTTGAACAGTGTGGCTCATTCAGAAGCTAGATAATGCTGGAGCAACAGTGAGGGGAGAGGAGAGGCATTCATGCGGATGGCCAGTTGGGCTTAATGAAATTATTCTTATGTAAATGGTGTGGTAGGTTTGTGCCTACTTAGAGTAGGATGCTACTGCCTGTATCCACTGGTGTAGGCTGACCAGAGAGGAAAAGTGGCTGCTATTGTGAGATGGATTGAGCAGTAGGAGGGTGAAGGTCCAGAGTAATTGGGGGCAGATCACCATGATGGAAGTGGTTAACAGACAAAACACTGGATAGCGCACAGTGAGAAAGGTCCAGGTTTTCAGTGGATACTGGTAATGCTACTGCTTGATTTGATCTGAACTCAGCAGCAGTGCCACTGGGGGTTTTACCAATGATTCCCTTTCCCTGCTAGGAGCACTGTGAAAGTAAAATGACTGAAGGGCACTTAAGTTCTAGTAAGGAAGGGGAGTACAATGAAAGTGGGGGTGTCTGGAGTGTAGAGCAAGTTGCAAGCATAGGTTCCAATAGGATCTAACTGCCCTGGAGTGCTGTGTGGTCTTGCTGAAACAAATCATGGGAGCAGCAGTGTACTACAATATTCTAAGTGACAGTTTCTTGATATAGAGTAATGCCAGTTCTCCTTCAAGGGTTCCTCCTCTATAGTGTAACCCATTATGGTGGGTTGTATTTGGACTAGTTCCTAAGACCCGTTTGCAACCTTGGGTGTACTGCCAAAGCACTGGGCCATAATGGGAGGGAGGGCAGATAAGAGTTGATCTGTTGTGCTGTGACGTGTTCTACATGGCATATGGGTGGGGGTTTATGGGATATTGGCCAGGTGAAGGCAAAGTTTTAGGTACTGCTGAGCAGTGAATGGCCAATGTGGGGAGAGAGATAGTGAAAGCTAAATTATGTGTTCAGGAGTTAGAAGGTTATGACTACATTTCAGAAATATAGAACTCATGAACAGAGGTTAACACCTAGAAGGTGAGTTAAATAAAAAATTAAGGATACAGGTGGTATCCAGTGAGCAAGACCCAATCCTCTGTGAACTAATTTCTGTTCAAGTTTTAGGCCTAGCACCTCAATCTTCCATTCAGTCCATGCATCCAGAGCGAAGGTCCCCACTGCACATACAGTAGAAACCAGTTCAGGGTCTGCAGCTTGATCTGCCCAGCTCCGTTGGACTGTGTCTTTGTGTTACTGCAAAGGGATCTTCACAGGGGTATCTGGAAGCCTGGTAACAGAGGGACTGAAATGAAAAGTATGCCTCTTTGCAGATCACACAAAGATCTGCAACAGGGTTGATACACATGGGGGAGGTGGAAAGGATGAGAAGGGAGTTGACAAGGTTGGGAGGAATGGTCAAACATATGGCAGCTTAGATTCAATGCCAAGAAGTGCAATGTAATGCACCTGAGAAACAAAAACTGGGAAGAGTACACAATGAGGGGGAGGTACTAACAACAATAAAATGGAAAGGGACCAGGAGTAATATCAGATGACCTAAAGGTAGGCAGGCAATGTGAGAAGGCAGTAAGGAGGGCTGGGGATATTGGGATGCATGGAGAGGCATCACCAGCAGAAACAGGAAGTTGTCATCCCTCTGTACAGTCAGTTGGAGAGACCTTCAGGAGTACTGTGTGCAGTTCTAGATACCCCATCTCTGCAAGGACATTGAGAGGAATGAGGTAGTTCAGAGGAGGGCAACTAAAATGGTGCAGTCTCTACACTAGAAACCATATGAAGAAAGACTAAACGAGATTAATACGTACTGTATACCCTCGAGGAAAGGAGGGAAAGGGGGACATGACAGAAACTTTCCAGAACCTCAAGAGAATCAACAAAGTTCAAGAGGGTAGCATCTTTCAGAAAAAGAGATGTGCAAGAACAAGGAGGCACAGTTTGAAGATAGAGGGGGAATGGCTCAGAGGCAATGTGAGGAAAAATGTTTTCACAGAGAGGGTGATGTGCATCATGCAATGGCCTTCCTGAAGAGGCTGTGGGGTCAAAAACTGTGACAGGATTCAAGAATCGTGGGACAGACATAAGGCAGTTATACTGAGGGGTAGGAGAAAGTTAGCTGTTGGTTAATTAGGATTTGCAGCTTATTCAATAGATAGGGAAATGGGCAGATTGGGTGGGCCAAGTGGTCCTTATCTGCTGTCAAAGTCCATGTTTCTATGTTTCATAGGATTGAGAATCCTCGGTTCCAGCTTGTTTGGCTGCTGGCTTGCCTGAGGAGTTCTTGCTTTTTGCTGGGTGCCTGAAGCCTTTACTACATGTCCAGGTGCCAGTGGTTAATCCATGCTACCCAGGTCTCAGCCTGTCTCTACCCCTCCAGTTGGAGAATTTCCCCTTTGTTACTTGCCAGTCCATCTAGTTGCAATCCACAGGATTCCAGATGGGAGATTGATAGCCTGGGTTCCATTCTGAGTGGGGAACCAGTTCTGAGCATCAATCCACGAGGTGCCTCATGTGTTTGGAAGGAATTAGCTTTCTCTGTCCAGTTCCTTTGAATGTACTGAGTAGCTTCCTCAGATGTATGAAAAGTATGCCATACCCCATTTCATGTTAGGCTAAGCTTGGCAAGGTACTGAATTTTGTATGGGACACTGAGGTCTTGCAGGACTTTCTTTGCTGCCATATATTCTTTCTGCTTCAGGGCCAGCTCTGTGGAGAAATCAACAAATCTGTGGATTCTCTACCCTTGAAAAAAGAGGGGAATTTTATCCTGAGCCAGAAAGAGAATTTTCACTTTGTCCAGGTACTAGAGAAATTTTGCTAGGATTGAACGTGGATGCTCACTGGGCTTTGGAGGTGGGCCAAGGGTCCTGTGGGCTGTCTCACTCTCAAAAGCAGGCTTCCAGGAATGTTTGAGCAGAAGGAATTTCTATCTGGAGGAAGTCAGCCACATCGATATTTTTGGCCCCTTCAGGAAATCCAGCAAAACACAGGTTATTTCTATGACCTTGAATTTTCAGCATCTCAGCCCTTGCACATAATTGTGCTATGAGGTGTTCCAGTTCCTGAAAACCGTGCTTCATGGCAAGTATCTTCTAGTCAATGTATGGGATAAAGATTCAAGTGTCCATGGCTTTGCACTGTAATTCATTCACTTTCTCTTCAAGGACGGTTATAGATCTTTTAAAAGAGGAGTTCTCCCATGGGTCCTGCTGCAGCATGCTTTTAATCTCGTGTGTCCGAGTAGTAGCCCTGCCCAGAGCACGCGATAGTCCGCCATCTTCACACCTCTCTCGATAGCTTGTCATCTATGTTTTTACTATTTTTCCATTGAAACATGAGGTTCAAGGTAATGCTGTCAGGTTCGTGTGGGGTTACCAACCTCAAGAGGTAAAGTAGACCAGGGATTGAGCTTAATTTTCTTGGGATTTAAATGCTGGGTTGCACTGAGCTAATGACTCTAGCTGCCATTATTTTCCACTTCTCATGCATGCACCCTGTTCTGGGATATTTCTTAACCAGTCAGAGTGCTGAGCACTTCATTTTGTGCTGGGTGTTAGCCCTTTGCATTGTTCATCTAACCTGCACCTCACCTAATGTCTCTAGTTTCCTGCAGAGTCCCAGACCATGAAGAGTGCCACCATTTTAGCCTAGCATTGTGAACCGGCAGCTACATGGCTCACCAACTCATCTTCAGCAGTACCAGAGGACAGTTTAGCAGTAGGAGAAGTTTTGTTTCAAGACATTTCCCAACCTTTTAGAGTGTCAAGTGCTTGCTTGTGGGGGTGTCAGCGTTTGCACTGCTCACATTTCTTGCACCTCACCTGCAGTCTTCAGTCAAGTTCTTAGCCCCAGCCAATGAAGAGGGTTGCTGGCCTTAGCCCAGAGGTCGAGAATCTGCAGTTGCTTGGCTCCCCACTCATCACCAGCCACACCGGAAGACAATTTTTGCAGCAGGAGCAGCTTTATTTAGGACATATCCTAAACAATTCGAATACTTGCTTCCAGGGACATCTAGCCCTTTCACTCTGGCCTACCTCTGTCTGCACTGCCTGATCTAACAGTTCCATGTGAGTGAGCTCAGTGTGAGTGGCACAGCAAGAGTAGGAGTCCTCGAGGGGAGACACCAGAGAGAGATATCAGGATGCCAGAGACTCTGCCTCTCATACTGTAAGTACTGTACACATGAACATACGAACACATGAAAATACCAGCAGATACAGGCCATAGTGGTCTATTGAGTCTGCTCGAATATGTAGCTTCCAGTATACTCTACAGCAGCTGCCCCCTGCAAACACCTGTGTTATCCCCCAGACTGCCTCCTCCCTTCCCGTTTCCACTCAGTTATGACCTTACCTCTGACCTGTCCCACCACCCCTTCTTAAATGTGCCCACAGTTGCCTAGTAATCATGCAACATCTGGCAGCTGGTTTCACTTATAAACCACCATTTCTGTGAAATAGTGCCTCCTCATTTCCTAAAATAGTGCCTCCTCATTTCCCTCTTGAACCTACCTCCAATTTCAGGCTATGCCCTCTCATATACCCCCAGTCTGAACATGTCCTCAGAACTTACAATATTTATGCCCTTTAAACAGATATACAGGTCTCAATCTTAACACCGCCTCCCTCCTATCCTCCATGTTGGAATACATGTTGAGTTCTCTCAAGTCTTTCTTCATATGGCATGTCCTCAGGCCTAGGATAATTTTGTCACCCTATGCTTACCTCCTGAAGTAAACTGATGTCTTTCTTTAAATATGGGTGCCAGAACTGAACACTGTACTCTAAGTGTGGTCTCACCAGTGACCTGTACAAAGGTAGGATGACTTCCTTCCTTTGAGAGATGATCCATCTGGCAATGCACCTCAGTATTTTATTAGCTTAAACTTCCACCTTCCTGCACTGCACATAATTATTCATGTCCCTGTAATTGGTACCACTAGATCTATAATAGTACAGCATGATTCAGACTGTTACTCAGTGCTGGCTGTGTACAGTCCAAGAAGAACTACTAGTTTGGCTGCCTCTATCCAGTTAATCTGCTCCTGTTCCCCCCTGTATCCCCATTGAAGTGGTGCTTGCTTTCCACAGCTAACCATTTCCTAGTATAGTATATTTAAGCAATATACCATGAGAGGGTGTTGGTGATGCCAGGATTTACCCATGCCCTGGGGTGTTGTTCAGTCATGAGGCACACTGCCGAGTGACCAACATCACACCAGAAGTGGGTAAATCCTGGCATCACCAACACTCTCGAGGGGTATATTGCAATTATACAATGTGTTCATTTTTATTGATAAAAAATAATGAAAAAATATTTGTTTGTGTTTTAAATTATTTTGTTTTATTAATTTGTTAGTATGGCAGATAAAGTAGTCCTGTGTTGTTAGGGAGAGGCTGACAGTTTGTTTTTCTTATCATGGGAGTGTGTGATAGTGAGTGTCAATTTCTGTTTTCCCTGCCTAGCCATGATAAAGATTTTTTTTAATAAGTAAAAAAGATGCAGTAGTGCCTGTTATTAGAAAGAGAGTGGGATGGAGCATGCTGTGGGAACTACAGGCTGGATCATCGTGGTTTTCTGGGGTGGGTTTCTGTGATAAGAAAGGGGTAGAAATGGAAGACTGATCTGATTCAAATGAAAGGCTGCTTTGATTGTTATAATGAGAGAGAGAGAGAGAGAGAGAGAGAGAGGAATGAGAGAGAGTCGTGTCAGGTTCCAGGTTTTAATGTGGGTCTGTGTCCCAGTGATGGGGTTCGATGTTCCGTGTATAGTAAAACATGGTAAAAAAAAAAAAAGAGGTTTGGTACCAACTTTTATAAAAGTTTGGAAATTAATCAGCATTCCGGGTTAGCACTCACGTGGGACGACTTTGATACATAGATACATAGACAGTGTCGGCAGATAAGGGCCTATGGCCCACCTAGTCTGCCCATTTGAGCTTGTAAGTTCAGTTTGTTTTCCTAGAAGTCTATTTCCCCTTACCCCTGACCTCTAGAATTCCTTTATGTCTATCCCATGCATTCTTAAATCTGTGATTGTTTCAGCCCCACCACTTTCTCTGGCAGGGTGTTCCACTTGTCCACCACCGTTCTGTGAAGAAATTCTTTCTCATGTTTCCTCTGAATTGTTCTCCCTCCAACTTCATTCCATGCCCTCTAGTCCTGAAACATCTTTTCACTTAAAAATAGTGTTTTCCTGCACCCTGTTCCTCCTGTAAGATACTTGTATGTCTCTATCATATCCCCTCTCCCTCTCTCTCTCCAGGGAGTACATGTTCAGTTCCTTCAACCTGTCTTCATAGGACTTGTGATGCAACCCATGCACCATCTTTGTTGCCCTCCTCTGAACCTTCTCTACCCTGTCTATGTCCTTACGTAGATATGGTCTCCCAGAACTATACACTGTACCCCAGGTGGAGGCCTCACTAGTTCTTGTATGAGCGAATTATGACCTCCCTTTTCCTGCTGGTGATGCCCCTGCCTATACATCCCAGCATCCTATTTGCTTTACCTGATGCCTTGTCACACTGTTTCCCTACCTTGAGGTCATCAGAGATGACAACCCCAAGATCCCTTTCCGGCTTGGTGCATGATAAAGACAGAGAGAGAGGGTCAGGTAGGCATTAATTTATGTTGGGGAATATCGGGAATGGAGAAAGTGAGTAGTGTATTTTTTCCAAATTTAGATGTGGTTTGTTTTGAGTCTTGAACTGCTGGAGTGGGTAAGATTAGAGGGTGCTAACATGGAATTTCATCTGTGGAGCCGACATCTTTGTTATTAGGTCTCTCTGCGGCGGTGCTGTAATGGAGGATGAAGATGTTAGGAGACAGATCTGAGAGGACAGCCATTTTAGCCCGGGAAGGTTTCTGAAAAAGGGGTTCTATCAGGAAAGTGTCTCGGACAAAAGATTATTTAAAAAAACAGTGTTGTAGTTTGAACGGTGGTTTGCATATGGGAATTGGTAGCAGAGCAGCAGTCGTGAGAGATTGCCGTTTAGCGGTGATTCACTAGTTTAGCAGTTGGGGGTTTCTGTTGCTCTGAGTGATTTCAGGTTGGGTTACTGATTTGGCTGACTGGTGGCTGGCACCTCTTCCCATGGGGTGATGCTAGGATTTTCAAAGGGAGAGGGATGCCAGTGAGCCAATCAGGATGGAGGATTTGACTTGTGTTTAAGTGCCCATTGTATAATTGTGTTGTAGTCTTCTAAATGTACATGCTGTGAAAAGCCCAGTGAATCCTTTGTGCTGCATATATGTATTACTTCCTATGTTGTTCTCAGCATTACAGGGAGCAGTCCTCCTATTAGCAAGCTAATTTTCAGTTACAGTGGTAGCCAGCACCATGGAAAGTAATAGCACACCACTGCCCCTCTACTGGATGTCTGGTATTGCTAAAACTTCTCAGTTCAGTCTGGGGTTCCCCTGGGCTCCATACTGGATTCCATCTTGTTCTTCATCTTCCTTATTGGCCTCCCTTGGCTTGTGTCACCTAACATAGTCATAGGTATGCAGAAGGTACTAAGGTCCATCCCTCAAGTGCCTTTGTTTCTGCTCTAGAAATATTTATATTTTTGAACTGTAATTTTTAGTAAAGTTTTCAATATCGAACAATACAGCTTTCACAATGCAACTGTACCAAGCTCATACAACTAGTGAAAATGCAAAAGAATAAACAGAGAATGAAAGAAAATAAATCATTACAAGAAAGAAAATAAAAAAAAACTACAACAATGGGTACTGTATTCATCTTATTTTAAAACCATTGCAATTGTTAATTACATGTTGCAGTTATGGGTGAACCTGCTGACTGTAAATAAATGGTGAAATTAGTGGTGTTATTGTGAGATTCTTAACCATCTTCTACCAGGCCCTGTAGAAGCACTGAGCCCTGAAAACAATGCTGCACTGTGACTTTAGTAATCTCTAATGCTGATTCCATTCTCACCAGCTTTAGTCGAATGCCAAAAAGACAGTGTCCATGACTTTTGGCACTAGTCATAAGCTTGCATGTCTCCCTTTCCTCAGTCTTTCCACTTTGGATGCCCCCCTCCCCACTTCAAGTATCTTCGTGTGTGATTAGACAAAATACTTGATTTCTCCCCTGTATTGATGGTATTAACAGAAAGTGCCATGTAAAATTCAGTGCTCTTTACTACAACAAGGATTGTCTACCGCCCCAGTCTGGCAGAAACTATCAACAAGATGGTACTCCTGGTGTTTGATTATGCTGATGTGTTCTTGGTGCCTCCTAGTTCCTTTCTCACCATAATGAGTACTCTGTGCAATGCCTTCTGCCTCTTTGCCTCCAATGCCCTCCTCCTTACCCACCACTGCTCCCTTTACACTTATTTCTCTAGCTAACCTCTTGCTTCCCAACAGCTCATTCACTAATCTTTCCTCTCTAAATGCTAGTTCTCATCTCTTTTCTTCTCAACTCTCCTCTTTCCTGCCTATTTGGTCTCCCACTCACTTCACTCTAGGGATTCTCACACCTTCATCATTCACAACTCTAAATCTGCTGCCAGGCAATATATTTTCTCTTCCTGCATCCCCTTATTGTGGAACAACTTCTCACACACTTTGCCTCTCTTCTTCTTATCACTCATTCAGATGCCAGCTCAGACTCCTTTTCAGGTCATCTTGCTCTGGCGAGCTTGTCTATGTTCTTACCTATCTCTACTGTTGTTTTGTTGCACTTTGTGTTTCTCTGCTAAATTTATATCCATGGCCTGCAAGCTTGCCTACGGTCAGATAATTTCAAGATACTACTTATTCGGTCTTTCCTGATCATGTCACATTGTTGTGTATATATATATATATATATATATATATATATATATATATATACAGAATAGACAGGTAACTGCGTGTTATGGATTTTTTACACACAGGTGTGTGATGACCCATAAACTTCGAGAGCAAAGCTCAAGAGGTTTATGAGAGGTCATCACACCCTAAGGTGTGTAAAAATCCATAAACACACAGTTGCTTATTTTATAATTATTGGTGCAGAGTTTGCTCCATTTCTCAGTCTGTCCCCTATTCTGACTTACACACACACTTGTCTCACAGACACTGTTGCATACACACCTTTATATTTTCTTTTGGAAGTATCAGTCAGCTCGTGCTGCTACATAGGGTCGGGTCGTGATTTCAGTTAGAGTTTGTGTGTTCTACTGATTCAGGGGCACGGGTAGATCAAACAGATATTTATTTTGTGTTTGAAAGGCAGGATCAACCAGATAAAAAATAAATAGAAGTGGATAGGAAGTAAACAAAAGCAGCTCCTCAGTAAATGGAAAACCAAGCCGCCATTTTTGAAATTCTGCTCAGCCTGTCCACAAGCAGAGCGAGAGCCAATGAAGTAGCTCAATATGCTTGAGTGACAGACAATGGACAGTAGCGGTGAAAAAAGTTTAGTGAACACCGTAATAACTTGATTTCAGGTTGTTACTGCATTTTTACTGAGCCTGAATTCAGGTTATTAAAGGGGGTCACCAGTAATTATATTATTGTAAAACATTGCAACTGCTGATTATACTTTGCACTAATGTGTGAACTTACTTACTGTAAATTGATGGTGAAATCAGTCCTCTTTAGTATATTCCTAGACAACCTCCCTAGCCTGTTGTGACAAAATCTTCTCTCGCTGATGATGCAGTTCTTTTCATTAACAGTTCAGACTCTGCAATCTTAAAAAAAAAATACAGCAACCTTTCACTGACATTGAATCTTGATTCATTGGGTCAAAACTACTGCTAAATTATGAAAAACTAAACCCATGCTAATTGTCTCTACCTACAACAGGCACAGGCATACAGCTTCAAAATCCTAAATAACAAAGACGCAGCACTAGACATGGTTCATAACTTTAAATATCTATGGATCACTCTAGACAGCACCCTTTCCTTCTCAAGCCATATTGACCAAGTTGCCAAGGCAGCTAATGCAAAAATAGGCTTGCTATACATAGATACATGGAAACACAGAAACATAGAAGTTGACATCAGATAAGAGCTGCAAGGCCAATCCAGTCTGCCCATTTCTTTTTCTACCTTACGAATGTGCCATAGGCCTTTGCTCTGTCAATGGCCTATCTATTCATACTTATCTGTATTGCTCCTATGCCTATCCCTTGCCTGTCTGAAGCCCTGCACTGTATTCATATCCACCACTTCCTGAGGTAGGACATTCCATGCATCCACCACCCTTTCTATGAAAATAACTTCTTCATATTACCCTTTAATCAGCCTCTCTCTGATCTCATGCTGTGTCCTCTTGTCCTGCTATTTTTCTTGTATTGAAATATGTTAGATTCGTTCACCTTGTTAATGCCCTTAAGGTTGTTTGAATGTTTCAATAATATCACCTCTCTCCTCCTTTGCTCAAGGGTATACATATTGAGCTCCGTTAATCTGTCCTCTTATGTTTTCTGATGCAGTCCCTGCACCATTTTGGTTGCCCTTCTCTGGACTGCCTCAATTTGGTTAATGTCCTTGTGAAGGTGTGGCCTCCAGTACTGCATGCAGTACTCCAGATGGGGCCTAACCAGTGTCTTGTAAAGAGGTATTATTACCTCCCTCTTATGACTTGTGATACCCCTACTAATATACCCCAAAATTCCCCTAGCCTTACCTACTGCTTTAGAGGTGTGCTTGGATGATTCAGGTCATCTGTGATGATGATGCCCAAGTCTATTTCTTCCTTTGTGAACAGAAACACTGCCTGACTGATGAGGCACAAAGGCTAGCAGTTAACAGTACTGTGCTATCAATAATAGACTACACTCATTGTCTATGGAATGGCAATTAGCTCTGCCCTAAAACAGATCACAGCTATACTAAACAAAGCCTGTAGATGAGTCACAGGTTCCCACTAGCTCACACACCCATGTGACTTATATACACAATCAGGGTGGCTAAGCCTGAAAGACAGGCTGCAATATCAAACATGCCAGTTTGCCAAAAAAGCAACCCTGGGACTTACACCAGTACATGCCAAGAACCTACTATATCACACGGCTAATTCCTGACTAACTAGGGGTTCTATCAGTAAACCATTCATGATCTCCTTTTGCTGATCCTCATAAGGACAGAGTTCCTTCAGCTCTCAAAGAGTAAATATGTCAGAAACTAAACTAGGCCCCTTTGAAAGAAAACTGTGTATCCACCATGCGGCACTTAGTGTTTACACCTGTTCTACTTAAGTAGGCTTGGGTAAGTAACTTTTAATCAAATTCTAGTACTTTCCCCAGCTTTGCAGCCTCTAGCACTTCCTTTACCTCATCCCCCCTCCCTACCGCTACTCCCTCACATCCAGTATTTTCCCTTCCCCTCCTATCTCTTACCCACTTGCTCCTCCTCTGGACAATGCATCTCCTGGTGGATACACACAACTCCACCCTGCCCTCCTGATCCAACTCTATGTCTTTTCCCCCCATGCAATACCAGCAGTATATGAAGTATCAGCACTCCTCTCAGTCTGCCTTGCAACCTATATGCTGTATTGCACAAATACCTGACTTTCACTGTATCAACACTGTATTAAATATTCTTCCTTTTCCTTCCCAACAGAATGTAAAGTCTATTTTGTTTAGCCGCTGTCAATCCTGTTGTTTCTATATACAGATCTGTACCTTCCTCTAACTCTACCATAATAAATGTATAGTCTGTTTTTGTATGCAATTGCCATGGAACCTCTGTAAATAAGCTTCTAGCTCAAAGGTACTTTAATCCAAGAATAAATAAATAATATATTACATTTTTAATTATCATTAAGGATTATGCTTATTCATTTGGCTGTGGCATCTATTGAAAAGTTTTTGAAACACTTTTGTGTATATAATGTTCTCCTTTGCAATTACTGCAGTTACCTGATACTGCTGTACATTGATGTATATATTTTCTATTGTACATATTTGAGTGTATATATTGTTGCTATTGTATGTTGCTTATGCTATGTCTACCTCTCCACTGAGACCTTTCCCAGGGTAGGACCTGGAAACAAGCCTTGGCTCAATGTGCCTATCCCAGTTACCAAGATTTTAAATAAAATTTAAAAAAAATTATAGTAAAAGAGAAAGCGCATTTTAACCAATGTTGTAAGTCTGTTTTGATCAGTAATAAATATGGCACAGCAAACAATGCTGATCATTCTGGATACGGCTGTGTAGACCCACCACGTGAACCTTGAGAAGTTTGACAACTGCAGCTATGTGGTAAAAAAAAAAAGCAAAACAAAACTTTTACTAGGTACCTTAAGAGCACTACATAGATTTACAGTAGTATGTTCTTTGCACTTTCCAGCATTGTGATTGGTGAAGCAAATTGAAGGAAACAGCTGAAAGTAAGCAGAGCATGGGCAGTACTAGGGAGAAGATTCTTAAGGGTACGCTTATGTGTAAAGGACCAGGATCAAACCCCAAAAGCCATCTTCCAGAGCAATAGCAACATGTCTGATTATGTTACTGTTAAGTAAATAATATAATATAAGAACTACTCTAGCAAATGTCTTGAGGCATGGGTTATCCTGGAGGATATTGACCATGCAGACAAATTTTAAAGAGAATACAATGGCACATGTGTCTGCTGTTCTTAGCCTTTGCTGATTGCACTGTGAGGCCTTCCGACTCCATGCAATTCTGCTTAAAGTTGAGGCAGTCAAATTCTCTCATGGGGATTTATATGTTTCCCAATATAATATCAGGAATAAAGTATGGGCGACATACACAGCAAGCCTGTGTTTCCATCAAGGGTCAAGATACCAGCATAAGGACCGTAAGCGAAGCTTGAGAGGGGCATGCTGGTATCTCGACCCTGAGATAGAAAACAACACAAGGCAAGTTGTGTATGCTTGCCTATACTTTTATTTTTATAGTATATGGTTCCTCCTGTTGGAAAAAAAAACCCTAAAATTTGCCATTGTTTTATGTTACAAAGTTCAGACCTTGTGTTTTACCAGCATGGTCTACTGCAAAAGTCCATTGCACTTCTGCTTGTCTTGACAGGTCTGTCTGCCAAGAAGTCCGTCAGTCACGGTCCTCATAAAAATTAGAAATTTATGGAACCAGTAAATTACAGAAAATAAAATCCCTGTCACATTACTTTGTTTTAGAAACAAAGAATTGAGTTGCCCATGCCCCACAACTATTTTGGTGAGCTGCTCCTAACCAGTGCCGACATGTTTGTTTGGAATTTTGATGAGCTGATCCATTTGGACCAATCAGATGGCGTAACTTTATGAATATGAAGTAGGAACTATTGAATATTAATTGTAGAACATGCACAATAACTTTAGAATGTGCACAACAAAATTTCAGCAGGTACTGATTTCTATACATAGTCACTTTAAAACCATATACTACATATATCTATTAACAATCAGAGCTGCTAAATAACCACAAGGTGCTCTGTGACAAGAAAATGCACATATGTATATGAGGTCATGGCACATCAAGCTCACAGGTAGGTAGGTATTGGCTTTGCAGAAGATTCTTTGTGAATGCCAATGGATGGTGAAACATCAGGTGCTAGTTGTGTGTGTTCTTTCTGTCTTTATCCTATTTTATGCACTAAGCAGGGAAGAAATAAAAGCAAATGTATTGCAATTTCTGTGATAAGCCCGTTTTTGGTGTGCTTGGTGTGCCGTGACTCCATATACTATAAACTATATTTCTGCTTAAAGTTGAACCAGCTTAATATTCTGTGGTTATTTTTATATGCAGCCCATGATGCTTTGCATTATGGGGGCATGTGTGATTCGTATTTCTATACACTATGGGCCAGATTCTAGAAGGGTTACACCTGGAGTAACAGCAGTTGCGTCAACTAGAATGATGCATGTAGCAACAAACCCAGCAGTTGCGACATGCATGATTCTACAAAGTGGCCTGCAACATGTCGCAGACCACTTGCGCTGAACAGCTGTTACACCACATAAACCCCTGTGACATGGTGCTGAGGTTTTAGCACCAGTTGCGCCCCATTCTAGAAGGGCAGCCACAAAGTGCCCACCTCGAGGTTCTACAAGAACCCCCAGAGAAGATCCAGCAATGTAAGTTATACCAGCATTTAGCTGGAATAACTTCACGGATGCCAGGGGTCCTGAGCCCGTTAGCTGACAAGTGGATGGGGCACAGTTTTCCTCCCCCATGCCCAGACACCTCAGCAGGGCCCCACAGGGCTACCCATACCCTCCAGCCCCTGGAAACAGCCATAGGCAGAAGCCCCACAGGGCAGCTCTACCATCCCCCACCCATGGCCAGAACAGTGAGAGTAAGCCCCCATATGCCGCAATAATCCAGCCCTGGTAGTCACTGCCCCCCAACTGTACAATGAATTTATAAAGCAATATTTCTCCATTTCCCTGGTAGTCTAAGTGCCCCCTGAGACTGTACAGTACTAAAATAAAACATATACCCATTTCCCTGGTAGTCTAGTGGCCTCCCACCCCCACCCAGCCATGCCAGCCCACCCAGCACCCCCCACCTGTCCCCAGCCAGTGACTTGCACGCTCACCTCTCACCTTCAAGATCAGCTGCTAACTGAGTTCAGGATTAAGCGCTTCTGCACAGACACACTCAGAAATGAGTTTATGGTGCATCTGTGCACTAAGCGTTAATATTGCACTCAGTCAGTGGCTTGCCATGGAGGTGAGAGGTGGCTGTCTCAGTCCAGGCTGAGGATGGATGGGGATGCTGGTGGTGGCCAGCTGTGGAGGGGCTACTAAACTCAGTGGAAGCGAGATATGTCTTATTATATTACTGTACAGTTCGGGGGCACTAATACCAGAAAAAAACATCTAGTGTTATTTTACAGTTTGGGGGCACTGGACTACCGGGGGTAGATAACGGTGCGCATATGGTGGGTGACCCATGGATCAGGGCATGGGTGGGGATGTCTGCGACCTGTGGCAGCGGGTTGTGACATGCTGGCCAGTACGCACTCTGTCACGGCGTGCCTTGCGCGTATGCGCGAGTCATAGGACTTTGCTGCAAGACCCTGCCCTTCTAGAATAGGCGCGGGGTTAATGTTGCAGTTGAGGGTGGTGCAAGTTGCATTCAGTGGCAACCTGCCACCCTTCTAGAGTGAGCCTATATATATATATATATATATATATATATATATATATATATATATATTGTTGGATGAGTTCAGAATGGTCAAGAGATTTGGAAGATTGATTTGACAGTTGCTTTACATCAGTTATAGATAGAAAGTTCAGCAAGTCATTTGCACTCCATATCAGCTCTAAAAGTTCTTGCCTTTAGGAAATTTGTAAACCTTTCTAAGTAGTAGAATGTAATACCTAGCAGCTTCAGGTTAATCTGTTTGACTAGGTTGGGTCTTTCTTGCTCTCAGCTCGTTAGACAGTCTGAGAGCTTTTCTGTAACATTGAAAACACATGATGACTTTTGTAAAACAGGTCTTTATCTACTTAGAGTTCATATCCTGTCAAAAATATTTCTTACTTCGCTTACTACTACTACTACAGAGAGTTCAGTGTGAAGCTAAAAAGAGACCCCTCTTGGCAGCTTTTCTGTGGCTAATTATTGTTTTTTTTTTTTCTGATCTGACCTACCTGTGTCTTATTGTTTTCTCACCGCATCCACATCACACTCAGTTATCTTTCTTGAGATTAACAAAAAAGCAAATAAACAACTCTAGCTCAGGCCTGTAAACATTAACTTCTTCCTGCCTTCAGAGTTATTAATTGAGGCACTGGATGCCACACCTCGTGCCACGCCGGTGACCCATGTTTGGGAATGAGTGCAGCTGCTGGGGGTTGGCAGGGGCTGCTCTCCTTTGTCCCCCAGTGAAAACTGAGGGACAGCACACCAACACTGCAGACAAGGGTGGGGACAGAGCAGACACCTGGAGGAGTATGCATGGAAGCATGCACACTACACCTGCCAGCGTCATTGTACACTCCATTGCCAAGGGTGGAAAAATGGAAAAAACAAGGATGTCTGCTGGTCCATGATGATTTTTCCACCCCACCACGGAAGACACCTCTCCGAGCTGGATCTGGTCTTATGGGTTGAAGTACTCCCCACCCCTGCCATGAAAAGGTAGTCATGGGCGCAAAACTGAGTAGTCTAATCCCGGGGCCTAGCGCCTGGGACATCTGCCACAACGGCAAGTCCATGAGGAAAAAAGGATAAACAAGCAAACAAAAAGTGATGCAGCTCTCTTCAGAAAATACCTAGAGATGAGTGAGTCACCAGATCAATTAACCTCCCTATGAAACAGCTGGACACTTTAATTCTGAATTTCATCTTCACTGCTAAACAGGCAGACAGCTCCAGCTAAGGAGCCCTGTACAATAAGAGGGACAGCATGTGCAAGTGTACCAGTAGTAACCAACAAATTAATAAAATAAAAGGCAAGGCAATGCAGATTTTAGTTATATAGTGCCTATCCAGGGCTCAGAGCGCTAACAAATTAACAGTAATAGTGCAAAACAGTACCCCAAATAAATTAATTCAGAAAAGATTAAAAGCACATCAAACAGGTAAGTTTTAAAAGAGGTTTTGAAGGCCTCACAGGGCTGGCAGCCTTGATGTATGGTGGAAGAGAATTCCACAGGGTGGAGCAGTCACCTAAAGGCCCTATCTCCCCAATGGTTTTTAAATGGGAGGGCGGTACAGTCAATAAGCCAGGCTCAGTGGAGCATAGGGGTGGATAGAAGAGTACAGAATCAGGAGCTGTTTTAGTCTAAGACTGCATAGGGCCTTGTATGTTATTTATCTTATCTTTTTCTCTGCTCGATAGAATTATTGCACAGTACCTAGCCCCTGCCTCACGAATCCTCACCCTCTATTCTAGCCAAACCTACATTAACAATTCACCTCCTGTTCAACTCACTCATCTCATACAAAAAAATGCCTACTACCTTGGGGTATGTACCCAAACCCCCAGCACTTGTTATGTAAGATTAGCATAAATACCGTGAAATACACTATAAAAATTAACTCCGGCCATACAATGGCCCTACTCCTTCTTCTAGCTAGTGACATAGAAGTTAACCCTGGCCATCAGAGTCCTCTATCTGCTTCTGCCCTACACCTTGAGGAAAAAGGCATCAAAATCGCTCATTTAAATGCTCAAAGCCTCCAGCCTAAAATTGCTGAGATTCAGGCATGGGCAGCTAATCTCAGCCAGACATTCTTGGCATAACAGAAACTTGATTGAAGCCTGGTATACAACAACAACATGGCAGTTGATCTCCTGGCTACTCCTGCCACAGGCATGACCATTTAGGTAGAAGGGAGAGGTGTCTTAATATATGTTAAGTTTAAATTCCATGTCACTTTGATCTCTCCTCCTCTGGCATGCCTCCCAGTGCAGAATCTTTATTTATCTCACTAACTTTGGGCAATGTTAAGAATCTACTTATTGGATGTATTATCTACCCTCTGGACACTCCTCCAATGAAGTGCCTTCCTTATGTCGGCATTGTCAGCTCTCCTCATGACACAGTAATCTGTGGAGATCTCAACATTGATTGGCTGTCCCCACAAAAACAAGGCCTACGGTAGTCTCTGACACAAAGTTCACCAATTTATCTCCTTGCCCACAAGACATAACTCCAAAACAGGTACTGCAAGCGTGTTGATTGGTTACTATCTAATTGCCCACATAGGATCAAAACAGTCAGTGTTTTACCACACTGTCTAGTGACCACTCTCCTACCTTCTGTGTGTAGTGTAATAATTTTGATGCCCACCACCCATAATGCATGAATCCAGGAAAATGTCTCAGTTTAATGTAGACCATTTCTCAATGTCTATTAGTAAGGCTGATTGGACACCTATTACTCGCCTCCTCAATAGACCAGGCACTTGATTATTTTATCCTTAGCTTTAAAAACATTATCAACAGACATACTTCACTTACTAGTAATAGATCTAAGGGTATTAAGGCACCCTGGCTCGCTACTTAAATCAGGACCTTATGAAGAGTCTTGATGCAGCCTAGAAGACCTATAAACATAGCCTCCTTCATTCTGATTGGCTATATTATTGACAGTTAAGAAATAAGTGTAAAAATAGGATACAGGGTGCTAAACGTACCTATCTCTGCTCACTTCAGACTAAGAATCTCAGCAAGCCCAAAGAATTCTGGAAACATCAATTTTTGATCAAAGGTAAATTGACCCAATGTCCAAGCTCCATATCGTCTGGCGGCCACCTCTTCAAGATCCCCATCCATTACAGAAGGAATTAATCATTTCCTCACTGACCTTGATAGGTACACAGCTCACCTGCTGCCAGTCTCGGATTTTTCTATCCCTACTCAGCATCACACCGCCTTTTGCTCCAGACCCCTTTCCATTCAAAAATAGCCACTAGAAGAGAAGTCCTCAGGCTGTTATTAAACTCAGGTCAGAGACCTCCCTGGCTATAACACATTAGAACCCATGTTTCTCAAACTAGGGGCAGCAGCACTCACTGCACCTGTCTGTGATATTCTAAATAGATCCATCCTCTCTGGTGAAGTGCTAAGTCTTTGGAAAGTGGCTGTGGTGGTCCCCCTTCATAAGGGGGGACCCACACTGTGGAAAATTATGGCCTATTTCAATTCTCTGCCCACTGGCTAATATCCTGAAGTGGATCTTGCACATTCAGCTACAATCCTATCTAGACTCACATCATCTTCTCACAGACTGCCAGCATGGCTTCAGGAAGGTCCACATTACTACTACAGCCCTTGTCAAAGTCTTGACTGACATTCTTAATGTAAGTGATGCTGGTCTTCTAACCGGTGTAGTATTCATTGACTTGACTAAGACCTTCAATCTAGTCAACATCCACCTTCTCCTTGATAAAGTGCTTGATTAGGTCTAGATCATTTAGCACTCACATGGTTCCATGACTACCTCACTGGAAGATCACAAATGGTAAAATGGTCTGGTTCACTCTCCTGTTCAAAGCTTATCTCACACAAAGTACACCAAGGTTCTATTCTTGGCTTGATACTATTCTCGTTTTTTATCAACGAGCTCCCCTAACTTCTGTGTCAGTGCATCAGTGTAATTGTATGCTGATGATGCAATCTTATACTGCCATCTAACATTATAGATTGGCTTAACAAAGCCTTAACTCTGATTTCATTGCACTGAGACCTGGTTCTCTGACAGTCACCTAATTTTAATATAAAAAGAAAAGCTATGCTTTTCCATAACCTGTCCCCACACCTACCAAACAGCTCCAGATCAGTACACAGTCAGGAGACCCCATAGAGGTGGTTAGTACTTTTAAATACCTTGGGATTCACTTAGATGCCTCCTTCTCAATGGAGCATCATGCAACTCAGCTTACCAAAACAGTAAACCAGAAGCTTGGGTTATTATACCACCTCCGCCCTCTTTTATCCAATGCCGCCTGTAAAAGATTCGTCCAACATTCAGTTCTTCCTAATTTGTTCTTTGGTTCCCTCACTACTCTCCATCCAATCCTCTGCCCTTGAACAGGTGTGTCCAACTCTATCTTAGGATTGGACATTTTGCCCTTGGAGCGGACTCCAGAAAACACCACTGTGAGGCCCATATTCTCTTCAGTGGCCTACCTATGACTCAATGTTACAATTTCAAATCTAATGCCTTGTATTCAGACTTACCAAGCTTTTAATCCCCATTACCTAAGTGGAATCCTTTACAAAAAAGCACCCACATGCTGCGCTTAGATCTACTTCCTTACCCTTATTAGCAATCCAGAAGATGCAATGCCTATTGAGTAAGCACTCATCCACCTTCTCAGCTCCTTCTGCTTGGAATTCCCTTCCCCAACTTACTCCTTGCCCCACCTATCTTTCTTCAAAAAGAGCTTACCTCTTTCCTACTAACCCCATCCTCTGCAATTGCTTTAAATAACCCTTATAGCATTGTTAATGTCTAGTCTATGTTACTCTGATAGATGTATCTTGTAATCCACCTGCTCTTGTGTTCTTGCTATGTATATATTATATAATATTAGTTATCCTGTTTATTTATGTATGCTTAATGCCTGATATGTTTTAAGTTACTTACCTGGCTTTCCACTGTAATAATTTTGCAACATTGTTAAATCTCTCTGTATCCTGTATATTATTATTGTATTTATCTATTGTACTGTGTTCACCATTGTCAACTGGGTTGTCACTGAAAAGGGACTGCATCGTCTCAGTGGACTTACCTGGTTACAAAATTCTAATAAATAAATAAATGTTAGCAAGCCTATCTTGAAGGTGATGCGACACTCACAGGCAGCCAGTGCAGAAAGTGCAGGACAGGGTGACATGGTCCCTCAAAGAGGAGCCCATCAGCATCCTAGCCACAGTATTCTGCACTAGCTGCAGGTGATGCATCAGACCTCCAGACAGCCCTAGGTACAGGGTGTTAAAGTAATCAAGTCAGCTAGTAACAAAGGTGTGGATAACCATAGTCAGGTAAGTGAGAGTCAGAAATGAACAGATTCTGACAATATTCTGGAGAGGGACAAAACCAGCCCTAACAACTGATGATGCCTGTTTGTCAAGGTTAAGTCCATCATCAAGAATAACATCAAGATCTTAACCCCTTCATCACCAACAGGGATGACCATAAACTACAAGGGCAGGGTCTCCATCAGCAAAAATATGTCCATGACCCAGCTTGGTCACCATAACCTCTGTCTTGCCAGGGTTGAGACATAGCTAGTTAGTGGACATCCAGCCATTCATCTATGCTAAACACTGGATTAGCATATCTGGGGTGGAGAGATCACATGGGGCACAAGACAGATACAACTGGATATCATCTGCATAGCAGTGAAACCCCATATTGGACCCACTAATGATCTCTCCCAGCATCAGAATATACACGGAGAACAACAGGAGTGCCAAGATGGAACCCTGTGGAACACAGCAAGGCAGCACAGAAGCACCCGAGGAAACAATTTTCTAGGATAATGTGCTACAATCTTCTGGTTAAATAGGCAAAACTGCACCAGTAGCACCTACAAAGTCCTGCAGATGATCCAGCAACACCCGTGATCTACCATGGTAAATGCTGAAGATAGAGTCAAGTGCACCAGAGTGGTAAAGTGCACTTGTACCACCATAAAGAGATCATGTGCCACCCAGACTAAAACCATCTCAATGCTGTGCTGGGGCTGAAAACCTTCATAGATCGATAATGTCTTCAGGTATTCAACTAGCTGGTCAGCCATCACCTCTCAATAAACCTCCCAAAAATGGAAGATTAGAGATAGGCATAGTTTAGAGGATGTCAATGTCAATAGATGTTTTTTTTTTTTTTAAGAAGGGTCTCAACTACAGCCTCTTTCAGAAATGCAGGGAAAACTTCTTCACTTAATGACCCATTAACAGTCTCCACAAACACTGGTCCCAGGGTATCCAAGCAGCTGAGGACAAGCTCGCCTGACCCAGTTCCAGGGCACAGATGGTGAGATGCATGCTGGTGAGTACCTGAAGAACCACATCCACTAAAACTGGCCAAAACTCAATCCAACATGGCAGACAATATTCACTAACAAACCAATCACCTCCAGTAAAGACTGGACCAGAGGAGGTAATACATACCCCTAACAGAGGCCACTTTGCCAGCAAAGAACTGCTCAAACTGTTAAAACTTTTCTATGGAAAATTCTGTTTCCAGGCTAGAGACAGGAGGGTTTAGCTCAGCTGTCAACAGTGTGGAACAGAGCAGCATAGACGTTTCTTACTGCAGCAATTGATCATGACAAAAATTCAATTTTGTGAACTTTTGGGTATGCAACATGGATTACAAGTGTGTGTGGTGCAAAATCAATGCAGTTAGGTTTAAAATGTCTGAAACATTTATTAACATGTATTGTTTTTGTAGTTTTATTACTCCGTGTTGGCTATGCCCCCTAATTTTTTATCCTCAGTAAATTGTATTGGTATGATGTCACAGAAGGTAAACAAACATGGCCAACTACATGCCCAATTGCTCTGAGAGCTTTGACAGCCCTGTTGAGTCCAGCAGTGATAATAAATGACTCATCTGAGGTTGTGGTGGAATTACAAGAAAACATACAGATCCCTATCATGATGACCCTTATGCCACGGATGTGAGTAGCTGGTCAAGTGAATCAGACAGCAAGAAAGATTACAGGTGTGTGTGGCTGCCTCTGTATAGAAACATATGTCAGCTGGGAAATACAGAATGGCAATGAGCTCTGGCTTCATTTCCCTTATTTTTACTTGGGCAGTGAAATCACAATTGGTTGGCAATGCATGCTTCATTAAACATCCTGTGCCTTTTTTCTGACTTATCTTGATTTTACACTTTCCTCTTTATCCTGCTAAGCCTGTAATTCGTATTGAATGCAACCCACCCAACCCCCATTTTCCCACATACTCCAGGGGCTCTGTATTGTGGATGTCCATTCTGCAGTTCTTTGTTGACTACTTCACATTTTTCCTAATGTAAAAATAAACTAAGTACTTGCATCACAGACTGAGAGACTAGGTATCCAAACTGCATACTGTAGTATTCATAGAAAATACCAGTAATGTACTTGTACTTGATTACTTTGTACCAAGAGTTGCTGGATTTTTGTGTTGTCCATGCCTATTGACTCCATCAATTTGTTTTGTCTCCTTGGTCCCTAAATGCCTCAGCAGATCTCATTCACTGCACAGTTTCATTGAAGTTCCTCAGACTGAGGAACCGTGTGTATGGTGGATAATTTGGTTGACCACAATGACTGTTACATTGCTATGTTCAGTGTCATCACTTATGTGTTCCCTGGCAATACTTCTCAGTGTATTTTGGCTTTTGCTTTCCCACTGTAATTCATCCCCCAATATGAGGTGGATAATATGACTACTATGGATTGTGGGACATAAGAGGGCAAAGCCCATTTAGAATGTCCCACATGAATGGGCTATTAAACCATCAAATTATTATTGTAGTGCAAATTGTCTAGTGCCTTTTAAAGTTATCAATATTTGTGATATCGACCACATGTTCGGGTAATTTATTTCATGTCTCTATTGATCTAATGGTATAGAAATTGTCTCTTTGAAAGGTGTTAGCCTTAGGAATTTCTAATTTCTTGTTGTGTGACCTGAGATTACATCTGGTTTTACTAAATTCAACTCACAATTTACCATAAGGTCTTGAGATTGTAAAAGTTTAAAAGAAAGAGTAGATCACCCGTGCCTTCTAGCCTGCAATGAGTGTAGTCATGTTATGATTAATCTATCCTGATATGTTTTATTTTTTAGACCTAGAATAGTTTTAGTAGCTACTCTTGGACTCTTTCAATTAGTTCAACAGCCTTAATAAGAGGTGACCATAACTGTGAACCATAGTCTAATATGGTAACATCCATGTACAGCGCTGATTATTGAGTGCTGCACTTTGAGTGACTTAATAACAGCGCTTACAAGAGAGTGAGTGGAGTAGTACATCGCTATATCCTGTATAGCAAGTATAGCAAGGAGCTGTACTCACTACTAACAGGATATGGTATCCTGTATGGCCAATTCCTGCCAAGCTGCTTGCATAGCATAGTGGTGTACACCGCCATTTGCAATGCGAGTGAGTTTGGGTCTGGCTATGTGTACAATATTTTTTTATTCTATGGAATCAATAACTTGCCCTCTGGTCCACACCCCTTGGAGTTGAATATTTAAGTTTGGAGGGTGTGGGGGCTTGTCCCCACAAGAGGGGGTCATGGGTGCAGCCCCCACATAAAAAATGTTTTCTGTGTGATTTGTTAAAGTATTGTAGTGACAGTCACTATTTGCAATGGTTGGTACAATATCCGTCGCCTCTTGACTATGGATCATATTTGGACGCTTTATAAGATACGTGGGTCTTTCAGACTAGCCTTTATCACATAAAACCGCCTAATATAGGTCATATATAGCTTGTATAAATAGGTATAAATAGGTATTAGAAATTGTGATTTAGACATAAAAGTCTGTCTAACTTTAGTGACAAGATTTAAGGTTGCTCTGGAGACCATTGTACAATGGTCAGTGGATGTTAGTTTGTTATTTATTACAATGCCCGAATCCTTTCTGGAACTGAGTGTTTGTTAATTGTTTGATTGAGAATGAAGGAATAATTGGGATTATTTTTCCAAAGTGAATCACAGCACATTTATTAGCATTTAGGGTACATACCATTATCTATTTCCTAGTTTTCGATTTTACCCAAATCATTAATGATGGAAATATGTTTATTGAAAGAGTCAACTGCCCTCCTAATTTTGTGTCATCTGCAAACTTGACGATATTATTTGAGATGTCACTCCCCAGTCACTGACATATATATTAATCAAGACCAGTCCCAAAACAGAACCCTGTGGCACACTGCTACTAATGAAAGCAAGACTAGATGTTGTATTGTTAATACAAAACACACAGTTCCCTATTATCCTGTCAGTCAGTAATCCATTTGACTAACATTTTGTTGATACCAAGGTTTGATAATTCATTAATTTCTGATGTACAACCTTATCAAAGGCCTTGAAAAAGTCAAACAGAATAACATCAGTGGGTAGCCCATTATCTGAATGTTTACTGATATTACTGTAAAAGCGTATTAAGTTAGTGGTACAACATTTTCCCATCTTGAAGCCATATTGTAGGGGATCATCCTTTCCAGTTAATTCCAAGAAAAGTTCCATTCTAGTTTTGATCAGGCATTCCATAGTCTTACAACAATAAGAGGTGAGGCTAATCAGTCTATACTTTTCTATATTCCCACAGTTGCTCTTTCTGAAAATTGGAACAATAATTGCCTGTTTCCAATCTACTGGTACAGTACCCTCCACTAGACATAGGTTGAATATTACTGCCAGGGGAAACGCCAACTCTGTGGCCATTTTTGTAATAATGGGGCTATATTATCAGGTCCTATGCTAGATGTGTTATTTATTCTGGAAAGGGCATCATAAACTTCATTTGGAGTAAGGGGGCTTCTATTTATTGTTCGACATTATAATCTGGTAAATTCTGGGCTTTGGGGGCATAAACAAGTCAGAAATATTCATTAAATTTATCTGCCATGATTTGATCATTTTTAATTATTTTACTATTCTCAATAATTGGGCCTATAGTGGCTTCTACAATTACAGTTTATATATGAGAACAGAAGTTTCCTATCCTTAGAGTGCATTATGTTAAATTCTATATTAGCCTTAGATTTTTATTTAGTAGTTTTAATTCTTTTGTGCTTGTAAATATGCAACCTTATTTATATGGGTATTTTTATATGCTCTATATTTAATTTTAATTTGTCTTTTGATTTTGGGTTTAGCCAATTTGGTATTCTACCTTTCTTATTGTATTTGTCCTTGTAAGGGACATAAGTATTTTCTATGTCCAATATAATTTGTTTAAATGTTGTCCATGGACTATTTATTGACTTATTAAAAAATATCCTGTCCCAGTCAATATTTCTTAAGCTATGTCTTATGCCCCAATAATCTGCCTTATAATAGTTTCTCACCCTGGTATTACATATTATTTTCTGTCTCCTTGTATTTAGTTGACAGATAATCATATTGTGGTCACTATTTCCCAAATGCTAAATATATTAACATCAATTATATCATTTTCAACATTAGTTAGAATCAAATCAAGTATGTTGTTGTTTCTGTAGATTTAGTAACTAGTTGCTCCTGACCATTTTTAATACAGGTTTCCATAAATGATTTCTCTACTGGGTTACTGCCATGGTAGGATGTCCAGTTGATAATTGGGAGATTATAATCTCCCAAAAGAATAGACATCCCCTAGGTTACACATTGTTGATAACTCTTCCATTAATAAGTTGTTGTATACTGTGTTAGCTGAGGCGGTCTGTAACAATTATCATTAAAATAACAGATAGTCCAGGAAACAAACATTTCACCCAAATTGTTTCCAGCAGGGTGTTAGTGTATAATGGAGACTGAGCTATGTGTGACTTAACAGAGTTGTGAATGTATAGGCATACACACCCTCCAGATCTGTCTTGCCTATCAAGATGGTAGAGTTTATAGCTCTGAATGTCCCTCATCCAGTTGTGACTGGAATTCCACCATGTCTCTGTTACTGCAGCAATATGGATATTCTTCTGTACTAATATTTCCTCATGTTCAGGTTTCTTTTATATATTAAGACTTCTAGCATTAGTGGTTAAGATGTTACAACCGTTAGTTTGTCCATAATGTATTGAAGATAAAGAGAAATCATTTGTATAAGACAGATTAGAAATCACATCTCCCACCCCTGTATCAGTTTAAATGCTGGGTTATATAGTGTTCCAGTCTTTTGTGCAACAAAATGCTACCTCGCTGTTTCAAATTACTGTAACTGTTCTGCTGTGGCACAAATGATCATGAGAGTGGTATTTGTCAATTGTGACATAAAGAAAGTAAAGCTCCTAAATGTTATAGGTGCTTCTCATGCTTTGCAGGGGTTGGGGGCATTTTATTCACTGTTATGATTCAATGCTGTTTTTGGGTTTGACAAGATATTCAGATATTGCTCTGTTGTTTCCTAGGTGCTACTGCTTCTCTGATTCAGCATGGCATGCTCATGTTCCAGTTATTGCCAGAACCAGGTGTCAGAACAAGGCAGATGGTATGGTTTCAGGGTGCAGGGTCATACAGGGCACCTCTGTTGGCTTTTATGGCTGGGTGGGGGTGAAGTAGTGGATCATGCAGGAGTGGTGGATGTTGCATGCCTCAATTTCCATGGTGTCCTTGATACTTCAGAGGACTGTTGAGGGGGATTGAGAGCCTTGGGGTGTGTCACAAACTGGAAAACTGGGTTTGGAAACTGGCAGAGGACTGGGAAGCTGAAGTTAGTAGTAAAACTGATCAGATTCGAGGAGAAGTGGGTGACCAGTGGGATTCCTCTGGAATCTGTCCTGGGGTCAGTCCTCTTCAAGGTCTTCAGCAGTGACATCACTGAAGGAATGTAGGGAGAGTTTGCCTCTTTGCAGATGATACCCAGATCTTAACAGAGTGGATACCTGGGGTGCAAAGAATGAGGATGGATCTGGGAAAGATTTAGAAATGGTCAGGGGTGTGGCAGTTGGGGTTTAGGGCAGGGGATGCAGAGTGTTCACCTGTTTTGTGGAAGCCCTATGGACAGCTACAGAATGGGGTGAACTCCTGATGGGCACCAGGGAGGACAAGGATTTAGGATAATCATCTCAGATGACCCAAGTGTAGCCAAACAATGTAACAAGGCTGTGGGGAGGGCCAGTGGTATGTTGAGTTGCATGTCGGGGGTTGTCGTTAGCAGGAGGGTGGGGATGTGCCATTTTGTACAGCACAGATGCTGCTACATTTGTAATGCTGTTCAGTTCTTGAGGCTGCATCTTTGTAAAGACATAGACTGGGTGCAGTTGGTCCTTGGGGGGAGCAACCAGGATACTGCATGACTTGCATATGAACATATCTCCAGACAGATTGGAGGACCTTATTATGTTTGTACTTGAAGAGGGCTGGGGTGAATGCTTGGAACCTTTGGGTATCTTGCAGGTGTGAAATAAGTGCCAGGGGGGTATCATTCAGCACAAGAGTTTTACACAGATGAGGGGTCATGGTGTGAGACTGGAGGTGGCCAGGATGAGGGAAAATGTGATAAGTTTTTCCTTCAAAGACTGTGTGGACACTGCTTGGGACAGTGTGTCCTGTGAAGCGGTGGGTGCTAGCACAGTGGGGATAGTCAAACATGCATGGGTATATGTAAGGGCACCATGGATGTGGGATGAGAGGCCCTATTTTAAGACAGAGGGGGATGGCTCAGCGGTAATGTGAGGAGGTATTTCTTTCACAGAGAGGGTTGTAGATAGAGATGCAGCAAATTTAAAATCCGCTGACTAAGTGAATGCTAAGTGACCACTTTGTGTTGGCACTTCGCCATGTGGAGTGCCCCATAGGAAAGGATCACTTCACCTTGTTATTATTACTTCGCATTGTCATTCCACCTTAAACATGAAGTAAGGCAGAGTGACAACAATACTGGCAGCATCCCACCCACACAGTCACCAGAATGAATGTGCATCCTCAAAGTGCTACTGTCTTGTGTCCAGAAAACTCCCAGTGCTGATGAAGTGAAATGAGAGTGTAACAAGAAATGCAAAGTCTCCCAGGTTAATGGCGATTCAGTCATGCACGCAGTGATCACACACAGCATTACCAGAATTGATGTGCATCCCCAAAATGCTACTGTCTTCTGTCCAGGAAATTCCTCAGTGCTGACGAAGTGAATGAGAGTGTAACAAGAAATGCAGTTTCCCAGAATTAATGGTGCCATGCAAACACACAGACAGATTAAGATTGTGCTGCACACTCAAGGGATGCATACTAAAAGGCACAACACCTAACCAGTGCTGACAAGTCACAAATCCAAATCTGGAAAGGAATACATATAGCCAGTTGAGGGATTAGTGCGTGCAGTAAATAATCCACTACCAGTAAAGATACCACAAAGCAGTATAAAAATTCATGCAGGTGCAGTGGATAGCAGGTTCACATTGCTGCAATCACCTGTAACACAATTAAAGGTGTCTGATTTAATAGCATGCATCGCACACACACTCGCAGAACACTAAAGTAATGCATAGAATTGAAAACCTTTAGTTATATAATGACATTTTTTAAACAGACAAATTGTACACTGTCTGCTGCACCACAACAATCAGCAAAAAAATGTAAGAATTACTGAAAATATTACTTTGTGTACATTAACACAGTTATACCAGAAAATATAACCAAAACAGAAAGACTGCCTTTTCTCCCAGTTAATCTAACTACACCACAAATACTCTCCTCCCCAAAGCACACTTCACAGTACACAAACTGACTGTTGTAAATTACTATTCAAAATCCACACACAACAATAAACACTCAATGATATGAGCACAGAAGGGTTTCTACAATTGATGAACTAAATTTTGAGCAAAAATATTACTCAAAAAGGCATTTTATACAGCTTTTAGAGGATATGAATCGAGAGCTCTGAGAGTAAACTGTCTCCAGCTACCACTGCACACACACACACACTACCCAGGCCAGAACTGAGGCTGAGCTGAACAATCTAGAGCCCATGTATCCTGCAATCCCATGACTAACTGCAGAATTTCATTTGGAACTCAATTACAGAGTGAAGTGAGGTGAATTACATTGATTTCAATGTACTTTGCCTTAAAATTGATAGAGAAGTGGTTTGGGAAAGGTGGAATAACGCAAAGTTAGGAGGCAGTATGGTGCAGTGGTTTAAGGCTGTGAGCTGCAAATCTGGAGACCTGGGTTTGAATCCACAGCCCCACTTGCATACTGTGTGACCCTGAGCAAGTCACTTAACTTCTCGTGCTCCCAGGTTGCACCTGCAAACAAGCTTTCAGGTTAGTGTGTCTCACCTGGTAAAATAATTGGTAAAAAAAAAAAAAGTAATTGGTTTCAATAGACTTCACGTTCCTCATTATGATGCAAAGTACTCCGCTTCACATTGTGGAGTTCTCTGCAGATTCCACATTACTCAGTGAATCACTTCACGGAGCAAATTGGGGCCACTTCGCCCGCCACTACTTACAGTACTGTAACTCACATGCTGTACGGGAAGGAATGTGAATGCCTATGGCTGTACTTCCCCGATGGGCTGTAGCACAAAACTCCCAGACTTAAAAATGCTTATTAATGAGTACAATGGTGGAGTGGTGAAGCCTGGAGAGATTCTACAAAACATGCTTATAATACATCCAAGTAACTAGTAAAAAAATGAATGTTGTGATTTGTGACGTGATCGTGAATTGTGATTTGTGGCTGCATTTGTGACCATGATGATGATGAAGAACATGATTCAGTGTTGACAGTGTGAGATAACCAATATGAAAACTGTATTGGGAATGTGAATGCCTTGGCTGTACTTCCCCAATGAGATGTAGCACAAACTCCCCGACTTAAAAACGCTCATTAATGAGTACAATGGTGGAGTGGTGAAGCCTGGAGAGATACTGCAAAACATGCTTACAATACATTCAAGTAACTAGTAAAAAAATTAGTGTTGTGATTAGCAACATGATTGAGAATCATGATTTGTGACTGCATTTGTGACCTTGATGATGAAGAATGTGAATTGGTGTCGATGGTATGAGATAACCAATATGAAAATTGTATTAAGAATGCGAATGCCTACTGATGTACTTCCCCGATGAACTGTAGCACAAACTCCCTGACTTAAAAACACTCATTAATGAGTACAATGGTGGGGTGGTGAAGCCTGGAGACATATTACAAAACAGGCTTAAAATACATCCAAGTAACTAGTAAAAAGATTTACGTTGTGATTCATGACGTGATCATGAATAGTGATTTGTGACTGAATTTGTGACCGTGATGATAAAGAATGTGATTTGTATCATGAGTGACTCATGATGATGGTCCTGACTTAAAAACGCATATTAATGAGTACAATGTTCATGCAGAACTATGCACCACACCTGTCCAGTACTCTGAAGGGAAGCCAAAGAAACAACTGTGACTTAAGTTACAAATGGAGATTGGGCCCTAAAGAGATGCAAATGCAAAGACAGATTAAGATTGTGCTGTGCACTGAAGAGATGCAGATGCAAATGCATGACACCTAACCAGTGCTCACCATCAGAAATTCAAATCTGGAAAAGAATATCTTTGCTGGTTGGGGCGGGCTGTTGGGGTACAGTATACTGCACTGCTGCAGTAACAGTCACTAGTACTAGTACCAGTAAAGAGACCACAAAGAAGTACAAAAATCATACAGCTGCAGTGGATTGCAGGTTCACATTGCTGAAATTATTATGTGGCACAATAAAAGGTGTCTGATTTGATGACACACATCACACACATACTCACACACAGACACTAAGTAATGCGTAGTAAATTGAAAACTTCAGTAATATAACCACATATTTTAAACAAGCTAAAATTATGCACTGCTGCACCACAATGGTCAGCAAAAAAATGGCAAGAATTATTGAAAATATTACTGTGTGTACATTAACACAGTTATACATGAAAAATATCACCAAAACAGAAAGCACTTTTTCTCCAAGTTAATCTACCTACACCACAGATATTCCTCCCCAAAGCACACTTCCACTGTCTCTCAGTACACAGACTGAATGTTGTACATTAACATTCAAAATCCACAGGCAAACAATAAATGCTCGATGATATGAGAACAGGAGGGTTTTCAATAATCGATGAACTAAAGTTTCAGCAAAAATATGACTCAAAAAGGCTTTTTTAACAGCTTTTAGAAGGTTTCAATCACAGAGAGCTCTCAAAGCAGATTGTCTCCTACAGCTTCCTACACTCACTACCCCAAACTAAGGCTGAGCAGAACAATCTAGAGCCCATGTGACCTGAAATCCCATGAGTCACTGCAAAATTCGCCTTTGGAGCTTAAAAAGAAGGCAAAGTGAGGCTTCAATGTACTTCGCCTTAAGAAATGCTGGAGTAGTGGTTTGGGAAGGTGAAGTAACATGAAGTCATTGTTTTCAATGGACTTTGCATTACCCATTATAATGTGAAGTACTCCGCTTTGCGTTGCGGAGCGCTCAGCGAATTCGCCTTCACTCCGTGAATCACTTTGTGGAGTGAATTGGGGGCACTTCACCCATCTCTAATTGTAGATGCATGGAACAGCTGTTCTGAGGAGGTCGTAGAGTCAAAAATAGTGGGGGAATTCAAGAATGCATGAGACAGACATAAGGCAATTCTAGTGGGGGTAGTAGGAAGTAGGCTGTTGATTAACTAGGATCTGCAGCTTATCCATTAGGCAGGAAATAGGCAGACTAGGTGGGCCAGCGGTCCTTATCTGCCATCAAATGCCTACATTTCTAAAACCCAATGACCAAGTAGGACCAGCTGCCATGATGCTGGCAGGGAATACAGGAAGACTAGGTGGTCCCAGTGGTCCTTGTCTTCATTCCACTACAGTGTTACTATGTTCTCTGTATAGATTATGGTGCTGGATCACTGCCTGCTCAGAGAATGTGTCACTGCATTGCCTAAAACTGTTTACAAATCATAGATGCAGACTGCTTTGAGGAACACGGGCCAGAAGTTATATGTGGTGTGCCCCATGTTTTCATTTATGTCTAGCACAAAGAAAGAGCACTTGCTGTGGGGTAGCAGGACAACATAGATTTCACAGACTTCATAGATTTATAGAGGCACTGGAGGCTGATGCCTGAATATGGCCCACCACTTTTCAGTGGCTCCTTGATACTTTTCATTCCCATGTACCTATCTAATGATGTTTTAAACATGTGCATTGTTCTACTTCTAACTATATTTTCTGGTAAGGCATTTCAACTAGTAATAACCTTCTGACTAAACCATTTCTGTCTCTTAATAGTTTTTCTAACAGCTCCTACTAATGTTAATGAGTGTGATCTTGAGTTCTTAATATTATTATGTTTAACCAATGCTCTAGTCTTGAACAGTTCTTCATTTCTTGTTGCACTAAAGACCAGACACAGGTCTCCTCGTAGCCTTCTATACTGTAAAGAGTATAGGTTCAGCTGTATTAATCTATCATAATCCTTATTTATTATATTTTTAATTCTCCTTGTTACCCTTCTCTGTACTCTTTCCATTAATTGTACACCTCTCCTACTTTGTGGTGCACAGAATGGAGAGCAATACTCCAGTTGTGTTCTCACCAATGAGGAATACAGCCAAAGTATTACTGATTCATTCCCTCTTTATACCTCTAAATATGCATGCCATACGTTTATTACATTTTTAACAGTTGCCTAGCATGTACATCAAAAGTAAATGTGTTTGTCATTATCACTCCCAAGTCTTTCTGCTGTCAGTTACCTGCAATGTACTGCCTTCAAGTTTATATGCAAACCGTTGATTTCAGTGTCCCAAATGCATTACCTTGCATTTTCTACAATAAAGGCTAGTTTGTTTTGCATTGCCCAAGTCTCTATATTTGTTTGTTCCTTCTGCAGCATTTCTGCTGCAGCCCTATCATTTATCACAGACCCAATTTTACTATCATCAGCATATTTTCTATCCATGCTGTCTCAGAACTTTGCATATTAGCTATAAGTATATTGAACAATGTTGGCCCTAAGACAGATCCCTGAGTGACCCCACTTGTAATATTTCCCCACTCAGAATAATAATAATAATAACACTGAATATTAAAAGCTGAATAACAGTAACAGGAACATGCTATTCCCTAAGTATGCATTGTCAGAATCACATCCCTCCATGTTCAATAACATGTTACATACATACAAACATATGAAGAAGCCAGCAGAAGAAGGCTATTTGGTCTGTCTAGTCTGCTCATATTGCAGGGTCCACAGCTTGAGTTACTGTCCCTGCCTTCCCTCCCTCCTCTCTCCTCTCGTCCTCCCTACTGATGATCCCTATCTTCCCTCTATGCCTATCCCAGCCTCTCTTAAAGCTGCCCACTGATTTCAACAAGATCACCTCCTCCAACAGTGCATTCCAAGTGTCCACCACCCTCTCTGTGAAGAAGTGCTACCTGACCTCCCTCCTAAACCTCCCACCCTTCAACTTAATATTGTGCCCCTTGTGTTGTATGGTTGCCACCAGCTTAAAGAGACTCTCCTTATCAACCTTATTTATCCCATTCAAGTATCTGAAGGTACCAATCATATTCTCTCTCTCCCCCATCTTCCAGGGAGACATGTTCAGTGCCTTTAACCTCTCCTCAGCCTCTTCTCATATGCCTTACCCTGCTGACCTACTATCATCTTTGTAGCCCTCCTCTGAACCTTCTCCAGCAGGTTAATGTCCTTTATATGGTGTGGGCACCAGTACTGAACTCCATACTCTAGATGAGGCCTTACCAGGTACCTGTACAAAGGCAGCATGACCTCCTCTCTCCTACTACTGATCCAGCTAGATATGAATCACAGCATCTTGTTTTCCTTTGCTGCTGATTTCTCACACTGAGTGGAGTGCTTCAGGTCACTAGTGATCATCATTCCCAGCTAAAAGACAAAGAACCTCAGTGCACAAGTACGGAGGCAATGGTTACCACAAAGGGCACTGGCCTGGAAGCCAAGTTTCAAAGAAATACAGAATCACACATACCCCCATAATGCAAAGCACCATGGGCTGTATATGCAAATCACCACAGTTTATTATGCCGGTTCAACTTTGAGCAGAAATGCATGGTGCAAAAACATCTCCCACACAGTCTGCAAAGGGTATTAACAGAAGACACATACACTGGTTTCGTCTCTACTAGGACTCATCTGTGTGATACCTCAGTGGAATGAACCAACTACCCTAAGATGGTCTATCTAGGTTATGTTTTGGTGAACCCAACAAAACAAAAATAAACTAAAAGACAAAGAACCTCAGCATGCAAGCACCTAAGCAATGGTTACTCCAAAGGCACTGGCCGGAAACCAAGTTTCAAGAAATACAAAAACACATATACCCCATAGTGCAAATCACCACAGTATATTATGCTGGTTCAAGTTTAAGCAGAAATGCATGATACCAAAAGTCTCTCACAGTCTGCAAAGGGTGTTAACAGAAGACACATACATGTGTTTTGTCCTACCAGGACTCATCAGTGTGATGCTCCAGTGGAATGAACCAGCTACCCTAAGATGGTCTATCTGGGTTATGTTGTGGTGAACCCAACAAAAACAAGCTAAAAGACAAAGAACCTCAGCATGCAAGCACTGAGGTAATGGTTACCCCAAAGGGCACTGGCCGGGAAGCCCAGTTTCAAAGAAATAGAAAATCACACATACCCCCATAATGCAAAGCACCGTGGGCTGCATATGCAAATCACCACAATATATTATGGTGGTTCAACTTTAAGCAGAAATGCATGGTACCAAAAGGTTTCTCACACAGTCTGCAAAGGGTGTTCACAGAAGACACATACACATGTTTCATCCTATCAGGACTCATCAGTGTGCCTCATCTATGTGATACCCCAGTGGAATGAACCTGCAACCCCAAGATGGTCTATCTGGGTTATGTTGTGGTGAACCCAACAAAAACAAAAAACAAACTAAAAGACAAAAAACCTCAGTGCTCAAGCACTGAGGCAATGGTTACCCCAAAGGGCACTGGCCGGGAAGCCAAGTTTCAAAGAAATACAAAATTGCACATACCACCCTAATGCAAATCTCCACAGTATATTATGCTGGTTCAACTTTAAGCAGAAATGTATGGTACCAAAACATCTCTCACAGTCTGCAAAGGGTGTTCACAGAAGACACATACACATGTTTTGTCCTACCAGGACTCACCAGTGTGTCTCATCTGTGTGATACCCCAGTGGAAATGAACCAACTACAATAAGATGGTCTATCTGGGTTATGTTGTGGTGAACCCAACAAAAAAACAAAAACAAGCTAAAAGATAAAAAACCTCAGTATGCAAGCACTGAGGCAATGGTTACCCCAAAGGGCACTGGCCGGGAAGCCAAGTTTCAAAGAAATATAAAATCACACATACCCCATAATATAAAGCATCATGGGCTGCATGTGCAAATCACCACAGTATATTATGCTGGTTCAACTTTAAGCAGAAATGCATGGTACCAAAAGGCCTCTAACACAGTCTACAAAGGGTGGTAACAGAAAACACACACACGTGTTTTGTCCCACCAGGACTCATCAGTGTACTACCCCAATGGAATGAACAAGCTACCCTAAGATGGTCTATCTGGGTTATGTTGTGGTGAACCCATCAAAAACAAAAAACAAGCTAAAAGACAAAGAACCTCAGCATGCAAGCACTAAGGCAACTGTTACCCCAAAGGGCACTAGCCGGGAAGCCAAGATTCAAAGAAATACAAAATTACACATACCTCCATAATGCAAATCACCACAGTATAGTATGCTGGTTCAACTTTAGCTGAAATGCATGGTACCAAAATGTCTCTCACACAGTCTGCAAAGGGTGTTTCATCCTATCAGAACTCATCGGTGTGCCTCATTTGTGTGATACTCACAGTGGGATGAACCAGCTATCCTAAGCTACTTTATCTGGTTATGTTGTGGTGAACCCAACAAAAACAAAAACAAGCTAAAGACAAAGGACCTCAGTGCACAAGCACTCAGGCAATGATTGCTCCAAAGGGCACTAGCCGAAGCCAAGTTTCAAAGAAATATAAAAATCACACATACCCCATAATGCAAATCACCACAGTATATTATGCTGGTTCAACTTTAAGCAGAAATGCATGATACCAAAAGGTCTCTCACACAGTCTGCATAGGGTGTTAACAGAAGACACATACATGTGTTTCGTCCTACCAGGACTCATCAGTGTGCTTTATCTGTATGATACCCCAGTAGAATGAACCAGCTACCCTAAGATGATCTATCTGAGTCATGTTGTGGTGAACCCAAAAAAAACAAAAAAACATGCTAAAAGACAAAGAATCTCAGTGCACAAGCACTGAGGCAGTGGTTACCCCAAAGGACACTGGCTGGGAAGCCAGGTTTCAAAGAAATACAAAATCACACATACCCCCATACCAGGTCCTTCTCCTCTGATGCAGATATTCAGACTTCACCCACTGGGTTTGATTTCCAGTCCCAGAATTTTTTTTTTTTACTATTTCTGCAATCTCTGAGTTAACCCCTCACCAGAGTTGGAGAATCTTTAGTGGGGGTCAGGGCACACATCTCACAAAGGGAGTGCTGGGGATGGAGCCCCACAAAAACAACAAAGAATTATGCCACATGCAAAATTGGCGCTTGTATTGGTAGTGTGATTATTACATGTGGCATAACGTCTTGCAACATTATGACCCTGTGCCACTGAAATCAAGATAGAGGATTTCTACCTCTTAGCCCCTGTATACTGTCTTAGTGACGCAGTCTGAAACCATGTTGCTCAGTGGATAGGAAGTTATATTTAGAGAGGTACACAGTGACAATGCATTCAAGAACCTTGGGGGGGGAGGATAGATATAAGATGGTAGTTACTAGGAGAGAGGCAGTCACCAGATTTGTGAATAGGGGTAATAAGAGCCATTTTCCGCACAGTGGGGAATTTACCTAGATGGAGTGAGAGGTTTAGGAGGCTAGAGAGGGGGGCAGATGACTTTGTCTAGAGTCAGACCCAGGATCTGGAGATCAAATAGGTCACTGCTGTGGTGAGAGCCACTAAGTGCCTTGAGGAGGTAGGGTTTAATTCCAGTGGGAGAGGACACGGAAGCTGAACTTTGGGTGAGACAAGAGGTGGTAGGGGAGGTGGATGGGTTGAAGAAGTCGGGGAGAATAGAGCTAAGGTTGGAGAAGGAGGTGTTATGTGTCAGCAACCAGCTGAGGGTTATTAGTTATGGACTTATTTGATTTGATTTGATTTTTATTTGTACAAGGGTGAGCACATTGGGATACAATCCCTTTTACAATTACGACCCATGGTCGATCAAATACATGCAAAATAACAACAGCCAGAGGTGTGCATAATACAAAACATATAAACATGAATAAATATTCCACATCTCAGTGAAAATCACAATTATACATAAAATTAAAAGAAGAGGAGCCCTAATACAGTATGAACTGTCCTGTACAGATTTATACCACAAAAACTGTAATTCTGTAACTAATATGTACTATCATTAAAGATCACTGTCTGAAAAGCAGCTGCACTTAAACAAGTCCCTAAGATGTACTTTCAAAGCTGCTGTTAACATCCCATAAGTGCCTACTGTATGCCTCTAATGTGTGCTGGAATATTATTCCATGTTAATGGTGCATAGTGTGCAAAAGATCGCTGACCGCTTAAAGTGTGCATAAATGGGATTTTTAACAAAGTTAAATCCCCCAAAGATCTAGTATGTAGTTTAGGACTAGTAATCTCAAGTTGATTTCTTAATCTTAAAGGTACACCTGTTTGTTGTCGTTTATAAATAAATTTAGACACAACAAACTTATGTTGTTTAACTGATAGCCACCCTAAGTTTTCCAATATAGTACAATGATGTAGCTAATAGGTGTCAATAAAGCAAATATACCAATTTTGTGCAACAACACAGATTTCCATTTTGCAGTAACATCAGGTGCATTATCCTCCGCAATAGAGGTGTAATTTAAAATGGGCAACAAACATTGATTTGCAATAGCCAACAAGCCTCATCTGTTAAAAACTATGCAACCTGTATTACAAAACTATTTTAGAATAAATTTTAGCTGTAATGGCATGTATATGTGATTCATCTGTTAATGCTGGGTTTAAAACTACCCCAAGTACTTAAAATTATTAACATTTTCATACAGAATACCATCCAATGATTCAACTTGCAGGCTGCTACCAATGACTTTTAACTTAACAGAAGTACCACATAACATCATTTTATTTTTTGCTTATTTAATATTAAGTTTTTGTTTATCAGCCAGTTTTGCATAGCTTTGAGTTAGTGATACACGGGTACCAATTATAGTGTGGGCAGTGTTTCAACAGTACTTTTGTTCTCAGACATGAGAAAAAGTAGTAAAGCAGACACAAATTGTGAAAAGAAGGGTATCATACAAGTCATCAGGTAACTAGTGGCCTGCACCGACGGTGGCGCAACGGCGATGTAAAATAGCATAAAAAACTATAGGTCAAAATTGTCAACACATTGTTGCTATGCTGCTTTAATTTATAATTTAAGTATGACATTATGTGCTCACAATCTCAACACACAAAATGCATCTGTCTTCTGTCCAGATAATTGACACGTGCTAAGGAAGTGAAATGGTATCGTCACACCACATTCGAAGTCCCCCAGAATTTATTACGCAGTCACTCCTGTGCACAGTGGTGGCTCAGAGTCCCCATATTTTTTTGCATGCCCAAATGCATCCACCTTGTGTGCAGAAATTTGACAAGTGGTAACACAGTGAAATGAGACTGTTTCAGTACATACAAAGTCCCCCAGAATTAATGGCACACTCACTCATGCATGCAGTGGTGGCACAGAGTCCCCAGATTTTTTCTGCAGGCCCACAATGCATCCTGCCTGTGTGCAGAAATTGAAAAAGTGGTAACACGGTGAAATGAGACTGTTTCTGTACATACAAAGTCCCCCTGAATTTATGGTGCACTCAGTCATGCGCGCAGTGGTGGCACAGAGTCCCCAGATTTTTTCTGCAGGCCCACAATGCGTCCTCCTTGTGTCCAGAAAATTGACAAGTGGTAACACAGTGAAATGAGACTGTTTCAGCACATACAAAATCCCCAGAATTTATGGCACACTCAGTCATGTGCTCAGTAGTGGCACACAGTCCCTAGATTTTTTTCTGCAGGCCCACTATGCATCATCCTTGTGTGCAGAAAAGTGAAAAGTGATCATCTCAACGATTGAAAGGTGTCCTTTGGATGTACAGCAACAGTAGCCTTGGTGATTATATATATATATATATATATATATATATATATATAGTTGTGTATTTTGTAGGTTCATGATGAAGGGCTTGAACTTGACATGGACATGTACTCATGCTATTGTTCTGCATCACACACAGGTGACTCCGTCTCCGAACTGTTGCTGTGCACCGTTCAGTTCTCAATGAAATTTTTTGCATAAATGGAAATGGATAACTCTCAAGCACATGAAGATAAGTATTTCTTTTTTTGGGGTGGGGGAATCATATTTTCAGTTTTGTCTGTAATGGTTTCTTACTTTTTATTTCTTCACAGATTCCATCAGCATTCTTCTGAGTCCGGTTCTTAATGACAGTCATGGTCATCGAATGAAATGACTTCTGTGTGTTTCACGAGTGCCCAAGCTTGGGTTGGGGAGGAGTGTGCTTGATCATGTTGATGAACTTTTTGGGATAAGGCCACTCTGACAGAACAATAAAGTATTGTGAAGTTTCCTGAAAAAAGAAAAGTATGACTTCTTAAAGTTACAACTTTATTGTTATGTGTCCTCCCTGGTTCTCAAATCTCAATCCCTATTGTCAACTAAGTTACATTTCAGAGACACATCTTGTCAACTACTAAGACAACCTGTTGTTTGCAATATTTGCAGCAGTCTTTACAAAGCAATGAAATGGATGAAATAAAATCTTCATACTTACCAGAATGCATTTCACATGGACATTACATTGCTTCCTCTCTGTACGGTATAGCTACAGCACCTTTCCCAATGAGTAATATTAGCAATGGAGCCTGTTTTTATTCTCCTGTAAAAGAAACAAAATAAGTGTACTGTATGTGTTTTGTCACTGCGACTCTGAAAAGCTACAGAAAACAAAACAGACAACTTAAGGAAGTGAGGCAGCATAACAAACATGAGTGCACAAACTCACGTTATGGTTTAAATATTAAGAAGCTGGTGGTGGTGGTGGTGCACTGGTAGACTGGTGGTCCATGGTGGGCAGACCGACTCATGGTGGCAGCAGAGTTCAATAACATCAGTCCCGGTGGTGGTGGTCCGGGGTGGGCAGACAGCCTCATGGTGGCAGCAGACTTGGATAACATCAGTCCCAGTGGTGGTGGTGGTCCATGGGGGGCAGACAGACTCATGGTGGCAGCAGACTTGGATAACATCAGTCCCAGTGGTGGTGGTGGTCCATGGGGGGCAGACAGACTCATGGTGGCAGCAGACTTGGATAACATCAGTCCCAGTGGTGGTGGTGGTCCATGGGGGCAGACAGACTCATGGTGGCAGCAGACTTGGATAACATCAGTCCCGGTGGTGGTGGTGGTGGTCCAGGGTGGGCAGACAGCCTCATGGTGGCAGCAGAGTTGGATAACATCAGTCCCGGCAGTGGTAGTCTGGGGTGGGGGGGCACACTGCCTTTTAAATACTGCAGTTAAAACCTGCCAACATTAACCACATCATCATCCTCATAAAGAAAGCTGCCCTCACAGTCATCGATGTCTGAAGTCTGACCACTTGGAAATTCTTTCTCCATTGTGTCATCATCTACATCAGTGGTGGGCCATTTCAGGCAGCCACTGCCAGGGCTACCAGGATGCTCCATTTCCAAATCAGCAAGACCACCATGACTAGGCCGGGCTATGAATACCGAGGTTGCAGTCTGTGCTGGTATGTGTCTCTCATTCATTTTAATGAATGTCAGAAAACTAACATTTGCATGAGACAGGTTTGTCCGACGATCCCTGACTATTGCACCTGCTGAGCTGAATACCCTCTCAACACATACACTGGAGGGTGGGCATGTGATGTACTTCAGTGCCACTGCAGTCAGCTCTGGCCATTCACTGATCTTTCCACTCCAGTGCAAAAGAGGATCTTCACTTATTGTCAGATGCCTGTTTTCGGACAAATATGACTCAACCATTCTCTGTGCCACAGTAAGTCCGATTGTTGATGCATCAGCCTGTTCCCGGAATCATTGATGTCACAAGTACCCACTTGGGACAAAGCCTCCAAAGAGGGTTGACGTTCAACCACTTTGGATGACAGACCACCAGGAACTACAGTCCCCTTACCCTTGCATGATATGCTTGCTGGACCTCCAGCTACACCTTCAGCTGGATTATGCTGCTGAGGTTTGCAAACCTTGGCACGTGACTTCTGTGCCCCATGAACCAAGCAAACTAGTTGACCACTGATATTTTTTACCTGTTCAGGCCCTACCTCCAGTACTGATGCAATTCCACGTTTGTATCGTGGGTCCAGCATTGTTGCCATGGCAAAGTTGTCACTACGTTGAATGCTCACAATGTGACGATTCTGGTCGAATACTGTCAGCATGTGTTACAGCAACATACTGCTACCACCGTCTCCGGCAACATCAAGGCCATGCTGTACATTCACCAATGTCTGCCTCAGCACCCGCAGCAGTGGAATTGATTGACTAATGTATGCAGACTCGCCACTCACTGCCTGTGTGGCATGTTCAAAAGGCCGCAAAATTGTTATTACATGGTCCATGAGGTGCCACTGTTCAGTCGTCATAGACATGGAGGCCCCAGAACTGTCACTTCTAGTGTGCATAACAAGATATTTTAAGATGGCTTTGTATTGTTCATACAACCTCCCTGCCATGTGTATAACATGGAGTTCCATCGGGTGACAACTTCCAACTTCAAGCAGTGCTGAGGCAGGCTGTTTTGAATCTGCAACTACCGCAGCTGGTCATGGGCCTTTCCAGATCTTGAAAAGTGAGAGCAGATACATTGTGCAATGGTCAGATTTCTTTATGTCAGGGTGCTGCAGAAACTCCTGAACCACAAAATTTAAACAGTGGGCCATGCATGGAACACGAAACACCATTCATGATGCATTTCACCACATTTGACCCATTGTCACTTATAGGAACCCAGCACTCAGGGACATAGGGTTTAGCCATCTGTCAATTTCAGTCAGTACCATGTCCAACATGTTCTCACCAGTGTGTGAACAGGTCAAACTTGCATAGCAATTGTTGCATGCTGGCAAATTCCAGGAAGATTGCTACCCCACAATCCACCTTCCTGCACTGATTATTCACACTGCCAGCATCACAAACAACCCCCGGCACCTGCGCCCAGTGTGCAGTTATACACAGATATGAACTCCCTGCTGTTTTGCCACTTGTCCACATATCCAAACTTAAATGGATGAATGGAGAGGAGGAATGTTGAAGGGCATGTCTTACTAAGTCTGAGACAGTGCCGAACAACTCGTGAACAGAACGGGTAGAAAAGTATGTCCTGGATGGGACTTTCCATTTTGGACAGGCATAGGCAGCAAACCACCGGAACCCAGAATTCTCCATAAAGGAGAAGGGCAAAGATTGATTGCCAGCATTTCTGCTACAGCAACATTAAGTTCACGTGACACTGTATGATTGGAGAGGGGTACTTCAGTTTATGTGCAAAACACTCTGTAACATGGGCTGACTTAAATGTTTTACACAGTGTGTGTTGTTGGTCACAAATGGTTGTGCTCTGTGATGAATGGCATTGGCAGGGGTGGAGTGGACATTTGATGAAGACAGTTGCACTAGGTGATGATGACAAATCCAGAAATGATGTTATTTTTCCGGATTTGACAACCGGGTTGATGAACCACTTGCACTAGACATACTGCATTCACCACCACCACCACAAAAACTGCTACTCTCACCAGCACTGGACAACATTTCAAAGTCATTATGGTCCTCCACCTCATCATGCCTGTAGTAATCCTCTGCTCTTATTACCCACTACTGCACATGTTTAATTTCTACTGGGTTTAACAGTGATGGAAGGGGATAACATGCTGGCTGTGGTTGCTGCTGGTGATACGGTGAACGCCCAAGTCTGGTATTAGCTGACAGCTTGTGCTGGGTCCACAGAGTCAAGTGCCTATTCTTAAGATGCATATGCTGTCCTCCTGTCCCAAGATGCATCCCTTTACCTCAACTCACACACACATGGCAAACCTGTCAGATTGCAACTGAATCATCATTTGCATCTTGAACACAAATATCCCAAACAAGTGACTGTGATGCTCTGCTTTTAACATGTCCATGATGATGTGGCTTATTTAAGTTTGTTATTTTAAGCACTGAAGTGGGGGGGATGTGATGTTTCTGGCACTGCAGACCTGAACTGCAACTGACCACCATGACTACCTATCGTATTGAGTACTGGATCATCATCATCATCATCCAATAAAACCGGTAAATCACAAGTTTTTATGGGGGGGGGATTCCTGCAAACAGATTCAGATGCAGCCACTTTTAATTTCTTTTTCTTCTGTTCCCAACTGGGGTCAATTAAATCATCATCATATTCATCAATGTCACTGTCACACACATCCACATCTTCTGCTTGGATGCTAACATGTGGACTGCATGTTGCAACAACACCAACATCATCATCATCATCATCATCACATTCATCATCTACATCTACACCACCATCACCTGATATTTTTTCACCACACTGTGAATCACTGTTGCAAGGAAAATGAGTGACATTAAGTGCCACGGTGGATGGAATATCACATTGTATGCTATCGTTGACATGATCATCAGAATCAGGTTCAGTTAATGGGATGTTACTGTGAAGTATGACATCATCTACACTGTCACTCGTGCACTGCTTCACACTCAATATGTTTGAATGTGGTACACTGGTCAGAATTAGAATTTGACACAACAATGCTAATACTACCCACCACCACTAACACTAGTAACACTAACACCACCAAATGGGAAAACATCATCTCCTCCAACTATCAGTGAAGCTACTGATTGGGCTGTAAAAAACATTGCAGAAGAAATACCTTTCCTCTCATCAGCAATGCACTTCTCCTTCTGCGTACTACTACCATGCCCACAGACCCACTTACTGCCAACATTGCCATGGCCAGAAACAGCTTTACTTGCACGTCTCTTTGCAGGCATTTTTGGGGATCAACCACAAATATTATTACCAAATTCAAATTTTGATACGTTCACTTTCTGACTGGAGGGTTGCTACTCGCTAGCTGGATGTGAAGCAAAATAAACAACTGTGGCTTCAGCAACAGATAAAGGGCTACTGTGTTGTGACACTGTCACGGAATTAAAACAAATTCAGTAACCAGTGGTGCTGATGGGGTCACAAAAACAATCCAGTCTGGTAAAAAATACCTTTTCAAAGTGGGGGGGCACTGAATGAGACAGTGCTGATTTTTACAGCACTACAAGCAGCAACACTAAGAACAGAGAACATGATCGCAGTACAAAAATCAAACAGCTGCAGTGGATAGCAGGTTCACACTGCTACGCTTAGTTGCTCTTACACTGATCTGTGTCACAAATTTTAAAAGGTGTATTATATTTGATGTACGCAACACTGCACACACAACACAGAACATTTTGTGTACAATGCTGAATGAGGAATGCGATGCAAATGCAGGTCAGTGTATTCAGTGCCATGTACATTTGTAAATTTGTAATTTAAACAACCTGACCTTATGAAATGCTGCACCACATTCACACAACAAGCAGCAAGAAAATGTGTACTATCATTGACAATTTTACTATGTGTACAGTAACACAGTTATATAACAAAAATATTACCAAAGCACAAAGAAATCACTAGTTCTCCAACTTAAATCTACCTACATACAGATACGCCCTTCCCCCACACGGCACACTTCACTGTCTTTCACCACACACACTCAATGTTATAAATTTACATTCAAAATCCACACACAAACAAAAACGCTCGATGATGTGAGCACAGGAGGGTTTCCACAATCGATGAACTACAGTTGATCCTCAAAAAGCAAAATGCTTTTGAACGGCTTTTAAAAGATTCCTACAGACAGCTATCAGAGCACACTGTCTCCTACTCCTTCCTACTCATAATACCTCGAACTGAGGCTGTGCAGATCAATATAGATCCCATGTGACCTGAACTCCCATGAATCACTGCAAATCCTCTTTCAGAGCTCAAAACAAGGCGAAGTGAGGCAGTGAACTGCCACCAATGTACTTCACCTTAAAAATTGAAAGAGAAGTGACCAGTGGAGGCGGAATAATGCGAAGTAGCTGTTTTCAATGCACTTCGCATTCCTCATTATACTGCGAACTACTCCGCTTAACATTGCGGAGCACTCCGCAAATCCGCCTTTGCTCCATGAATCACTTTGTGGAGCAGTTTGAGCCCACTTCATCCACCACTAATAGAAAGGGGAATCTCTTCCAGAAGCAGGGAAGTAATTCTCCCCCTGTACAGGTCACTGGTCAGGCCACACCTAGAGTACTGTGTGCAGTTCTGGTGCCCATACCTGAAGAAGATATTAGATTGTTGAGGGCGCACGTGGAATGACAAAAGATAATCCAGGGACTGAGGAAAGCTCACGAGGAAAGGCTGAGTGAGCTACGATGTATTTCTTGGAGGAGAGGAGGGATGGGGGACATGATTGAGACCTTTAAGTACTTGAAATGGATAAACAAGTCTCAAACAGAGTGAATCTTCTAATTAAGAAGAGGAAGGGACATGAGAGGGCACAGACTCTGACTGAGGGGAGAAGATTCAGGAGGGATGTAAGGAGACAATTCCTCATGGAAAGGGTGGTGGGCAAGGGTAACACTCTACCACTTGAGGTGGTGGCCTGTAAGATGGTGGTCAGTTTCAGAGAGGATGGGACAGGAAGATTGGGAGGATAAATTTAAAGAGAGGAGGAGTAGGAGGGCAGCTGCAGATGAGGGGCTAGCTGCACAATCGAGCAGACCTCGACAGACCGTGAGACCTATTTATGCTGCCATTTTCATATGTTCATATTACAGTGGTGTTTCACATGATGTTACAGTGCATTTGAAAATGTGGCATGTACAAACCAGAGGGGATAGATAGTGAAGCTGGCTTCCAGGAAGGGATAGTGACCGTTATAATAAAGTCATCATCTTTCCAGTGACAATGCAGTACTTCATGAACATAAAACAATTTAGCATTTATACATGACAGTGACATGTTGAAAATGGCAAACACTGCATAAAGGGTGCAGCAAATATGTATGTAAAGCAGCATCATGAGAAACATTGTCAGAGGATATGACATGGTAATAAATTAAAATGTGAATTTTTGTTGGGACAACAGCCTACTGCTGAACTTCATGAATAGTTATGTGTTGAGGGATTGGAAAGGTGTGCTGAAGGCTATTTTGGTAGAGAGGTCTACTGTGGTATATCATGATAGGTCTATGAAGATATGTTTTGAGGAGGCAGTATAGCGCAGTGGATTAAGGCTCTAAGCTGCAGATCTGGAGACCTGGGTTTGAATCCCAGTCGCCTAAGTACATACTGTGTGATTCTGAACATGTCACTAACTTCCTTATGTTCCCAGGTCACATCTGGAAACAAGCTTCGGCTTAGTGTTCTACTCCTAGTTAGACAATGTTCCCTTTCCCTTCCCCTATTATACAAGGAAGAGATTTGTGCCTAATTTTATGAGACTAAGTAAAGTTTGAAATAAATTGCCATAGGGATGTGTCAGAATACTGCTAGATGCTATGGTAGGGTGGGCTTATGGTAGATGTACCAGAAACTGAGGAACAAAGTTGCTGGTTGGACTGCAAAGAGCATTGGAGACCACAGACATTATTACACTGTCCATGTATTGCAGCCTCATCACTTAAGGAACATACACTGGCACGGTCATTGCAACAGAAGCACATGAATGATTATCCAGTCCAAGCAAAACAGTCATGAGGTTGCTGACAGAGCATGATGCCTACAACCTGATCATGGTCAACAACAGTGACATAGCATAGAGATACCAAAGTACATGACATGCATAGGAAAGATAACATTTGGTAGCAGGCATTCAATGATGAAAAATAGAAAAACAAGAGAGGCATGATAACAGCAACAGACTATAGACAGTATGTTGTAGCATGGCTAAGTATCTTTTCATGGAAAAGGGTATTGGATGAATAATTCAGAGTGACAACTGCAGAGGTTTAAGCAAAAAGAGTGGGTGAATAAACACCAGTGTGTTAGTGAAGGGATTGTTGTTTGCCAAGAGAGGGGGCTCTTGGATTTTGCTCCACAGCAAGACATGAGCTAAAGTTACATGAGAGGAAGAAATGGAGGGGAGGTTAAAGGGTGAGAGCATGGTACATCCAAACTGAGTAAGGTATCATAGAAAGCAAGTATCCTGGTGAACAAGATGACAGAGTTGCAGGGATTGAGGGCAGAGTGTAGGTGGACATAGCTGTCATCACTAAGGCATGGGACCCAATGCAATGTATTGTACCTCAGCTTCACTGTTTCAAGCTATCCCAGAGGGACAGGGAAAAGTGGAAGGTGGGTGAGTTGGCCATGTACATTAGGGCTGGATAATGTGTAATAAGAAGGAGGGGCAGGCAAACTTGAGGCCATATGGATACAGCTATACAACATGAGGGCAAGCAGGGCTCAGATTAGTGGTAGTTTTGATACTCTGGCACAGATGAAAGAGAGTAATATGGAGCTGGTGGAACAGATAAATAGGCATTGTAGAAAAGAGAGCATTGTGGTAGCGTGGATCTTTAATGGACTGGGAGGCTTGAAACCTCCGATCCACCCTAATGACAGGGATGATAGTTTCTCAAGCCTTCCAGTACAGCTTTGACAAAGAAAAATCAGATAAAAGTAGGTATGGAAACATCTGGGACCAGGTGCTGGAGTATAGGAATCAAGTCAGGATGATGGGGTGGAGGAACCTCTGGAGGACAGAGACCTATGCACAGTATAGTTTGCAATCCATCTAGGTAAGGAAATATCCACCACAAGGACTAATATCCTGGATTTAAAAGGACAGCATTTGTCAGAATGAGGTGGTATACTGGAAAGGCACTTTGCTAGCATCTGCCCAAATATGGACACCAAGCAGAAATGGCCAATCAACAAGAGAAGACTGGCTGATGCCACTAAGTACAGGTGTCGATAGGCAGAGCAAGAAATCCAGGACCAAGAAGCCAAGCAGAAGTTATGGGAGAAGGTGAAGGTGGAAGAGAGCAGCATTTGCAGCCTACAAATGATCCATTAGGGAATATTACATTGAGGAATATGTGAAGCAATCTAGAGAAGAGAGTAGAAAGGTAATGCAGGGGTAACTGCAAGGAGTTAGTGTGGTGTGATCCTCTAAAAAAGAGGAACACAATTGATTGAATTTGTGCCATGAAATATGAGCTCCTTCAGATAATGCTAGTGCTCCTACCACAGTATGTTTATATGTATGATAAATTTCCTGATAGTTAGTGTTGCTCAGATAGTGCTTTTGTGGATCTGACTATCCTCTGTTGGATAGTGCTGGTATCCGACCCAGCATTTGGTGAATGGATTCGTGGTCAGATCCATTGGATCCCTCCTCTGATAGTTTAATCCGGTGGTCAGATCCATCGGATCCCACCTCAAATAGTTGCATCCGGTGGCCTGACCCATTGGATCCCTGGTCGGATCCATTGGATACTGCATAATAGATCCTAAGAAGTTGGAACATTGGTTGATGTCTATGCCATCCAAGGCTATCAGGTATCCAAACAAAATGATGATATCCAATTGTACTGAATTTGTAGGATACTATCTGAGCAACACTACTGATAGTAAATCAACAAATCATGTATCTAGCTCATTCTGCCACATCTCATAGGGCTTTGAATCAGACACTGTAACATTTTGATATATCTCCTCTCAACCTACCCCTCAGTCTGTTTGTTTCCCTTCCTGAGATGTGGTTCACAGAGCTAGACACACCACTGAAGTTGTGGTCTTACCAGTGATCTATAGCAGTAGCACCATCTCCTCTACTGCTAGCAATGCCCCTACCTATGCACTCCAGCATCCCACTAGCCCTTCCGACTGCATTGTTACACTGCCTGGCCATCTGTAGGTCATACAATACAAGTATCCCTAGGTGCCTTCCCTGCTTGCTCTTTGTCAGTATTGGTTGCTCATATAGAAACATAAAAAGTGTCTGCAGATGAGGACTGCTAGGCACATCCAGTCTGCCCGCAAGTCCTACACTTGTGTGCATCCATTGATCCTATTTGGTCAATGGTCTATCATCACTCCCTCCCACTTGGAGGTTCACTTGTGCCTTTCCCAGGCATGTTTACACCCCCACACTTGTGGATGTCCACCACCCTTTCTGTGAAAAAATATTTTCTCACTTTTCCTCTTAATCTACCCCTCCAATTTCATAGCATGCCTGCTTATTCTTGTACTCTTTCTACAATGGAAAAGGTATCCCTCATACCTTGTTCATGCCCTTGAGGTACTTGAAAGTTTCTATCATGTCCTCCCATGCCACAGCCATATGCAACATAGCAAAGTGGTCCGTGCTTTTACTGTAGTACTCGGCAGGAGCACGATGGCACTAAATATAGATCAGAAAAATGTCATTACAAATTAAGAAAATGTGCTCTGAGCATGAAGCACAATGTTATAGCTATCCATGACATAATGGCAGCCAAGGCATCACTGGAAATAAGGCTGTCATAGGGGATCAAAGTGGGTGAAACAGATTTGTTCAGGTATATGAGGGAGAAGAAAGGGTATAAATCAGATGTGGTATGAGTCAGATATTGTGTGCATCAAGAAGGGCAGAGGTGGGTATAAAAGGGCAGGTCATGCAGAAATACTCAAGGAGTACTTCTCTTCAGCGTTCACCAAGAGATGGATGAGTGCCAACCTAAGGGGAAGGGCAAGTTGGAGATAATGGGGTGGGAGATCGAGGATGGGGAAATCACAGAGGGAATGGTGTCAGAGTGACTTCAGTCACTGAGGGTTGATATGGCACTTGTGACAGACAGACAGAATTGTTCTTAGAGTACTCAGACAGTTAACAGTGGTCCTGGTGAAGCGGATGGTGGACCTGTCCAACAGCACTCTGGTACTGAGATGCATACCCAGGGATTGGATACTGGTGAATGCAGTGCCCCCACACGAGAGTGGGCCCAAAGATGAACCAGTCAACCTAACCTGAATTGTAGGAATTGTAATGGACACTCTACTTATGGAGAGGCTGATAAAATTTCAAGAGGATAATGATTGCCAGGATGGCAGACAGCACTGGTTTGTCTGAGGTAGATGCTGCCAGACAAACCTGGTGGACCTTTGATGGATTGGCAAATGCAGTGGACAATGGTCATGCAGTGTATGTCATATGCTTGGACTTCCACAAGGCCCTTGTGTCAGTGTCACATGGTGAAATGACCATCAAAGGTTAGCAAGCTGAGAGTGGAGGGAAACTGGTTAGATGGGTCATGAGCTGTTTGCAGAATATAAAGAACTGGGTAGTAGTGGTGTGAGGTATCTGGGACCCAGGCAGTAAGAAGTGGTATCCCACATGACTCTGTAATGTGAACAATGCTGTCTAACATTTTCATTGCTGACAACACAGAAGGACTAATGAGTAAGAGCAGTCCCTTCGTGTATGACACCTAGAACTGTGCAGAGGTTGGGCAGAGATTTATGGACAAGAAGGTGGTACAGTACTCCTTAAACATTTTGCAAAAGTGGTGAAATGAACAACCGCATGGCCAATGGGTTCAATGCCGACAAGTGCAAAGTCATGTACTTGTGACAGCTGATTACTGGAAATAGATACTAATTGAGGGGTGTCCAGTTTTCAAGTGAAAGAAGAAGGATCCTGCAGTACTGGTGACAGGAATGAACCACTCTGCACAGTGCAGGAAGCTTGTGCAAAAAAACAACAATGTACTAGGGTGCATCACAATGGGAATTTCCGTATGAGAGAGTCATCTTGCCTCTGAACATGTCACTGAGGTGGCACTTTGAGTACTGCAACAAGTTTGGCAGCCCTACTTCAAAAGGAGATGAAGCCATTCGTGCAGTGGGGTGGGGAAGGGAACAGTGATGGGAAATGAAACAGATCCAGGGATTGTTAGAGAAACCCATTAGGGAACAATGATAGAGCTCAATATGTAGTCCCTGGAGGATAGAACAGAAAGAGGGGGATATGATTTGGGAACTTCAAGAACCAGAAGTGTATTAACACAGTAAGCACTGGAATCATTTTCAAATGAAAAGGTGGAGAAGAAAGAAGGGGGATCAGACAGACTTTGGAAGGAACTACTTTCCAGGCAGAAAAGAAGAGGAACTAATTTACTGAAAGGATTCTGGCTGTGTGGAATGCATTGGCAGAGGAGGTCGTATCACTATGGATATTGGACAGCTTCATTATCTGGTAGGACAGGTTCAGAGAGAGAGTTCTAACTGTGCATGGAAGTGGTGGTTATTGAAGGATACACAGAAAAAATCACTTAGAAGAAAGGAGAGTCAAGAGAAGGGGGAGGCTGCTGCAACCTGAAAGACTAAAGTGCTGTTTACTAGAGCAGAGCAGATAGACCAAATTGTTTACATGTACTGCCAAGTTCAAATGTTATCTCAGCGTCTGTGCACGACCCCACATAAATTACATGGCATGAGTGCAAAACACTACAATGTAGCTCTGGATCTATGCACAGTCAAGCACCACACGGTATACACCAAAATCTGAATGCTGTCCATGGGTGCAGCACCCACAGCAAAGGACAGAACATAGCACTGGTGGAGCATGTAGCAAGATGGACATCCAAGCAGATGATGTCCACTGTTCCAAGGTTGATCTATTTTGTCATTAGGCTGAGGTACGGGTGCGTGAATTGATTACACAGGCAGTAAGGGCTGCATGGCCAATACACTGTGTTGAGACATCCTCCTTGCTATAGATGTAGCCAGATGTTCCACTCAATCAGCAACACCACCACCCATCTCATACGTGAAGGATAACCCAACCAAGAGTAGCACAGCAGTGCCTAGCCAACATCTGGTTTCAGATGCAAATGGCAAAACATCCACATAGGCATGAATAACCACCCTGGCCACCACACAGATGACCCATCCATATAGCCACGTATGAAGCAACCCCCACTCCACCCCTTTCAAACCTATGGCACATCCCCAATGGTGTGAATGCAACTACACACCACCAGCACATGGATGCATCCTCCCCGGTGTGAAAGATGTCACCCCCTCACACACGCACACTCACACACACACACACACACACACACACACTAAATACAGCGGAGTACCAGAGCAGACATCCCATCTACCAAACCACTTAACACAACAACAACATTGTTGGTCAGTGTAACAACCACCCACCCACCACAATGACTGTGCAATCACAATACCTGTAGCATGTAATGTGGCACCACATGACAACTGAAGCAGCCCTCCACATACCTCTACATCACCGACCAGCCAAGTGCCCGATTGAGCATACTATTCACACATACACACACATATATATATATATATGTGTGTGTGTGTATATGTGTGTGTGTGTGTGTGTATACACATGTATAGCTATGTAAAATCTGTAGGGAAATCGGTGTCCTTGGGGTGGATAAAACAAATGACATGACAGTGCATATATCAAAGCAGAACCGCATGCCTGCACATTCCTCCCCAACTTCAAAAACAGTGTTGTTCATTTTGTAACATAGATTAGTCACTGTACAGTAGGATGTGCGGTTCTGGGCCACTTTGTTGCTGGAATGCACTAAGCTTATGGCTTCCTGTATCACAACACACACAAAGGCATGCATATGTAAGATCATGACAGGACACCCTACAGTGTGTTATGCATTACATATGTAGATAGATATGTAATAGAAAAACAGGATAGGAAGTGTGGTCAAAGTCGATATATGCACAGCTTAGTGTGTGTAGTGACATTGGTGGTAGCAGGCTAAGTGTGTTCAACTACAAAGGCATGCATAGATTGCAGCACGATGGCTCACCCAAGAGTAGGTTGTCTATCTTCATGAAAAGGCCAACATGGATTTGGAAAGGGCCTAAGGTGCAGAGGTTGGGTCATGCTGTGGTATATGTAGTGCCATGTCATGCATTTCAGCCCACAATCAGAGAGTATCTACCCCAGCCATTTTCTGAAGTAATGTATATATATATCAATATAAGAACATAAAAAGTAGCCAGCAGAAGAAGACCACCTGGTCTAACATGTCTGAACTAGCTATCGATCTATCTGTCTATCTAGATTATATTTATATTCATGGCAAAAACTGCATTTAATGCATCAGTTAGGAGTTGTTCCACAGTGACAAAAGCAAGGAAGTTCACCACACACACATACATGCAAGTAGGAGAAGGACCAAGGAAACACAACCAATCACCCACAACCAACAGGAGGTGTATACCTGTGTTACCATAGCAAGTAGGTAAGAAATCCAACTTCAGGTATCATATAGTATTTCCAAACTTGTTTCATGAGGTTAGTTCACCTAAAGGTGAAGCAAGGTGGCAGTAGCGGAAACTATGTACCTCACTATGTTTTCAACATATGGGTGGCGAAAGGTGTCATGGGCTCTGCAATGTTAGCATATGGGAAATTTCTCAATTTCAGAACAGTGTAACTTTGTCATCCTTAAGTATTTCAGCATCAAAGCAGGCAGGAAAAGGCACATCTGAGGGACCAGGGCTTGCCATCCTGCAAATTTCAGCCAAAGAACCCAACCATTTGCTTGCAGGATGATGGCAAAGATGTAGTCATCAGGAGCATACTTTCACAAAATACCTTTGCAAACATGAAAGTGTCACAAATGGAAGACACAGCACTTTTTGCATTTGTGAAAGCATGTAAAATAATTTTGCAAAATACTGTTGCAAACCACGACAGTGTTGCAAATGCATAACATGACAGTGTCGTAGCTTTGAAAGTGATTGCAGGAATGTCAAAATCCTGTTTTGGGGCTTGTAAAATCCAAAATAGCATATATGTGCTCTGTTTTAGGTGTTGGTAGCAGCATAGGCCAAGATGCCCAGTTTCCATAGTGATAAATGTTTGCAGAACGTGGAACATCCAGGATCAGAGTTAGCAGTGATGACACCATACCAAACTCTGACATCTGTTGGTGTGTGAAGATGGGAGCATAGGGTGTGGTTCATGGTTTAGATAGTGGTATATTATTTCTGTTAAATTGCTGCTGGTTGTGTGTGATTGGTTGTGTTGCCTTGGTCCTTCCCCTACTTGTGTGTATATGGGTCTATCCACAGTAATAGGGGACATACAGTATGTGGGACATGACTGTGGAAAAATAAATGTTGTCATTTCTTTCTTCTTTCACCATCAATACTTTACCCCTAATGTCCTTTGCTAAAAGTGTAAACAGGAAGATACTATAACTTGTGGTTTTCAGAGTACAGTCCCTATTGTTTGGAAACAGTAGCCAGGTAACGTACATAGCAGGAACAGAGAATATGTTAAGTAGAAAAAAAGGTATGCATAAATATTTTTGAATCTCTACATGAATTTGCAGTACTTTAACTCATTTGTTAATTCACTACAGTTCAAAATATTTATGCAAGAAAGAATGTGGATAACCATCAATCTAACACATGGTAGAAAATTATATGGCAAAGTAATTTAAAGTTTCTCTCACCAATATTTCTTGGTAGTCACAGATTAAAATGCATTTGTAAATAACTGGGGATAAGAGTAGATGATATTTAAAACTTTTTTGATCACTTTAAAATTAAACTTCAAAAATCTGTCAAAAAGTGTTTCATTAACGTATGTAACAGGACAGAGAAAAATTCAAAAATGTTAAGCAGTCCCAGAAAACATTGTGGAAAAAAGAAAATCAGGCAATTGGAGTCCTTTATTCTTTTCCACTTTATGTTTAATGTCTAAAGTTATGACTCAATCAGCATAAAAGTTTGACGGTTACATACCATCACTACAAAGGAAGTTCATAATACAACAAATTCATTATACTAAGTAGGAATACCAGACACACTAAGTAAAATTAACTAAACCCTAACCCTAACACCACAGTATACACACTATATACATTGCTTATTACAGGCCTAATACCGTCCAACAAATGTACATATGTACCCTGGCAGACCCCATGTGACAGCGTGCTGAATCCAGCAGACATGATCATGGGCTGACAGTGACTCACTCAAGCTGGCATGTGCAGTACACCACTTGCACACCACCAGTGCCCCATGAGAGACTGACCAGTGACCGGGCACACCTGGTGACAGTGTAACTGAATCCATCAGAGCAGAACATGGGTGCTTGCCTACAGTGACTCTATCTAGCAGGTGAGTGCAGTACACCGCACCACCGAGTGCCCCATGAGAGACTGACCAGTGACCGGGCACACCCTGGTGACAGTGTAACTGAATCCATCAGAGCAGAACATGGGTGCTTGCCTACAGTGACTCTATCTAGCAGGTGAGTGCAGTACACCACTTGCACACCCACCAGTGCCCGAGGAGACTGACTGGGGACGGGCACACCCCTGGTGACAGTGTAACTGAATCCATCAGAGCAGAACATGGGTACTTGCCTGCAGTGACTCTATCTAGCAGGTGAGTGCAGTACACACCACTTGCAAAACACACCAGTGCCCATGAGAGACTGACCAGGGACCTGGCACACCCCTGGTGACAGTGTAACTGAATCCATCAGAGCAGAACATGGGTGCTTGCCTACAGTGACTCTATCTAGCAGGTGAGTGCAGTACACAAACTGCACACCCACCAGAGCCCCATGAAGATTGATCAGGGACCTGGCAGAACCCAGGTGATGATGTACCTAAATCCACCAGATGAGAACTCTGGCACTGGTCCATTAACTTAAGTCAAGCTGCTGTGTGCAGTATGTCACTTGCACACCACCGACCCCATGAAAGATTAACCAGGGACCTGGCAGACCCCAGGTGATGACATAACTGAATCCACCAGATGAGAACAGATGATAATGTGGGCAACCCACTGGATTGGAAACAAAATGGAGGCAGACACGGACACAACCACTGAATTGCAAACAAATGTAGGCAGGCACGGACACAAGCACTGGATTGCAAATGAAATGGAGGCATGCACGGACACCTATTGGCTTGCAAATCAAATGGAGGCACACATGACCACAGCAACTGGCTTGTATACAAAATGGAGGTAAGCATGGGCACCCACAGAATTGCAAACAAAGGGAGGCATTATTCCCACCCCTTCCAGATCCATGTCAGCAGTCCCTGGGGCTTGGTAGACAATACAATTCTCCAGCCTGTTAGTAGCCCTGGAACCCAAGATCAGTTCCGCCTCCCCATCATCCCGTGGTATGTGAGTCAGTCCCATTTCCCTCCCAGTCCCTGGAGCCTTGGCACACTCCTAAAATGTGCCAACCCTGTTAGCAGTACTGTGGGATCCAAGGGCAGTCCCAATCCCTCCCCATCAACCCCCTGGCACATGAGGTAAGTCCCATCCATATCCCCAGTCCATGGGGCCTGATGGAACACTCCAACAAATCTGCAGTCCCATGGAACCCAAAGTCAGTCCCAGCTTTTCCTCATTAGACCCCTGGCACATAAGTTCAGTCCCATTCCTCTCCCATGTTCCTGGGGCCTGGCAGCACACTCAAACAAATCCACAGTCCCATGGAACCCCCAGTAGGTCTCATTATCCTCCTCATTAGTCCCCTGGCATATAAGGTTAGTACCATCCCCCTCCCCAGTCACTGGGGTCTGGTGGCACACTCCTAAAACTATCTAGCCCTTTCAGCAGTCCCATGACATTCAAGGTCAGTCCCAATTCCCTCCCCATCAGTTGCCCTGGCACATGAGTTCAGTTCCACCCCCTTCACAGTCCCTAGGGTCTGGTGGTGAATTCCTAAATTTTCCAGCCCTGTTAACAGTCCCATGTGACCTAAGGTCTGTCCCACCTCATCCCCATCAGCTCCCTGGCACAGAGGTCAGTCCCATCCCCCTCCCCAGTCCCTTGGGCCTGGTGGCACACTCCAGCAAATCCTTAGTCCTACTGGACAAAGGGCAGTCCCACATCCCCATCAGCCCCAGGCATGTGAGATCTATCCCATCCCCCTCCTCAGTCCCAGGGGCCTAATGGTGCACACTGACAAATCTACAGTCCCATGGAACTGAAGGTCAGTCTCACCCCTTCCCCATCAGCCTTCTTGCACATGAGGTCAGTCCCATCCCCCTCTCCAGTCCCTTGGGCCTGGTGGTACACTTCAACAAATCCACTGTCCCATGGAACCCAAGGAAAGTCCAACCCTGCTCTAAATCAGCTCCCTGGTATGTAAGGTCAGCCTCATCCCTCTCCCCAGTCCCTGGGGCCTTGTGGTTCACTCCTAAAACTCTCCAGTCCTTTCAGGAGTCCCATAGTACCCAAGGTCAGTTCCACCCCTCACCATCAGCCCCCTGAGGTGTATGGTTAGTCACACCCCCCTCCCCAGTCCTTGGGTCTGCTGGTACACTCCTAAAACTCTCCAGTCCTATCAGCAGTCCCATGGTACCCAAAGTCAGTCCCACCCCCTCATCAGCTCTCTGGCATGAGAGGTTAGTCCAAACCCTCTCCCCAGTCCCTCGGGCCTGTTGGCATTCTCTATGAAATCTGCAGTCCCATGGGATCCAAGTTCAGTCCCACTGCCCTCCCTATTGGCCACCTGGAATGTAAGGTCAGTCCCATCTCTGTCAGCAATCTCAAGGATCCCAGTGTCACACTACTAAAATTCTCTAGCCCTGTCAGCTGTACCATGGGACTTATGGTCAGTTCCATCCCACTCTGTATCTTGTCAGCAGTCCCAAGGGTACCTGGTGGCAACTGCCTCCCTCCCCACTGTCCTATTAGCCATACCTTGGCCAGAACCATTTTGTAAACTTAATTGGTGCCATTATGCATTCAAGGAGCAAATAGCCACTGCAATCTTTATTATTATTACATACAAGGGTCTTTAGTTGCAAAACTTTTGTTCTAAAATATTGCCATTGGCATAGGTCCATTTTAAATTTAGTAGGAAATTACTACAGCACCCAATATGACTATTATTTTTAATTTCAGACTTTGCAGGAAATATTCAATTTCTAATTTATTTTCAGATCAGCTGGTAGCCACCCTCCCCCAAAGCATATGGATGACTATTTTAAAATAAGTCCTTTGTTGCATCCCCAAAACAAATGCTCAGTCAAAACAAACAAGACTTGTAGAATATCTTAATAATTACAATTGAAAAATATGGTACCACTAGAAGTCCCATCCATTTGTAACAGGGACCACTGGTTTCTGAGATCCATGTTACAAACATGACTGAACTTGGTTGTGGGCTGTTAGGACAACTTTGAAAATGCTAAACAGATTCCATGTTTTGTTTACTTTAAATGCATCAGTAAATGACTATAGCACCCAATACTTTTATATCTTAATCTCAAACTGTGCAGCAAACATTCCATTTCTAATTTACGTTTGTATGAGCCCCACAAAGCATGTGAGTGGCTATTTTAAAATAAAATTCTTTGTTTCAACCCCAAGCAAATGCTCACTCAAATCAAACCAAAAGCATCTAACATCTCTAAAAATTACAATGAAAAATAAGACACCACCAGAGTCTCATTTGTAACAGGCGACTGGTTTCCTGAGGTCCCTGCTACAAACATGAATGAACTTGTTGTGGCTGTTAGGACAACTTTGAAAATACTGTTTTGGATTTCACTTAAATGCATCGAGTAAATGACTACAGCACCCAGTATGTTTCTATTTTAACTCTAACCTTTGCAGCAAACACATTCCAGAAATAATTTACGCGCAGATGAGTGATAGCCCCCACCCCCAAAGCATGTGAAAGGCTATTTTAAACAAAAATCATTTGTTACACCCCTAAACTAATGCACACTTAAAACAAACAAAATCTCATTAAATCTCTTAATAATCACAATTCCAAATAAGCTACACCAAAGTCTTGTTTGTAACTGGGACAGAGATTTTAGGAGGTCCCGTTACAAACATTAGCATGCTACCTCTGTCCCTGTTACAATCAGGACAGTACCAAGACCACTAAAAAGATGTTTGGAAGCTTGCAAAGTCATACATCCACAATGAATTACACAGCCTACACACCTGTTTAGCACATTGCAAAACTATGAAATTCACAGCATGTCTGTCACACACAAGGCAGTTATTAGAGCCACAAAATAGATAACCTTGAGCAATATGTTAAATACTTGCTATTTTCAGACATAAATGGATATACTTAAACAGCAGTCATGAACCCCAGTAAAATACTGATAAATTAAAATGTTATTTAACATAATTAATCTTGTCCAGTAGCTAAATCATGTTCTAACAGAAATAAATGTATTAACGCTGTCCATTGTTACAAAGCATGATTGACCTTTCTCTGTCTCTAGAGACCTTACTGAATGCCAGTCTGTAACAGCATACTCCCATTTCAAATCCAGCAACAAAGTGCAGTCAGATTTATAGCAGACAGTATAGAAAATCCATTATTTCACTGCTATGTTGCCCCATTCTTGTCTACTTATTTCAGACCAGTTTCCACATTCTTGTTTTGTAACACAGTCACACGTTTATAGTGGCAAGTTTAGAGGAGCCAGAGAATGTTCTCATTTGGTGTTTGGGAAGAAAACTGATTGATCCTGGAGCAAAACACTTTAAAGGACTTAATCTGGTGTTATGATTGGCTAGAAATAAGCCAATGACACTGTGAAAAAGTCACATCCTCAGGCATGATAAACAGCTGTTACATATGTAGATAGAGGTGGGCAGAGACAGATAGCCCAGTTCTACTTTTTAAAGCAGCCAGAGCTTCTCTGCAGTTTTGAAAAGTTTTTTCAGCCAGAACAGCAAACTAACTGAGCCTCCTTCATTTCCTGGTATCCAGTGACATATTGTCTTGTCTTTTAAATAGTTTTTTATTTTAATGGTTCACCACGATATATCCAATGCCTCGCCTCTAGTAGCTGGTCCATTCCACTGGGGTGTCAAACAGATGAGGTACATTGATGAGTCCTGTAGGATGAAACACGGTTCATGTCTTCTGTTAGCACCCTTTGCAAACTGTGAGTGCCTTTCTGCACCATGCAATTCTGCTCGCTGACCAGTATAATATCTCTGTGGGATTTGCATATGCAGCCCATGATGCTTGCATTGTGGGGTATGTAAGATTTTATTTATATATATATATATATATATATATATATATATACATACACATACATACATACAATTCTAAGAGCTGTGTTGGAGAGGGCTGCAAAAGTGTGAGGTGGTGAACAGGAGTATTGGAGTACATGCACTGTTATTAAAATAGATGGCTAGTGGGCCAAGGGTGCTAACTAGTGTAAGCCAGAGGTGCTAAGAGTGTAGTAATCAGTAAGGATTTTGGATGGGTGAAGGACAGTGTGTTTTGTTGTAAATTAAAAAACTAATCCTGTCTTTTTTTTTCTCTCCTTCCCCCCTCTCTCTCTATCTATCTGTAGTCCTTGCAACAAACACATCAAGATTGCCACTGGAGGGAAGAACGATCTTCATGATCATGGTCAAGGAGAATAAGATGCTGCTAACATCACTCTCATCAAATGCAATGATCAGCAAGTTTTTTGCACATTCCCTGGATGCTGATGTGGCATAAGCAGAATTGTTGTGGGCAAGGGCTGTGGCAGAGCATCACTTGCCAATTGTACTGGCAGATCACATGAGTGAGTGAGATGTTCCCAGTTTTGTTCAAGGACTCCAAGATTGTGGAGAAGTTTGCCTGTAAGGAGAGCAAAATAAACTCCCTGTTGGTGAACATCATTAGAGAAGAGCTCAAGCTATCTGTTGTTGAGCAAATGAGAACATTTCAGTCTCTTCATCAATGAAAGCAATGATCAGACTGTTGCAAAGCAGTTGCTCTACTTGTTCGCATCCTTGATGACAAAGGACGAGTAAGATCTTACTGATTGAAGTCCAGGGTACACCTTCTTCATCTAGAGTCATATTTGATGCAGGGACCTTATACAACGCCATTACTGAAGAACTCAGAAAGGATAAAATCCCCCTAGAACACATTGTAGGGTTTAGGTCTGTTGGAGCCAATGTGGTGATAGGGATAAGAAACAGTGTTCTCTCCAGACTGAAAAAGGAGCTGCCATACATCTTCAGTATTCATTGCATCTGCCATGTTGCTCACCTTGTAGCAAATTACACTTGCAAAGTGTTCCCTGATGAGGTACAGAGCCTACCTGTAGACATCTGGTACTACTTTAAGAAAAGTGCTAAACTAATGCAAACCTTTCACACCTTTCAGGACTTCACGAAAACAAAACCACACTGATTTCTGAAACCATGTCAGACCAGATGGCCCAGTCTTCAGCAAGTGTCTGGAAGAATTGTGAAACAGTTTCAGGCATTAAACTCTTATTTTGACAGTTCAAGCGAAAGAAGTGCAACAGTTTGGGGAATCCTAACTGCTTTACATTCCAGTCTAGTAAAGCTGTGCTTCATGTTCCTGGACTATGCATTACCACTCATTCTAGAGTTCAAACTTCTTTTTCAGCAGGAAAAGCCAAATTTTCACATTGTTCTCCATGACCTAGAGGTTTTATACAAAAAACTGCTGTCAAAATTCATAACCACTGCCACTATTCGAGAAGCTGCACATGTTCAAGATACTGATGTCACAAACACAGACTACCACCTTCCATTGGACCAAGTCGCATTTGGGAAATCTGATTGTAAATCAGTTGTACAGCAGCTGGAAGAGAAAGGAGAAACAGAAGCAGTTTTACAGATTCTTTCACTAGCAAAGCATTTCTGGATGGAGGCATGCCAGCAAGTGAAAAGGAGAATGCCATTTATGGACTATGATGGTGGCATCTATAAACATCTGGAGGCACTGAACCCAGAGAAACAACATGTCTTGAGTACTAAAAGCTTTGGCAGACTGCTTTCTCAACATTGTTGGAACCAGTGATAAAGTCAGGGATCAACTTGATGATGAAGTACTAGAATACAAAATGATGACCTTCCCAGAGGAAAAGACTACCATGACAATTAATGAGTACTGGCAGTACATCAGGAACTTGAAGAATCCCAGGACTTCAAGTGACTAAAGGTTCCCCCTACTTGGCAGGCTTACATCTGCACTGCTAATCCTGCCCCATGGAAATACCAACATGGAGCACTTATTTAGCAATGTCAACTGTACCAAAACAAAGGACAGAAGCTGCATAAAAGGAAATACACTCAATGAAATGCTGCATGTTTCCTTAAATAAAATAGAAGATAACTGCTTTAAATTTAAGTCAGCTAAGACAATGTTAGAATGCTGTAAAGGCAAGGACAAATATTAAGGGTGCACACATTTGCATAGTGGATGGATCCTAACAGTAACTTTGCACATCACTTACACAGGTCTCCTCAGATGTCCATTTTAAGACCTTATACTTATTCATATATATGCCTGTTTAGCTCTTTATACCATTGTTCAGTATCAGTGTTTCCCTTCTATGTCAGTTCTTCCCCCACCATTGTTTGTTCTTTTTGTGTTACTTGTAAATATCTTTTAGTTGTAGTGTAATTATGTGTTTTTAGGTCAGTTTTGATTCTTAAAGTAAACAAGAATACTTAAAACAGCCATAACATGTGTTGTAGCGATTTTATTGACAACTATAATGATGCAAATTACAAAAATAAATTGGCTTGAACATACAGGAAAATATACAGGAATTTAATCAAGGTTTTATGGGGAAAATACACTAAAATTAGGGTATGCTACAGGAAAATACTTTGACTGATCTGGGAGTACTGCTACCCCACTCCCCTCAGCTACTTACAGCTGACAGTATAGGCCACTTTTCAAAGCAATAGGTAACTGACAGATATTTCAGTTCAAAACAGCAATGGGTGACTGACTGTTGTTTCACTACAAGAAAGAGGTTGAGAATCTGTAAAAAGATATACTGTACATACTGGTACAGAGTCATAGTTTCTGTTTCAAAAGAAATACAAGCGGTTTGTGAAACAGGTGATCTCTTTGGAAGAGTAGGTGGACCAAGAACAAGACAAGAAGTGGAAGCACTCAGTAAAAGAGCAATTAACCATTGGGAAGAAGAAAGACTGGTAAGTACCTGAGAGGAGTGGGATAGTTAGTGGTGTTTCTGTGCCAGGGAGGAAGAAACACTGGTAAGTAGCTGAGAGGAGTGGGGTAGTCAGTGGTCTTTCAGTGCTAGAAGAAGTTGACAACTAACAGAAAGAATTATGCTCTAGGATGGAACAGTAATTTTTGATGTGCTTATGGTTCAGAGGCCAGGAATTGTGCAAGCCATAGCTAAATTCCAACACTCCATAAGCTCAAGTGTGTCCTGAAGTTGTACACTGTATTATTTCCTAGTAAATCCGTAAATATGTCCCATTCTATTTTAAATGACGAAGAAAGAGCAACAGTTACCAAAGATCTTAAAACACCTAGAAAATGGGGCAAATCAAAATAAAATGTCTTTTAACAATAACAATTGTGTCATTATGCATTTAGGTTCAACAAATAAACAGAATCAGTTTTCATTAAATAATTGAGTTCTTATAACTGTAATGCAACATAATGACTTGGGCACATTAATCTGTCATGATTTAACATCCCAAAAACCCTGTAACCTTGCTATAAACAAAGTGAACAGATTGGTAGGATATACAAAAAGGGGCTTCACATCAAAAGATAGGGGATGTATATTGCCATTGTATAAGGCATATGTAAGACCACACTTGGATTATTGTTCTCCATTGTGGAGCCCCTATCTCAGGAGAGCTGCAACTAGACTAGAGGGTGTGCAGAGGAGAGTGGCCAAGATTATTATAAATATGTATAACAAAGAATATGAGACAAACTTGATGAATTTAACCTATACTCACTTGAGCAACGAAGAATTAAAGGAGGCCTTCTCCTGATGTATAAACTAATAACGGATAGTACACTAGTGGCAGATTTAGGAATGACACTAGGTCAACAGGAGAAAAATCTCAGGATTCATAGTAGGCAATTGTTGCTGACCTATCCAAAGAATAATAAAAGGTGTTTTTTTCTTCACCCAAAGAATAATTCCCTTGTGGAACTCCCTACCAAGTAGTATAGTAAATGCAAACCATATAGATTTTAAACATAAATTAGACCAGTACTTACTAAACAAGGGATGAATTGCAGCATGGCTGAGGATGCACACTTATGGGGCTTGGCCTTCTGCATATCCAACTTTCTTAGTATGATACTTTGTATAATTTAGCCACTGTTCAGTTTCAGCGCTGACTACACTGTTTGGTAGACTTTTCCACTCATCAACCACCAGCTCTGTAAGTATCCTTTTTCAATTTCCCAAGTATTGCAGACAGTAAGACAAGAATATTTACAAGAGTATATTTACTGCTAAAGTGTGTATATATGACATTTATTTTCACTAACCTGGTCAATATTGCTCAATCCATGAGCTGGTTGTACTGCCGATCTGGTTGGGTGAAAAGCTACGGCTCACACAATTCCTGGCCTCCAAACCATCAGCACATCAAAAAATACCGCTCCATCCTTAAACATAACTCTTTCTGTTGTTTTTCAACTCCTTCTAGCAGTGAAACACTACTAACTACCACACTCCTCTCAGCTACTTACCAGTATTTCTTTTTCCCCTGGCACTGAAACACTGTGAACTTCCCCACTCCTGTAAGCGCCTTGCAGCCAACAGTGTCACAGACTTTTGATGGCAAGGGGCAACTGAGTGGAGTTTCAGTTGAAAACAGCAATTGGTAACTGAGTGCTATTTCAGTACAAGAAAGGGGTCAAGAAGCTGTAAAAACGTATACATTCAGGGAGGCTCTCATGTTTTCTGTGTGTAAAGAAATATAAGAGATTTGTGAAACAGGTTATCTCTTTGGAAGGCCTATGAACAGACTAGGGGAATTAAAAACAGGGCAAGAAGTGTAAGCACTGAGTGAAAGAGTGGGTAACCATTGGGAAGAAAAAACATTAGTAACTAGCTGACACGAGTGGGGTAGCTAGTGTGTTTCAGTGCTAGAAAACAAGAAACACTGGTAACTAGCTGAGAGGACTGGGATACATACTGGTGTTTTGAAGCAGCTGGAAAGCAACAGGAAGAGTTATTCTCGAGGATGGAGCAATAGTTTTTGATGTGGTGATGGTTCAGAGACCAGGAATTGTGCGAGCTGTAGCTTTTCACTGCCCTCCCCCTCCCAAGCGACTGGGTGCAACTAACAAGCTACAGCAAGGATAAATGGGCATATCATCCTCTATTACTAACAACCTCCTTGCTCTGGGACCCTAGACACCTGCATTGGTCCAAGCCGCATAAGCCTCAGAAGTGTAATTCTGTTGACTACGAAGTACGTCAACTGTCTCTTAAACCCCTACTCCTCCTCTTTTGATATCAGGAAGTGTCACTCAAATCCTGGCCTTGTCTCCTATAGTACAACAAAGTCTGTCAAAATGGAGGAGCTCAAAATTGCTACTTTAAACATCTGCAGTCTCCTCCCAAAACTGGCCTCCTTCAAATCTTTGCCAGCCAACACAACCCGGATATCATTACCATCATCAAAACTTGGCTGACACCTAATACTCCAGATCATGCCATCGCTATACAAGGCTACAAGATATTCAGGCTGGATAGGACCTCGAAAAGGGGTGGTGGGTGTGCAATCTAAAAAAAGGACTACCTCACCTGTCTCCCTGGTTCTTACCCCACCACAGAAACCTCAGTGCAACTCCTCCCTATCAAGATACTACTTGGTGGCCAAAACAAAGTTCTCATGATTGCTGCTGTTTATATCCCACCAAAAGATTCTGATCCAAGCCTACAGGCTGTCCTCGTGTTCATAAGTACATAACCTTCTGACATCAAACTCCTTCTCCTTGGGGACTTCAATATAAATTGGCTTGCTCCTGATGTAGGGTCAAGCAAAGATGCTGTCCTAGCAGCAAATTTAACACAAGTGGTAAACTCCCCTACTAGAAAAAACTACAAATCAGGGACTAGCACCCTCATTGACTGGATCCTTACCAGCCACCCTACCCATATAACCAATGTAAGTGTTCTTCCTGACTCGCTCAGTGATCACTCTCCAATAATATGTACCTGGACAAATACATTTTGTAAGCCGCCTCCAAAAACCATCTATAGCAGAGTCCTACCTTATGGCAACCTTACTCATCTCAAGACCTGTCTTAGGCAGATAGACTGGTCCTTGATTTACAAAACTCAAGATGTTGACCTAGCCCTTGATAACTTTATTATTACTTTTAACACTGCCTGTGACACTTACGCACCAGCAAAAAAGTGCAAAATCAATGCACTCACAAATCCCTGACTCACGGCAAAGCTATTGGCACAACACAAAAGTAGGAATCACCTCTGGGCCACTGCAAGCGCTACTGGCACTCTGTCAGACATCCAAAAAAATAAACAGGCTCACAACCACTGTACTAAACAGATCCGCTTGCTGAAGAGTTCCTACTTCAAGAATGCCCACTCCAAGTCCTGGGGTGAAGGGAAATCCTTCTGGGACAACATATAAGAAATATCATGGGTCAGCAGTACAAATCTCTCCTACAATAATGAATGTGGATGGAACCACTACATTAGACCCAGAGATCATTGCAAACACCCTAAATGATACCTTCACGGACCTTAGTGGTGTCCTCTCATCTGATTTCTTCACTGATGCTGACCCTCCAATTTCTACTTCTACTGCCTCTCCAACCAAACCACCCTTCCATTTCAAACTAGTAAAGGCACATGAAGTCTATAAATATGTAAAGAAGGCCATTTCTAAGTCCTGAGTAAGCAATGACAATATTGACCTTAAACTTCTGTCCCTCACTCTGGAAGAAGTACTGCTCCCCTTCACAAAAATGTTCAATCTCTCCCTCTGCTACAGCCAATTCCTTAGGAAATGGAAGGCTGCAGTTGTCACTCTGGTTCACAAAAGTGGTGATAAGTCACTGCCTGGTAACTATCGCCCGATATCAATACTACCACCTCTCTCTAAGGCCCTTGAATGCTTGGTGGCGGACCAACTTTCAGACTACCTGGAAAAGCACAACATCCTATGCACCCAGCAGCATGGATTTAGGAAAGGGCACAGCACATTGACTGCCCTACTTGAATTCTTAGGAGCAATCCACAATTCCATAGACAAAGGAAACCTAACTGAAACAGTCTACATTGACTTAACCAAGGCATTTGATACAGTACACCATGGTCTACTTATCAAACAACTCCTATCCCTAGGGCTCTCACAGGATTCTGGTGACTGGGTAAAAAATTACCTTGTTCAGAGCTCTCAATCTGTAAAGGTAGCTGGAGTTTTCTCAGACTCAAAACCAGTTCACTCAGGAGTTCCCCAGGGATCTATCCTGGGCCCCCTCCTTTTCAGCCTTTTCCTAAACTCCCTCCCCATATCCTGCCTGGAACAAATAATCCTCTATGCTGACGATGCCGTGATTCTTGCCACTCATAAAGATCCGAGCCTCTTATGCCTCAATCTTCAGCATGCTTTTTCCAAAGTTGAGATGTGGTTCCTTGAACATAAGCTGGTTCAAAACCACACAAAAACAAAATCCATGCTCTTCTCTAACCCGCAAAACAAGAAATGGCAAGTCCCACTCACCATTAATGCATACCTGAGAAATACCCTTGTACAAGTGCCAATTTTCAAATATCTTGGAATCAACTTTGATCAAGGCCTAACCTTTGCAACTCACATTGATAGTACAGCAAAAACTATTAATCAGTGAATTGGAATTCTGTATCAGAACTGACAGCTCCTTACTCATTCTGCACTAAGGACTGCCATCCAATCCTCTATCATCTCAGTCATTGACTATGGCTTAGTTATATATGGATCTGCCACTACTACAGCACTTAGTCGCATTACAACATCCCTAAATAAGGCCTGTCGGCTGCTCACTGGTGCACACCGACGTACTCACACATGTGAACCTTATGCTGACTCAGGTTGGTTGCAACTCTCAAACTGGATAAAGTACCTTACATGCCTGATGGCGAAAAAATCCACTCTGGGCCTCACTCCACCTTGTATCCAAGACCTGTTATGCCCGAGCACTAGCACTCGTTTTACCAGAAGATCAGAACACCAGCCTCTCCAAGTCCTCTGATGCCAGACTTCTCAGGGACAAAGATCATTTGTCTATCATGCCCCCAGCTGGCTAAATGCCCTCAGCACTCATATCACTGACTCCACCTCTCTAGGTATTTTCAAATCAAGGCTGTTCTCTCACCTTGCCACCTCCAGCTACTGTGACTGCCCTGATTAAACCTCATATTTTCTCACTACCCACCCTGTTCCGTTATTTGACAAAGACATGTTTGGGAAATCTTTTCTCTTGCTATTGTCTGCTCCCCACACCTTTCAGTTACCCTCTCTGTTCTGAACTTTTTCCCTATTTATTTCTCCTAATCTGGCATGACCTCGTTCTTGTAAAAATAATGTGATTATTGATATCTCATGTCCTTTTGCACAAATGATTTGATATGTATTTATATATGTTTTCTTGCTCTTGACACAGCACAAATTGTTGTGTTATCTATGTAACCTTTTTTATACTGTACCTAATTGATGTGGAACCTTTGTAAAGAGCCTCTGGCTCAAAGGTAGTAATTCCTAGAACAATAAACTAAACTAAACTAAAGTATCACAGATAGTGAGAGGACTGCATTTACTACTGGAGCATGTATATATATATATATATATATATATATATATATATATATATATATATATATATATATATATATATATCACAATTATTATAACTATAACCTGTGCTATATTGTTTGATTCCTGACCTGTTTCTACTGCTGGTCTGTTTTCCTGTGGCTGAGCGCTATATTTTGATATGGTGATGGTAACCCATTCTATAATTAAGCATTATGCAATATTCATTATCCAATGTTCCTTATTTGTTTAGATAAAAACAAAGTAACAGTGGTATTTTCATGTTTTTCTTTTTTTTTTGTACTAGTTACTGCACTACAAGAAATAGTGGCACATTGAAATCCCTTAGCATCAAGTAAAAATGTGAATAATGCTCAATTTGTAATATATATATTTCTTACAAAATGTTATGTCTCTAATTTTTTGTGTAACTTATTATGGCTTTTTTCAACAAAGCCAGAATTGGCACCATTGGTTGTTTATTTCAGATTACTAACCAGATACTATTCTATCTATATGTCAAAGCAACAAATAAAAACTGTTAACAAAAAGAACAATAAAAAGTTACAGTAACCCAACACTGTCTACCTACATTTTTGTTTATTACATTTCTCATCTCATCAGTGTCCTGACACTGTTGGTATGTGCACTGAACACCTTGAAAAGGGAAGAGGGGGTGGAGCATAGTATGGGGTATTACAAGAAAGCTGAGTGGTGGGGAGGTGGGGGTTGAGGAGCATACGGCAGACTGGGGGTTGTATCAACCATAACTGATGCATTAACAAAGTTTTTTGCACAGAATTACCTTTTGTTTTTCAAAGGTGCAGTGTATGAATTAATAGAAATGTGCAGCTTTGTGGAAGCATGGGGACCAATAGTGTTGCGATCGAAAAATGGCAAATTGAGGAAAACCACATTTCCAGACAAGCTGGTGAAAAACTAATGCCAGATTCCTGTTCCTTGAGCTCTGAAACGGTAAACCCAATGGTTGGTGTGTCGAAAAGTGCAGTATTTTTTGAGTTATATTGTTTTTTCTCTCTCTCTAACTGAAAACAAGATGATGGCAGCACAACACTATTTTGGCAAGCTCAACACTAACAAATTTTCAAGCTGCACATATATATGTTCCCATAGGATATAATGGGGCACTAAAAACACTGCAACTGTTGAACAGAACAAGATTTTTTACACAAAATTTTCAAAAGACACATCTGTGACCCAGCACTCATGTAGCCCATCCAATTTGAACCCACTCAGATGTAGTCTTCAGTATAAAGGGGCCATCTAAAGAATACAGAATGGTAGGGATTTTTCACATTTTTCAGCATACTATGATTCCACAACTGTGCAGCTGACCAACACAAAAATTCCTAGATCTGGAGACCTACCAATCAGATTCCTCCATTATAAATTTCAGGCAAATCAGATTAATGGTTGCAAAGTTATTAAAGTGCAAAATATAAGGTTTAATATAGAAATGGCTGCAGCAACCTAACTATAGTGGCATTACTGTGCCACTATAATTTAAATATATATATACACATATATATATATATATATATATATAGGATACATGATGGGCATGAGTGTGATATGGCAAATATTGTCACTCCTGCAGAGTGAGATATCCAGAGCTCACGATGCAGGAGTGACAATATTTGCCATAGCACATGATCTGCACATCATGTATTCAGTATATACAATAGGGCCAATAGTTTCAGAAGTTTTGTTATGCTGTCTTGTGCTCTGTTCATGTTTATGTGCTTGCTCATTCTCTGTGTGAGCTTTTGTGATTGGGCTGGCAGTGCTATAAACTCTGGGAGACACATGAGTGTGTTTTGCAGTACTATATGAGTTAGTTTTAGGTGGGAATGAGAAACACTTTTGTGAAGCTGTATTCATTAGAAGTCTGGCTGCAGTGAAGCTGACAGTATCATAGTAATTGTAATGGGAAGAGAGGTAGAGTGTCAGAACAGCTGACACTGTTTTTAGAGGAGATTGAGTTAGCTGTAGGCAGCAGTGAGGAACAGAGTGTTATGTGAAATTGTGCTGTTTAGTATTCTGGCTGCAATCAAGCTGAGAGTATCACAGTAATTGTAATTGGCTGAGAGTCAGATTTTGAGGAACAGCCCAGCCAACCCCTGAAGATCTGAGCTCCAGCCTGAACTCAGGTCGCCGGTGTGATGTCCAGTCCCTCAAACTCATTAAAAATACCACCAACAGCTCAATCTGGTTCTAGGTCAGTTGGCATTCATCTGTATCCCCCTCCCCTGGGTCATGCCTGAAAATAGGCAGGATTTGTCTAGTGCACTTACCAGGTCAACAAAAACTAACTAAACTAAACTGAACAAGTGAGTGTGTGTTTCAGTGGTAATTGAGTTAGCTGCAAGCATCAGTGAGGAATAGCCTGTTTTGTGAAGATGTGCTCTTTAGAATTCTGGCTGCAGTCAAGCTGAGAGTATCACAGAAATGAGCTGGAAGTTAGAGGGGGGGAATAGATGTGTTTTGTAATGCTCACTGAATTAGCTGTAGGCAGCAGTGAGACCTCTCACGTAGTTCTGCATTTGTGTCTATGGTAACAGTACAGGTGTTTCTTGCATGCTGAGGGGAAAGCTGCCTAGAGTGATGATATCAGTGACCTTTTGTGACCTGTGTGTGTAAATGGTTGATATCATCACAGTAGACCAGAGGTTAAAAATATCACACTGCAGTGGATGATACACTGTTTTATCTCACTCATTTATCACTCACCCCTATTGTGTATAAGTGTGTATATATATTATGGTAGCACAGTAGTGCTACCATAGATAGGGTTGAGGAGCCATTTACATGTTAAACCTAAAATATTGCACCTTAATAACTTTGCAGCAGTTCAACAGATTTGCCTGAAATTTGGGATACATAATCAAGAACCATACATCTTGGGATTTGCCAACTTTTGTACTGTTCAGATATACAGCTGCAGAGTTATTAAGCATGATTTGCACCCACATTTATGCTTTTTTGGAATTCTTTGCTCATTTCTACAGGTTGCATGGTTTACACGACCAGTCCAAAATTTTCAGGGACTGTGCAGCCAGTGTCCCTGATGTGCCTTATAAAGATTTCATGAATAAATGTTAAACGGTTCAAACATTATTCAAAAAACAATTTCCCATTATAAGTCAATGGGAAAAGTTAAAAAGTTTGAAAGTGTCACAAATGCAGTTTTTACTTTCACAAATGGCCCTTTTACTGTCACAAATCTGCCATTTTGTTTTCAGTTGATGATCAGAAAAATGCTTGGCATTAAAATTTGGGACCATCTATTAACCTAATTCTTTTTGTATTCACCTAGTCAGACCCTGAGGGTGCTAGCCATGTCTTTATTTTGGGGAAAACCTCCCCAAAATATATTTTTCAGATTTCTGGAAAAAGTACTTCCACAAAGTAGTGTCACATTTGTGACACTTTTGAATGAATTTGCGAAAGCTTTCACAAGTTCAACAGTACTTTTCCAGGCTCTGGGAAAATGACAGCAATTCTTTGCCACCCTGCTGCAAAAGAATGGTTTGGTGTTTTGGGCAGTAATTTGGAGAGAACGCAGCCAACATCTCACAGATGTGCCTTTCAGAGTTTTGGTGAACAAATATTACACAGTGGTAAAGTGATGGCACTCCAAAGTTGACACTTTTTCCCATCGGATAACGTTACTGTGTCCGCTGCATTACAGAAATCCTTTGCTGCCCTTCTGCAAAATAACGGTTTGGTCTTTTGGGATGAAATTTGGAGAGAAGAAAGCCAACATCCCACAGATGTGCTTTTAGTGGTTTGGTGAAAAAATATTATAGGGAGGGAAAGTTATGGCACTGCAAATTTGTCTTTTCTTCCCATAGGATAATATTACAGCATTTGCCACACCTTTCAGGGCCTGTATCTTGGAAACTGTGCAAGATACAGACTTTTCCTTGGAAAAATGCTTAGCCCACAACTGGGAGCAAAGTACAAAACTAGCCAGAAAAGTGATAATTCATATGACTTTTAATTTTTTTTTCTTTGTCTTACGGTTCCTGAGATATAAGCAATTTAGTATTCCAAGTCATCATTTTCTGTTCCAAGAGCCATTATTATGCATACATTCTTTGTACTCACTGTCTTTCTATATGCAGCTTTAGGGAAAACTATTGTGTGCGTTTACATAACTGTTACCCTTATCGTTTCTGATTGTGGCTCTGTACCAGTTTCACTTACTTTTCCTGTCTATGCCACCTTGTGCATTACCCTTTGCATTTTCATTTGCGCTTGTGTTTCTGTAATTTTAACCATTTGTATCTACAGTACTGTTTATCTTTGTGTTTCGCTTTGCATCACTATGCGTATTACCATTTGTGTTTATGGACACTGTGTTACTATGTGACAAGACAACATGTGGCAGGAGTGCAGGGCCCAAAGGGCCCCGTGCTCCCATCATTATATTACATTCACTATTTCTAAGCACTGTTTATCTTTGTGTTTCGCTTTGTGTTACCATGCGTATTATCATTTGCATTTGTGGACCACGTGGCGGGAGCGTACATTCACTATTTCTCAGCACTGTTTATCTTTGTGTTTCGCTTTGTGTCACAATACACATTACCATTTGCGTTTGCTGGCACTGTGTCAGAATGTGACAAGACATGACATGGCGGTAGCACATTTATGGGCACTGTGTTAGTATGTGAAAAGACATCACATGGTGGAAGCACAGGGGCCCGCACTCCTGCCGCTGTATTACATTCAATATTTGTCAGGATAATTCTCAAAAAGAAGGGAAATTAGAGAGAAACACTCTGTTTACTGCATCAGTTAGTGTTGTTCCACAGTGACAGAAGTGAGGAAATTCTGTGTTAGGGTTCAAAAGCATAAATGTGCATTCACTCCCCCCCTCCAAGCACCACTGGCACACAAAGACACACACACACATGGAAGTGGTGGGTGAACCAATGCAACAGGACTAATCACAGACAATCAGCAGGAGGTGTCAGAAATAATATACAACTAATCTACATTCTGCATACTGAGTGGAGAGCCACAGCAAAAAATATGCCTATGGACATGAATAGTGTAGCTCTGTCATTGCAGCTGTAGAGAAGTTAGAACACTTAGGAGTGTCATTGGAGGTGTACAGAAGTTAGTACACTTAGGAGTTGCACAGTCTCATGGGGTAGGGGACTACACCTCCAGACCACTTGCTGCATGTTAAGTGAAGAGCCACAGGCAAAGAAGAGTGATGCAGATCACTTGTACACTTCCCTGATTACAGGTACAGTGTAGTTAGCACAATTATCACATAAATGGCCTCAGCCAGGCAATGCCTTTCCAAACTGTGACACCAGGTACTGGATCCTCAGTAGAGACCCACAGCACAGCTGAGGATATGGACATCAATGGTAGATATCAGTCATTGCAGGGACACTCAAGTTAGCATTGCTAGTGTTTGTGGGGTGGGGGTCAGACAGGTAATGCCCCCCCAAAAAATTGTACTGCATCATGTGTACTGATACACAGCAAAACTGAGGCAATGGACATCAATGGTACGACTCTGTATTTGTTGGTTGACACAAATTTACACAGTTAGGATTTGTGTGGACTCACACATTTTCTCACACACATACCAGTTACTGATTGTGACTGTACAGCCACAGCTTCATAGACTTAGTTAGCAATGTCACATTTCTCGCTACACCAGCTACTCCACTTTGACTGCAGACTCACAGGAAAGTAAGGATGGTACATACTAGTTAATTTAGTTAGGAATTACAGGAGCTCTGTCAGGTAATGTCTGAACCCTTAGTCCACATACTGCATACTGAGTGGAGAGTACAGAACAAAAAAGCCCATGGAGATGAACAGTGTCATGGGGGAACTGCACTTGCAGACCACTTGCTGCCTCCTGAGTGAACAACCACAGGAAAAGATAGGCAATGCACATCAGTTGTACAGCTCTCTGATTACAGGAACAGTTCAGTTAGCACAGTTATTACTTGAATGGATTCAGGCAGGCCATGTGTCTTCAAACATGACAGCAGGTACTGCATTGTCAGTGGAGATACACAACACAGGTGATGGAATGGACATCTTAGTGGAGATACACAACACAGGTGAGGGTATGGACATCAATGGTAGACATCACTGATTGCAGGGATACTGAAGTTAACTCAGTTAGGATTTGCATGGATTTAGGCAGCTAATTCTGCTCCCCCCACCAAAATTTGTACTGCATCATGAGTGGTGATCCACAGGAACATTAAGGCACTGGAGATCAATGCCACACCTCTGTACTTGTAGGTACAATGAAGTTAGTACAGTTAGAAGTTGCATGGGCTCAGTCAGAGAATTGCAGCACACATTGCAGTTACTGCATCCTGAGTGTATAGCCACAGCTGCATAGTGTTAGATAGCAATGTACCACACCTCTCTACAGCAGCTACTGCCCACTGACTGGAGAGGCACAGGAAAACTAAGGGCAGTAGAGACTACTTAACACACTTAGGAATTATGGAAACTGATGTCAACAATGCGCACACCCTAGCCCATGTGGTGCATACTGAGTGGAGAGCAACGGCAAAAAATAAGCCCATGGACACGTGTGTGTGGCACTATTTCTTCCAGTTGATTTGCATGCTTAAAAGGAACAATAGTTAAATTCTAATGTTGTTATGTTATGATTCAGTAAAGACTCAACACAGGTGGTTAAGTTTAAAAAAGATGTATTGCCAATTGGTGAAACGGAGAAAGGGCCAATTAAGATTCAAATTTTTTTACAAACTCAGTCTCACAATAAAATCCTTGCATGTGTGTGTTCATTGCTTGGAATATATCTAAATGTGTGTCATGCATAATAAGTAGATGATATGAATTGGAATAAGTATGTACATATGGAAATACAGCATAGAAAGAAGGCAGCAGAAGAAGACAATTTGGTCAATTAAGTCTGCTCGTATTGCAGGGTCCGCATCTTGAGCTAATGTCTCTGCTATCCCTGCACAGTCCTCCCATCTTCCCAAGGCATGATTCTTATCTTACCCCTGTGCATATACCTGGCTCTTTTATAGCTGGTCACTGTCTTTAATGAGGTGTCATCTTCTACCAGCACAGTGAAAATGTTCACTACTCTTTGTGGGAAGAAGTGCCCCTTCATGATATGTTTGCCACTCAGCTTAAAGAGACTTTTGTTATCAATGTTATTTATACCTTTTAAGTAGTTGAATGTTCCAATCATGTCTCGTCCCTTTGTCCTGTCCTACATTAATGAAGGTATGTCAGGAGCTGATGATTTGTTGTTATTGTGTGACTGATAATGTGTATGTTCCTGGGGTGGACGAAAGACCAGATGCTAAGTGTTCAAGTAATAGAATATAAAAATGTTATGATTTCAGTGACATTGGATAACTGGTATGTTAAGTTAAATATTTTAAGATATATCACTGACTACGTGCATATGGAAAATTCCCACCCGACCTCTCAATAGATGTGATCATAAACATTGTCAGGAACAGGTATGAAGTGCGTTGTGATCAGTAAAAGTGCCTGATTTACAATTTCCAGTATTATTAAAATAGATTACATTTACTTGTATGACAACTACAACAAATTTCATATTATTACAGGTACAATATACTTTTCTTTCAATGGTTACGTTAGTTACTATATCAGTTCTGAACTAGTAAATAACAAATGTGTGTAGCATGTTGTTTTTATAAAAGATATGGGTCACTGAACTTAATCACTATAGTATTCTATTATATGTTAAGGAGAAATTGCTGTTTGACTCTTATAGTAACACTTTTACTAGAACAATTAAACTAGTTAACAACAATGGTGAGACGAAATGAGAAGGTAAATATTATTTACATGTCATTACATAGGTATGCAAAAGTCATTTGATAATAAACTGCAATACTTCAGTATTCACACTTGCTTCATTTTACTTTCTTCATTATGACTAAATTGTTTTATATTTACATTTGTACAATTTCAGTGTAACAAATACATCAGGCATAGTTCAACACTGTTGCATGGTGATAGAATGATGCTGTTGTCAAGATGTCAACAGATAATACATAAAAAACTGGTGATAGAAAATTTGTGACAGAGTGTGCTCTTTGATGAATGAGACATGTGTTACACACTTATTTAAAATGATAAAGGACAACTTTTGTGTCTCTTCAGAGGCAAAAAGTTAGCAACTGGCAACAACTTCTTGTTATGTATGGGTATGACACCTACAAGAAAAGGTATGTACAGAACAGGGGAGCCAGAAAGGATTCTGTTTTGACATGTACAATCTTTGATAGACATGTAAGCATGGTTTCTCTAGTGACTGTGAATACTGTTGACGCTGATTGAAGCCACTACAACAATTTCCATGTTGTCACTGATCCACACAAGATCTTAGATGTCATAATGCCTGAAATGTCTCTGCCAGTATATCATTTTGTTGATATGCTACAGTTTATTGAGAGTCATAGATTGGAAACAATTGCACTGCCCTACGACTGATTCTGTCACAAAGTAGTCATTAAAAAATGCCACATGTTGTCTGCTAATCTTCTGAAATATGAAGGTCATCATAATTCTTCAATATTAGAAGATATGCATTATTTAAGTGTCATGGCAGTCTCTATTTAAAACTGCATGTACTGCATGCACTCTACCCATCCACTTCTGTACCTTAGCAAACAGGTATAATGGCCAGAATGCATGGATTGACCATGGTGATAGAGTACACTGTGAGTGTCAAACACTGATTAGTTAAAAATTATTCTACCAGCTGTGTAATCTGTTATGGGAGTGTCAATTCTGAGCCCGTTAGAGTCAAATCTGTGCAATATAAGCAACAGATACTGAGATGAACTTCTGAGATATATGGACTGAGCACATCTGCCTCCACACCTTTTACAAGAGTGACCACATTGAGCATTGGTAAATAGCTGTTGAAATTTTACACTTTTGACTTAAGGACAAAAGAGTAATCCACAGCATGTTTCCGTGGTTTCATGCTGTAGACCATGATACACATACATATTTGGTTACATCTGACACAGGAAAGTACTGGCGCATTGGGTGCGTCTTCATCTAAGTTATTTATGATGTATCATAAACTCACTAGTGTCTTGCTGTATGTCTGCAGCAAAGTACTGCATCCGTCATATGTACCTAACACCTGCCGTAGTGAAATTAGTGACTCCACATTGTTAGACTGGTCAAGAAGCATGTTGACAGTCTGCTTCAATGCCTTTGATAGGGAATGTCTTGTGAAGCAGATATTGCCTGCACATAGTGTGGCATGGAGAAAAACTTGCATGGGTGAGTTAACATAGAAGTTCACTCTAGTGCTGTTGTCAAAAGACTGCCACACTAGCTACACCAACTGATTTCTGATGAACAGCTGGCTCTGAATGTTTAGTTGATATTGTGACCTTTGTTGAATTCTTTAGAGTTGAATCACTTGTGGAAGCTCGTGCCTGTTTTCTGACATGTGTAGATATGTAGGCAGTAGTATTAAAGACATTTGTGGCTGATGGAGAGTACGTAACCTGTTGTACTCAACAATACATCACTTGTCAGCATGTATCTTCTGAGATGCAAGAGTTATAATGTGCAACCCAGAAAGACTACGGACACGTGAAAGTGCCATGTAGCTCATGCCATCCTTGAAAATGTCTGTACCTATGTCCACTATTGCTGAATCCAAACTCAAGCCCTAAGATTTGTGAATAGAAACAGCCAGCCCAGATATTCAAGCTGCGCAAAATGTGCAACAGCAGGGCAAGCTCAAATGAATTATATGTGCGCACAACAGACGCGCGAGATTCAAACATGGAGCAGAAATAAATTGCACTAGCAGTCAACGTTCGAATATCGTACTAACTGTGCCACAGTGCAACCAGGAAGGAAGCTGAGCAGCAAGGTTGCACCATAACGCAACAAGGCAGCCCAGCTGAGCAGTCCAGAGGTGCCATAAGCAGCACAGCCCCCTTAGCAGAACAATGGAAGTGCACAACCAGGAGGCAGGCTGGGGCCCACCACCAGCCATGCCACACATGGGCACAGGAACACACTGGAACCAGCAAGACACCTGCACATCCCAAGCATAGCATCACTGGGGTGGGACGGATGATCTACTGGCCCTTGGGACAAGCCAACAAAGCACAGCAGAGCCATGGCGCCCCAGCACAACCACTGTGAGTGAGACTGCCACACACAGGGTTGACAACTGGGTGCATCGTTTGCCATTCACAGCACACCCTGCTCTGTACCCAAGACACCACCCATGTGCAGTGACTGGCACTGCAGGAAACATATGCATCCCCGGCACCACGTCAACCCGTGCAGCAGAGAAGCATACAAGCTAGACCCACCCTGTGCACCCAGCAGTGGGTGGCAGCAGATAACGAAGACCAACAGAAAGTCGCTGCCATGCTGGAATGCCTCATGCACACACGTAATACGCACACACACACACACACACACACACACACACACGCACCTCAGACCATACCACCCCAGATGGCATGCACACCACTGCAACTGAGCAACCATAGCCAGCTGCAAATCAGAGACCAACACAGTATCCATAACAAAATATAAAGGTATTATAAAATGTAAATCACAAAACCAACAACACCGATAACTATTTACAAGGAGGGTAGGGGAGGGGTACAAGGTAGGGTGGGCAAGGGGTAGGGATGAACATCTTGGAGAGGAAGGCAGGGTGGGAGGGATGGGTGAAGTGGGAAGGGAATCTGGCTAAGGCCCAGCAGGCTGGTCCCTCCTCCTCCCGGTGCCGCTGTGCCTGGCCATGCCTCCTCCGTGAGCCTTTGGGCGCTGGATGTTTGGGAGGATCGCCTGGTTGTCCAAGGACCTTGTCTCAACTCATGCAGTTCGCTGTACCCTCCTGAGAACACTAGAGGCCTAGAAAATGGGACACAATCAATGGCTGTGACTGACCACAACCATGAACACCACCCAACGGCAAGCCATATGGCCATGTCCCACACCTGTGATGGCATGCAGCCACCCACAGTGAACATGCACATGGCCATCACAAACAAGTAGCGCAGCTATGTACACCACTGCGCCACCACACTGCCCATGTCCATCACAGCACAACAAGGCTGTCAAGTAACGTGGCAATGGTGCAATGCCAGTTACATTGAAGCCATGTGCCCAGTGCATGCATGGACCATCAGTGATGCACACACAGGCGTAGCGACACTGGACAGTGATGAATGTCTGCCTGTGTCATGCATGGCTGTGTTGTGAATGGCTGTGGTCATGACCCCTCCAGCATGCAATAGCATCCATGATGTAATGACACTACATTCCATAAGAAGCTGTGTCTGCTGCTGCTGCTGCTGTTGTTGTGGCCCACTCCTGCTGCACCACCGACTGGCACTGGGTCCCTGTCACGGCCTCCTCAGCATGTGCCTGCATCCTCACAGCCTGGCCTGTGGGAGACATGTTGAGAAAAACATCAGTGTGACTCCAAGCTGACTGCCCCTGCCCCAGTGAGAGTGCCTGCCCACAGCCAGCCCCATGCATCTCACCTGCACACACTGACACGGCCAACCATGTCAGAGCCATCACCTATGCACATCCACAAAACCACTCACCCCCTACAGAGAATACAGGTGCATAGGCGGTACACCCCACCTGGCCTAGGCACCACGCTCCTCCTGGCAGTGACCGTGGCTGCTCATGCAGCTCAGGCTCCCCTCCTGTGGAGGTCACTGTATCTGTGCTGGCACTGCTCAGCAGACTGGTGCTGCCAGTGACCCCTACCAGGTCACTGGCCACTTTTGCCAGACCTGGGTCCTAGCCATGGTGAGGCACCTCACCATACAATTAACAGTAGGGGCTTCACAGGGCCTGGTTGGCCACCTCTACGGGCTCCATTGCACTGCACTCCTGCGTGCCATGCTACTAAGTTTACAGCAGGCAATATGCTCTTTCCCCTGCGTGCCAACCCCACGTGGAGATGTTGTTTAATAGGATCTCCTGAGGTTCCAATCACTCTGTTCAGACAGCGCTGTCCACGTCTGCTGTCACAGACAGGCATAATAGGGCTGTACCATGGCAGCCGAACAGCGCCAGGGGGCAAGGTCAGACACCAGGTCAGGGATCTATGACTGCACGGCCACGACTGCACCATCTGGTGTATGTCCTGCATGACTGACCACTTCTGTGCCAGTGCCACGGTGGACTGGCTTGTGCAGTGGTGCCACAGCGCTTATATAGTGCCTAGTGGCTGTAGCACCACTGGCAGCAATGGTGGCCTGGCCTGAATTGCCGATCATGCAGCCACGTCGTCAGCGCTTGACAGATGCCTCGTCGCTTCTGGGCATGCGCAGTACGTGTACAACACACAGTCACAGAATCTGCGCAATTGGCTCAGCCAGATCAACCGTCTTGTGAAAAGCACACATGGCGCGATATTCAGCTGACATTTGCAAATCGTCTGATCAGCCATTCAAAGGCGCAGTGGCGCGTTGCATCTCTTCATTGCTCCTCTAATTTGCATGAATTGCGCTATAAAAGTGCAACAGTGGGCTGTGCTGGACAGAGTTGGTTACTGCAGGTGAGAGGTGGAGTTGCATGCTGTGGGATGTTCTGGACAATGGGCATGGGATAATGCTGTAGACTGCACAGTGACTGATGTCCACTTACACCCATACAGATCACCATGACCAAGCAGAGACAAGGTGAGGGTGAGGATGGTGGGTGAAGGAGGAGGCCCAACTTCACCACAGTAGAGAATGAGGCCATCTTCCAGGCCTACCTGGAGGATGAGGCACTACTGCATGGAAGTGGGGGCAATCCTCAGGCCCGAGTGGCTGCATGGGAGGGGGTAGCCTGGGCAGTGAACCTGCATGGAAGCCACCAGCGCTCCATACAGGAATGCAAGAAAAAGATTGAGTCAGACCGCAAGAGGGTGAAGGAGATGGTGGCAGCCCACAGGGTGGCACACACTGGCACTGGCGGGGACCAGCCAGCGGTGGTGGAGCTGACTCTGGCTGAGGACTGACTGCGTAACTATGCAGTGCAGTGCTATTGAGGGTAAACCAGGAGGTGGATTCCAGACAGGTGGAAGCCCATCACTGCGTGGTGTGACATGATGTGGTGGTGTTGGGGGGAAGGAAGGTTGGTCACATGCACTCAATGTCCTCTCTTTCTGTTGTCAGGTCCTGTTCATCTCCAGGAGATGCTGGTGGTGGGACCAGGCAGTGAGGATGACCTGCTGGACATGGAGGAGGGTCCATCCACCTCTGTCACCAGCCAGCATGCCGTACACCAGCATGCACGCTGGGCTGTCAACTCTGGTGTCAGTGATTCAGGTGTGGGGGGTGCACAGCTTGTGTCTCAGCAGTTTGGCATGCAAGCATGCCATCATGCTGTGACTGTGGCTGTAGCATGTACCTACACCATTGATGATGCAAGGACTGCAATGGACTGATGACATGTGTGTGTCGCTGACAGACACCACAGCAGGGCCATCATGTGTGCCTCTGGGCGCTTGCTGGTTCCAACTTGTGTGCCAGCATGTCGCACAGTCCCAGGCTGTGCCTGTCAGCACCAGTGGGCAGCACCGGTGGCTGTGCAGGTGTCTGGACTGTTGCAGCCACAGCGGTGGAACAGGTGGACACTGTGGCACGGTGGTTGGAGGGGCAGCAGCAGCAGTCACCCACCAGGTATGGGGTACGGTGTCCAGTGGTGGCACATGCCTGCCGCCTGTGATACGCCCATTCCTGGTCTGGTGAATAGCGCCCACCCTCAAGGGGTATTGTGCATCAGGATCTTCAACACCCTGGGGGACAGGCTGCCATTGTGGCAGAGTACCCATTGGATGAGCACACCCACCTGCTGCGGGAATCAGTACAGCAGCAGAGGCAGGTTGCAATGTCTGTGGAGGCACAGTGTGTGGCTGTGGAGCAGCACAGCAGGGAGTGTGCTCTGAACCGTGCAGAAATGGTCCACATGTGGATGGATGTGACCACTGCTATTGACAGGCTGACCCAGGAAGTGGTCTCTGTTTGTGGCACACATTAGTACACAGCTCAGTGACCCTGTACCACTAATCTCCCCACACAGGTTGCTATGCTCCACTCCCCATTCCCGGCATTGTGTGACTGCAGGCCTGTCGATGCGGGTTCTGCTGTGGGCATCCCAAGCACCCCTGGGTGAATGTGTTTGGCATGCTGCAGACCCCTGTGCGGGCAAGGTCACATTCTCATGTGAGTGGGACTCCTGGTGGTCCAATGTGCCACTTCACGTGGCCCCTGCCTGGCCTGCCAATCCTGTTGGGTCAGCGGTGGGCTGCCCCGGCGATCCGTGTGGTGGCTGCGGGACGGTGCTACGTGACTGACCTGTCTCCCAGTGCGGGCCCTGTCTGGTGCTGCCCTGTGTGCAATGTGTGTCATGGTTGGGCAGAGCACTGCTGGGTGCTCTGCTCAACATGCCGACATTAACGGACACCTGCACACCTCCCAACTGTTGCCCACAGGTGCGTGTGCATGATGATGCCTGCATTGTACTGTACACCAAGGTGCAGAGGTGCCCAGCATCTGGCACACGTGCCTTGGACAGTACAGGTGGTGGGGTGGTTGGTGGTGCTGTGTGTTAGCAATGTCGGTTCTGCAGTGCTGTGCATCTGCCCATGTACACTCTGTGCCTGGGTGTGTGTGTGTCCATATAAGTGCTCACCCCTCCCTGATGGTGTGTTTGTATGCCTGGACCCTTTCACTCCCTGGCGTCATCCCTGGTGTGTTACCCTGTGTGCCTGTGGTTTGTGCATGGACAGTGTTGGTTGCACATGTCCCTTGACTTACCTGTGTTGTGCATAGTGCTCCTCTGTGTGATGGTGTTCTGGTGCAGCTGGGACTGCGGATCAGTCGGTCCCGCCATCCTGGGGGCTGCTCATCAACTATCAACACTGGCACCACTGGCATCCCATCGCTGTCCCCTCTTCAGCCTGTACAGCTATCCCACATGTCCTTGGCCATAGTTGTGCAGGATGCAACAGGCCAGGAATATCCCACAGGCCTTTGGGGCTACCTGTAGGGCACCGCTGGAGGTGTCTAGCATTGGAAGCATGCCTGAGCATCCAAACACCCGCCTGTGATGTTGCGTGTGGCATGTGCCTCATTATAGCGTTGCTGCGATGGGGTCATGGGGCGCGGTACAGTTAATGAGCAGCCAGGGGTGGTCGGTACCCGCTGTCACCTGTGTGGAGATAGTGGAGATCAGTGTCATGTTCCAGGTCCATTTGCCCACATCCCTGTGTGCCACTACCATGGCAGATGTGGCATTCTACTTTCAAGTTCCCAAGTTTGCATTCCATACGTACGTACTCACCCACTAGATGTCCTGTGGGATGTCCCTACTCTCAAATCGATGGCACAGTGTGGACTGATGCCATATGAAGGCATCATGTGCTCCACCGGGTGTGTGGCACAGACGTTGATTATTCGCCCAGTGTCACCACACCACCTGGCGGTTGGCGGTGGAGTAGCCCTTTCGGTTCCTATACATTTGCCCTCATCAGGGGGCCAGGTGGCATGCAAATAGCCACATGGGTACAGTCCATAGCCCTATCATGCCAGGCATGCTTGCTTTCCTGTGGAACTCCCATGTTTGATATCGCTCTCTGCTGCGGTGCTGGGGAAATGGATGTGCTCCGCGGCATGTGGCAGCTGTGCACTGAGGAATTGGGTGAGGATGCGTGGCGGTGGCTGACCGTGTGATGCCTGTGGTGTCCCCCTGTCAGCCTCCTGAGAGCCCGTGGTGAGCAGGCACATGCGGGCTGTCACCTTGGTCTCCAGCACTGACGAGAGTGTGGCTCTCTGCATCAAGTGAGGGTGCCTGCATCACATCACTGCACTGTCTCACAAAGCCACCTCATATTGCTCCCTGTTCAGGTGGAAACGCCCACTATCTCACATCTGGATGCAACTCATAACAGCGGACACGGCACTGCCTGTTGGGGGCGTGTAATGACAGGCCCTTCCATGGCTCCTCGTCCCCTGCAAGTAACTTGCATTCTCACCTCTCATTACAGCTTCCATGTGGAAGCTGGCACTGTCCATCTCCTGGCTTCTGCCCCCGGCTGGTGTTTGCTGTGTTACCCTGCTGTCTGACTGCTACTTCCACTGCACTGGGCACCCCCGCTGGCCTCTGCAGCCTATGGCCCACAATGCTTGCCTTGCCTGTCCCAGCTGTCATGTCTGTCTGTCTGTCTGTCTCTCTACCCACTTGGCATCCTTGTAGCATTCTTGCGCCCTTCCTTGAGCCTTTTTATTTGGCTCATTTCCACTAGTGTGCACTTCCGGTAGTTCCACCTTATGCTAATGCGACAAGTCTTTAAATTTTGCATTGCACTCTTTATGCATGGCTCCACCCATGTTGGTTGTGCATGCCTTCTTTACTGCGCTGTTGCTCAACATGTTTTCGGTGGCTATGCCTTCTGCAGATAACCATGAGAATGACGCACTTTTGGTCTTAGCAAACATCCCTTGCAAATATCCACAGCATGTGCAACCGTTAGTGTAAACTGTTTCTGTTTTACATAGATATCCTTAAATACCTGAAATTCACACAGATATCAAGTTCTGTCTGTCAGGCTGTTCCATGTTGTCAAAGTGAACTACAAGTGTCTCGATATATGTCCTTTGGACATTGTAGACAAAGTCAGTGATGTTTCCCATGGCACCGTTTACCATGCCTCTTTCAACATTGAGATTACGTTGTAGTATGATATGTGCATTCCTACAAAGTGTAAGAACAGCTTCTAGGCCATCTGTGTGAGAAACATCTGACTTCAGTTCAGTGAGTTGTTCAGTCATCTTTGCTACTAGGCTGCAACTGAGGATGACACCATCAACTGTATCAACAGCATTCAGAGCTAGAATTTCTTGATTTTCTCTCAGGAGCATAACATTGTTGAACTCAGTGCATTTCTTTAGTCATGGCATGACACGCTATGTGTGTGCTGTAGAGCATCGCTGAAAACATTACATGCTGTTTCTATGGATGTAGTATCTCTCTTATTCTCCGATCGTTTAACATAGCAGTATGTTCTGATGATGATAACCTGTCTGAGCTTGATCTAAAAGTGATTTGCAAGCCAGATCACCACTTTGACTTTATGTTCTCATACTCAACTCAACATGGTGAATAATTCTCCCAAATGTTACAACCTGCAATGTAGCTAGTATGTTCTGGTTTGCTTGCAGTCAGATTGTAAAGCACATGCTCTGCATTAACTGGTGCAAGCTGCAAAGGTCCCCAATACAACAATACCTTTGCCACCAATAGTACTCTTTCATTGCATTTCTAAGACTGTAGACACAGGTGGCTATGGCAAGCATGACATTAGAGACCATGCTGATTTCATCACGATGAGTAACTTCATCTTTGTGATCATGGAATGGAGCTGAGATGCAACCACAAATGACAGTTTACGATACTCTCCTGTTTTGCATGTTCCACTGGCAACATAAAAGCAGTGTAATGTAACTCCACCAATGTTGTATGCAGCTAGTCCTGTGGGGAGCAGTAATACAACTGACATTGATGACCCTGTCATTTCGTATTTCAGCAGTGATGGTTTCTAATAAACCTTTCCCAGTATAGCCGAACCACTAACAAAGATCAGTAGTGGCTTATAAGACAGCAAATTTATTTTGTTTCATGTAATAGGCCAATGTCGAATAAGCATCAATGACTTGAGAGTGAACTACATGCTGCTGATTCAGTCTTTCTCCAAGTCAGCTGGGTTAACAGTGGAGTGTGTTCCATGTTCCATGGCAGTCTCAATTTCTGAGATTAACACTTTGTGGCATTTAAACAGAGGTTCACCTAGGAACAGCTTGTCCTTCTGGACTGGATTGTCTCGTTAACCAACAGGAGTAGTCTTCCTGAAGCTGCTTCTCTGCCTCTCCTCAAGCTGTCTTTCTCAGCCTCCGGTCTTTGTATGTATGTCTCTGAGTATTCAGTTTTGAAAGTCTCATAGTGAGATTGAATTCTTCCTCAAATGTATCACAGTCACCTTTAATTCAGACTCATTCATCCAGGGTCTAAATAGGAATAGGAGAGCAAAGTAGTAATGCTCTCTGCTCTCCGATGTGCCTAGATGTAATTTACAGTGGTCTATGAGCCATGGCTTGTGACTCTTTATGAGACAGCCATCCACTCCGTTCACCCTGTAAATGTGCCATGTTGAGTCAGGTGATATATCTGCCTTGTAGTCACACCACTTAGCCACCTGAAAGAGACACATATCATCCATGTCATTGTGTCTACTAGGGTAGTATGTGTCTACCAGGTTATTCTTCAAGATATGTTTTGAAGAAGGTCTATTGGGAGCGAGTTCCTCAATCTCAGCATGGGGAATCAGTACACATTTGCATTTTTCTTTGTAGTTCACACTAAGAAACTGGATCACATCAGACTTCCCACATAGATGTGTACCCATTAAATGGTCACTGGCTTCATAAGCTCCAAATTCTCTGTGTGAAAGGGTCTTCAAGCCCAATGACCACAACTGAGATGTCAGGCTCTTGCTTGAACTGGCAATATCTTCCCAAAGATCTTGCAAGCTAGTCTGCTCATGCTTGGTTATGTCCGAAGTCACATACTGCACCAGGGCCAATGAGTTGTCAACCATGAACTGAACATCTATGTTTGCTTGTCACATTAGGAGAAGAGTTGGGTTGTAGTCATTGATGTACTCCTATTTCTCATCTCTAGGTAACTTCTATACCCTCTTGGTTGATTTTGCCTTCAACTGGTGTCGCATTGCTGAAAAAAGTTAATTCATGGAACCATCCTGACAAACTCATCTAGGCAATCCTAAGCAACATTGTGTGGTACCAATTAGATTTGTTCTTTGCTACTCACTGGCAGTATTTTGCACAAATAAGTCACTGGAACTTTTGTACCAACTTCCATAGTGTATATACTGTCATACTTGTCTGGAATGTGACAAGTGATATATTGCTTGATGAATGCTAGCACTTGTACTGCTTCATGTTCACCTATGCATGGTGCATCCTTGATCCACAATAAGATATGAATATGAGGGGCATCTTGTGCTTGATATTCTGTCCTCCAAAAATAATGCTCCACAGTACCAAGAGGTGAATAGTCCTTTGACAATATGAAAGTCAGAATGTCATGGAACCGCTTGTGAAAATGTCTTGTGACAGACACAGGTCAAGTGAACACATTTCTCCAACAGTCATTGATGAAATGCCATCAACATCAGAATGTCCTCACTTCAACAGTTCAATTAGCTCATTCCAGGCATATTCAGCACAACTAAGTGTGACAAACCATGTGGCTGCACCATACTCTCGCAGCATTGTCATTACTTCGGAGTGTCTGCGATACCAATATTCTTTGGTGCCACGTAGACTTGAAAGTATGGAAGACAGATTCACTTGCACATTTTCATCTTTCTGCTATAATTTCTCTAAAAATTGAGCAGCTGTTATTCCATCTAATGGAGTTGTGAGACGAATAGTATGTGCAATAGATGCAGACAGAATGCTAAGTTCACTCTCCTAGAGGAGATGAAACAGGTACTGTATGTTATGTTTGAATTTGCCATCTTTACTGAGCACACGGCTAGTGTGGTACTCAGCACCCTGTGCACACACTTCCCTTTCATCTAGCCATCCACCTCACCCTTTTGGGAATAAGTCTGGGAAACAGCATGCTTCTAGTGTTGCCTCCCAAATGCTGACAGGCTTATCTTCCACCTGTTTCATTTGATAGAGAGCAATGTTGTCTCCTACTGGATCTCTGACATGTAGTGGGTGAATTTTGTACTGTTCATACACATTGTCACTTATTTGTCCACTGACCTTCTCAATCATTGGCTTAGTTGTTTCTAAGAGATCATGTTGAACAGAGAGACTAGTCATTTGATCTATGTCAAGGTCTTGATAAAAGGGATTGTTACTCTTTACATAAGTAAGAGCAAGCTTTGCCTTCTGTACATTGACAACATCTTGCCAGATGACCTTGGACTTAGTTGGAACTCCATTTACAAGAATCACCAAACTATTTTCCATAGAGATTGTCTCCACATTTTCCTGTAGAGGAAGTGGGAGATACATCATGGAACCCTTTAGAGACCTAATGAGTTATTTCTGTGGAATGTTCTGCGTCTTTGTGTTCAGACGTAGAATGGTTTGAAATGGTTTCATTGTCTGAATTAGAATACGTTCAAACATATTCAATGTTGCAATCTCACTTGGTGTAACATGTGCCTCCATATTATTCAACAATGATCTTGGTGGCAGAATATTGGACTTTAGTTTGGAGAAACAGTGTTCAGTGGTGTTCTGTAACTAAAAGTCAGATTTCATCAGCAAAAATTCAGAGACGGAACCACATGTCATTATATGGTGACAAGGTTTCAAGGTTCACTGTGACCATTTGTTTGCTGTAGCATAGACGGTCACATGACACACATACAGAGTCAAACTTCTGAGCCTTTGCCAGCTCAAATTTTGCAATTTCTTTGCTGTACTGTTTCAGTATGTCAGTTTCTAACACAGAAACAGATGTTTCAGCAGAACTTGCTGACTAATAAATAGTTGTGTCTGGTACAGAAGTCACACGTTGCAGCTGTTTGAGAAATGTGATGGCACCCTGCATGTCACCATACTGCAATAAGTCATTTAAACAAGTGTACTGATTGACAACTCACCGGACTTCATATACCCTGTATGGAAAGTTTCACGTGCCTGTTTGATGCACTAGCAGCATCCACATGTTGTGAAACACACTGTCACAAACACCACTATTGAGGCATGCTAGTAAGTGACCCATAAGTCCAGTATGTGGACAAATTTCACAAAGGTCAATCATGTTAAATGGTTTATATCTTTCTTTGTGATCTGTTATCACAAATAGGTTGATACATTGTTCAACTTTTTTAAATGACGATTGCCAATGGTTGCAGGTTTCATGACATGGACATGAGAGACAGTGCTCGATTGCCAATGGTTGCAGGTTTCATGACATGGACATGAGAGACAGTGCTATTTATGGGACATAGTAGTTGCATCATAGTCATCATTTGTGTCCATTGTTGTGTCATCACAGACACTGAGCACATTGACCAGCTTATTGAACTCATCATTGTTGAACTTGCTTTCTTTTTTCTGTGAATAATAAGATTCTTCCCAGAAATATGCTTCTGACTGCTGTGTGTGCATCCAGTGCCCTGTGAATACATCACAGAAATTGTGCACAGTCAAAGAAGGCTACTGTTGTAGCATTTTTTTGATACTGTACACAACTTTTCTGAATAGTTCAAGCACATGAGACATCTTACGCCATAAATGTTGAAGAACAAATACTGATCTGTTAACAAATGTGCATACTTTGAGATGCAATTTCATCAAAGTCAGATAACTCTTTGTATTTTTGCGCTCATGTCTCATCACATCATCACAGCAACAATAAGCCTGTTGATCTTAGCTTTACTTGCTAGCGATCAGAAATACTTTTGCTTTCTCAGATGAAAATCACCAGTGTGAGTTTAGCCGCTGTTTAGAAGGTCTGTTGATGGTTGCTGTAGTAATAGTTGTGTTTCATCTGAGAGATCTACACAACTGTTGCTCAGGTAAACATTTTTTACTTGCTGTTGAGCAAGTATGTGGTTTTCTTGTGGAGTGAGTTACTGTAGAGCTCACTATTCCAGTAGAACTCTGTATTGTTTTATGTCTTGAACTCACATCACTGTTTTTTTATCATTCTTAAGCAACAGTGAAGTACTGATACCTTTTTCATCTTTTTATACATGCACGTCTGTATTTACTAGGCATCTTTCAATCTGTTAGTTCACAGTAGCAGTCAGCAATGTTACAGAAGTATCAGACACCTGCATAAAAGACACAGAAAAGAAAATATTAGTATATGCTTGTGTTGATCACTTCTAACATTCTATATTGACACAGATGATTTATGTAGAAAATATTACAAAAAAATGTTTCAGAAAATGTAATCAGATTGGTTGCTCAAATTTTGACAGTCTTATTTTGATTCATGTACACTGTCCTGTATAGCGTTATCACCATGCCACATATATTTTTTTTTCTACTATTTCACTGTTCAGCAATGCAGAATCACTGCAATTTTGTATAGTGATTTTGACATAGTATTGTTAAACTGCTGGTCAAACAACTATTTCATTTAAAATCTTTCTGTAAATGAGTAACTAATTAATTAAGTCAACTTCAAACACTTAACTTTTGAATATTAATTTTCATAATAGCCATAAGGCATTCACAAGAATCACATTGACAGTTATTTAATTATGTCTTTGGGGCAATATAACACTTGGCTCTACCTTTTGCCACTTTACATCTCTAGAGAGTGCTTAAGATATTGTTATGCCAAGCTTGGTTCTTGTGTTATTGCTAAGACAAATAATCACATTATTGATTAGGAATGAATATCGAGGTCACTTGTGGAGTGACAGAAAACAATGAAATTCAAAAATGTAGCTTCAACAATTACATAGTTGTGCAGGTAGAGTTACAATTTCAGAATAAGTATGTGAAATTGTGTGAACTTATGTATTTGTACATTAGGTAAGAAGCAGGAAACTTTTCCCATCAGTAATCATCATTTTTGGAAAAAATCATCAAATTATGTCGTAAATTCAAAGTTTCGAAAAAACAGTGTTGTGTGCATGAAAGTGTTGCAAAATGTAGTGTTGTGCATTTGAAAGTGTTGCAAAAGTAGTGTCGTGCATGCAAAAGTGTCCCAAAGGTAGTGTCGTGCATGCAAAAGTGTTGCAGATTTAAGCTTGGGAGTGACAACTGTATTCATTATCGAATCATATCTGATTGCTATTTGACTGGCAGCTAGTTCTGCCAAAGTTATGCTAGATTTATCAGGCCATGTGAGACAACTGATCAGTGATGGTGAACACTAAAGCAGAAGTCAACAGCAGCCATCTTAGCCTACACTAAGGCACACCACATTTATTACTGTAAGCACATCATATTTTATAAAGCATTTTTCTTGTATGATAAAAAGTGTTAGTAACAGGTAAATAGTGTTAATCAAAACATTTTTTACTGCACTATTTGACTATGTTGCTAGAAATAACCTATGATGCTGCATTATTTAGGTAAAAGTGTTTAAAGTCAGACAGTAATTTGGTACTTATTTGCACAGATACAGCTTCAAATAGAGGGAGATAGCAAGGTGCACGTGTACCCACAACAGAAGAGGGAACCAATCAGACATGTTTTTGCAGTTGTAATTGTTTAAAACTGCCTATCAAAAGGATGCATTTTTCCCACCTTTAAATTTTAGCACATTTTAGCTGTAGCAGAAGTACAGCGATAGTCAGTGCATAGACTACATTGGTTAATGAAGACACAGTAGTAGCCAATATTTTTTTTATTTGTGTGTCATGGATCAGCCCACAGAATCTGGGTTGAAATTAGAAGGGAAAATAGCAGTTTTACTTTTACTACTGCTTAGGTACTGCAGGGTGAACACTGACTTTTTTGGTAGCTCTCTGTCCACTTCTAAGTTGAAAAGCTGAGAATGGCAGAAAACAGCAAAAGGACTTTATGGATTGTTGGAAGCAGTATAGTGAGATAAGCATCTGAGTATGCTCAGAATAGTGATTTGGGGAGAAACCTGCAGCTCCCAAATTGCTGTGTTAAGTGGTTTGGTAGGGGTGGAATGAGGTGGGAGCACCTCATGCCAACCATGCACAGACTTTTGAATACTCAGGCTCATCCAGACATATTGCTGATACATCTTGGCGGCAATGATTTGGGAACGAAACTCTGGGTAGGTTTAGTAAAAGAAGCAAAATTGGACCTCGCTTCTATTATGAGTATGTTGCTTGCCTGTAAAATCATTTTTTCAGATATTACAGAGCATAGGGTCTGGCAAGCAGAGCATCATATATACCTGACTGACAGAGCATAATGAAAAGTCAACATACAGATATCTGCATTTCTATGCATGTCTGGAATGTACACTATACGTCATCCAGAAATTAAGTATTGTTATGATTGGCAATGCCTACCAGACAGCGTACTCTTCTCGCATGCTGGCAATTGCCATTTCCTGGGAGTCCTTCGAGATGCAATCCTCAAAGTCCTCTAAGAATGTCAGACTGTTTGAACAAATAGCAAAGTGCAAACAAAGGTTCTTTTCATAACCAAAAAATTTTGGTCAAAAAATAGAACAGCTGCATACATCACTCACACAGATGTAACACATGGGTCAGGAATATTCAGACTGTGCCAGGCTATGGAACAAGCCTGGGAAAAGTGCAACTGCAATGCAGCAGGTTGTTGTCAAGGTGATATTTTACAGTGCTGTGCCATGGTTAGCAGTGTTAAATATTTCAGACTGGCAACCTGCATTGTGCATGTTACTCTGGTCCTGCACCAGTATAAGTGGCCAGAGAGGAGTAGGAGGGATACAGCACTGAAGTGAAGTGATGGTAGGTTCAAGTATGACAGTATTTAGTACTGTATATGAAAATTGAGCCATAATGCATGCAAGGTGTTAATGCACCTATTTGGATATCATTATGGCGTCATTAGTATGCAGATGTGCCAATCATCAGTAAATAGTCCCTGGTACTGTGTGAGGCAATACCTGTTGGCTACTGATGCCCCCCCCCGCCGGTTGATTTGTGGTAATGTATCTCAAAATTAGATCTTGATTTTTCAATAAAAAAATACTGCTGGTAGTACAGTGGACTCTACCATTTCACCTTATCATGGGTTAACTGTATTAAATGTATCCCTTGTGGCCATGTTCACTCTACTTCCTTGTTCGATTGGGCTGGAGTGGAAGCTGCACTACAGCACAGCAGTTACTTATAAACAGAAAGCCCACAGTTGGGTGAGTGGGTGGGGTAGAGTGGACCACCATGAATATATTTTTCATAGCAAAATCACAGTTGGTGAGGGAGGGCTGATGCCAACACACGGTAGCCCTGGAGCTTGGGTGGCCACCCACAGCTGTTGGCTGCCATGTTGTACTGTGCAATACTGCAGGTACACTGTGGTTATCATTTTTTTTTTAATTTTTTGTTTGTGTGGCCTCAACAGTGTGCAGCAGAAGTACGGGTTGTGGTTGCAGATGCTCACGGTTTTATGGGATCAATACCAGGATGTGTCAAGCGTGCATAGGAGTGTTACTGTACCACAATACAACACATTTGAAAAACAATTTTTGTGTGAAGTGGTATGGCAGGGTTGTAATGAGGTGGGAGCACCTCATGCCAACAATGGACAGACTTCTGAGTAGTCAACCTCACCCAGACATAGTTGTAATACGTCTTGACTGGGATGATTTAGGCATCAAGAGTTTGTAGATTTATTGACAGAAGCAAAATTGGAACTTGTTTCTATTATCAGTATGTTGCCAGCCTGTAAAATCATTTTTTCAGATATTATAGAGTGTAGGGTCTGGCAAGCAGAACACCATGTGTACTTGCTTGACAGAGCACGGAGAAAGGTGAACATACAAATGTCTGCATATCTACACATGTGTGTAATGCACACCATATGTCTCCTTGAAATTAAGTTTTCTTATGATTGGTTAAACCTACCTAATGGTGTGCACTTCTCACATGATGGCAATTGCTGTTTACTGGTAGAGCTTTGAGATGGAATCCTCAAAGTACTCTAATAATGTCAGACTGTTTGTATACCTATTCATCTGTAAAAAATATATATTTTAAGAACCAAACATGTTGGTCAAAAAATAGAATAGGTATATAGAGCACTCACACAGGAGTAACACATAGTTGGGGATATTCACAATGAAATCCAGGACTGGTAATAGTTGACCTTGGATGCACGACAGGTGTTGCCAGGATGATATTTTATGGCATCATGGCATGGGTCAGGTATGTTGAAATATGTAACTGTGGCAGTTGCATATTATCTGGTTCTGTGTCATAGTGCCAGGGCAAGTGCCCACAGAGGAGCACCAATGTGTACCAGTGTGGCAGTGCTTCTCCTACATGTGACTACTGTGATGTTGACTTATAGATATGAAAAATGCTGCAAGAGACATTGGGGCACTGTTTTCATTTATAGAGGTTTTTTTGTCATGCTAGGGTGAGCTGCTGAGCATACCAACTGACTGTGTGTGTGTGTGTTGGTGGTTGGTCTAGCCAACAGGGAATTGGGTGCCATGTCAAGAAAACAGGAAAGGGGGATGCATGTGGTGATGGGGTAATGGGTACCCCCCTTGTCAAATAAGGGAAAAAGTATTTATAATTGTTATTAAATGATGCATTTTTTATGTTTTATATATATATATATATATATATATATATATATATATATATATTTATATTTATATATATATATATGTTCATACAATACATGTGGCCTGATATTGATTTAGATAAAAACACATATTTTATGATTCTGTTGAATGAATAACCCAGTGATAGTGATGGAGTTACTATCCAGTATCGATTTTATTGAAGCAGAATTGTGTTTCATGTGGCATACTATATAAGTACTAAGTATTGTGTACTGAGTCAGCTTATGATCTTTTATTTATGAAATATTTATTTGCAGTAATTATGATTTTATATGTGTCTGCAATGACTCCTCAATACCTGATTACAGGCAATGTTAGGTGCCGGAAACATGTTGAATGCTTAAAGAAAGTGTAGTTAAAATGTGTTGACATTCACATGAAAAACTTAGTGGATCTACTTATTGTCTTCTTTCACAGACCAGCGCAGGCACCCCCCAGTCGCAGCCGAGGTAGTGAAACAACCAAAATATGAGGTGCTCACAGTTCACTCAAGTTCGAGAACACTTTGACCTGATGCAAATACAGATGCAGAGAAGCAACTATTAGACCAATGTGTTAAAACAGATGCCAAGCCAAATGCACTGACCAAAATAACAATAATAGATGAGATTTCCAAAGACACAGCTTACCGTATCTTCCAATTTTATTCTCAGTTCATTTTCACACAGCAAACAAAACGGGGTGCAGTGACTGATACGGGGTAACAAACGAAATAAAAAACTTAATGGCGCATGCAATACATGTTGATTTCAGTGACCAGAGCAGCTGAGCAGACCAGCCCACTCGCGTGATGACGCACGGGAATCAGCTGACGTTTCGGCAAAAGCCTTCCTCAGAGCTGATTTGTCCAGAAATCAAACCTAATTAAACAGTAAAAACTCATTCATATTACATACCCATCAACCAATAAAACCAAAAATGAGCTCATAAATATTCATAGGTACCCCCCCCCCAAGACAGCACTACCCATTCATAGATAACAGTGAAGCAGCAATTCTTCATGTAGACCTTTCGGTTGCAAGGTATCAAACTTAAAAATCCAAAAGGACTCCTGTTGGTTCAGTTTTCTAGCTAAATCACCACCACGATTTCCAAATTTGATTTTCTCAATACCAATAAGTTTTAAGTTGGCTGGTGAACCATGACCAGCCAATGAAAAATGTTGTGCCATTGCATTTGTGGCCACATTATTTCTGATCGCTGACTTGTGTTCACTAATCCTTTCCCTGAGTTGACGCTTAGTCTGACCAACATAATTTAAACCACACAGGCACATCAGCTTATATATTACCCCAGTACTTCTACAGTTAACGAACTCATTAATTTCAAACTTTTGATTTGTATGTGAATGTATAAAATACTTACTATTATATGTATTGTTGCACTGTGCACAATTGCCACATTTGTAATTTCCCTTTGGGAAGTTAGGTATCTAAGTACTTTTTCCCTTTTCTGATTTGTGTACACTGTGTACCAATAGATCTTTTAAATTATTGCCTCTCTTATAAGTAATTCTCGGACTTCTGTATACCTCACTTCTAGAAACAGGATCCCCTTGCAAAACTTTCCAATGTTTTTTTTATCACATTGGAAACCTCCTCTGCCTGATTTGAAAATTCTGTAACAAAATAAATATAGCCTTGATTGTCATCAGTTTCTTCCCTCTGTTGTAGCAACTCACATCTATTCTTTTTGACTGCTTTCTCAATTCCCTTATAAATACACTCAGTACCATACCTCGTGCTTTAAACCTTCTAGCAGTTTCTTGTGCATTATGTTTAAAAGAACTTTCATTACTACAAATACGTTTCAAGCAAAACATCTGACCACCAGGTATATTTTCTCTTAAACTCCTCGGGTGATGGGGGGTACCTATGAATATTTATGAGCTCATTTTTGTTTTTATTGGTTGATGGGTATGTAATATGAATGAGTTTTTACTATTTAATTAGGTTTGATTTCTGGACCAATCAGCTCTGAGGAAGGCTTTTGCCGAAACGTCAGCTGATTCCCGTGCGTCATCACGCACGTGGGCTGGTCTTCTCGGCTGCTCCGGTCACTGAAATCAACATGTATTGCATGCGCCATTAAGTTTTTTATTTAGTTTGTTACCCGCTATCAGTCGCTGCACCCTGTTTTGTTTGCTGTGTGAAAATGAACTGAGAATAAAATTGGAAGATATGGTAAGCTGTGTCTTTGGAAATCTCATCTATTATTGTTATTTCGGTCAGTGCATTTGGCTTGGCATCTGTTTTAATGCATTGGTCCGATAGTTGCTTCTCTGAATCCGTATTTGCACCAGGTCAAAGTGTTCTCGAACTTGACTGAACTGTGAGCACCTCATACTTTTGGTTGTTTCTCTATTTGAAACATGGTTACTCAGAGGACCGCAGATATTTTTGAGGTTTGCTCTTTGACCTGTATTGACCCTGATGACGCTATCAGGGGCTTCACTTTTAAAAATATGTCGACTGTGTTGGAGGGTAGTTCTAAGGAAAGTCCGTTTGCACAAACAGCATTATTGAGCTTTTCAGATTCTGAAGGGGCTGAAATAATATTTGACTGGGCAGCATGTGAAATTCTTTTGGCCCCCACCCCAAGTACAAGCACAATGACTTTGAGACCAGATGGCAACAATTTGGAAAGTTTAAAGAAAAAACTTATAAGATATCAACTCCATGCATTTTCCCTGTCCCAATACTGGCGTGATAAAAAAATTCCCAGGGGATTGAGGATACAAAAACCTCCAGCCTACGGCTTAGATGATAAACTGCTAATGCAGGATTGGGAAAGGATTTTGAATAAAGCCTCCAATGACTTAATTTTGGCTTTAATTAAAAAAGCAAGAAGAGATATTGCATTAGTAGAAGAACAGATTAAAAAAATGGAGACTGAATTTAAAGTTGGATTCCCACAGATAGAAATTCAGACATTATTTGAAAAAATTTATGCCAATATTCTAAAGTACCAAGCTGAGTTGAAAGAATACAAGCTACAAAAACATGAGAGAGATGATAAAGACTATGCACGTGGGCAGATTTACAATTGGCAAAGTAAAGCCCGTCGGGAACCTTTTTTATATAAAAGGAATCTTGTTCATTCAGGGAATGATGGTTTTGTATCCTCACCAGAAAGTGACTCTGGTAAAATCAATATGGTCCAGCAGAGACAGGATTTTCGGCCCTCCATTTTTCCAGTGGATACTCTGGGATCCCATATGCCCCTGTACGAGAAAGCACAAGATTAGAAGCGGACGTAGAAAGAGGGCGAGGAGGTCATGGGAGAAGCAGAGGGAGATGGCAATATTCGGGACCTCCAAAGGCGGTCGAACCGACAGAACAAATGGCAATCGTAAATCTTACTGATAAACAGTTAACTAAGGATGAGGAAGCAGTACTACAAAAAGGATTATCATTTGTACCTAGTAAAAATATAAATCCTTTCCAAACTAAAGTAGATTTGTCCAGACTTTATAGACAACTTCATTTGAAATGTTTTTTTGCTAATCAAGAGTCAATAGTAAATAGTGACACTGTTGGTGTGTCTCAATTGGATGATAAAATAGTTACTAAACATCTAAAAAAGAAAAGTAATTTTGGCCCTCCTACATTGAACCATCATGCTGTGAATACATTCTCTGCATTGGTAGATCATGATGTTGAAGAAATACTTAAGAGAAAAAAGGAAGCTAAATATAATTTAACCTATCACGAATATTTGGCTTTGAATAAATTGAAGGATGACAAAACGATTATTATAAAACCTGCTGAAAAGGTTTTGAATTGAAGAATTTTGATTGTCTATCTGGCACCTTTTCAGCATTGTAAATACTCCAGTGTACCCACTGTAAAAGGTGCCAGCCACCACTCAGCTGCATCAGGAACTCCCTGGCAAATCCATATGTTTATCGCAAACACACCACTGCAAAGTTAATGGATGGTTGGCAAACAAACAAGCAGCAAGTTTGAAATCAAATGGATGTTTTGAATATTTTTTTTTTGTACAAAAACAAATAGGCCCTTTGTATAATTGGTAATATACCCTCCAGGGAGTGGGTATGCTGGAGGATTTACCACTCGTGGCATCGTTAAGTATCTGGGCTGCACCTTGTAACTGAACTACACCAGCCATGGTAAAACATCCAGTTGGGGTATATCGCTTAAAAATTCTAAACAACAAGGTATACAACTTCTTAACATAACTGGTGATTCAAAAGGAACAGATTAAATAGCAGATTTATGGTAGTTGTATACATCTCAGTTTGGATTAACTGACTATGATCTACAACTGGTGATTACATTTCTAGACACCAATGGTATGTGAAGTATTGTTGTCCTATGAATTTTTTATCTATTTTTTTACAAGTAAATTTTGTCTTTATTGCACTCTAAGAGGATATTTGTACAGATCTGAGTTGTGTTTTTGTGTCATCTCATGTTCAAAATGAGTAATACAGGTACTCATCCCAATATATGCTATCTCAATATTGGCTGGTATATTTAAAGTGTTTTTGCATATTGATATACTACCCACTTAGGTGAGATGTAGTGATGTGACCAGACACAATATACACAGGAGAATGTTGTGTTGTTCACATAATGATGTGAGAAGGGAAGAAAAGTAATACATGTTACTCAGGTTGGGGCTGACTCATGCATACCTAACAGATTGTGATATTGAGCCTGTTATGTCCTAGTAATATATTGACAGAATCTGTATATTTCTGAATGCACAGTATTGTATGTCTATGCTAACACTGGGGTAGTAACTGAAAATGGGTGAGTGTCACTGAACAGCTGGATGGCCACATGCAGTACTACACAGAGAGAGTTTCTGAATTAGACTGGGGTGTGCAGTGCTGATGTGCCTGGCAAGGTGTGGGAACTTCTCTGGAAGATCGGCTGTGGCACTGCCGTTACTGTTCATGTGAGTGAGTTTGTCTGTACCCACGAGCACGGCCAGTGCACGGATGTCACTGCTGGTGAATGACACAACATCCATGGAAACACAGAAGTGTCATTGCAAAGAGAAATGTGGTACATGGTTGAATTACACAATAAGACACTACAAAAATGTATTTAACAATAAAAGTTCAGTAGTAGATTAATATATTGTGGTATATGTTATAATATTTTTTACTTATATGTTTTATAGTGGCCAGGGAAGCAATGCCAGTGACAACTGTGGAGGTGAATGAGGAGCCTGGCACCAGCTCTGAGCATAAGTACCATCATAAAAGATATTCACACAAGATGCAGTGTCACAGCCCCCTGCACCCACAACCTCTGTTCAGTAGTATGGAGGACCTTGTCACCCCTAAGGCAGCCATAGAACTGCTAATTGCTAGGTACTGTGAGAGCAGTGTGGTTATTTGTGAAAGGGATGAGTAAGTGGGGATGCAAATAGTACTGTAGTAGACAGTCTCAACATGTGAATTGATCATTTGTATATTGAGATTCTGTGACACAGTCTGTTATCTATGTTCAGATACCGACTTTTTGCTTTACTTTGCATATAGGTGTACTATATGGTGTCACTGCATGCGTAGTTGGGAGGTATTTTGCTGTACAGAGTGCCCTATTCATTATGATGCTACACTTATGATTACATTTTTGGTTCTCAGTGGGTAGGTGGTCAGGGTGGTAGTACTACATCAAGGGGGAATGTATGATGTGGTAAGACTAGTATGGCACATGACAACAGCTGTACTAAGCCAATTCTAAGTACGTAATCATAATTATCGCAATGTGTGTGCAGCAGTGATGGAGTGTACTGGACTGGTGTGTCATACATGTATGTCATCATAAGTGTTATTGTATGAAGGGGGAGTGTACTGGGATAAGAAGTGTATTTATAGATAGAAAGTTCATGATAATCAAGATGATAAGGCCTACTGTACTACAATGCATACTCAATCAATTCAAAACAAGTTTTCAGTTCAATGGGAAGGGCCTAGGGTAGTAATAGAGCTAGTTACCATATTGTAACAGTGTGATAAATGGTAGCGAAGGGGTACAATGGATATGTCACATGGTGTACTTGCCATTCACGGATGATGGGTGTACTGTAGTGCTCTGCAATGTGTCAAGTCACCTGTAAGTGGGTACATATTGTTGTTGCTTGCTTATGGTGTATGCTCACACCCATACCCCTGCACACAGACAGTGGAAGGTTAGTGTGCAGCTATATATATAACACAGATTACAGAGTGAGTAATGAAGAATGATGACTATGCATGTTAACTGGCCACTTATTTTTTTTGCATCAATTACTGTTGCAGTTTGTTTCATTATAGCAAACTGCTGATCAGGTTATTATTTTGATCCTTACACAAGGATAGATCTCTCAAGGTTTTCATGATGTGAAACTGTTGTCATATGTTTAACTCATCAACATAGTCTAATGTAGGTGTTCCAAGCATAATTTCAATACTGCTGTATAGCTTATGGTTAAGTGGGATTCAACAGTTTAACAATACTGAGTCTATGCATCAATGTTCTCATGGTGTAAGTAGTATTAAGTTTCAAGGTATGAGCAAGTGTAAGTCTATAGTGTATCAATATTTATGCAGTGGTGCAATGTGTCACAATGTGTGCATGACTGCAACATGACACCACAGGGTGATTAGGTCACCATTTACATGATTCTTGGCTGCAGTTTATTGTTATTATAATAATAATCTTTATTTGAAAATAGTGTAAGACCTTGTTCAGCATGTGGTGAAGCTCTATGTGTGTGTTAAGGCAATTTTACATGTGCAAGTTAGTATGTTTGTGGAAATTGAAAAGTGTTACTTCTGAGAACAATTGTATTGTGTACAACATTGAGATAAAAACAACTTTTTAGTAAATTAGAAGATACTGATACCATATTAACTATTTATTATTTGTACATTCTGGGCAGGATATTCAGACTGTGCCAGGCTGTGGTGCAAGCCTGGGCACAGCACAACTGGGCTGTGCCTGGGCATTGACAGGGTGATATTCAATGGAGTTGTGCCATGGCACAGCATTGTTGAATATTGCTCCTTGGCCACCCACAGTGCGCATGGTGTAGTGGCAGTGCGACAGCGCAAGTGGCCAAAGTGTAGCAGAGGATGCACTTGCAGAAGTGCCGTTACTCTATGCACAACTACTGTAATATACAAAAGTGCAGATGCAAATAGGGCTATAATGCATGCAAGCCAGAAATGGGACCATTTGCATGTCATTATAGCCTCATTTGCATGCGGGTGTGCCAATCCCCGCCGACTTGTGCCTGCCACCCTGCCAGGCATTGGGGACTAATGCCACTGGCCCCTACTGCTAACATGCTCCAAAGCCCATTTGTGGGCATATGTATAAATAATAAACATCCCATATCACTACTGATCCACTGGAAAACTTGCAGCCTGATCACGTGCATAAGTGATAAACTACAGTGTCCTATAACCCTGGTGGTCTAGTGGACTGCTCGTGCCCCAATTGCGAGAATATGTAATGAAATAATAGTCCAATATCCCTGGTGGACCAGTGGACCGCTTACAGCCTGATTGCAGGGATATGTGATAAACTACAATGTCCTATAACTCTGGTGGTCCAGTGGACCACATGCAGTCTGATCACGGTCATATGTAATGAAATTATAGTCTAATACCCTTGGTGGCGCAGTGGACTGTTCACAGCATGATCGCGGGTGTCAATAAGCTATAATGAGAAACCAATCCATCACTGGTGGCCCAGCAGTACTCCACTCCCCACCCATCCACTGAGCCCCACCGCCCCACCACCCCAGTTAGTGGTAGGTGGATTCCCCCATCTGCTTGCCATCCCACTGTCTGCTGACTGACTCCATATGGTAGGACAGTACAGCCATTGGTCCACAGCGTAAGCAATGGGTGTGCAGGCTGTACCGTACTACAGAGAACAGAAATGTGAATGCATCCATTCCTATATCTGGATTGTGTGGTATGGTACCTGCTGCATGACCTTTGGCTTATGCTGTGGTCCAAGGGGTGTACAGCCCTACCGTATGGAATCAGTCATTGGCTGCTGGGTGGCAAGCCAGTGAGGAGCTGCTGACTGCTGCTGATGGGTAGGGAGCGGGGCAGGTGGCTTAGTGGGTGGGTGGGAGGGGTGTACTGCTGGACCACCAGGGATGGACTGGTTTGACATAATAGATCACTGATGCCTGCAATCAGGCTGCAAGTGGTACACTGGACCACCAGGGATATAGGACCATTATTACTATACTAATGCCCATGATCAGGAATGGGGGGTGCCACCACGAAGGTGCCGCTGGAGTTTGGGTGGCCACTCACAGCTGGCAGCTGCCATGTTGCATCCTGCAATGTGGCAGCTCACCTGTGGGTGGCCAGTTGTTGCTCCTTTTTGGAGGGATCAACTGTGAGCAGTGCAAGTAGGGGTTGTGACTGCATGGGTTAGTACATCCTGGGCTGAATATTGGGATGTGTGGAACAAGGATGGGCATGACCCCCTAATTGTGCCGCATACATTACTGATGTGCTCTGACTCATCGGCATTTGTACCAGGCACATTCTCTTTTGAATATCACACCGGGGCACATCAGTGGATTGCGCATGGTGACACTATGTTGTGCGATGTGCAACCCTTCTGAATATCCAACCCACTGTTTCTTTACATGATTTGTAGAGAAAATATTTCATTAATTAGTTGCCAATGTCACTGAGCTGTTGGTTTCTAAATGTTTAACATTATTTCAAGTATTACAAAAAGGGTCTGAGAAATGGAGCTTTCTGATTGGCTGCAAACATTCTAACAACCTTATGTTAATCTTTTTTTTTAACATACATGTACAGATTGGCCATATGCTGAACAAGGTTTAAGACTGTTTAAAAACATGTTGTATTATAATAGGAAAAAGGTACTCCCAGGGATTATGTTAATGGTCAGTTATCACCCTCTAGGGGCATGTGGTATTCGGCTACACCTTGCGCCACAGTACACCTCTTGAAGGTGATTAACAGACCATTAACATAACTCTTGGTCGTGCCTTACTGTTTAATTAATGTAACAGCAGTAAAAGATTATTTTCTTCTATGAAAATATGTACACACAAAATAAATAAGTATATGACATGTGTATCTCTTTTGTAGCAGTTATTAAACAGATGATTATATGAACATTAGATAATGGAAATAGTAGTGTTGGTCTACAGGTCATGCTATTATTTTCATGCAGGTGCGAACAAATAATATAGGTGCAGATGTTCAAGTTCACTTGTTCATACACAATTGAAGAGCTAGTATCACTATATATCACACTGTGTTGTTCATTATGCGAAAACATTTAAGTAGTGAGTGTTGGCAAATACTAACTGATATAGAACAACAGTGTAGAAAGTATACTGTTCTTATAGATCTTTTCAAATTGTTCACGAAGAACATAATACGGTAGAAAAAATATAATAATGGAACTGACAAGACAGGAGTTCTGATTAACATCACACTCCTCGATGGTCTTGAGAGTACCCAGCAAAATGTATTACAATTATTGAATTAGATATCAATATTGTAAGATGAAAGACAGGTAGGCAATCACCATTTTGAGGATCATATATTGATTCATGTTTTTTGTCACTTTGCAGGGCGCCCTCTTTTAAAGTGGTGAGCTGACCACTGTCGCTGTTACCGCAGGCTTGAGCGCAAGGTTGACAGTCTAATAAGAGACAATGGTGTGTTCCGTGAAGGGCAGGAAAAATTGCTGTCCTTCATGGAAGCGCAACAAGCAACTGTCAACCTTGTGCTTGAGCCTGTGGTGACAGCAGCTAGTGAGACTGTGGCAGTTCAAGCACTCCACCTCCACCAGTGGTATCCAGCTTCCCTGGGAAAGAGTGACCAGCCTCCACAGCTCCTCTGGTATCTCCTCTGGAAGGCGCAACAGCTTCCACTTCTATTGCACCTCCACATTGAGTCCAGCTTACAGGTTGGGCTGCCTCAAGCAGCAACACACCTCTCTCTGAGAGTTGTTCATGGCCAGACACTCTTTCCCTACGGTGAAATATCTTTGTTCCCTTTCATGGAGCTTTCTACTTAAAAAAAGAATAGGATGTTCCCCATGTTTGTCATATTGGGTAAGAACAGCTCCAATGCCTGTATCTAAGGCATCTGTTTAAACATCGAATGGTTTGGAGAAGTCTGGACTATGTAATACTGGCGCAGAACATAACATCACCTTTATTTTTCTTAAAGCGGCATCACACTCTGCTGTCCACTTCACCTTAGTGAGGCAACAATTCCCTGTTAGATTTGTTAATGGTGTGGCAATGGTTGAGAAGTCTGGTATAAACCGATGATAGTAACCAGCCAGGCCGAGAAATGAGTGGACATGCTTTTTTTGTACTGGGCACTGGACTATTTGCCATAGCTTCAATTTTACTGACTTCTGGTTTGATAGCCCTGTTTCCAATAAGAAAACCTAAGTAACAGTTTCCAGTTTTAACAAGGCACATTTTGCTGGATTAATCGTTAAGCCAGCATCTTTCAACTCTGAATAACCACACATAAGTGAACTAAGTGGGTGTCCCAGTCTGGGCTATAGATGATGATGTCATCTAGATAAGTGGCACTATATGCTTTATGGGGTCTTAAATATTACGGTCCATATATCTTTGAAGGTGGCAGAGCCCCATGTAGTCCAAATGGCATGGTTGTAAACTGGTATAGCCAATTGGAGTACAGAATGCTGTTAGTTCCTGTGCTTGGGTATCAATGAGATCTGCCAGTACCCCTTTGTGAGGTCAAGTGTACTGATATACTGGGCAGATCCAATTTGGTCCAACAGATCATCAATCCTGGGCATGAGGTACCCATCAAACTCTGAGACAGCATTTATGCATCTAAAATCCAAGCATAACCTCACTCCACCTGCTTTCTTATTAACTACTACCAGGAGTGAAGACCATGGACTGCGTGATGGTACAATAACCTTCGCTTGCTCCATCCTTTTCATTTCCTCCACTACCTCCTGTCTGACCTTTTCAGGAAGCCTATATGGTTTCTGGTGTATGGGCCTGGTCTGCAACAGTTTGATTTCATGCGCCACACCCTTTGCTCTTCTAGGGCTTTTTGTGAAAATTCTTTTAAAATAATCTAAGAGATTGTCACTCTCTTGACATTGTGATGGTACCAAATCTGGATTAATGTGAATGGGTGTCTCCTCCTGACAAGGGTCTAACCGTTCATATGCAACATCCAATTCTGTGTTACCCTGTTCTGGTTGGATGAAGCAAACTACTTCAGTTTTTGGTTTTTCTTCCCATTTTCTTAACAAGTTGGCATAATAAATTTGTTTTAAGGGTCTATGCCCTGGCATCTCTATTTCATAATTTATCACTCCTGTTTGTCTGACAACTTCATAGGGGCCTTGCCAACACATTAACAACTTATTCTCAGTCATAGGTATCAACAATAATACTTTTTCTCCAGGCTTGAATTGGTTTTCTTTCAACCCTACATCATATCTTTTTTCTGAGCCTGTGGTTTATTTTCCACATGCTCATGTGCAAGTGCTATATATTTCACCAATCTTTCCCATATTGACAGCATATACTCAACAATATTTGTGCCCCCAACTTTTTCTCCAACCTCCCAGTGTTCTTTCACTACATCTAGGGGCCCTCTGGAGTTGTGCCCATATAACAGGGTAACTGGGGAGAACCCAGTAGTGGCTTGGGGCAGCTCCCTATAAGCAAAAAGAAGGTAGGGAAGACATTTGTCCCAGTCTCTTCCCTCTTCATGCCCAAATTTCTGGAGCATTTCTTTCATGGTTTTATTAAACCACTCCACTAGTCCATCTGTCTGGGGTTGATATGGGGAAGTTCTAAGGGCTGTAACCCCTAGTAGTCTATACAATTCTTGCAACAGGGCTGATGTAAAATCACTGCCATGGTCTGTTAATATTTCCCAGGGTATTCCCATTCTACTAAATACTTTGGCCAGTTCTTCGGCCACTCGAGGAGCTGTTGCCATCCTCATTGGGATAGCCTCAGGGTACCGGGTGGCATAGTCACAGATTACAAGAATATACAGATTTCTTTTAGAACTTTTAAGTAGGTGTCCCACCACATCCATAGCTACCCAATCAAAAGGGGTGGTAACATAAGGGATAGACTGTAGGGGTACCTGCTCTTTTCTCCCTCCTTGTGCTACTAGCTGGCATTTAGCAGAGGTTCTACAATAAGCAGCCATGTCCTGATGAATCCCTAGCCAACAAAATCTGGACAGGATTCTCTGAATGGTTTTATCCCCCCCTCCCTTCATGGCCAGCCATTGGGATGTCATGGGCAAGAAACATCACCTGTTGTCTGTACTTCTGGGGCACCATCAACTGCTGAGTTTCTACTTCATTTTTTTTGGTCAACAGATATTCTATATAATATTTTATTTCTCTGTATGAAATAAGATTGTCCCAGTTGTTTCTCTTTGGACACCTGTGAAAATAAAGGTTTCAAAGAATCATCTGCATTTTGATCTTCATAAATATGGTTACAAGACAACCCTGGTACCATATACTCTGTCCCTTTTTGGTGTTGTTCTTTCCAAGCCTTCTACTCCCTTCTTCTTTCTTTTCGGGACTTCATATCTTTGCCCCCACTTTCAAAATAATCTTCTTCAAAGGGAAAAACAGAGTCTAATTGGGCTTTAGTTTGAGATCTGGTAACCACATTAACAGTCTCCATAAAAGTCTAGTGATTATTCATCCGTGTTGAAAAAGTGGGGAAATCTTGTCCAATAATGACAGGTACTGGTAACCGGGGTACTAGACCAACTAGTACTTTACAACAGTCATTATTTATTTTAATATCAATATGGGCAGTTTTATACTGGTGAATGTCCCATGCACACATCTGACAGTAGTATCCTGCTGGTTTATAGACAATCGGGCAAAATCAGTTTGCACTAATGTTTGCCTGCTCCCAGAATCCAATAATCCCAAGGTTTGTAGGTCTCCAATCCCCACTGTCTCTACATAGCTAAAATTGGCCAGAGCCAAATGAGCAGGCTCTTGTCTTTTATTTGGACAATTCCTCACAATGTGACCCTTCCCAAGGCAACCATGGCATATCAGTTCAGAATATGGAATTCTAGCACCTCTATCCCTCCTGTTATACTGTGATTGTCTCTGATTCTGCAAATTTTGGGAATATAAGGGTTTTACCGGAGGTGAAGGTGGTCCTTGGTTACCTGGTTGTCCTCTGAGTCTGGTTGCTCTTGCTCCTAGGTAATCCTCATCTAGCTTAATGGTTTCTTCTGCAGTTTCAGGTTTGTGCTCCTTCACCCATACTTGCACATCAGGAGCCAAAACCTGGATAAATTGTTCGATGGTAATAAGTTCCATAATCTGGTCAATAGACTTTGTGGTGGGTTGTAGCCATTTTATATAGTAATCCTTAAGTTGGTGTAGGTCTCCCATGGTGTGTCATAATGGAACATTTTCTGAGACCTAAAGCTGTGATGGTAAGTCTCTGTGCTGATATTATATCTTCTTAAAATCTCTTCCTTTACTTTAGCATAAGTGGCAGCATCAGTCACATTTAGTTGACTACATATAAACTGAGCCCTCCCAGACAAGTAGGATACCAATCTTATCACCCACTGATCTTGGGGCCAGTTGCAAGTCTGGGCTATTCACTTGAAAGTCATCAGATAAGCTTCTATATCATCACTTTTGGTTAATTTAGTCAACTTAATATCTCTTGGCACCGTTTGTTCTACTTGCCTTTGTGACATCTCCTGTTTCATCTTCAGGGTGTCAGTCCATTTTTGGTCCTGTCTTCTCCTTTCTTCAGCTTGGAGTTTTTGGTCCTCATCCCTCAGTCACCGATCTTCATCCCAGTGGTTCTCCATCTCGATCTGCCGCATGCACAGCCACTTTAACAATTCACTAGGATCATCAGCAGCTGGCAGTACCTGTCGTACTTGTGGCTTTGCTGCTGCAGCTAGTAACTCTTCTTCTTCTTCCTCTGCCTTCTTCATTTTGGGTCTGGTTCCAGGGTTTATCCCAGGCAACAAAGGCTCCCCAGTCCTTTCTCTCACAGACCTGGTGAGATGCAATGCACATTTGTCTGACTGTTCCTCTTCATGCATCTGTTAGGATGTTTATGCTGCAACTCCCCTTGGTACGCCTCCCAGGCAGCCTCCATGCACCAGGTTGAATCCCACTTCTGACACCAATGTAAGCATGTGGGATCAATAACAGACACCAGTCACAAAAATAAAGTGCATAAAAAATGCTGGCATAGCGTTTATCATTTTATTTGCAGAAAAAAAAAATATTTACAGAAAATAAATGGGTTAACTTTCACCAAAACAAAAGTAAACAAAAACCCAGGCAAGACGTGCAGTCAGACTCCCTACTCTTCTCAGTATCCAATATTTCCAAACTAGTGTGTAGGCATTCACACTTCCATTCCTTCACCTGATCAGAAGATACTGACCAGTTTCCTTCCTCTCCTATCTGACAAGGTCTTCTGGTGGAGGCCTTTATAGTAGTCAAAGGTGTGGAGTTTGAAATTGGCTCCACCTACTCTCTGACACATCACCTCCATTTGGGTTGCTTTAAAGGCAGCCATTTCATGGAGCTGCCAACCCTATAAGAATGGCTTCCGGATGACTTTACCCAGGTAAGTAAACCATAATAGAGAAAAGAGAATTAACCTAAATATTAAATATAAAGAATCTAGAATTTTTAACCAAGGGCAACAGATGAGGGACACACTCACTATTTTGTTTCCTTGTTAGGTTCTAGATTCTTTAATAAATAGCCAGTTTGATATTCTAGTGCAAAACCCAAAGGAAAAAAAACAGTTTTTATTTATAAAACACATTGATCTCCAATTTACGTACTGTAATTCTAGCTAACAGAGTTTTTACTGTATTAATCTAACAAATATTGGGATTCCCCAATGGCTGCAATTCTCAGCTAACAGTTGTTCAATTTTTCAGCCTTTGAACTGAAAGGCTGCACCTTCTTTAAACAATTACAGACCCTTTTTAATGAATATAGACACTGCAAGGCTTACTTCTTTATGCCCTCAGTGTCCTTGCATAAATTCAGTTCCTTTTTATTTCCTTGGAGCGAGTACCAGAACAGGACTTCAGAATTACTTACTAGGGAGTGTAGCACTGCTCCTTAGCAACCTTTTCTTTACTAGTGTAAACCCTCTGCATAGAAAGTGGGGGGGCTCCTTTAGCAACATACTTTTGCTTTGTTTGAATTTTCTAACAAATGCTTTTAAGGGCAATTACACTTTATATTAAAGCCCATTACCATAACTACTATCAAGATGTACAAACTAGAATTGGATAACAGGGACAGTAAAGCTTTAAGAATTGCCAGGTTGGCCACCCTGACAAGAAAATTAGTATAGATAGGAAGTTAGAGGAGTAGACAGGAGAGAGTGAAAATGAAAGCAAAAAGGGGGAGCATCTTGAATTTCTCTTCTTTTTGAAACTTTTTTATTTTCTGCATAACAGGACCCTATTACAGGAGGTGTATCATGGATTTCTATAGGCTCACTTTTGATGTAGCTCTCTACTGAGGATGTAGTACCTGATAAAGACAATGGCATTGCCTCTCTGACACCACAGAAATTCAAACTGTGGTAAGCTGAGTATCCTTGCAGTGAGTGAACTGTACCATTTATGTCCACAGCCTCATTTTTTTGCAGTTGGTCTACACTCAGGTTGTAGTACCTAGTCTTTGGGTTTGGAAGACCAATATGTGGCTGACACCATACAAGTGATAACTATGATAATTGTACTACACCAGCAATCAGGTAGGTGTACCATAGATATAAACAGACTTTCTTTTACTATAGCTTTCAGTCACAATGGACCACGTGTTGTAGGATAGGAGGGTGAATTCTCTCCCACAGACTGTGTGACTCATTATTGTACTAACCTTTGCAGGGCTGCAATCATGGAGTAACAGTGTTGATCTTCATGGGTTCACTTTAACTGGGGTTCTCCAGTAAGTATGCAGTACCTGGTCTCAGTGGGTGGAGCACTGCCTTTTGAGGGTCCTCCAGTGCCTAACAGTGAGAGGTTGTGTATACATGGAATCAACCATACATATTATACCTGTACACTAAGTAGTTTTGCTATACTCTGTAGCTGAGCTGCAGTACCAGGTGCGGTAGGATGTGGGTCATCTCTAGGTAAGGCCATGCAACTCCTAAGTGTGGTAAGTTGTGTGCACCTGCAATCAGGGATGTGTATATTTGGTGTACATGGCCTCAGATGTGCTGTTGATCTCCACTGAGCATGCAGTACCAAGTCAGGTGGGTGGGGATGTCTTGTAGTACATTTTGACAGTTGTTTTTATTTCTGTCACCTGCTGCTGGTTGTGATTGGTCGTGTTGCCTTGGTCCTCCCCCCTTCTTGCATGTGTGTGTGTGGTGCTGGGGGGGGTGAATGCAGAGTTAGGATTTTCAACTCTAACCCAAAATTTCCTCACTTTTGTCAGTGTGGAACAACCTAACTGATGCATTAAACAGATTTTTTGCCATGATAATATATATATATATATATATATATATATATATATATATATATGTATGTATCAGGGGTGAGTAATAAATGAGTTAGATAAAACAGTTTATCATCCACCAGAGTGTGATAAATCTTAAGAGTGATGATATCTGCCATTTATCACACCATGCTAAACCTCTTAAACCACACAATTCATAACTTTTGCAAAATAGGGGCCCTACTGTTTATAGGATATAATGGGCACTTTCATTGTGATATGGAAAATATCGTCACTCCTGTAGAGTGACCGCTGAATGCTCACGTGGATTATTCAGTAGTCATTCTAGAGGAGTGATGATATTTTCCATATCACACTCATGCCCATCATGTATCCCTATATATATATATATATATATATATATATATATATATATGGTATTATGGTACACAGTAGTGTACCATAGTTAAATCCCAACATTTTGCACCTTAATAACTTTGCAACCATTCAATGGATTTGCCTGAAATTTGGAATACGTGATCAAGAACCATAGATCTTGGGATCACTGCTTCGTTAAGTACTGTTTGGACGCTTCTGACTGCGGAGTTATTAAGTGTAATTTATGCGCGTTATGCTTTTTGAATTTTTTGCGTGTCTCTACAGGCCACAGGGTTTGGGCAACCGGTTCTAAATCTTCAGGGAATGTGCGGCCGGAGTCCCCGATGTGCCTTTTTTAGAACTCATGACAAAATGTTAAATGGTTCAAAAATTATTAAAAAAACAATTTCCCATTATAAGTCAATGGGAAAAGTTAACAAAAAGTTCAAAAGTGTAGCAAATACAGTTTTTACTTTCACAAATGGCCCTTTTACTGTTGCAAATCCACCATTTTGTTTTTAGTTGGTGATCAGAAAAATGCTTGCCATTTAAATTTGGGACCCTTGAACAACCTAATTCTTTTTGTATTCACCTAGTCAGACCATGAAGATGCTAGGCATGTCTTTATTTTGGGGAAAACCTCCCCAAAAATATGTTTTTCAGATTTCTAGAAAAAGTACTTTCGCAAAGTAGTGCCACACTTGTGACACTGTCAAATGAGTTTGAGAAAGCTTTCACAAAGTTCGACAGTACTTTTCCAGGCTGTGAGAAAATTACAGCAATTCTTTGCAAAAGAACGGTTTTGGTGTTTTGGGCTGAAATTTGGACAGAACACAGCCAACATCTCACAGATGTGCCTTTAAGTGTTTTGGTGAAAAAATATTACACAGCGGCAAAGTGACATCACTCCAAATTTGACACTTTTTCCCTTAGGATAACATTATGGCATCCTCTGCATCACAGGATCCTTTGCCGCCCTGCTGCAAAATAATGGTTTGGTCTTTTGGGATGAAATTTGGAGAGAAAAAAGTCAACCTCCCACAGATGTGCCTTTTAGTAGTTTGGTGAAAAATATTACGGGGAGGGAAAGTTATGGCACTGCAAATTTGTCTTTTTTTCCCATAGGATAACATTACGGCATTTCCTGCACCTTTCAGGGCCTGTATCTCAGAAATGGTGCGAGATACGGACTTTCCGTCAGAAAAATGCTTAGCCCCCTAATGGGTGCAAAGTACAAAACTAGCCAGGAAAGTGATAATTCATATGACTTTAAACATTTTTTTCTATGTCGTACGGTTCCTGAGATATAAGCAATTTAGTATTCCAAGTCCTCATTTTCTGTTCCGAGAGCCATTATTATGCATACATTCATTGTACTCACTGTCTTTCTGTATGCAGCTTTAGGGAAAACTATTGTGTGTGTTTCCATAACTGTAACCCTTAACGCTTCTGCTTGTGGTTCTGTACCTGTTTCACTTACTTTTCCTGTCTACGCTACCTTGTGTGTTACCCTTTGTATTTTCATTTGTGTTTGTGTTTCTGTAATTTTAACCATTTGTGTCTACAGTGCTGTTTATCTTTGTGTTTCGCTTTGCATCACTATGCACATTACCATTTGTGTTTGTGGACATTGTGTTACTATGTGACAAGACAACATGTGGCGGGAGCCCCGTCGCTGTATTACATTCACTATTTCTTAGTATTCTTTATCTTTGTGTTTCACTTTATGTCACCATGAGCATTACCATTTGTGTTTGTGGATCACGTGGCAGGAACGTACATTCACTATTTCTCAGTACTGTTTATCTCTGTGTTTCACTTTGTGTCACCATATGCATTACCATTTGCATTTGTGGGCACTGGGTTAGTATATGTAAAGACATCACATGGCAGGTGTAGAGGCCCGGCGAAGAAGTCAGCCTCCCTGTCACTGTAATCATTCACTATTCCTCAGTACTGTTTATCTTTGTGTTTCACTTTGTGTTACCATGCGCATTTACATTTGCTGGCACTGTGTTAGTATGTGTGAAGACATCATGTGGCGGAAGGGCCCATCACAGTATTACATTCACTATTTCTCAGCACTGTTTATCTTTGTATTTTGCTTTGTGTCACTATGCGCATTACCATTTGCATTTGTGGGCACTGTGTTAGTATGTGAAAAGACATCACATGGCGGGATATTACATACACTATTTCTCAGTATTGTTTATGTTTGTGTTTCGCTTTGTGTCACCATGTGCATTACTATTTGCATTTGTGGGCACTGTGTTTCTATGTGACAAGACATGACGTGGTGGGAGCACATTTATTGGCACTGTGTTAGTATGTGAAAAGACATCACATGGCAGGAGCATGGGGCCCACACTCCTGCCACTGTATTACATTCAATATTTGGCAGAGTAATTCTCAAAAAGAAGGGAAATTAGAAAGAAACACTCTGTTTACTGCATCAGTTAGTGTTGTTCCACAGTGAAAGAAGTGAAGACATTGTGAGCTAGGGTTCAAAAGCATAAATGTGCATTCACCCCCCATCCCCCTGAACATCACTGGCACACAGAGACACACACACAGATGGAAGTAGGGGGGAGAACCAAGTCAACAGGACCAATCACAGAGAATCAGCAGGGGTGTCAGAAATAATATACAACTTGTCTACATACTGCATACTGACTGGAGAGCCACAGCAAAAATACGCCTATGGACATGAATAGTGTAGCTCTGTCATTGCAGCTGTAGAGAAGTTAGAACACTTAGGAGTGTAATTGCAGGTGTACAGAAGTTAGTACACTTAGGAATTGCACAGTCTCATGGGGTAGGGGACTACACCTCCAGACCACTTGCTGCATGTTAAGTGAAGAGCCACAGGCAAAGAAGGGTGATGCAGATCACTTGTACACTTCCCTGATTACAGGTACAGTGTAGTTAGCACAATTATCACTTAAATGGCCTCAGTCAGGCAATACCTTTCCAAACTGTGACACCAGGTACTGGATCCTCAGTAGAGACCCACAGCACAGCTGAGGGTATGGACATCAATGGTAGACATCAGTGATTGCAGGGACACTCAAGTTAGCATAGTTAGTGTTTGTGGGGGTGCAGACAGGTAATTCCCCCCCCAAAATTTGTACTGCATCATGAGTACTGATGCACAGCAAGACTAAGGCAATGGACATCAATGGTACGACTCTGTATTTTTTGGCTGACACAAGTTTGCACAGTTAGGATTTGTATGGGCTCACCCAGGCAATTTTCTCATGCATACCAGTTATTGATTGTGACTGTACAGCCACAGCTTCATGGACTTAGTTAGCAATGTCGCATATCTCTCTACACCAGCTACTGCACTCTGACTGCAGACTCAGAGAAAAAGTAAGGGTGGTACACACTAGTTAATTTAGTTAGGAATTACAGGAGCTCTGTCAGGTAATGTCCGAACCCCTAGCCCACATACTGTATACTGAGTGGAGAGTACAGAACAAAAAAAGCCCATGGAGATGAACAGTGTCATGGAGGAACTGCACTTGCAGACCACTTGCCGCATCCTGAGTGAACAGCCACAGGAAAAGATAGGCAATGCACATCAGTTGTACAGCTCCCTGATTACAGGAATAGTCCAGTTAGCACAGTTATTCAGGCAGGCAATGTGTTTTCAAATGTGACAGCAGGTGCTGCATTGTCAGTGGAGATACACAACACAGGTGAGGGTATGGACATCTCAGTGAAGATACACAACACAGGTGAGGGTATGGACATCTATGGTAGACATCATTGATTGCAGGGATACTGAAGTTAGCTTAGTTAGGATTTGCATGGATTTAGGCAGCTAATGCTGCTCTTCCCCAAAATTTGAACTGCATCATGAGTGGTGATCCCCAGGAACAATGAGGCAGTGGAGATCAATGTCACCCCTCTGTAATTGTAGGTACCGTGAAGTTAGCACAGTTAGGAAGTTGCATGGGCTCAGCCAGGGAATTGCAGCACACATAGCAGCTACTGCATACTAAGTGTATAGCCACAGCTGCATAGTGTTAGATAGTGACGTACCATACCTCGCTACAGCAGCTACTGCCTGCTGACTGGAGAGGCACAGGAAAACTAAGGGCGGTACAGACTACTTAACACACTTTGGAATTATGGGAACTGTGTCAAGCAATGTGCCACACCCTAGCCCATGTGGTGGATACTAAGTGGAGAGCCATAGCAAAAATAAGCCCATGGACACGTATGTGTGGTACTATTTCTTCCAGTTGATTTGCATGCTTAAAAGGAGCAACAGTTACATTCTAATGTTATTATGTTATGGTTCAGTAAAGACTCAACACAGGTGGTTAAGTTTAAAAAAGATTTATTGCCAATTGGTGAAACTGGAAATGGGCCAATTAAGATTTAAATTTTTTTTACAAAATCAGTCTCACAATACAATCCTTGCATGTGTGTAATCAATGCTTGGAATATATCTAAATGTGTGTCATGCATAGTAAGTAGATGATTTGAATTGGAATAAGTATGTACACATGGAAATACAGCATAGAAAGTAGGCAGCAGAAAAAGGCAATTTGGTCTATTAAGTCTGCTCGTATTGCAGGGTCTACATCTTGAGCTAATGTCTCTGCTATCCCTGCACAGTCCTCCCATCTTCCCTAGGCATGATTCTTGTCTTATCCCTATGCATATACCTGGCTTTTTATAGCTGGTCACTGTATTTAATGAGGTGACCTCTTCTAGCAGTGCAGTGTAAGTGTTCACTACTCTTTGTGGGAAGAAGTGCTTTCTGACATTCCTCCTAAACCTCCCAGCATCAAGCTGAAGGCTGTGCCCCTTCATAGGTTCATAGGTATGTTCATTTGGGTGGACAAAAAAACAGATGCTAAGTGTTCAAGTAATAGAATATAACAATTTTATGATTTCAGTGACATTAGATGACTGGTATGTTCAGTTAAATATTTTAAGATATATCACGACTAGGTGCATATGGAATATTCCCACATGACCCCTCAATAGAGGCAATCATAAATATTGTCAGGAATAGGTATGAAGTGTGTTGTGATCAGTAAAAGTGCCTGATTTACAATTTCCAGTATTATTAACATAGATTACATTTACTTGTATGACATGTACAACAGATTTCATATTATTACAGGTACACTATACATTTCTTTCAATGGTTACGTTAGTTACTATATCAGTTCTGAACTAGTAAATAACAAATGTGTCTAGCATGTAGTTTTTATGAAAGATATGGGTCACTGAACTTAATCACTATAGTATTCTATTATATGTTAAGGAGAAATTGTTACTTGAGTCTTATAGTAACACTTTCACTAGAACAAATAAACTAGTTAACAACAATGGTGAGACGAAAATGAAAATGTAAATATTATTTACATGTCATTACATAGGTATGCAAGAGTCATTTGATAATAAGCTGCAATGCTTCAGTATTCACTCTTGCTTCATTTCACTTGCTTCATTTTGACTAAAGAGTTTTATATTTACATATGTAAAGTTTCAGTGAAACAAATACATCAAGCATAATTCAACACTGTTGCATGGTGAAAGAACGATGCTGTTGTCAAGATGTCGACAGATAATAGACAAAAAAAACTGGTGATAGAAAACTTGTGACAGAGTGTTCTCTTTGGTGAATGAGACGTGTTACACACTTATTTAAAATGATAAGGGACAACTTTCGTGTCTCTGCAGAGGCAAAAAGTTAGCAACTGGCAACAACTTCTTGTTATGTATGGGTATGATACACCTACAATAAAAGATATGTACAGAACAGGGGAGCCAGAAAGGACTCTGTTTTGACATGTACAATCTTCAATAGAAAAGTAAGCATGGTTTCTCTAGTGACTGTGAATACTGTTGGAGCCAATTGAAGCCACTACAACAATTTCCATGTTGTCACTGATCCACACAAGATCTTAGATGTCATAGTGCATGAAATATCTCTGCCAGTATATAATTTTGTTGATATGCTACGGTTTATTGAGAGTCATAGATTGGAAACAATTGTACTGCCCTATGACTGATTCTGTCACAAAGTAGTCATTAAAAAATGCTACATGTTGTCTGCTATTCTTCGGAAATATTTTTTTTCATTTAGTAAGCTTTATTAATTTAAAATTTTTACAACAATCATCCATACAGGCAACATGTAAATACATAAAGAGAGAAATGATCATTAATGAAAGATTAATACATATTCGTAATATAAAATGCACAGATGAAGATTATATTGTAAAAAGTCCTAGAACATAATATCGTTGCTTATATCCCACCTCCTCCCCCCTCCCTTCAACCCTCCCCAGTCTGCCACTTACTATTAATTGAGGTTGGTTATAAAGAAATAACAAAATGAAAAACCATATTAAATGTAATAATCTTAAAAAGGGAAAGTAAAAATATCTTATGTCTACTGAATCAATAGGAGGGTATACAGAGATTCCCATCTTAATTTATATTTGTCCATTCTGTTATTGACTCCAGCAATGATGAATTCTGCTTGCAAAGTGAACATGATATCCTTGTACCATTCCATGTAAACAGGGACACTGGGTTCCAATCAATGCCTCAAAATTACTTTCTTGGCACAACTTGATATTAAGACCATATGTGCTCTCTTCTGATTCCCTTGTAAACCTGTATAATCACCCAAAATACAAATTTCTGGATTAAAGTTATCTGATAATGCAAGAAGTGGATCAAGACGATTTTGAATGCTAAGTCAAAAAGGAGTGATTTTGTCACATGACCATAACATATGAAGCAAGTCCACAGAGGCATGTTGACATTTGGGGCATTGGTTAGAGGGAACCCATCCCATTTGATGAAGTTTAACCAGTGTATAAAATAAATTATGATTAATATAAAATTGCATAAGTCTGTATCTGTCCCATTTAATGTATTTATATAAATGATTCCAAATTTTTGACCAGTTCCCGGAAGGGGAAGTTGCTGTTAAAACATTGTCCCACCAATAGAACCTCTTACCTTCTAGAATGGCAACATTTGCTAGGAGAAATTTGTATGAATAGGATATTATATGGTTAGAGGGGATAGAGCTAATATAGGAGAATAAAGCAGACATGAAGGGACTGTCCCATCCTCCTATCCCAAAATAATGTGTCAACATCTGGGATATCTGAAAATATTTGAAAACATTTGTGGCAGGCCAATTAAACAGGAGACTGGCAACATTATAGAGCAGCAGTTTTTGTCCTGGACTAACTTATTCACTCTTAGGACACCCATATCAGGCCAAAAAAGATGAGGTCTGATTACCTTGCCTGAAATTAGAAGGTTAGGGTTTAAGAACAGGGGTTGGGCAGTATCTTTGTAGGCATCCACTTTGAGGAAAGTGATTAACTGATGATGTGTATGAAGAGAGAAACTTAATGGTGTTTCCTTTAGGGATTTAGGGAGATTCTTTCTAGTAATAAAAAGAAGGGCGTTGGGGTCAATGCCTTTTTCGGAACAAAGTGCTTGTTCTATTTTGACCCAGGAGGACAATATACAGGAGCTGGACAATTCTCTGGAGTTGTATCCAATATCTAACCCTAGTCAGCTGTATAGCTAGATAATATATGTAAAATTAGGGCTTGAAGACCACCGTCAGTTTTTGGGCGTAAGTTTATAGTAACTTTTCTAACTTTTTTCCTTTGCCATATAAAAGTATTGATGACTCTTTGTATCTGGGAAAACCATGATAATGGAAGAGCCCCATTAAACATTTGTAGGGGATATAATACCCGGGGTAAAACATTCATTTTTATTATATTCATATGACCCCATATAGAAAGAGGTAATTTTTACCAGCGTCTAAGATCTTCTGTTAAAATTTCAACTAAAGCATCTAAATTAAGTTTTTTCATGATGTAGTGAGAGGAGTGAAGATAGAACCCTAAATATTTAAATTTATCGGTGTTCCATTGAAGCCCCAAATGTTCAATGTCGGTCCTGACCATGTATTCATTGAGGGGAAAACCCTCTGTTTTGCCAATATTTAATTTATAATTTGAGATTGCCTCAAATTGTGAGATAATGTGAGAGACAGCAGATAAAGATTGAGTGGGATTAGAAACATGAAGAAGTAAATCATCTGCATAGGCAGAGATTTTATATTCCGTCTTACTTATTGATATACCAGAGACCAATGCCGAGTTCTTACTTTTCCTGATGAGAGGTTCCAAATATAAGTTGAAAAGGAAAGGAGAAAGGGGACACCCTTGATGGGTACCTTGGAATAAGGTGATAGATGTGGAAAGAACACTGTTACATTGAATTTGGGCTGATGGGGAGGTGTATAAATTTTAACCCATTGTATAAATTAGTTCGGGAGGTGATATTTGGGTAATAACCTAAAAAGATAGTCCCAAGAAACCCTGTCAAAAGCTTTCTCTGCATCCAGGGAAACAAGTGCTACTGGTGCAGATGAATCCCTGGACACAGAAGAGAGATATGTTATTTTCCTAAGGTGATCAGATGAAAGCCTTCCCTTTATGAACCCTACCTGCTCTATACTTATCAAGGAGTCCCAAACCTGGCCTAATCTAGAAGCAAGAATTTTTGCAAGAATTTTGAGATCCACATTAATTAGGGAGATTGGTCTGTAATTTGGGATCAAGAGGGAATTTTTGCCGGGTTTAGGGATAACGGTGATTATAACTCGAGTCAGAGAGGTATCAGATATGCCCTTCTTGAAGATATAATGAAAGGTATCTAAAAGAATAGGGGAAATTATCTCTTAAAATGTTTTTCTAGAAATTTGTAGTGAAGTCATCTGGGACAGGAGATGTATCCAGGGAAAGAGAATCTATGGCATCACAAATTTCCATTAAAGTAATAGGGGCTTTTAAAAAATTAGCCTGGGTATCTTATAAGGTGAGGAGATCAATGTCTTGAATGAAGTTGTTTAATTGTTGGGATAAGGAAGGGAGTACAGATGCTGAATATAATTGTCAGTAGTAATCCTGGAATGCATTCACAATATCTGGGGGGGGTTAAGAGATCACCCGAAGTTGAGTAAATAGAGGTAATTATTTTATTTGTTATTTGGGCATGAAGCTGAAGAACCATAAGTTTCCTCGCCCTTTCACCATGATCAAAATAGGATATTTTAGAATGAAGCATGAGAAATTCAGCTTTTTCTGCTATTAATTGGTTATACTGATCAGGAAGAGACTCCACTTTTTCCCACTCCTCTATAGGAGCCAAAGGAAGGAGATGTCTCTCCTGGTCTTCTATCTGGGCTAGAATAGAAGAGAGAGCTGCTGCTCTCTGCTTCTTATGCTTAGTCGCTAACCGAATTAGCTCACCTCTCAGTGTACATTTCAGGGAGCCCCACAGAAAATCTTTTTTAAGCATGGCTGAGGCGTTAATTTCCATGAAGCTGGAGATGAATATTTGAAGGAATTGTATTTGATCTTCAGATTTCAAAAGTTGGTTATTTAACTTCCAAATTCTGTCTCTATGGATGTTGGGGGAAAGATTCAGATGAAGATGAACTGTACAGTGATCTGAAATAACCTTTGAAAAGTAGAAGGTCTGAAAGACCCCGGGAAGATGACCAACAGTTATAAGAAAATAATCTATCCATGAAAAAGAATGGTGAGGAAGTGAATGAAATGAAAATTCTTTATTTTCTGGATACATTATCCTCCAAGGGTCTGTCAGGCCAACAGAGTTCATTAGCTCATGTAAGGCCTTTTGTCCCGGTGATAACTTTTGCTGAATCTGACCAGATCTGTCCAGGGAATTGGATATCACTTGGTTCCAATCACCACTTAGCATAATTGGAAATGTGGTCCAGGGGGCAAGGAAAGTTATGAGGTTTGTAAAAAAACAGGATCATCACAGTTAGGTCCATAACTAGACTTTAAAACCATTTCAGAATGACCCAGAAGGGCCTTCAGTAAATTAAATCTACCCTCAGAGTCAGTAATTTGTTGTATAAGCCAAAATGGGACTCTGCGGGCTATCAGAATGGCAACCCCCCCATGGGAGTTAATACCTGAACCATATACTTGACCCACCCAATTTCTACATAAATACTGAATATGGTTAACCTGAAGATGTGTTCCCTGCAAAAAGGCCACGTCAATTTGCTAACATTTTAAATGAAGTAAGACCTTAGATCTCTTGGCTGGAGTCTGGGCTCCTTTTATATTCCAGAAACAATATTTAAAATTTGCCATAACAAAATAATGGGATATAGTGGAGTAAAATATAAGACAAAGAAGAAAATATAACCAATCCTGAGTTTAGAAAACTAAAAATATTTGATTCTCTCTTAGTGGCAGACAAACCCATAATTATTTTCCTTTCTCCCTCCTCCCCCCATTTCCCAAAGTACAAGCCTCATAGCTAGGACCTAGAAGACCTAGCTCTGAACCCCACAAATTATAGTACAATACTGAATTAAGAACAGTCCCTACCTGAGATATTGATTTAGGAGGTTCAAACCCCATTGTTTGAAACATGACTGCTTTTTCTGCAGCAAACAATCAAGCATTCCCCCCTCCCACCCCAACCTATTACCTAAATGATACGGTTAACAATTAACAGTTATCTACGCTTAAAACAGGTACCTAACCTAACTCTCTGTCTATTATGGATAAATTCAAAACATTATCTGATCATATTTGTTTTTAAGTAAACTATTGGTGATCTGAGGGCTGTTAAGCCAGACTCAATATTTCTCAGTATTCTAGTAAAACCTTGGGATACCTCTCAGTAGTATTTCAGAGATGTAACACAACTTACTGAGTCAAAAAAAGGAAATAAAGGATTATTTCCAAGTGCAATCCATTTAACAGAAGTAAAACACACAAGAAGAAGGAAAAAATAAAAGGAATAAAAAAAAACATATAGCATAACCAAACCTATTATCAACAGCCACTCTTGTTACGATTTGGAAAGCTTTTGCAACCAAAATCCTAAAATAACAACTCCAGCATAAAAATAGATCATGAGACAGTCACAGCGTGTCCAATTTATATTAATCAGGAAAAAAGGTTAAAATTCAACCAACTGTTACATTTTGAGCAACCAAAGCAAGTCTTATTTTTAACTACACGGGTGGTTCAATCAAGTGCTGCAGCAATAGCCTGACTTGATACTGAGTGGAAAGTCAGAAAAGCTTGCAGCAGCTGATCGATCATGCTCTTCCTTGTGTGGACTAAAGTATTCTCCCCGTCTTTTTAAGTGATTGAAGTGACCAAAAGCAGCAAAAAGGGAATCTTCTGAGGCTCTTCTTCAGCCCGATGAGTCTACAATTCTCACGGGGATCTTGCAGCTAACTCCAAAAACATAACCTTCACGGGGCACTTTGGGACAGGCAAGCAAAAACTCCCATTATGGAGAAAACAGTACCAGACTCCCTGTGAGTCAAAACCAAATCACAATCAAACCTCCACCTCCAGGGTCCCCCAAATTAAAGCATTTCACCAGAACGAGCAGAAGGGGCAATTGAACAGGATTCAAACTTGCATCCAATGTATCTTCTAGTCGGCTTCAGCCATTCCTTATGGACATATAATGCTGAAGCCTCATTGCAAGGTGAAAAGATCTGGGAAGAGGGCTGCCAGTTCTCCCATAGCCTGCTTAGCATTATCAAAAGTTTTCCAATTTCCCGAACATAAAACAAATAGCCTGGCAGGGTAGAGCATCCGAAATTTTATTCCAGCAGCTATTAATTTAGTGACAGAAGGATGGTTCTCAGCCATTTTTTGACGTGTGGTAACTGGCAGATCTTGGAGAACCGAATCGGGGCATCTTCCCATTTAACCTCCTGCAAATCCTTGACTGCTGACAGGACATGTTGGCGATCAAGATAGCTCAGCAACTTCAAAATAAATGGCCTGGGCTTTGCACCAGCAGGGGGTCTAGACCTTAAAGATCTATGTGCTCTTTCCACTGCATAGGCTGTCGAGTGTGGAGGGGGGCCAGTTATTTTAATGAGCAGTTTCTGCACAAACATAACTGGTGACTGACCCTCTACTTCTTCTGGGAGGCCAAAAATCACCAGGTTGTTATGCCTGTTTCAGCATTCCAGATCTTACAATTTTAGTTCCAATTTTTGTAGCTTGAGCCTGATGGAAGTAATTTCTGGTTCCGTTCGGGATTTCCATGATTCAAGTGAAGACGTGCGAGCAGAGCCTCCATTTCTTGTGGTTTACGCTGCTAAATTGTTCAAGTCAGCATCTAATTCTAGCCCTGACACAAATAAAGTCAGTAGAAATCGAAATTGCAGAGTGTATTGACCAATTTACCGATTTTGATAAATTAAATTAGACCATTTGGGAGCGTGAGCACAATGCATCCGCTCAGAAACAAAGCATCACGTGATCTTCATTCTTCTGAAATATGAAGGTCATCATAATTCTTCAATATTAGAAGATATGCATTTTTTAGTGTCGTGGCAGTCTCTGTTTAAAACTGCTTGTAAGGTTGTCACACTCTACCCATCCACTTCTGTACCTTAGCAAACAGGTGTAATGGCCAGAATGCATAGATTGACCATGGTGATAGACTACACTGCGAGTGTCAAACACTGATTGGTTAAAAACTATTCTACCAGCTGTGTAATCTGTGATGGGGGTGTCAACTCTGAGCTCGTCGGAGTCAAATCTGTGCAATATAAGCAACAGATATTGAGATGAACTCCTGAGACGTATGGACTGAGTACATCTGACTCCACACCTATTACAGGAGTGACCACATTGAGCATTGGTAAATAGCTGTTGAAATTTGAATCTTTTGGCCTGAGGGACAAAAACAGTAATCAACAGCATGTTTTCTGTGGTTTCACACTGTGAATGACCACATGATACACATACATATTTGGTTACATATGACACAGTGAAGTACTGGCACATTGGAGTGCCATCTTCATCCAAGTTGTTTATAATAGCCATCATAAACTCACTAGTGTCTTGCTGTATGTCTGCAGCAAATGTACTGCATCTGTCATATGTACCTAACACCTGCCATAGTGGTGTTAGTGACTGCACATTTTTAGACTGGTCAGAAGCCATGTTGACAATCTGCTTCAATGCCTTTGAAAGGGGAGTATCTTGTGAAGCAGATATTGCCTGCACAAAGTGTGGCATGTGGAGAAAAACTTGCATACATGAGTTAGCATAGCAGTTCACTCTAGTGCTGTTGTCAAAGACTGGCACAGCAGCTACATCAACTGATTTCTGATGAACAGCTGGCTCTGAATGTTTAGTTGATATTGTGACCTTTGTTGAACTCTTTAGAGTTTAATCACTTGTGGAAGCTCATACCTGTTTGCTGACACGTGTAGATATGACTGTATGATGTGAGACAGCCAGATATGTAGGCTGTGGTATTAAAGACATTTGTGGCTGATGGAGAGTACATAACCTGTTGTACTCAACAATACATTGTTTGTCAGCTCATATCTTCTGAGGTGCAAGAGTTACAATGTGCAACCCAAAAAGACTACAGACACGTGAAAGTGGCATGTAGCTCATGCCATCCTTGAAAATGTCTGTACCTATGTCCACCGTTGCTGAATCCAAACTTAAGCCCTGAGATTTGTCAATAGAAACAGCATATGCAACACATAGAGGAAACTTTTTCATGTTTACATAGATATCCTTAAATACCTGAAATTTCACACAGGTAAGTTCTATCTGTACAGGCTGTTCCATGTTGTCAAAGTGAACTAGAAGTGTCTTGATATATGTCCTCTGGACATTGTAGACAAAGTCAGTGATATTTCCCATGGCACTATTTACCATGCCTCATTCAACATCGAGATTACATCATAACATGATATGTGCGTTCCTGCAAAGTGAAAGAACAGCTTCTAGGCCAGCTGTGCATGAAACATCTCACTTCAGTTCAGTGAGTCGTTCAGTCATCTTTGCTACTAGGTTGCGACTGAGAATGACACCATCAACTGTATCAGCTGCATTCAGTTAGAATTTCTTGGTTTTCTCTCAGCAGCATAACATTGTTGAACTCAATGCATTTCTTTAGTTGTGGCATAAGACACACTATGTGTGTACCTGTAGAGTACACATCGCTGAAAACATTACATGCTGTTTCTATGGATGTAGTATCTACTCTGATTCTCTGATTGTTTAACATAACAACATGTTCTGGTGATAGAGAACCTGTACATAGAAACATATAATTTGACGGCAGATGAGGACCGCTTGGCCCACCCAGTCTGCCCATTTCCCTACCTGATGGATAAGCTGCAGGTCCTAGTTAACCAGCAGCCTACTTCTTCCTACCCCCACCCCCTAGAATTGCCTTATGACTGTCTCATGCATGCTTGAATTCCACCACTGTTTTTGACTCCACAACCTCCTCTGGAAGGCTGTTCCATACATCCACGAGCTTGATCTAAAAGTGATTTGTAAGCCAGATCACCACTTTGGCTCATGTTCTCATACAACTCAACATAGGTGAATAACTCCCAAATGTTATAATCTGCAATGCAGCTGAGTATGTTCTTAGCTTGCTTGGTGGTCTGAGTTGCAAACACATACTCTGCATTAACTGGTGCATGCTGTAAAAGGTCCCCCAATACAGCAATACTTTTGCCACCAAATAGTACTCCATCATCAGTACCTAAGATCTCCTGTAGATGTAGGTGTATACAGGCAAGCATTACATTGGAGACCATGCTGATTTCATCAATGATGAGTAACTTCATCTCTGTGAACATGGAACAGAGCTGAGATGCAACCTCAAATGACAGTTTACGATACTGTCCTGTTTTGCCATGTTTCACTGGCAACATAAAGAGACAGTGTAATGTAACTCCACCAATGTTGTATGTGGCTAGTCCTGTGGGAGCAGTAACAGCAACAGACATTGATGACCTGTCGGGCTCCATATTTCAGCAGTGATGGCTTCAATAAGGAAACTCTTTCCTGTGCCAGCTGAACCACTAACAAAGATCAGTAGTGGTTTATAGTCAAGACAGTTAAATCTTTTTGTTTCATGTACTAGGCCATGTTGAACAGCGTCAATGACTTGAGAGTGAACTACATGCTGCTGCTGATTCAGTCTTTCTCTCAAGTCAGCTGGGTTGACAGTGGAGTGTGTTCCATGTTCCATGGCAGTCTCAATTTCTGAGATTAACACTTGGGGCTTTTAAAGGCAGAGGTTCACCTAGAACAGCTTGTCCTTGTGGATCAAGATTGTCTTGTGAGCTAACAGGATTGTCTTCCGAGGCTGCTTCTCTGCCTTCTCAAGCTGTTCTTTTCTCAGCCTCCAGTCTCTGTATGTATGTCTCTGAGTATTCAGTTTTGAAAGTCTCATAACTGAGATTGAATTCTTCCTCGAATGTATCACAGTCACCTTTTAATTCAGAATCATTCCTCCAGAGTCTAAATAGGAATTGAGAGAAAGTAGTAATGCTCTCTGATGTGCCTAGATGTATTACAGTGGTCTATGACCCATGGCTTGTGTCTCTTGGGACAGCCATCCACTCCGCTCACCTTGTAAATGTGCCGGTTGAGTCAGGTGATAAATCTGTCTTGTAGTCATACTCCACTAGCTGACCTGAAAGAGACACATATCATCCATGTCATCATGTCTAAAGGGGGTAGTATGTGTCTATCAGGTTATTCTTCAAGATATGTTTTGAAGAAGGTCTATTGGCAGCAAGTTCCTCAATCTCAGTATGATGAATCAGTACACATTTGTGTTTCTCTTTGTAGTTCACACTGAGAAACTGGACATCATCAGACTTTCCATACAGATGTGTACCCATTAAATGGTCACTGGCTTCATAAGCTCCACATTTTTGGTGTGAAAGGGTCTTCAAGCCCGGTGACCACAGCTGAGATGTCAGGCTCTTTCTTGAACTGTCAATATCTTCCCAAAGATCTTGCAAGCTAGTCTGCTCATGATTGGTTATGTACGAAGTCATGTACCACACCAGGTCCAATGAGTTGTCAGCCACGAACTGAACATCTATGTTTGCTTGCCACATCAGGAGAAGAATTGGGTTGTAGTCATTGATGTACACCTATTTCTCATCTCTGGCTAACTTGTATACCCTCTTGGTTGATTTTGCCTTCAAGTGGTGTCACATTGCTGAAAAAAAGTTCATTCATGGAACCATCCTGACAAACTCGTCTAGGGAATCCGAAGTGGCATCTTGTGTACCAGTTAGATTTGTTCTTTACTACTCATCAGCAGTATTTTGCACAAATATGTCACTGGAACTTTTGTACCAACTTCCATAGTGTAGGACTGTCATACTTGTCTGGAATGTGACAAGTGATATATTGCTTGATGAATGCTAGTACTTGTGCTGCTTCATGTTCACCTATGCGTGGTGCATCCTTGATCCACAATAACATATGAATATGTAGGGCACCCTCTGCTTGATAGTCCACCCTCCAAAAGCAATGCTCCACAGTACCAAGAGGTGGAATGTCCTTTGACAATATGAAAGTCAGAATGTCATGGAACCACTTGTGAAAATGTCTTGTGACAGACACAGGATGAAGTGAACACATTTCTCTGACAGTCATTAATGAAATGCCATCAACATCAGAATTTGCCCACTTCAACAGTTCAATGAGGTCGTCCCAGGCATATTCAGCACAACTAAGTGTGACAAGCCATGTGGCTGCACCATACTCTCACAGCATTGTCACCACTTTGGAGTGTCTGCGATACCAATATTCTTTGGTGCCACGTAGATGTGAAAGTATGGAAGACAGATTCACTTGCACATGTTCATCTTTCTGCTTTAATTTCTCTAGAACTTGAGAAGCTATTATTCCATCTAGTGGAGTTGTGAGATAAAAAGTATGTGCAATAGATGCAGACAGAATGCTAAGTTCACTCTCCCAGAGGAGATGAAACAGGTACTGTATGTTACTTCTGAATTTCCCATCTTTACTGAGCACACGGCTAGTGCGGTACTCAGCACCCTGTACTCACACTTCCCTTTCATCTAGCCGTCTACCTGATGCTTTTGAGAATTGGGAAACAGCATGCTTCTAGTGTTTCCTCCTAAATGCTGACAGGCTCACCTTCCACCTGTTTCATTTGTTAGAGATCAATGTTGTCTCCTACTGGATCTCTGCCATCTAGTGGGTGAACTGTGTAATGTTCATACACATTGTCACTTGTTTGTCCACTGACCTTCTCAATCATTGGCTTAGTTGTTTCTAAGAGATCATGTTGAACAGAGAGACTAATCATGTGATCTATGTCAAGGTCTGCATAAAAGGGATTGTTACTCTTTAAATAACTAACAGCAAGCTTTACCTTCTGTACATTGACAATATCTTGCCAGATGACCTTGAACTTAGTTGGAATACCATTTAGAAGAATCATCAAACTATTTCCCATAGAGATTGCCTCCACATTTTCCTGTAGAGGAAGTGGGAGATACATCACGGAACCCTTTAGAGATCTAATGAGTTCTTTCTGTGGAATGTTCCCTGTCTTTGTGTTCAGATGTAGAATGGTTTGAAATGGTTTCATTATCTGAATTAGAATGCGTTCAAACATATTCAATGTCACAATCTCACTTGGTGTAACATGTGCCTTCATATTATTCAACAGTGACCTTAGTGGCAGAATGTTGGACTTTACTTTGGAGAAACAGTGTTTGCACAGCAGAATGGTGGTCTGTAACTGAAAGTCAGATTTCATCAGAAAAAATGCTGAGAGACAGAACCACATGTCATTGTATCATGAAAAGGTTTCAAGGGTCACTGTGACTGTTCGTTTGTTATAGCACAGACAGTCACATGACACACATAAGAGTCAAACTTCTGAGCCTTCGCCAGCTCAAATTTTGTAATTTCTTTGCCGTACTGTTTCAGTATGTCAGTTTCTAACACAGAAACAGATGTTTTAGCAGAACTTGCTGACTGATAAATAGTTATGTCTGGTACAGAAGTCACACGTTGCAGCTGTTTGAGAAATGTGATGGCACTCTGCATGTCACCATACTGCAATAAGTCTTTTAAACAAGTGTACTGATTGACAACTCATCGTACTTCATAAACCCTGTGTACAAAGTTTCGCATGCCTGTTTAAACATAGAAACATAGACTTTGATGGCAGATAAGGACTACTTGGCCAACCCAGTCTGCTCATTTCCCTACCTACCTACTGGTTAAGCTGCAGATTCTAGTTAACTAGCAGCCTAATTCCTGCAACCCCCAACTATAATTGCCTTGTGTCTGTCCCATTCATGTTTGAATTCCTCCATTGTTTTAGACCCAATGACCTCCTCAGAAAGGCTGTTCCATGTATCCACCACTCTCTCTGTGAAAAAAAAAATCCTCACAATACCCCTGAGCTGTCCCCCCTCTATCTTTAAATTGTGCCCCCTTGTTCTTACACATCTCTTTTTCTGAAAGATGCTAATCTCCTGGACTTTGTTGATTCCCTTGAGGTACTTGAACGTTTCTATCATGTCCCCCCGTCCCTCCTTTCATCAAGAGTATACATATAAAGCTCTCTCAATCTCTCTTCATATGGCTTCTGCTGCAGACCCTGCATCATTTTAGTTGCCCTCCTCTAGACTGCTTCCATCCTGTCTATGTCTTTGCATAGATGAGGTCTCCAAAACTGCATGCAGTACTCCAGATGGGGTCTCACCAACTGCCTGTACAGAGGGATACCAACTTCCCTTTTTCTACTTGTGATGTCCCTTCCTGTGCATCCCAGTATCCCCCTGGCTCTCCTTACTGACTTTCACATTGCTTACCCACTTTTAGGTCATATAGACATCACCCCAGGTCCCTTCCATTTTGTTGTTGTTAGTACCTCCTGCTATTGTGTACTCTTCTCCTGGTTTTTGTTTCCTGGTGCACATTTGCACTTCTTTGTATTGAATCTAAGTTGCCACATGTCTGACCATTCCTCCAACCTTGCCAAGTCCCTTCTCATCTTTTCTACCCCCTTGTGTATCAACTCTGTTACAGATCTTTGTGTCATCTGCAAAGGCATACCTTCCCTCCAGACCCTCTGCAATGTCACCTATAAAGATGTTAAAGAGGACTGGACCCAGTAATGAGCCCTGAGGTACTCACTAGTAACCCCCTTTCTTCGGAATGTGTTCATTCACTATTACCTTCTGTGTCCTATTGTGCAGCCAGTTTGCTACCCAGGCTACCACCCTGGAACCCACTCCAGGCTGGCTAACTTGATTATTAATCTTTGTGCGGGACTGTGTCAAATGCCTTGCTAAAGTATAGGTAGGCCATATCCACAGCCCCTCCATGGTCTATTACTTTGGTCACCCAGTCGAAGAAATCAATTAGATTCATCTGACATGACCTTCCTGCTGTAAATCCATGCTATTTTGGGTCCTGTGCACTGTTGGCCTCAAAGTACTCAAAAATGTTTTCTTTCAGAAGTGATTCCATCATTTTCCCTACCACTGAGGGCAAACTTACAGGTCTGTAGTTTCATGCTTCTGCCTTGCTCCCACTTTTGTGAAGGGGAATCACATCTGCCCTCCTCAGGTACCACCCCATCCTGCCATGATCTGTTAAAAAGCGACATCAGTGGTGTCACTAGGTCCTACCTTAGTTCTTTAGAATTTTGGGGTGAATCCCATCAGGCCCCATTGCTTTGTCCACCTTGAGTTTTTAAGAGTTCTTTCAGTACTCTTTCTTCTGTGAATGGACTGGGTCAACCCCCACCCAGAGTGCTTCTATTGTCTGGCTTAGGTAACTCCTCCTCATCTTCTTTTGTGAATACTGAGCAAAAGTATTCATTCAGAATCTCTGGCTTTTGCTGTCCCCTCTGCCCACATCTCCTCTCTTTTTATTAATCTTCACTATCCCTCCTTAACCTTTTATGTCTCCTAATGTACCTATAAAAGGTTTTATCCCTTCTAACTGAGTTGGCTATTTTTCTTTGGTTTGGTTTGCTAGTCTGACTGCCTTCCCACTTATTTCTGCTTTAATTGATACAGTCTCCGTCATGCCTTTCTGTGATTCCTTATACTTTATGAATGCAGCCTTTTTCCTTAACCTTTTCCTGCCACCTCGTTTGAAAATGATAGTGTTTTTTACTCTGCTTTGTTTTCTTTATTTGCTTCACATAAAGGCTTGTTGCCTCTATGATGGCAGTTTGGATTTTTCTCCATTGTTCTTCCACCCCTCCTTTTTGGTCATTTGCTAGTGCATTTTTCAGGTATTCACCCATTTTGCAAAAGTCAGCTCTTCTAAAGTCCAGTATCCTTGTTTTTGTATGGCTTATCTCCATGGTTGTGCTCATTGTGAAGCACACTGTGCAGTGGTCACTTGTTCCCAGATGTTCTACTGACTTAAATTTGTGATCCTCTCTCCATTTGGGAGTACCAGGTCTCAATTGCTCCTCTCAAGTGGGTTCCAACACAAGCTGTCTAAGGTCGCCCCTGCAGGCATCGAATGACCCTGCTCTGGACGTGGCTGTACCTGTTATCCTGTTAACATCTCATATTCAGGTCCCCATCAATAGTTTCTCCCTTTTTCAGCCATTTTGAGAATGTCCTCATCATTTTGTTGTCCATTTCCTCCTTGAGATGGGGGTCTGTATACAACCCCTATGGATTGTGATGCCATTCCTTGTCTCCAAGGTGACCCAGAGTGCCTCTTGTCCTCCCATTACTTTTTAGTTCTGTAGCTTTGATTCCTTCCCTTATGTATAGAGCTACTCCACCTCCTCTTTTACCCTCCCTGTCCCTTCTGTAGACTGTGTACCCTGGTATGTTGACATCCCAGTCATGGTTCTCGGTGTACCATGTTTCCATGACTGCCACAATATCCAACTGTTCATCTTCCATCAGGGCTACTAGCTCAGGAAGCTTGTTTCCCAGACTATGGGCATTGGTACTCATTGCCCTCCATTTAATGTTGGCTTTATCCTTTTTCCCCCTTCCCTGCTCTTTCTGTCCTTGTCTATTTTTCTATTTACTACTGTCCTGCCCTGTGTTGAGCTTTGTACCTCAGTGTTTACCTTACGACCTGCCATGTTTTGTGGGGGGAGGCTTGAAATTTCCTGCTTTTATCAGTGCCTCCCCCCTTGGCTAGTTTAAAAGCTTGCCAAGGAAGCATTTAAACCTATCACCTAGCAGCTTGGTTCCCTTCATGGACAGATGCAGACAATCATGCCAGAATAGACTTTATCTCTCCAGGTGGCCCCCCAGTCCCCAATGAAGCCAAAGCCCTGTGCTCTGCACCAGTTTTGAAACCTTTCATTAAACTGCATGGTGTGCAGTACCCAAGCCTCACTCCTTCCATGGACTGGTAGCACCTCTGAGAAGGATACCATGCTTGCTACCCATCTGAGGCCCCTCCCCAACTCCACAAATTCATTATGCACTGCACTGATCCCATGTCTAGCTAGGTAATTTGTCCCAAGGTGGACTATGATATCTAGTTCCCTCTCCTGCGATGCTGCTTCTGCAATCCTGAGGATTCTGCCTGTCCCTCAAGCCATGGCATCAGGCAGGCACCTTACTCCTTCTCCTCTCCCTTTCCCAGGTTTACCCTAACAATAGAGTCCCCTATCAGAAGCTGTTTCCTTCCCCTGTGGTGTCCCTTGCCACCTTTTAGTGGGTCTCCCTTGTGGATGTCCTCAGCTTTCTTCTGGGTCTCAAATGAGGGTGCCATCATAAAGGAACCTTGCTCTGCCAGAATGGCATATGATTTGTGTAGAGGTACAACTAGGGGGCTTCACCTCTGGTCCACCACCCGCACCCTCCCTGAACCCACTGTGGTCCAACTGATCTTCACACTTGGCAAACTCTGAGGCAGTGGTTGTGGCAGTGGTGCTCTTTGGAAAGGGGAGGCCTCCTTAGTCCTTGCAAGTTCAGTCTGGAGGTGGGCAACCTCCTCCCTCAGAGCTGACAGTTGCCTGCAAATAGGACAGCAACGCAGTTTCCAGAATGTCTCCCGGAAAACTGCTGCCCCACAGCCAGTGCATTGCACCACTCCCACATGTCCCTCTACCTTATAATATAATATAATATAATATAATATATTATATATATATATATATATATATATATACAGTATATATCTTGTTTATTATTATTTGTGGTGTGTACTACTCTTTTGAACTGTGCTGGGTTATTATGATATGACAGTTCTGCCCCAAGACCTGTTGAGGAAGTGATGTCAGAACTGTGGCTATAAGGAAATGCCACACCTGGGGAGGGTGTGGGTAGAGGACTGGGTAGTCCACAGCCACTGGTGACTGATAGAAACAATCAAATACACAACTGCTCCACCACCTGGTGAGTGCTGCCTTTATAGTGCTTCAACTAACACCACAATTTACTAGACCACGTATCCTGCACAAATCGCTCTACTGAGTCCAGGGATAAAAAATAACTCACTCCTCAGCCAGCAGGACACTTTTAAAATATTGCAAAAATATCCTTCCAAATCCTAGGTCTCAACCCCAACAATCAAGCAAATTCAGTTGTATCTCACTCCCTCTGGTTATAAAATTACAACACTTTTAATGGAATCCTGCAATTCTCTGCTGAATGCAAATAAGGAAAAAAATGAAACTTTTTGTAGAAAGCGTAGCTCCCTTTCTGTACAAGTATTATGCCTCACCAGGTTTCCAGGTCCTAAATGGAGTTATAGTTTGTTCTTTGCAGTGTAGCAAGGTTTTCAGCTTCCACAGACAACTCAAAGTCAGACTGACTGCTGAACTCCCAGCATCTGCATGTTGTGAAAGACACTGTCACAAACATCACTATTGAGGCATGCTAGTGAGTGACCCATAAGTCCAGTATGTGGATGAATTTCACAAAGGTCAATCTTGTTAAACAGTTTTTATCTTTCTTTGTGATCTGTTATCACAAATGGGTTGACAAACCGTTAAACTTTTTCAAATGACAATTGCCTATTGTTGCAGAGGTTTTATCACTCAATATGAGAAACAGTGCCATTTATATGACACAGTGGTTGCATCACAGTCATCATTTGTGTCCATTGCTGTCATCACAGACACTGAGCACATTGACCAGCTTACTGGACTCATCAATGGTAAACTTGTTTTCTTTTCTGTGAATAATAAGATTCTTCCCAGAATATGCCCTCTGAGTGCTGTGTGTGCATCCAGTGACCTGTGAATACATCACAGAAATTGTGCACAGTCAAAGTAGGATACCATTGTAGCCTTTTTTTGATGTCGTACACAACTTTTCTGAATAGTTCAAGCACATGAGACATCTTACGCCATAAACGTTCAAGAACAAATACTGCTCTATTAACAAATGTGAATACTTTGAGAAGCAATTTCATCAAAGTCAGATGACTCTTTGTCTTTTTGCACTCATGTCTCATCACAGCAGCATTAAGCCTGTCGATCTTAGCTTTACTTGCTAGCGATCGGAAATAATTTTGCTTTCTCAGATGAAAATCACCAGCTGTGAGTTTACAGAGCTGTTTAGAAGGTCTGTTGATGATTGCTGTAGCAATAGTTGTGTTTCATCTGAGACATCTACACAACTGTTGCTCAGGTAAACATTTTTTACTTGCTGTTGAGCAAGTATGTGGTTTTGTTGTGGAGTGAGTTACTGTAGAGCTCACTATTCCAGTAGAACTCTGTATTGTTTTACGTCTTGAACTCACATCATCTGTTTTTATCATTCTTAAGCAACAGTGAAGTACTAAGATACCTGTTTCGTCTTTCTATACATGCACGTCTGTATTTACTAGGCATCTTTAAATCTGTTAGTTTACAGTAGCAGTCAGCAATGTTACAGAAGTATCAAACACCTGCATAAAAGACACAGAAAAATAAAATAGTAGTATATGATTGTGTTGATCACTTCTAACATTCTATATTGACACAGATGATTTATGTATAAAATATTAAAAAAAAAAAGATTCAGAGAATGCTGTATTCAGATTGGTTGCTCAAATTTTGACAGTCTTATTTTGATTCATGTTACACTGTCCTGTATAGCGTTATCACCATGCCACATAGATTTCTTTTCCTACCATTTCACTGTTCAGCAATGCAGAATAACTGCAATTCTGTATAGTGATTTTGACCTAGTATTGTTAAACTGCTGGTCAAACAACTACTTTATTTAAAATCTTTCTGTAAATGAGTAACAGATTAATAAAGTCAACTTCAAACACTTAACTTTTGAATATTAATTTTCATGATAGCCATAAAGCATTCACAAGAATCACATTGACAGTTATTTAATTATATCTTTGGGGCAATATAGCACTTGGCTCTACCTTTTGCCACATTACATCTCTAGGGAGTGCTTAAGATATTGTTAAGCCAAGCTCTGTCTGCGTGTTATTGCTAAGACAAATAATCACAATTATTGATTAGAATGAATATTGAGGTCACTTGTGGAGGACAGAAACAATGAAATGTGAAATGTAGCTCAGTAATTACATATTTGTGCAAGTAGAGTTATGATTTCAGAATAAGTATGTGAAATTGTGTGAAATTATGTATTTGACATTAGGTAAGAAGCAGGAAACTTTCCCCTTCATTAATCATCGTTTTTGTAAAAAAATCATCAAATTATGTTGTAAATTCAAAGTTTCAAAAGTTAGTTGCCAATGTCACTGAGCTGTTGGTTTCTAAATGTTTAACATTATTTCAAGTATTATAAAAAGGGTCTGAGAAATGGAGCTTTCTGATTGGCTGCAAACATTCTAACAGCATTATGTTAATCTTTTATTAACATACATGTACAGATTGGCCTTATGCTGAACAAGGTTTAAGACTGTTTAAAAACATGTTTTATTATAATAGGAATAAGGCACTCCCAATGATTATGTTAATGGTCAGTTAATCACCCTCTAGGGGCATGTGGCATTCAGCTACATCTTGTGCCATGGTACACCCCTTGAAGGTGATTAACAGACCATTAACATAACCCTTGGTCATGCCTTACTGTTTAATTAATGTAACAGCAGTAAAAGATGATTGGCTTCTATGAAAATATGTACACAAAATAAATAAGTATATGACATGTGTGTCTCTTTTGTAGCAGTTATTATTTATTTATTTATTGAAAATGTTTCACCAGGAAAGGCACACTGAGCAAAAAGATGCTCGTCTCACGGTGCGACCTGGGGGAAGGGGTTACAGAGGAGGCAAGTAGTCATACAATAGTTGAATTTAGCAGAAGAGCAATACAGATAATGTACATAGTTGGGAGGGATTACATTTGAACTTGTTACGTAAGGAGAATAGTACAGAACATGATCATCAAGGACAGGGTATACATATCATGGGTACACATCGAGGCAATACATGAATTACATAATTGCCAGTAACAGAACTAGAGTGCCAGTAACAGAACTTGGGTGCCAGTAGCAGAACTTGAGCTGCAGCGGGATGCACCAAGTTGACAGTAGAAGTTGGAGAGTGAAGATAGGGGGTAGAGGAGGAGTGGAGTAGTAAACATTAGGTGTGTAGGGGGAGGTTTAGGTGAGGTGGGAGGGAAGGAGAGTGGAGTTAGGAGCTGTGGAGTAAGGATGAAGAGCATAGAAGTTAGTTAAGGGGAGGAAGGGAGATATTAGGAGTGAGAAGAGTGAGTAAGGGTGAGAGTGTAAGTGCGAGGGCAGATATAAGCAGCTAATTAGGTGATGGATGTCACCATGGTCAGGTGCTCAGGCTGAGGAAAGAGAAGGTACAAGGGGAGAGGTCAAGGCAGTTGCACCTGGCAAGGAAGTTAGTGAGGGCAGAGGATAGGGAGTGTTTGGATGAAGAATGGTGGATCTGGGCCAGCAGGCCATTCCAGAGTTTAGGGGAGAGGTAAGAGAAGGTCGGTTGGCCGGTGGTGGTCCTTCGGTGGGGGATGACTAATAGCCTAGCATCAGTGGACCTGAGGGTGTGGGTGGGGGTAGGTGGGGAAGATAGGGAGGATACAAGGTAGGGCAGGAGGGAGCTGAGCCAGAAGTTGGAAGCAAATTTAACACTATGAATTAGGCACCAGTTACTCAGGTATGGCAGGGCTAGTGAACGGTAGAGCTCTCGGTGATGTCAGTGGGGGTGCATTGAGGGCAAAGTGGTAGAAAGCATTAAAGAGCGAGTCAAGTCTGGCTAGGGTGGTCTTAGAGGTGAAGCTGTAGATGACATCACAGTAGTCAAAGTTGGGTAGAATCATTTTCAGGACTAATTCATGTCTGACAGGTAGTGGGAGACTAGTGTGGTTCCTGTAGAGGGCACCAAGTTTTGGGTGCAGTTTTGTAATTATAGCATCCACATGTGTGGAAAAGGAGAGGTGGCGATTGAGAGAAACCCCTAGATACCTGAAGGAGGGCACTTCATCAAGGATGATGTTATTAAGGGTATAGAAGATCAGCGGGGAGGTGAGTTTGGATAGATGATGTCTAGTGCCGAAAGACATACAGACAATTTTCTTGGCATTTAGGGAGAGTTGGTTGGTACTGAACCAGTGTTGGATTTTGTTGAAATCAGTTTGAAGTTTGGAAGTGAGTTCTTCATGAGTCCAGCCGGAGGTAAAGAGGACCATGTCGTCTGCATACATGTGGATCGCGGTAGAGGAGCAAGAATTAGGCAGATCATTTAGAAGGTTGGAGAAGAGGATGGGGTCAAGAACTGAGCCTTGGGGAATGCCAGTGGTGATGGGGAGGGGGGGAGGTGTGGTCGGCTATTTTAGTGGATTGGGTTCTATTTAGTAGGTAGGCACTGAATCAGTGTGTGGCAGATGCTGCTAACCCAGCCCCTGATAGGCAGGATAGTAGGAGAGAATGGGATACCATGTCAAAAGCTTTAGCTAGGTCAATGAAAATAGTGGCAGTGATTAGCCCTTTATTCATTCCAGTGAGGATGGAGTCCGTGAGTCTTAGTAGGGAGGAGGTGGTAGAGTGGTGTTTTCTGAAACTGGACTGAAATGGGGTGAAGAAGTTAGTTTCTGAGAGAAAGTGGGAGAGCTGGGATAGCACTAGGTGTTCTTGGAGTTTGCGAGGGCAGGAGGAGGAGATGGATGGTAGTTAGTAGTGGAGGATGGATCACCACCTTGGAAGGGTAGGACAGTGGCATGCTTCCATTCGGAGGAAGTGACTCGGTGGTGAAAGAAAGATTTAGTAGGGTGGTGAGGGGAGTAGCGATGGTGGGGGCAGATAGGAAGAGGAGTTTGTTATCGAGGCCATCAGGGGATTCGCCTTTGGAGGGGTTCAGGGAGTGAAGGGCATCTAGGTTTTTGGTGGGGTAGATGTGTCTGAAGGAAAAGGGGTTCCTTCCAGATGGTAGGGGGATAGATCACTGGGGGAGCGGGTGTCATTATAGATGTATGGGGATGGGTATGGTTGCAGGAGGTAGGGAATCGAGAAGGGCCAGGGTGCAAGTAGTGAAATAGGAATTAAACTTGGAGGCTACCTTCAGGGGATCGGCGAGGAGAGTCCGTTAGGTGAGGAGGAGAAGTGGGGCTTGCTGTTTGGGGGGAGAAAAGGAGTTAATGACTTTCCAGAATTTAGAAGGTCTCAAGATTTGCATTTAGGTGTTGTTGAAATATTCAGCCTTAGCTAAGCAGATGGCCTTGTGCACTTGTTGCAGAGCATGCGGTAGGTGATATAGTTGCTTGGGAGGAGTGTGGATTTGTAGTTTTGCCAGGCCTTGTCACAGGCTTGTTGGCAAGCTTTCAGCATGGGGGATATCCAGGGTAGGTGAGACCAACGGACTCTAGCCCGGCGCAGGGGGCGTGTTTGTCCCAGGTGGTGAGGAAAGTGTTCTGAAAATGCGTAAGGGCCGAATCCATGTTAGAGCAGTTTGAGCTCAGGACCCAATCTGAGTGAGATAGATCTTCCAGGAGGGGGGAGAGGTTGAGGAATTTGTATGACTATTGGAATATAAATTTGGGAGGGGATTTAACTCTGTCAATTTTGCGAACCAAGTAGATTAGGTGGTGGTCGCTAATGGAATCAGTTAGGAGGCCTGAACTGATGATGCCGTTAGGGTGGAATGTAAGCACCCAGTCTAGTACCGGACTTATGGTTTGAGCGTGAGGGTTCCGTAATGGTTTGGCTAAGGTTGAGAGTGGTTATCTCAGTTTGGGTTTTGTTAAAAGTGGGTGCTAGCCAGTTGTGGTTAAAGTCACCCATGACATATAGTTCACCCGACTGGGCAAGAGATGAGAGCTGGCACAGTAGGTCAGTTACTATTGTGGTTGGTGTTCCTGGGCAGCGGTAAATACTGGCCATGAAGATAGGTAATAAGGAGGGAGGGGACAGTTTTACCATAAGAAGCTCGTAAGCTTTGGGTTCAGCTTTTGTAAGAGAGACAGTGAAGTGTAGGGCTGATCTGATTTAGATAGCCACCCCTCCATCTCTGGAGGGCTGGTCTTGCCTTGTGATAGTGAAACCTGGAATAGCAATGGTATTATCTGGTAGGCTGGAGTTTAGCCAGGTCTCAGATGGGATGATTACGTCAGGGACATGGTGGGAGGCTAGGACCTGAAGCTAATTGAGCTTAGAGGCTAGGCTATGAATATTTAGATGGAGAAGGCATAAGCCTCAGGGGAGGTAGCCTGGATGAGTGTCAGTGGTGGCCTTGGCTGAGGGGTTAGGTATGGGGTGGTCTGGGCCTGTGGTTAGAGTTGGGCCGGGGTTAGGGTGTATATCCCCTGCAACCAGAAGGAGTAGGGCAATGGTTAGGTGGCAGCGTAGAACACAGAGAGACCGGGATTTTGCCATGCACTGGCTGGGGGCACCAGTAGGGTGGGCTGAGTGGAGGGAGTGGGTAATGGAGTGGGAGAGAGTGAGGCCAGAAGGCAGCTGAAGGAATAGGCTGAGGAGGAGAGTGGTGTGGGGAAATGTGACCAGGAGATAGCTGGGAGGGATGAAGTGGACTTAAAGGGGGCACTTGTAGGATGGGTCAGGATAGCCATTGGGGGGGTGCTGGGAAGCCGCTTAGAGGAGAATTAAAATGGGAAGGGACAATAAAATGGGAAGATCAGAGTACGAGAGGGTTATTTATGGGGGCATTTTACCAGATTTGGGGAAGAAGTGCCCAGGCATAGTGCCTTGGTAGTAGCTGGGTGGTGAGTTTCAATTATCCTGGTTGCCCCTCAGAAAGAGTAGATATCACTTTGGAGTAGTGGTACTGTCACGGACTCTGGTGGACAGAGTACAAGGTTCAAGACCCTGTCAGGGCAGTTGGGATAGGACCTGGCTAAGAGCAGGGATCCAGGTTCTAGGTGACTTAAAGCAGGCTGGGTTTGGGCTAGAAAACATGGTTGAAATAGTGACTCATAGTGGTCAATGGGGTTTGTGACAGGTTGGGTGTGGGTCAGGCGAATAGGGCAGGGGTTTGTGAGTAGGGCTAGCCAGATGGCAGGGCGAGGGTGAGTCATGTGCAGAGGCAGGGGTGGGAGTAGGGAGAGAAGTGGCCTAATCAGGTAGTGAGGTTACAGGAAGCAGGAGGGGATTCAGGTGGGGAGACTGAGGTGGAAAGGTCAGAGGGTCCCTCTAGTGGCTAGCAGGTATAATCTGCAAATGGAAAAGTGGGGACTTCGTAAACTTCATAAAACAATACAGAGGAAGTGGATGTCACAAGACAGTGCTTATATAGGTAGTGATGACCCACGGTGGGTGGGTGGGCAGTCTGACACATAGCGATCAATGGGCTAACCCTCACAAGGGTGCAGCTTTAGAGGTACTTTAATTACCTCTTCTCACACCCGCTTTGGTCCCCGCTACTGAAGGGAGCTCTGGAAGGCTGGTGGGGAGGCAGCTGTTGTATTAAACAGATGATTATATGAACATTAGATAACAGAAATAGTAGTGTTGGTCTACAGGTCATGCTATTATTCTCATGCAGGTGCGAACAAATTATATAGGTGCAGATGTTCAAGTTCACTTGTTCATACACAATTGAAGAGCTAGTATCACTGTATATCACATCGTGTTGTTCATTATGCCAAAACATTAAAGTAGTGAGTGTTGGCAAATACTAACTGATATAGAACAACAGTGTAGAAAGTATACTGTTCTTATAGATCTTTTCAAGTTGTCCGTGAAAAACATAATACTGTAGAAAAAAATAGTATAATAGAACTGACAAGACAGGAGTTCTGATTTACATTTTACACTCCTCGATGATCTTGAGAGTGCCCAGCAAAATGTATTACAATTATTGAATTAGATATCAATATTGTAAGATGAAAGACAGGTAGACAATCACCATTTTGAGGCTCATATATTGATTCATGTTTTTGGTCACTTTGCAGGGCACCTCGCTTAAAGCTGATGCGCTGGCCACTGTCACTGTTACCGCAGGGCTAGAGCACAAGGTTGACAGTCTAATAAAAGACACTGCTGCAGGAGAAATTGCTGTCCTTCATGGAGCGCAACAAGCGACTGTCAACCTTGTGCTTGAGCCTGCAGTGACAGCGGCTAGTGAGACTGGGGCCACCTCAAGCACTTCACCTCCACCAGTGGCATCCAGCTTTCCTGGGAAAGAGTGACCAGCCTCCACAGCTCCTCCGGTATCTCCTCTGGAAGGCACAACAGCTTCCACTTCTATTGTGCCTCCACACTGAGTCCAACTTACGGGTTGGGCTGCCTCAAGCAGCAGCACACCTCTCTCTGAGAGTTGTTTGTAAATATTGAATATAGTTTTTAAAATATTTTTTCACATATTGGGCCAGATATTCAAAGTGCACCAGGCTGTGGCACAAGCCTGGGTGCAGCTCAACTTGGCTGCGCAGGGGCATTGACTGGGCTATATTCAACGGAGCTGCACCATGGCTCAGCATTATTGAATATCACACCCTGGCCACCCACAGTGTTCATGGCACAGTGGCACTGCACCAGCACCAGTGGCCAGAGTGGAGCAGGAGGATGCATCAGGGTAAGTTCCATTGCTCTAGGCGCAACAACCGAGAAATTCAAAAGTGCACATGCAGATTGGGCCATGATGTATGCAAGGTGCAAATGGGGCCATTTGCATGTCATTATAGCCACATTTGCATGCAGGTGCTCTGATCCCCGACAACTTGCACTTGGCACCCTGCCAGGCAGCAGCCATCGGGGATCAATGCCCCCTGCAGCACGGCAATGTGCCCCACAGCCCGATCATAGGCATTAGTATAATAAAGATTCCTATATCTCTGGTGGTCCAGTTGACCGCTGTCTACCCGATCACGGGCTTAAGTAAAAATATAAAATAACCTATATCCCTGGTGGTCCAGTGGACCCCACTCCCACCCGCCCACTGATCCCCACCACTCGCTCACCCCAGTCAGTGGCGGCGGCGGCACCCACCCACCTCCCACCCTGCCGCCGCCGACTGACACCATAGGTAGGCTGTACACCTATTGGTCCACAGCGTGAGCCAATGGGCATGCAGCCCGTACTATACTACACACAGTGTTTGATTTGATGTTTAAAAATAATATTTTTTTACTTTAATATATGTAGAAATAAATATTTTTTGAAAATAACACTTTTTCTTGTGGTATTATTAAGTTGTGGGGATCTTTGGCATCAATATATATTCTATAAGAAAGTGTTCCTTTTCCTTAGTTTAGTAAAGAAGAGCATTATACACAATGTTTCAGGTTTAAACAGATAACACATTACTATTGTTGTGTTACATAGCTTGCAGTGTTACGACAACATTTTTGTAGGTACATTAATAAGTATGAGTTATGTTCAGAATTTGTGTCTAGTAAAGGTACAGAAGAGGACCATGTAAGATATGTAGATATTTATCAGTGGTGCTGAGAAATAGAGTGCCACATTGTTTATGTCCCATAAGAGTAGTCTCATTGCTTGCAAAAAGATAGTGTGTGAAACAGTGCAACACCATAAATTAGTATGTGACATAACAACGTTAAGCAAAAGGAAATAGATACATATTAAGAGGCATATGCTTGAGATGGATGTTGTCTTACTCTTCATAACAGACAATTCTGCTAGATGACTTACTGTGTTCTTCATATGTGTACATTTGGCTATGTGTGTCTGATGCTGCCACTACAACATTGCGGGTAGTACTGCTACTTCTCATTCTCAGAATGACAGGATATTCATGGCAAAAACTCTGTTTATTGCATCAGTTAGGGTTGTTCCACAGCGACAAAAGTGAGGAAATTCGGTGTTAGGGTTCAAAACCCTAACTCCACATTCGCCCCCCCCCAGCACCACACACACAGACACACACATGCAAGTAAGGGGGGAGGACCAAGACAACACGAACAATCACAGACAACCAGCAGCAGGTGACAGAAATAAAAAACAACTGTCTAAATGTACTACAAAACATCCCCCACACCTGAGCAGGTACTGCATGCTCAGTGGAGATCCACAGCAAAACTGAGGCCATGTACACCAAAACATACACATCCCTGATTGCAGGTGCACACAACGCACTACACACTTAGGGAGTTGTATGGCCTTACCTAGTGATTCCCCACACCCACCACACCTGGTACTGCACCTGACTGGACATCAACTATGAAACTCTGATTGCAGCTGTACAAAGGTTTGTACATATGAATAAACAGAAATAAAAACAACTGCATAAATGTAGTAAAAGACACATCCATCATCAAGATACAAAAACTCTTGCATTTAAGTATGTGATGTGCATAGCAGTAAGTTTACTGCATCTGTCCACTCAAGATACACAACCTGATCTGGAGGTATGGGGGAGCTATTGCCTGTACAAGGCTGTGCAGCTCCTAATAGCACTAACAGATATACAGTTTCAGTGATGTAGGTGTACTGTTGATGTCCATGGACTTACTTTCATTGTGTTTGTATACTAAGAATGCAGTAACTGGTCTGTCTATCAGGGAGTGGAATTAGTTGTCTGAGGCCAAGCAACTTCTAAATGTGCTAACATTAGTGTACCTACAATGACTGAGGTGTAACACGGATGTCCATAGGCTCAGTTTTGCTGTAGCTCTCTACTGAGGATGTAGTACCTGGTAAAGACAATGGCATTGCCTGTCTGACGCCACACAAATCCAAATTGTGGTAAGTTGAGTATCCTTGCAATGAGTGAGGTGCACCATTTATCTCCACACCCTCACTTTTTTGCAGTCAGTCTCCACTCAGGTTGTAGTACCTGGTCTTTGGGTTTGGCAGACCATTACATGGCTGGTGCCATTCACGTGATAACTATGCTAATTGTACTACACCATCAATCAGGTAGGTGTACCATAGATATAAACAGACTTTCTTTTACTATAGCTTTCAGTCACAATGGACCAAGTGTTGTAGGATGGGAGGGGGCATTCTCTCCCACAGACTGTGTGACTCACTATTGTACTAACCTTTGCAAGCTGTAATCATGGAGTAACAGTGTTGTAGGATGGGAGAGGGGCATTCTCTCCCACAGACTGTGTGACTCATTATTGTACTTACCTTTGCAAGGCTGCAATCATGGAGTAACAGTGTTGATCTTCATGGGTTCACTTTAACCGGGGGTCTTCAGTAAATATGCAGTACCTGGTCTCAGTGCGTGGGGCACTGCCTTGTGAGGGTTCTCCAGTAAATATGCAGTACCTGGTCTCAGTGCGTGGGGCACTGCCTTGTGAGGGTTCTCCAGTAAATATGCAGTACCTGGTCTCAGTGCGTGGGGCACTGCCTTGTGAGGGTTCTCCAGTAAATATGCAGTACCTGGTCTCAGTGGGTGGGGCACTGCCTTGCGAAGGTCCTCCAATGCCTAACAGTGGGAGGTTAGGTTACCTGAAATCAACCACACATATCATACCTGTCCAACTACTTATTTTTGTGGTGCTCTATAGCTGAGGTGCAGTACCAGGTTTGGTGGGGTGTAAGGCCATGCAACTCCTAAGTGTGGTACGTTGTGTGCACCTGTAGTCAGGGATGTGTACGTTTGGTGTACATGGCCCCAGTTTTGCTGTGGATCTTCACTGAGCATGCATACCTGGTCAGGTTGGGGGCATGTCTTGTAATACATTTAGACAGTTGTTTTTTTTATTTCTGTCATCTACTGCTGGTTGTCTGTGATTGGTCTTGTTGCCTTGGTCCTCCCCCCCCCCCTACTTGCACGTGTGTGTGTGTGATGCTGGGGGGGTGAATGCGGAGTTAGGGTTTTCAACCCTAACACTGTATATATATTAATTATAGTGGCACGGTAGTGCTACCTTAGTTAGGGTTGAGTACCCCATCCATTTAAGGTTAAAGTGTGAAATTTTGCAGCTTAATAACTTTGCCACCATATAATGGATTTGCCTGAAATTTGGCATGCACCGAGTGGTACCATAGATTGGATATACAGTTGTGGAGCTATATAATGCCATAGAAAGTTGTATTTACACTTTTTTGTGTGTTCTTTGCTCATGCCTACAGGTTACGCAGTTTGCGCAACTGGTCCGAAAACCTCGGGGAACATGCAGCCCCAATGTGCCTTTTGAAGATTTCGTGAAAAAATATTAAATGGTTCAAAAGTTATTCAAAAAACAAGTTTCACATTATAATCAATGAGACAAATTTACAAAAAGTGTTCAACAGTGTCGCAAATGCAGTTTTTAGTGTCGCAAATGACCCCTGTATTGTTGCAAATCCACCATCTTGTTTTCAGTTGGTGGTCACAGAAATGATTGTCATTTATATTTGGGACCCTCTAGGGACACAATTATTGCTGTGTTCACCTAGTCAAGTCCTGAGGATGCTAGCCATGTCTTTTTTTTTGGGGGGGGGGTTAAACACCCCAGAAATATGTTTTTAAAATTTTTGTAAATAGTAGTGCTGCAAAGTAGTATCACACTTGTGATACTTTCGTGCTTTTATTTGCAAAAGTGTCATGATTTGCGACAAAATTCTTTGCAAGACTATGTCCAAAATAGTAGGACATCTTTGCCACCCTGCTGAAAAAGAATAGTTTGGTCTTTTGGACTGAAATTTGGAGGGTAGAAAGCCAAGATCCCACAGATGTGTCTTTTGGTGGTTTCGTGACCAAATATTAGAGGGCTGCAAAGTTACAGTACTCTGAAGTTGTCACTTTTTCCCATAGTCTAACATTACTGTGTCCGCCTCGCCTTTCAGGGCCCGTATCTCAAAAATGCTTCGAGATATGAACTTCTCATCAGAAAAATAAGTACAAAACTAGCCATGAAAGTCATAAATAATATGAGATTTTCATTTTTTTTTCTACTTCATACGGTTCCTGAGATATAAGCAATTTAATATTCCAAGTGTTCGTTTTCTGCTCCGGAGGCCATTATTATGCATACACTCTTTGTATCACTGTGCTTCTGAATGCACTTTTTGGGGAAAAAAGTGTGTGCATTTGCTATTACTGTTACAGTCAGCATTTCCTTGCGTTGCATTACTGTTTGCATTAGCGCTTGTCACGCCAATCACAGTATTACCTTTTATGTTTGCATTGCTGTTATCATTTGTGTTTCCATTACTGTTTTTGTTTGCGTTTCATTTCGCATCATCATGTGCATTACCATTTGCATTTGCGTACTCGCTTCCATTTGTGTTTCTGTTTCCTTTGGCAGCATTATTGGTGTTACCGCAAGCATTTGTGTTTCCAATTGCATTACCATGACTGTGTGTGTTATCATTTGCTTTTGCATATGTGCTTATGTTTGCATTTGCATTTCTGTATCCTTTGGTGTCATCATTGATGTTACTGTAAGCATTTATGTTTCCATTTCCATTACCTTGACTGTGCACGTTACAATTTGTGTTTGCACACATGCTTGTGTTTGCGTTTCCGTTTGTGCTAGTGTTCCCTTTGGCATCATTGTTGGTGTTACCGTACTCATTTGCATTTCCAATTGCTTTACCGTTACTGTTTGCATGTTTGTCACCATTTGCATTTGCGTTTCTGTTGGCCTTAGCATCCATGTTTTTGGTAGCGTTTCTGTTGTCGATTGCATTACTGTTTCCTTCTGCGTCACCATTGCCATTAGTGTTTCCATTTCTGTTTATGTTTCTCTTACCGTTTGCATTTTCATTACCATTTGCATTTTGCGTTTCTGTTGCCTTGAGCATTTGCATTACCATTTGTGTTAACATTTCTGTTTTTATTAATGTTTGCATTTGTGTTTCTCTTACCGTTTGCATTATCGTTTACATTTGCATCACCATGTGCATTTCCATTTGCACTTGTGTTTGTGTTACAGTTAGCATTACTATTTTATTTTACCTCACTGTTTCCATCACTGTTTGTGTTAACATTTCCGTTTGCATTTTTGTGTTTCCGTAGTGCACTGCACTGTTTTCCATGACACATAGCACAGCCAGTGTGTGGTTTATTGGTCTGACACTTGGCAGGTAGAACGACCTTTATTCAAGGAACATGACATTTTTTGTTTGGTGAAAAAAATTTTGTTCTATTCCAGAGTTATGGCCATTTGAAGCTTCCCTGCTTTGCAGTCTGCCATTTTTGCACATTTTCGACCACAATTTCCACCATTGTGTGTTGGAAGACTTTTTAAAGGTACACAAATATAAAAATTGAATATCTCTGGAATGGTTTGGTCTTTTCACATGAAATTTGGCGGGTGTTGAGCGGATGTCATGGAGATGTGAATTATGATGTTTGCATTTTTTTTAAATAATTCACTATGGAGATACTGTGTGATGCAGTTAACATTTTTCACATAGTGTTTTGCATGGTGCTATTACCTTTAAATTTATAGTGTAGGTAGCCCTAGTGGCTCGGAGGTGCCTTGCAGTGGTTTTGTGTGTAAAACTTTAACAGGTGTGGAATTATGCCACTCCGACAAATGAAAATGTGGTTCATTATGCTTCAATAACTTCTGAACCCTGTGTACAATTTGCCTGGCATTTGGAATGTACAGTGATTAATAATTCTTCTTTCAGTGTGCCAATTTTCAGGTCGCTGGCTCTTACAGTTGCTGAATTGTGTATGTTACGTTTTTGACATGTGGCACTGTGCGACTGTTGAACAGATGTACACACAATTCTGGACACACGGTGTGCCATGGTACATGTCTTCATTTATCAACTTCCATTTTACTTGGTCATGCAGTTTTTGGGCAGCACAATGACAAAAAATCACATGGTGGGAGTGCTCAAACCACCACATTCCATTCACTATTTAGAGTGCACATTCTCAAAAAGAAGGGAAATTCATGCCAAAAAAACTCTGTTTAATGCATCAGTTAGGGTTGTTCCACAGCGACAAAAGCAAGGAAATTCGATGTTAGGGTTGAAAACCCTAACTGTGCATCCCCCCCCCACACCACCACACACACATACATACATGCAAGTAGGGGAAGAACCAAGGCAACACAACTAATCACACACAACCCACAGCAGGTAACAGGAATAACATACAACTATCTAAAGCACAAAACCACACACCCATGCTCCCATTGGTCTGTGGCATGGGGACGTCATTGCTAACTCTAAACCTGGACATTCCATGCACTGCAAAGCACATATCACAATGGACAACTGGGCATGTTGGTCCACACGCTGCCACAAACACATAACACAAAGTACACATATGGTATTTTGAAGTTTGCAAGATCCAAAAGAGGATTTTTCGCATTCCCTGAAATACTTCTGAAAATCACTTTTGAAAATGTGACAGTGTCATACTATGTATTTGAGACACTTTTGTGTTTGTAACAGTATTTTGCAACACTATTTTTCATGCTTTTACAAATGCGACACTGCCGTGTCTTCTGTTTGTGACACTTTCACGTTTGAGAAAGTATTTTGTGAAAGTATGCTCCTAATGACTGCACATCTGTGCCATCATCCTGCAAGCAAATGGTTGGGTCCTTTGGGCTGAAATTTGTAGGGTGGCAAGACCTGCCCCACAGATGTACCTTTTCCAACTTTTGTGCTAAAATACTTAAGGATGACAAAGTTACACTGTTCCAAAACTGAACAATTTGCCATGGACTAACACTGCGGTGCCCATGATACCTTTTGCCACCCATATGTTGAAAACAAAGCTAGGTACCCCGTTTTCGCTACTGCCAGCTTGGTTCACTTTTATGTGAACTAACCTCATAGAACAACTTTGTAAATAATGTATGATATCTGAAGTTGGATTTCTCTACTTCCTACAGTAACACAGGTATACACCTCCTGCTGGTTGTGTGTGATTGGTTGTGTTGCCTTGGTCCTTCCTCTACTTGCATATGTGTGTGTGTGTGTGTGTGTCTGTAGTGGGGGGAATGTGCAGTTAGGGTTTTCAACCCTAACACCGAATTTCCCCACTTTTGTCACTGTGGAACAACCCTAACTGATGTATTAAACAGAGTTTTTTGCCATGAATATATATATATATATATATATATATTATAATAGTAGCACAGTACTGCCACTATAGTTAGGGTTGAGTACCCCATTTATGGTTAAATCTAAAATTTGGCAGCTTAATAACTTTGCCACCATATAATGGATGTGCCTGAAATTTGGAATGCCTGGTCTAGTACCATAGATCTCTGGACATGCCAAGTTTTGTTATGGTCAGAGGTACAGTTGTGGAGCTACAGAGCACCAAACAACATATAAATTATGGGGTTTTGTGGGTTTCTTTGCTCGCACCTACAGCCCTCACATTTTGCACGGTCAGTCTGAAAACTTCAAGGATCATGCAGCCGGCATCCCCGATGTGCCGTTCAATGATTTCATGAAAAAATATTCAACAGTTCAAAAGTTATTCAAAAAAACCTGAATCCCATTATAGTCTATAAGAAAAGTTAGCATGTCAAAGTGTCGCAAATGCAGTTTGTACTGTCACAAATTACCCTTTTACTTTTATGATTTAACCTTTTCTCTTTCAGTTGATGGTCAGAGAAATAGAAACATAGACTTTGATGGCAGATAAGGACCACTTGGCCCACCATGTCAGCCCATTTCTCAACCTATTGAATAAGCTGCAGATTCTAGTTAACCAACAGCCTACTTCCTGCAACCCCCCACTATAATTGCCTTATGTCTGTCCCATGCATGTTTGAATTCCCCCACTGTTTTAGACCCCACAACCTTTCCAGGAAGGTGGTTCCATGTGTCCACCACTCTCTCTATGAAATATAATGTCCTCACATTACCCCTGAGCCGTCCCCCCTCCATCTTTAAATTGTGCCCCCTTGTTCTTACACATTTCTTTTTCTGAAAGATGCTACCTCCTGTACTTTGTTGATTCCTTGAGGTACTTAAAAGTTTCTATCATGTCCCCCATTCCTACTTTCATCAAGGGTATACATATTGCTCTCAGTCTCTCTTCATATGGTTTCTGATGTAGACCCTGCACAATTTTAGTTGCCCTCTCTGGACTGCTTCCATCCTGTCTATGTCCTTGCATAGAAGAGGTCTTCAGAACTGCACAGTACTCCAGATGGGGTCTCACCAACAGTCTGTACAGAGGGATAATCACTTCCCTTTTTCTACTTGTGATGCCCCTCCCTGAGCATCCCAGTATCCCCCTGGCTCTCCTTACTGACTTCTCACATTTCTTACCCACCTTTAGGTCATCTGATATGATTACACCCAGATGCCTTTCCATTATCGTTGTTGTTAGTACCTCCCCTGCTATTGTGTACTCTTCTCCTGGATTTTTATTTCCCAGGTGCATTACTTTGCACTTCTTTGTATTGAATCTAAGTTGCCATATGTCTGACCATTCCTCCAACCTTGTCAAGTCCCTTTTCATCCTTTCTACCCCCCTTGTGTATCAACTCTGTTTCAGATCTTTGTGTCATCTGCAAAGAGGCATACCTTTCCTTCCAGACCTTCTGCAATGTCACCTATAAAGATGTTAAAGAGGACTGGACCCAGTACTGAGCCCTGAGGTACTCCACTAGTAACTACCCTTTCTTCAGAATGTGTTCCATTTACTATTACCTTCTGTGTCCTGTTGTGCAGCCAGTTTGCCACCCAGACTACCACCCTGGGACCCACTCCCAGGCTGGCTAACTTGATTATTAATCTTTTGTGCGAGATTGTGTCAAATGCCTTGCTAAACTATAGGTAGGCCATATCCACAGGCCCTCCCTGGTCTATTATTTACTTATTTATTCATTGAAAATGTTTCACCAGGAAAGGCACACTGAGCAAAAAAATGCTCGTCTCACGGTGCGACCGGGGGGGGGGGAATACAGAGGAGACAGATATACATACAGTAGTTGAACTTACAGTAGCATAATATGGATAATGCACATAGTTGGCAGGGAATGCACATAGTTGGGAGGGATTACATTTGAATATGATACATGGCAGAGCAGTACAGCACAGCAAGTACAGGTTGTACAAATCGTGGTTACCAGGCAGGGTAAGAACAGTACAGAACATGATCATAGGGCATAGTATACAAAGCTTTTGGGTACACATCGAGGGCAAAACAAAAGAAATGAAGTGCCAGTTTATAGAACAGAGGTAGTAGTAGCAGAACTTGAGAGCCAGTGGCGGAAGTTGAGCTACAGGGAGAAGCATCAAGTAGAAAGGAAGGAGTTTGAGAGCAAGAGGGGGTAGAGTAGCAGGGTGAAGAAATGTAGATGTATAGGGGAGAGGTTAGGTGAGGAAGGAGGGGGACTGGGGAGCTTAGATAGATTAGGAAAGGGGAGAGGGAGAAATTGAGAGTGGGAAGAGTAGGTAATAGAGAAGGAATAGTGTGCAGGGTAGTATATAAGCCAGACAATTAGGCGATGGCCAGGCCACTGGTAAGGTGCAGGGGGAAGCAGGGGAGGAGGAGGAGCTAACCAGAGGGTGGTCGGGGCAGTAGCAATTAGGTGCAAGGAAGTTAGAGAGGGCATAGAAAAGGGAGAGTTTGGAAGAAGAGTGATGGATCTGGGTGGGCAGGCCATTCCAGGTTTAGGGAAGAGGTAAGAGAATGTGGATTGGCCAGTGGTGGTCCTACGGTGAGGGATGAATAGTAGTCTAGGGTCAGTGAACCTGAGGGCATGTGAGGAGGTAGGTGGGGGATAGGGCAGATGCAAGATAGGGTGGGAGGTAGCCAGCCAGAAGTTAGAAGTGAATTTTGTGATATGAATTGGTAGTTACTCAGAGAAGAGGTAGGGACAGGAGCGATAAAGCGTACGTGATGTGATCATGGGGGCGTCGAGGGCAAAGCGGCGAAAGCATTGAAGAGGGGGTCTAGTCTGGCTAGGGTGGTCTGTGCAGTGGAACTGTAAACTACATCATTATGAATCGAAGGAAGGTAGAATTATTTTCTGAACAGTTTCACATCTGACAGGAAGGGAGACTAGTGTGGTTTCTATAGAGGCACCAAGTTTAGGCATAATTTGGAAATGATGGCATCGCGTGAGTGGTAAAGGAGAGGTGGCAGTCAAGCCAAACCTCAAGATACCTGAAGGAGGGAACTTCTTCGAGGATGGTGTTATTTAGGGTGTGGAATCTCAGAGGGAGGAGAGTTGGATAGGTCGCTGTCTGTCCAAAAGTCATAGAGTTGGTTTTCTTAGTATTTAGGAGAGTTGGTTGCTATTGAACCAGTGTTGTATTTGCAGAAGTTGGTTTGAAGTTTGGAGGTGACTTTCGGGGTCTGGCCGGAGGTGGAAAGAGGACTGTGCGTCTGCATACATGTGGATGGCGGAGGAGGAGGAGCAGGAATTTGGCAGGTCATTTAGTAGGATGGAGAAGAGGATGGGGCCAAGAACTGAGCCTTGGGGTACATCAGTGGTGATAGGGAGGTGGGGGAGATGTGGTCAGCTATTTTAGTTGATTGGGTTCTATTTAGAAGGTAGGCACTGAACCAGTTTATGGCGGTTTCAGCTAAACCAGCTCCAGAAAGGCAGGATAGTAGGAGAGAATGGGATACAGTGTCGAATGCTTTTGTGAGGTCAATGAAAATAGCAGCAGTGATAAGCCCTTTGTCCATCCCAGTGAGGATGTGGTCTGTGAGTTTGGTCACCCAGTCAAAGAAATCGATTAGATTTATCTGACATGACCTTCCTGTTGTCAATCCATACTGCTTTGGGTCCTGTGCCTCGCTGGCCTCTAGGTACTCAACAATTCTTTCTTTCAGAAGTGATTCCATCATTTTCCTCCCACTGAAGTCAAACTAACAGGTCTGTAGTTTCCTGCTTCTGCCTTGCTTCAACTTTTGTGAAGGGGAATCACATCTACCCTCCTCCAGTCCTCAGGTACCACCCTATCCTCCCATGATTTGTTGAAAAGTGTGGTCAGTGGTGTCACTAGGTCCTCCCTTTGTTATTTTAGGATTCTAGGGTGAATTCTATCAGGCCCCATTGCTTTGTCCACCTTGAGTTTTAGGAATTCTTTCAGGACTCTTTCTTCTGTGAATGGACTGGCGTCAACCCCACTACCCAGAGTGCTTCTATTGTTTGGTTTAGTTAACTCCTCCTCTTCTTCTTCTTTTGTGAATACTGAGCATTAGTATTCATTCATTATCTCTGCCTTTTCACTGTCTCCCTCTCCCCACCTCCCCTTTCCTTTATTAATCTTCACTATCCCACCCTTAATCTTTCTATGCTCCCTAATGTACCTATAAAAGGTTTTATCCCCCTTCTTAACTGAGTTGGCTATCTTTTCCTTGGTTTGGGCCTTTACTTTTCTGACTGCCTTCCCCACTTCTTTCTGCTCTAATTGATACAGTTCCCTGTCATGCTCCTTCTGTGATTCCTTATACTTTTTGAATGCAGCCTTTTTCTCCTTAACCTTCCCTGACACTTCTTTTGAGAGCCATAGTGGTTTTTTATTCCACTTTGTTTTCTTTATTTGTTTCACACAAAGGCTTGTTGCCTTCATGATGGCAGTTTTGCTTTTTCTCCATTGTTCTTCCACCCCTCCTTTCTGGCCATTTGCTAATGCATTCCTCAGGTATTCACCCATTATGCCAAAGTCAGCCCTTTTAAAGTCCAGTAGCCTTGTCTTTGTATGGCTCATCTCCATGGTTGTGTTTATTGTGAAGCTCACTGTGCAGTGGTCGCTTGTTCCCAGATGTCTACTGACTTCTAAATTTGTGACCCTCTCTCCATTTGAGAGCACCAGGTCTAATATTGCTCCCTCCCGAGTGGGTTCCAACACTAGCTGTCTAAGGCATGCCCCCTGTAGGGCATCGAGAATGACCCTGCTCTTGGATGTGGCTGCAGTCCGTGTCATCCAGTTAACATCTGGCATATTCAGGTCCCCCATCAACAGTATCTTCCCTTTTTCAGCCACTTTGAGAATGTCCTCTACCATTTTCTTGTCCATTTCTTCCCCTTGAGATGGGGATCTGTATACAACTCCTGTGCGGATTGTGATGCCATTCCCTGTCTCCAAGGTGACCCAGAGTGTCTTTTGTCCTCCCCCTTTACTTTTTAGTTCTGTAGCTTTGATCCCTTCCCTTATGTAGAGAGCCACTCCACCTCTTCTTTTACCCACCCTGTCCCTTCTGTAGATTGTGTACCCTGGTATGTTGACATCCCAGTCATGCTTAGCATTTAAATTTGGGATCCTGTAGGGACACAATTCTTGTTGTGTTCACCTAGTTGAGCCCTGAGGATGCTCCCCATGTCTTTTTTAAGGGGTAAAACATCCCAGAGATATGTTTTTTAAATTTTTGTAAAAAGTAGTGTCACAAAGTACTTTCACATCTGTGACACTTTTGTGATTTATTTTACGAAAGTGTCGTGATTTGCGAAAGTACTTTGCGACACTATGCCCAAAACAATAGGAAATATTTGCCACCCTGCTGCAAAACAACAGTTTGGCCTTTCAGGCTGAAATTTGCAGGGAAGAAAGCCAAAATCATACAGATGTGCGTTTTTGTTATTTAGTGCCAAAATATAATAGGACTGCACAGTTACAGCACTCTGAAGTTGACATTTTTCCCATTGGATAACATTACGTGTCTGCCATGTCTTTCGGGCCCCGTATCTCGAAAATGGTTTGAGATACAAACTTTTCGCTGCAAAAATTCTTAGCCCCCCAGTGGGAGAAAGTCACCCTAGCTATACGCTCACTAAGGGAGTTGGAGGAGGCCTCTGTTGCTTCGCTCAAGACCACACACGGTCTCATGGTGCGGCTGGCTGAGAACCAGCTGGAGGCCACTGAAGCAATCTATCATATGCTGAGACAAGACCTGCAGCACGACCAGGATGACCCATCCTACACACCTCTGGCTGTACAGTGGTGGCATGAGACAGCTGGTCAGGCCCCCAGACACCTGTGGAGGTGGATGGCTGATCATCCAGGGCTGGGTCCACCTCCTTCGCTGTTGCTGGCACACACCCCTCCACATCTACTACTACTATTCTTATTTGTTTTTATTGACTATTGAAAAATATCTGTGTTGTTATAGAAGTTACTTACATTCCTCAGCTGGAGGCCCAGGCTGACCTGCAGCACATGGTGGATGACCCACATGCTGGAGAGTGTCTTCTGGCTCTACCACCTCAACCCCTCTGTGGGTTCTGCTCCTCCAGCAGCACCCTCCACAGATGATTTGTCCTCTGTAAAAAATATAGTAAAAGAGAAAAGATTATTTGTCTGTGGATGTAAATATGTGTAAACATGTCTCTGTACTACCAGTTGTGCTGAATTCTTAATTCTGAGGAGCTCAATAGCATCAACCATGGAATTTCCAACCCCCGCACCCGCCTCCCTAAATCAGAGCAATTACTACATCGTAAGTCGACAGCCACAAGCTAAATAAAGAAAAGGTCATCAATGGTATTGCAGCCCTGATACTAGCTGGACACAAGGTAACATGATGAGAACTCAGAAGGTATCATGTAGATGGGATCTCACCCATGCTCCCATTTTGATCAACTAGGTTAAAAGCATCAAGAACACAATACTCTACATTCAACACCCCCCTCCCCAACAAGCTGTTCAGATTAAGTATTGTATCCCCGGTGGAACAAGTGCTGTTTGTTGAGTGGACAGCAAAGACTCTATTGCAGCTGCCAGCCTCATGCAGATGGTTACCTCCACTACCAGGACAAACTACAAAATGGACACCAGTACCCTACTTGACTGGCTTCTCACCAACCACCCCACTAGGATTTCTCACACCACGGTTCTTCCAGACTCATTCAGTGACCACTCATCAGTTATCTGTGAATGGACAAATAAATTCTTCAAGACCCCCCAAAAAATCATCTCCAGCAGAGTCCTCCCTCATGGCAAACTAACCCACCTCAAACAATACCTGAAGCTACAAGACTGGTTACCCATATATATGAGGCAACAGATGTTAACCTGGCTCTTGACTATTTCATTTCGACTTTCAACAAAGCATGCAACCTCTTTGCCCCAGCTAAAAAATGCAAGGCTAAAACTATCTGCAAACCCTGGATCACGGCAGGACTTCTTGCCCAGCTGAAATTGAAGGACCATCTTTGGGCAGTAGCTAAAATCACTGGAAAACAATCTGACATTCAAAAATATAAACAAGCCCAGAATATTTGCACTAAAGCCATACGGCTCATGAAAAACTCCTATTACAAAGATGCACTCACCAACACCTGGGGAAATGGATGAGCTTTTTGGGAGAATATTAAGGAAATGACAGGGAAGCAGCCTAAAACCTCCCCGACCATGCTAGTAGTCGACGGATCAATTACCCTTGACCCAAGGGTCATTGCAAACACCTTTAACTCAGCATTTACAGACCTCAGTGCAGTCCTTCCTCCTGATTACTTGGAAAAAAGCACCTCCACCTCCAGCCCCCCTTGTACCCAGTCTAATCACCCCCTTTTCTACTTTAGGGAGGTCATACCATATGAAGCACGCCACTATATTGCCACAGCTATCTCTAAATCCATAACCAGTGGTGACACCCTGGACCTTAAGCTACTGTCACTTACCCTTGATGAAGTTCTTCATCCCTTAACAAAAATTCTGAATCTCTCCCTCATTAGTAGTAAATTCCCGAACAGATGGAAAACTGCAATCATGACCCCTGTCCACAAAAGTGGGGACAAGACCAGTCACTCAAACTATCATCCTATCTCAATACTACCTTTGCTCTCTAAGGCCCTCAAGCAGATCATGGCAGACCAACTTACTGACCATCTGGATAAACACAATATCTTAAGTGCCAAACAACACAGTTTCTGGAAAGGACACAGTACCACCACTGCCCTCCTTGAGCTCACCGGAGCAGTTCACAATTCTCTTGACAATGGCCAGCTCACTGGGGCTGTTTTTTTATCGACCTATCCAAGGCCTTTGATACTATCCACCATGGGCTCCTTATTGACCAATTACTAAATGCCGGCCTGTCACCTGAATCTGCACTATGGTTCAACAGCTACCTAGAACTCCAGAGGCAAAGAGTAAAAATTGCCAGTACTCTCTTTGATACTCTGCCTGTCCACTCTGATGTCCCTCAGGGTTCCATCCTGGGCCCCCTCCTTTTCAGCCTCTTTTTGAACTCCCTACCACAATCCTGCTCTGAGTCCATCATACTGTATACGGACAATGCAGTAGTCTTTTCATCTCACAAAGACCCCTCGTCACTACAACGTTGTCTCCAGCATGGTTTCAGCACCATTGAGTCGTGGTTCCACAAACACAAGCTCATGCTTAATCACAACAAAACTAAATCAATGCTTTTTCACAGCTCCCATAATCTGCACAAGCAACACCAACTGGTTATCTCCACAGCAAATGGTAACACCCTTGAACAGGTCCAGTCTTTCAAATATCTAGGGATCCTGCTTGATCTTTGCCTCTCATATGGGGCTTACGTTGACAATGTTGCCAGAGCTGCTAATACACGACTTGGTCTACTCTATAAACACAGACAACATCTAACCCCTGATGCACTGAAAATAGCTGTACAGAGCTCTGTGGTCTGGGTCATTGACTATGGTCTCATCATTTTCAGTTCTGCCAGGATGGCAACCCTCAGACGGATATCAATTGCCTTAAACAAGGCCTGTTAACTTATTACTGGAGCCCACCGTCTTACCCACACTTGTGACCTGTATGCTCAGACCAGATGGCTCCAACTATCTAACTGTATCAAGTACCTCACTTGTACCATGGTGAAGAAAATCCACCTTGGCCTGACACCCCCTGGCATCCTAGCCCTATTACCTGAAAATTCCAATCGTCGGAGCTCCAGGAGATTAAAGTGGCAGCTCCTGAAAGTCCCCCACTGTTGCACCAGCCTGGGCCAGCGCGCCTTTGCCTACAAAGCTCCACTTTGTCTAAATGACCTCAGCTACACTATCTCCTCAGTCAAAACACTTGGGATGTTCAAAACCAGTCTCCGGCACCATCTCACTACCTCCAGCTCTTGTGATTGCTTCACCTAAAGCTGAGGAATCACTTTCTAAGCCAGTTTGTGGCACCCCCACCAGTCCTACCTGCCAAACCCTGCAATCATGTATCTCCTGATGCACTTTTCCTTTCCTCATTTTCCCTGCTTCCTCACCTCCTTCCTTATTCCTTCCCCCTATGAGTTATATCCTCTCTCCTCCTCTCACCCCTCCCCCCATGAAAACTGCACTTCCTCACTAATTCCTGTCATGACAAATGCCTCTGGCTTGCTTCTTCATTTGCCCTCTTCACCTCCCCATGGTCTTACCGGAAGGTCCTAATACTTAAACTGTCTGTAGTCACTACAATGTTAACATTCTGTGAAATGTTTTGTTTCCTTTGAAAAGTTTTGTTTTCCTCTTCTGTATTTCTCTGACATGGAACCTTTGTAAAAGAGCCTTGGCTTAAAAGTATTTGTAATCCTAGATCTAAATAAATAAAATAAAAATAAATAAATAAATAGTACAGAGGTACAGTACAAAAAAGGATGTGGACACTGATCACACCCTTTCCTAATTACATATATACACAAATCATTACACTGAGGGCTTGAATGTACACACACAGTTAATACTGCCAGATATGCATACCATTGAGTGCATGCTGAGAGACAAACATGAAATAGAGGTGTGGATACAGATGTAGTTAGTTGCAGATATAGGTTGTACATATACTACTACAGTGACAAGTTCACATGTGGCAGGCAGGGAATATACCAACCACCAGTGGAGCAAGTACTGTTTGTTGAGTGGACAGCAAGAGGCTACATAAATATGTGGACATTGCTGAAATAACTATTTAATACCACATTGAGACAAGCTAACACACTCAGTGGAATTAAGTAGTCTCACAGACAATGCCCCTCCCCCCTCACCACACAGTCATACACTAAGTAGAGCTGTGGATATCGATGGTATAGCCACTATGATATCAGCTGTGCAGATCTGAGGACATTTAAAAGTTGCAGTGCCTCAAGGAGACAATGCCCCCATCCCAAAACATGTATTATATCCTGAGTACAGACCCAATACTTGATACAGTAAAGAGTTGGACAGTGCCAGCTACATAATACACCCCTCTCCTAGCAGACTATGCACTGTATAATTACTGCATACCTGCAGGTGACCTTAACCTGTGGACGGCTTCAGTTGGCAGTAGATGCTAGATCGTAAAGATTCCATATGACATGCACAGTACAGACCCACATTAAAAAGAAAACTGTAAACATAATACTTGCATCTCATTAGATGCCACGACACAGAAGACTAAGTAGCTATACACTCTGTGCCATACAATGATGGCAGGACAGAACAGTGCATAGTAAAGGTTCACTTAAAAGACAGATGCCAGTATATCATTGAAGCTCACCAGCAGAGTCAAGCGCAAGGAGCTGCTCGACTGGAGCCCCTTGGTCCTCACCTTCTGGGAGTGGCACCAGGTGTACTCTTTGGGAGAAAGCAGGGGTAGTTGATGTACTCTCTGAGTAACAAAAAGAGAAAGACACAATGTTTTACTTATGTGGATATTGCATACAATATCATCTTACTACTACTTCAACCTGAGATGGAGTGCATTACTGTCTGTGACATGTTAATGTCACGGTTGTACAGCAAAGACACAGATTTACATAGGTCACCAATAATAGCTCATACAGTAGATACCATTCAGTAATACGGATGGGCCAGAGTTTAAAGTCCAAGACCACCGATGGAGGACCCTCATAGCCAATGTAAGGAACAGCATACACCAATATCACCCACCCTGTAGGATACAATTGCAAATTTACAAATATATATATATATATATATATATTAAGGGAAATGTAATTGACAATCAGTTTTCTGATAAAATATCTTAGCAAGTAATGTAATAGACAAAAAAATTCACTATTAATAAGTTCTGGCAATGTAAAAAAATGGGCAAATAAGAAATGGCTTAGTATATGGTATTCGGACACTGCTACAGTAAATAATAGTACCATTACATTTAAATGTCATAATGTTATCATCTTGTTGGGTAACAATGTCTGTTATTTTGCTCATCAGATACTGAATTTCATAATAATATAGAGGATAATGGCTGATGTACAGGTGACAACCATGGCATAATCACCTACAGTGGTTGCTTGGGCATCACTAAACCTGTAGAGCACAACTCAAGAGGTTTACAATTGCCCTAGCAAGCATGAGAGATGACTACACCATGGTTATCAGCTATACATTAGGCATTATGATTTATGTTGTATGGGACTTGACATGACAAGTAACCCCCCGCCCCAACAAACACAAGAAATTGAGCCTTACCTTATAAATGAATCTGCAGTATGGCCACAAGATTGTGTAGGAAAACAATTTATTAGGATACATGGACTGAATGACAGAGGGCCACAAAATAGTGGCAGAGTTAAAATCTCTGTCAGACACAAAGATTGCTAGAGTCAGTAAGAGGAAGCGGAGACAACTGGCATGTTATTTTAATACTGTACTGAGGCTAACAATCAGATTCTGGGTGTGTACAATACTGTTTGCCATGAACATAACTGAGCAGCCAATGAAATCATCAGACTAGCAGTTTATCACCAGAATAAATCATCTGATAACAAACGGCTGTTGATGAGGCTATCCAATAAATCATCTGCAGCACAGGAATAAATACAATACGAATAAAGAAACAAATCAACCTCTTTAATAATTGTATTTTATTATAGGAAAAAATGAACCGTCACATAATCACAATGAGCCACTCAGAGGATGTGAGTTATCAGGGTATTTACCAAGGCTGGCAAGGATTTGCCCACTCTGCTGCAACTCGTGTGCAAACCACTCCAGCTGTGGTAAATCACCTGATAAGCCACACCACCTCATGCCTTATTGTTTTAATAACAGTACACTCCATTGTGTAAACCCAGTTCAATGACATAGATGAGATAAGTTTATAAGGTTCTGACATCACAACAGTGGGATTACAAGGTTCTAATTTGTTTGATTTTAGTCGGTAATAAGACCTACCCATTCATTATATTGAGAATAAAGTATGGGTCACGGTGTGTAACGAGATTTTACACACACCCGAGTTGTGGGATGCTACATAAACCCCGAGGGCAAAGCCCGAGGGGTTTGTGAAAAGCATCCCACAATGAAGGTGTATGTAAAATAGAGTTTGACACACATGCTGACCCATATTTTATTTTATATAATTGCTGGGTTTCCCTTTTTCGCCTCAGCAATTACATAAAATAAAAAGCTTCCGATTCATTTGCGGTGTGGCTTCTCAGATGCCAATTTGAATAGGCATATTTTAAAACCTTTTTTTTTGCCCTGGTTTGTGAGGTTTTCACTGTGTATGGGGGAAAAAAATGAACTTACCGCCGAGTTCTTCTGGTGGTCGCGGTGCTGTTTTGGGAAAGATGGAAGCGGTCAGCATTCTTGAGTGGTGGCTTGCTGCATGAGCATGCAAGACAGCAAGGGAAACCGTATGTTTGCCGTTATAAACACTCCTTTATAATCAAGAATTATTTACGGTTTCTAAGGGAAAAGGAAAAGTCGTTATTATGAGTAGAGGATAATGCTATAGAGGTGGATAACCATGGTGTATAAACCTCAAATGGTTGCTAGGACATCAGCAAACCTCAAGAGCGCAGCCCGAGAGATTTACAATTACCCCAGCAACAACAAGAGATGATTACACCATAGTTATCATCTGTACATCAGGCATTTTCATTAATAGTGTATGGGACTCGACATGACAAGTTACCCCCACCACTGAACACAACTAATTTAGCCTTACGTTATTAATGACTCTGCACTACACCCACATGATTGTGTAGGAAAACAATTTATTGGCATACAAGGACTGGATAACAGCGGGGCAAAATACTACCAGAGTTTAAATCTCTATCAGACATAGAGATTGCTAGACTCAGTAACACTAAACTAAGACAACTGAAATGTCATTTGAATACTATAGTCAGCCTAACAATCACATTGTGGGTGTGCAGAATACTAAATTACACTGACATTCCATTTTGTAAAAGCCACTGCTATGACATAGGTGAGACAGGTTTAGAAGCCTCTGAGATCACAACAGTGGGATTACAAGGTAGGTTCTTATCTGCTTGATTTCAGTAGCTGACAAGGGCCACCCATACATTATAATAGAATAGTTATCTTACAACGTGTGAAATATGACATCACACAATAAGATTGCGTAAAAAATCTTATGTACACACTAAAATTGTCAGTGGATTTATTGGACTACTCTAATTGATTTTTTGTATATATAACATGCAAAACATTTAGCTGTACTTTATTAATGAATCTGCAGTACAGCCACATGATTGTGCAGGAAAACAATGTATTAGGATACATGTAGTGAATGACAGCAGCCCAGCATAGCACCAAAGTAAAAATCTCTATCAGACATACAGATTGCAATACTCAGTAACAAAAAACTGAGACAACTAGAATGTTATTTTTATACTGTTTGTACTGAGGCTAACAATCACATTTTCAGTCTGTGGAATACTCAATAACACTAGGATTTATTTTAGTTATTCCACTGCTTTGCCATACATGAGATAGGTTAATAACATTCTGACATCAAACAGTCAGATTACAAGGTTGAAATCTGCTTGATTACAGTGAGTAATAAGGGATATCCATAAATTATACTGCCCTAGTATCAAGTTTTATATGTCTAATTTTACTTATGTGTATGTTCAATCTTGTTATATTAGTGTCACTCCATAGATTCTGTTGTCCCTTAACCTCATAAATTGAATAACACATCTGTAGTTCTGTTGTCTGATTCCTTAAAGAGACAATGTGGTACACAATAACGGTTGTAAAATCAAGTTTGCTGTGAACACTGGTGGTCAAAAGTTTTCATGCACAATACGTACTAAGTGGCACAAATCTGTACTACTATAATTACATACTTATTGCACTGTTACTAGTACCAGTGTCTACTGTTGAAACTGAAACACATGGCTGCAGCTTTTCATCACTCTTGTAAACATCTGTTTCTTTTCATATCACACATAAACATTTAAGTGCTGTATAACTCATTGGGCATGATAATCAAATGGGTTGCATCTGGCTCAACTGAGTTTGAGTGTCACAATCCTGCATTGCTCCATGGCAGGATATTTAAAAGGCAACCAGGCACAGCGCAATCCTCAATGTGCTGAAGCGCAATGTAATCCTATGTCCCACAGATGTAGGGGCATGCCCATACATATAAAGTACATCCCGATGTTCAGACTGGGAATTGTGGTGCATATGCCACTGCAGCCCTCCATTGTACCTCACAGTGGGTCTCAAAGTCAAGCCCTGTAAAAGCAGGACCAAGTCCCAGCCACCCATATATGTGCTGCTGTATTTCAAGGTGCAATGCAGTAGCCACCTTGGCTGCCAACCTGCCCACCAGTAACACTGTCCACAACCACCCAAACCCCCTGGCAGGCTAATGCCTCCCCCTGCACACCCAATCACAGTCATCTGTACAAACTACAACTATCCCTGGTGGTCTAGCACCCCCCCCTCAAGCCTGATCACAGGCATCTGTACAAAGTACAACTATCCCCCAGTAGGCTAGCCATAACTCCTCCCATACACCCGATTACAGGCCATTGTAGAAAAACAGATGTACCTGGTGGCCAGTGGTACCCCGCTGCTCACCCACCCACAGAGGTCCTACAGCAATCCACCACCCCACCTCTAATCGGTGCATGGCAGCACCTGCCCACATGCCACCTGTATGCCTGTCGAATGACAGCATACAGTGTAATCTGTATTGCTATTAGTCCACACTGCATACCAATGGGCCTGCAGATCATACTGCACTGTACACTCACAGATATGTGAATGAATGTGGGTGGAGGGGGAGGTACCAATGGAGCACCAGGTACATCTGTTTTCCCACAACAACCCGTGATTGGGAGTACAGAGGGGTCTACCGCTAGATCACCAGGGATAGCTATACTTTGTACAGATGTCTCTGATCGGGCTTAGGGACAGGACTGCTACACCACAAGGAACACTTGTGTGTTTTACAGACACCCGTGACTGGCCATACAGTAGCGGGGGACTGTAATAGCCCTCTAGGGTGTTGATCCCTGATGCCACCAGTCTGGCAGGGCGGGAGGTGCAATTCACTAGGACAGAGAACATCGCATGCAACTGGGGCCATAATGACATGCAAATGGCCCCATTCGTGCCTTGCATACATTTTGGCCTCATTTGGATGCCCCATGGCTGAATATGGCGGATGATGTGCCTAGCGCAACTGCACTCTGCTCTCCTTCTGAGTCTCATGCTGGTGCAGTGCCACTGCACCATGCACAGTATGTGCACCCACCCTGACATATTCAAGAGTACTGAGCCAGTGCACAGCACCATTGAATATCACCTGACACTGGACCCAGAGCAGCCCAGTTGTGCTGTGCCCAGGCTTGTGCCACTGCCCAACATATTCTGAATATCTGGCTCATTGTGTTTGCATGACTTCACATTATGAGCTCTATTGCCAGTGTTATACCTGTTAGTAAACTATATTGCTATTATGCAGATATCATAATACTACCATGGTTAATACATTAACAAAAAAAAGTACTTTGTTAATTTCAATCATAACCTACCTTACCCCAGGTATGTATCAGGCTGAGACTGGTAGCTCTCATTAAAAATCTGGGGTCTGCATGATCTTGTACAGCCTGAACAAGGGCCAGCACCTCCCCATCACTCCACAACTTTGGCATATTTACAGATCTGTGGAAAAAGATATTTGCTTGTTGAGAAACCTTTAACATCTGATTTATAGTAATTAGAGTATTTGTGCACAACTCATTAATAAATGTAAAATTCCTAATAATACTAAATACTAAAATAATACTAAAATCATCATTCAATGTTGCATCATTGTCTACTGAGCTATAGACTATCTAAACAACAATATAAATGTGACCACTTACTTTTCAGTTGTCTAACAATTTAGCAATTCTGATCAATTCTCTGCCAATCTGTTAAGACAAATAGAAATTAACTGTTAGAAAACTGTCAAGAGCCAACTAAAGCCATCAAAATGTATACCACACCTCACTGATATCAACTACACACGGATAAGCACACTCATGAGTTGCAAAGTGTCACCCAGGTAATCCCCCCTCCCCACAACAGTACAGCAACTGTAATTTGAATTAAAACCCAGAGTCTGAGTGAAGCTTTGGACATCAGCAGTATACCTACATGATGCCAACTGCACACATGTTAGAACACTGACTACTGCCATTGCATGAGTCATGTAATAGCTCCCTCCCCTAGAACTGGCAATAGATCCTGACTACAAAGCCAGAGCTCAACTACACTACTGTAGCAACACATTAGACCTACATCATACCAGTTGCACACAAGTTACAACACTGAGCAGTTCCACAGATTCAAAGAGTCAATACCACCCACCATCCCAACCAGATACAAGAGCCTGGATACACAGGTACAGTGCAAGTAAACCTGTAGACATCAATAGCATACATCCATGCAACCAGCTTCACACATAGTAGTTCAGTTATGAGTAGCACAGCAGCACCCAAGCAATGCCTCCCTAAACAAATACATAATGGATCCTAATAGCAGATACACAGGCCAACTAAACCAATTGAGATTACTGGCATAGGTCTCTCATACCACTTCCACACAAGTTAGAACACTGATGAGTTTTACAGCTTGTGGCAAAAATACCTCCAGATCTACAGAGCAGCTACTATATGCTGAGTTAAAAGCACATCCCAACTCAACTCATGCACACCAATCATATCCCTATCTGATACTAGCTATGAACAAGTTACAACAATGATGAGTTAAATGGCTTCAAGCAGACAATACTCCTACTGCCCCCCCATCAGGCACTACATGGTGAGTTCACTTGTACAACCTGACTAAAGGCGTGAGCATCAACAACATACCGTACGTCCCTGATAACAGCTGCAGGCATTCATTCACATATCTGGTCCTCTGTACTACATCACTAAAACCATGACATCAATGGCATATGTCCCTGATAGCTATAACAGGTAGTAGATGTTATCTGAACAGTCAGACTCTAAGCTATAGACAATGCATGTGTGTATTGTGACTAAGTTTACTCAGTGGTCAGTATGTGTTTTCTGAGAATTATTGATGTTATCTATGCCAGCATATTAGCGCAGCAGTTGGGGTTCCGCTCGTGATGCCAGTGAACCAGGTTCGGGAACGAGCCCGGGTCATCGGAGGACTGGCTGGGGGAGAAGGATCGAGCATCCTAAGGACTGCTCTCCTTCTCTGGGGGGGTGGGGGTTCTCAGCGATCGGTACGAGGGTGACACCTAGCAGAGGCTGGGTGTGTAGCCCTGATCACTGACACATGGTCAATGAGGGGAGGTACTGGGGCGGGACAGATGCTGGCATCATTGCATGTCTCCGCCCCAGCCAATAAGGGGAAAAAAACTCTCGCCCTCATCAGACGTCTCCATGATGCCCTGCTCCCGCCTTCAATTAGCCACCTGGCCACATACTCCCCAACCAGTTAAAAATTACATGGCGCCAATTCCTGCCACAGCACCATGTTCTGCCTCCTGGGGGCAAGCCAGGAGCAATCGGGGAGGAATAAAAGTGGCTAATTAGGCAGTGGAAGTTCAGGGGCACCATGACCAGGGCGGATCCTGGGCGGAAGTTGAGGAAGGGCCAAAAAGAGGGGAAAGTATAAAAAAAAAGAATTATTGATGTTATCTATTTGACCCAGTACTAAGTTTAAAACTGTCTCTGATTACCGCCACACAATAAATACAATCTTAGCATAGCAAGTAAAGAATGGAACTCCCACTTAGGATTGTATATACAGTAAAATAAGTATTTCTTAAAAATATTTGTTGTGCTGGTCTCACATAACAATTCACTACTGGAACAAAGTGTGGTAGAAAGATAATGCACTAGATCTGCTCTTTGTGCAAGAAGGCTTAAATGTTGGCAGATATCTTATTTAAATGGCAAACTCTTAAAAAATGGTAAATTTGGGGTAGTATGACCATGGTGACATGATTACTTGTGCTGGGACACTCTTTATGTAACTAGCAGAAATTGCCACACAGAATAACAATTAAACCTTAAAATTAAACTTCTTCCAGTAAGAGATAGCAAAACATTGGTAAAAACTGCATGCAAAGCTGTAAAAAAAACCACATAGATTGTTTCCATCTAGCTTATTACTTAATTAGCATGTTTAAAAACTATAGCTTGATCTATACTTACAATTCTGCCTTGGAGCTGCTGCTGTTTGTCTTACACTGACAAAATGGCTGCTGAGGTCTTATTGTTTGATTGTTTTGGTTCACAGAAGTCACATGGTGAAGTTAGCCATTTCGTTGTTTACGAGACAGCAAAATCTTTGATCATGACTTGTATTGTTTGCAAGGATCAAAGGTGAGCGGAGCAAATTCTTTGATTGTGAGAATAACTCAAGATTTCTATAGTGGAACCTGTGTAGTTAAAAAAATGGAATTATTCTCATAGTTTTTAACAGAGTGAGCAGTCATAAGTCTCTCTATTGCTTATCAGACATCAATATCACAATAGAAATCATTTTTAAAACATTTTGTAACATTTAACAATGTTTTAGCAATCTTTGATTTCGAGCATGCAAATTCTTTGATTGCAGCTCAGTTTGACTGTGAGGATCATCCGTGTCCCTGCAAATTCTTTGATCATGAGAATGACGTGAGATTTGAATTGTTAAAGATAATAAATTCAAAATCAACATGTTTTTCATGCGTTTTCAATGCACTGTTTTGTCATATCTGTTTTTATTACTTAGGACACGTGGATGTCACAGTAAAAATTAGTATCCAACGTTTTTTTAACATTTTTATAGTAGTTTACATTCTTTGATCGTGCGCGAGCAAAATCTTTTATCACAGCTCAGTTGGACCGTGAGGATCATTCACGAGCTTGCAAATTCTTTGATCACAATAATAACGCAAGATTTGAACTGTAGCAGATTACTATTTTACATAAATGCATCTTTTTTCACCAATTTTCAACACAACGCATATCCATATGTGTTTTTATTGCTTATAAGATGTATCTAACACAGTGACAATTATTAGTAAATATTTTCTAGCATTTTATTTTATTTTTGTGATCTTTGATCACGAGCACGCAAATTCTTTGATCATATAAAAATGTGAAATTTGACATGCAGAATGCATGCAGCTTTGGGAAACTTGAGTTTCTTACTCAGTTCAACATGTTCTTTATGATGATATGTACTTAAATTGGTCACCATAGGCAATACTATCCCTTCTACAGGCTATAAAGAGCTCCAGCTGCAGCGTCATGCATCATTATGCCCCTGTGCATTATGTTCATTGCCCAATAGTACCCACCCTTTCAGGTATAATTACTTCCTTGGCTATCTTATTTTGTCATATTTTCTAAAGATTCAGCTTGCAAATTGCATTCCATGGCTCCCATTCTAGAACCTTCAACAAGTCACTGCCACAGGCAACTTGTGCCAAACATCATTGCAACATGTACCCTATTCTGGAAGAGGTAGGATCCACACAGCTAACTCCCACAACTTGTGACATGTGTAAAAGCACACCAACCAATGACTGTAACTAAGAGGCATGTTGCAAGTCGCAGCCCCCAGCAACAAGTATAGTCACCCCTCAAAACTCCACAGGGCAGTTGTGTTCCCCTTCCACCAGCCACTCCCTCACTCAAAGTAAATGGCAATAATGACTAATAATAAAATAACCCCAAGATGCCCGGTAGTCTAGTGGTCCTTGATGAGGCCATGAAACTGCTCAGTGTCCTAATTTGTGTCCAGCTGGTATCACAGAGGCATACCGATGATGTCCATGGCTTTAGTTGAGCTGTAACTCTGCACTCAGGATCCAGTACCTGGTCTGAACGGGGGGTGGCATTGCCTTGCTGAGGCCATACAACTGCTTAGTGTCCTATTTGTGTGCAGCTGGTATCAGTGAGGTATACCAATGAGGTCCATGGCTTTAGTTGTGCTGTGGTTCTACACTCAGGATGCAGTACCTGGTCTGGGGGGATGCATTCCCTTGCTGAGGCCATGCAACTACCCAGTGTCCTAACTTCTGTACAGGTGGTATCAGTAAGGTATACCAATGATGTCCATGGCTTTAATTGGGTTGTGGCTCTGCACTCAGGATGTAGTATCTGTTCTCGGGGTGGGTGGCATTGCCTGGCTGAGGCTGTGCAACTGCTCAGTGTCCTAACTTGTGTACAGCTGCTATTAGTGAGGTATACTGATCATGTCTATGGCTTTAGTTGGGCTGTGGCTCTGCATTTAGGATGCAGTTCCTGGTGTGGAGGGTGGCATTACCTGACTGAGGCTGTCAACTGCTCAGTGTCCTATTATGTGTGCAACTGATATCAGTGAGGTATACTGATGATGTGCATGGCTTTAGTTGATCTTTGGCTCTGCACTCAGGATCCAGTATCTGGTCTGGATGGGAGGAGAGGCAATGCCATACTGAGCCCATGCAACTTCTTAGTACCCTAACTTGTGTGCAGCTGGTATCAGTGAGCTATACCGATAATGTCCATGGCTCCAGTTGTGCTGTGGCTCTGCACTCAGGATCCAGTACCTGGTGTGGAGAGGGGGCATTGCCTTACTGAGGCCATGCAACTGCTCAGTGTCCTAACGTGTGCAGGTGGTATCAGTAAGGTATACCGATGATGTCCATGGCTTTACTTGGGCTGTGTGTCTGTACTCAGGATGCAGTACCTGGTCTTGGGGGTGTGGCATTGCCTGGCTGAGGCCGTGCAACTTCTCAGTGTCCTAACTTGTATACAGCTGCTATCAGTGAGGTATACCAATCACGTCTATGGCTTTAGTTGGGCTCTTGCTCTGCACTTAGGATGCAGTACCTGGTCTGTAGGGGAGCATTGCCTGACTGAGTCTGTGGAACTCCTCAGTGTCCTAACTTGTGTGCAGCTGGTATCAGAGAGCTATACTGATGATGTCCATGGCATTATTTGGGCTCTGGCTCTGTACTCAGGATCCAGTACCTGGTCGGGGGGTATTGCCTAGCTGAGGTCATGCAACTGCTCAGTGTCCTAACTTGTGTGCAGCTGGTCTCAGTGAGATATACCAATGATGTCTATGGCTTTACTTGGACTATGCCTCTGCACTCAGGATGCAGTACCTGGTCTGGGGGTGGCATTCCCTTGCTGAGGCCATGCAACTGCTCAGTGTCCTAACATGTGTGCAGGTGGTATCAGTAAGGTATGCCAATGATGTCCATGGCTTTATTTGGTCTCTGGCTCTGTACTCAGGATCCAGTATCTGGTCTGGGGAGAGCATTGCCTGGCTGAAGTCATGCAACTGCTCAGTGTCCGAAACTTGTGTGCAGCCAGTATCAGTAAGATATACCAATGATGTCCATGGCTTTACTTGGGCTGTGCCTCTGCACTCAGGATGTAGTACCTGGTCTGGGGGGACATTCCCTTGCTGAGGCCATGCAACTGGTCAGTGTCCTAACATGTGCACAAGTGGTATCAGTAAGGTATACCGATGATGTCCACAGCTTTACTTGGGCTCTGGCTCTGCACTCAGGATGCAGTACCTGGTCTTGGGAGGGTGGCATTGCCTGGCTGAGGCCGTGCAACTGCTCAGTGTCCTAGCTTGTTTCTTCTCAATATGATTACACAAGGAATGGGGCAACATTTAGGCCTCACAACCCCAATGACACACCCCGTCATCTGTCAATCTTTGGATTATTATCAGGTTCATGAGGGGGGAGGGGCAAACCTAAAGATTTTTAATTTCCTGACTTTTAGTGTTGTAACTCTAAATGATGCATTAATGCAGTTTTTTGCATAGACTATATATATATATATTTTTATAAAATGGAGATGCTATCATCCTCCAAATCCAATGTTCTGATTGTATAAAACACATCACATGACCATGCGTATATCAGAGCGTGACCACATACCTCAACTTTTAACCCCCTCCAAAACAATTTTTGTATTTTATAAGATAGAATAAACCACTCAAAGGTGTACTGTCATGATCTCATATGCCACGCCTTTGTGTGGTTGACGCACGGCCTGTGGCTCACAAGGCACTCAACGCACATTAAGGTGCATGATATCAGAGCGCAACTGCACACCTCAGTGTGAGTTTAACTATTACATATATATATATATATATATATATATGTGTGTGTGTGTATATATATATATATATATATATTCTATGCAAAAACTGTATTAATGCATCCCAAGATTGACAGCTGATGGGGTGTGTCATTGGGGTTGTGAGGCCTAAATGTCACCCCATTCCATCTGAAATAACATTCACAAGCCACAGTCAATAAGAATGGGGTGACATTAAGGCCTCACAACCTAATGACACACCCATCAGCTGTTAATCTTGGGATGATGGGCGGGTCCAGGGGAGGGGCAACCCTAAAGATTTTCATTTCCTGACTTTTGTGTATTAACCCTAAATGATGCATTAACAGTGTTTTGCATAGAATTTCTACTTTTTGTGAAAGAAAAAAAATCAAAGACTTGAAGTTGGTGGGAGCACGGCCCTAGGCCCTGCACCCCACCAACTTGTAAACGTGTGTGCACCATCAACACCCTCCAAATTTCAATGTAAAACACCATACCATGTCCAAGACACAACATGTTAAAGTTTGAGATTTTCAGTTGTCAGATATGCAGAATTCCACACCTGTTAACATTTTACAGGCACAATGACTGAAAACTACATCCATGACACTAAGGCTATGTACCCTATCAATTTCAAGCCATTAGCACAATGCAAAACACTGTCTGCAACATGTGAATTACATCACACAATATCACCACAAAAAAAAAAATTATCCAACACCGAAAAACCATAATTCACATCTACAGGACATGCCAAGAACACCCTTCAAATTTCAGTGCAAAGGACCAAACCATATCCAAGTTATAACATGTTAAAGTTTGACATTTTCATTCATCAGAGTTGCAGAATTCCATACCTGTTAACATTTTACAGGCACAGCAACAGAAAACTACATCCATGACACTAAGGCTATCTACCCTATCAATTTCAAGCGACCAGCACAATGCAAAACACTGTCTGCAACATGTAAATTGCATCACGCAATATCACCGCAAGAAGTTTTTCTCCAACATATAAACACAATAATTCACATCTGCTGGACATGCTGAGAACACCCTCCAAATTTCAATGCAAAAAAAACAAACAGTGTTGAAGCTATAACATGCTAAAGTTTGACATTTTCATTTGTCAGAGTTGCAGAATTCTGCACCTGTTAACATTTTACATGCTCAATGACTGAAAACTACATCCATGACACTAAGGCTATATACCCTATCAATTTCAAGCCACCAGCACAATGCAAAACACTGTCCGCAACACGTAGATTGCATCATGCAATATTGTCGCAAAAAAAATTTCTCTGACACATAGAAACATAATTCACATCTACAGGGCATGACGAGAACACCCTCCAAATTTCAAGTAAAAAGACCAAACCGTTTCTGAGATATTTAAACTTAAAGATTGGTGAAATTGCCCTATCTAATGCAGTTTAAATCTGGCCATCTTGTCCCTCCCTCGCGATCAAAGATGGCGATCAAAGAATCTCACGATCAAAGAATTTGCAGGCTCATGATCAAAGAATTTTCAGGCTGATGATCAAAGAATAAAAAATGCTGTAACCCGAGTTTTAGGCAGAATTACATGGAACCACCACCATGCCTCGATAGAACGAAGCCCCCTGAGCAAAACCTACCCTCATTTGAGTTCTTAGGCCACCCCTGAGCTGAGAAGTTTGCATTTTTCAAAGGGCCATCTTGTCCCTCTCTTGCGATGCAGGATCGCGATCAAAGAATTTTGCGATCAAAGAATTTGCAGACCCGTGATTAAAGATCATTAGCGAGCCGCGATCAAAGAATTTAAAAGCTTATAACTCAATTTTTTGACCATTTTAAACCAAACTTAAGGCATGGGTCGCTAGATCGAAGCCCCCTGAGTAAAACCCATGTAAGTTTTACTTCAGGAGTGACCCCAGAGCTGAGATATTTGATCTTTTACGATCGGAATTTAAAAACAAGATGGCGGATCTCGCTATCAAAGAATTCTCAGGGACAAAGATTCTTGAACCGTGAGGCTGCAAATTCTTTGACCGCCAGGTAGGATCAGATGGCCAGAACCCCATTCTTTGTTCGTGAAACAACCATATATATTTTCCCATTGACTTGTAATGGAAACTTAAAAGTGCTATAACTTTTGAATGCTTCAATATTTTTTCACCAAATGAAAAGGCATGTTTGGCCAGCCAAACTCTTTCAGATAAGCCACCTCACAGAGTGGCACACCACATGATGGCCGTGCAGGGCCGCAAACAAAATCCACCAAACTACCTCTGAAACTGGATAATTTTGCATTTTTCAGCATTTTCGTGTGCAAAGACCATAAGTGTGACCGAAATTAATTTAGCAGATCAAGAGATCTACCATGCCCCACCGTGCATACCTCATTTCAGGCAAATCTGTTGAACAGGTCCAAAGTTATTAACGTGCAAAGTTTGACTTTAACATGAAGTGCCTTCATAACTCTAAATATAGTTGCAACTGTGCCACTATATGATTGATATATATATATATATATATATATATATATATATAAAAAATAGCATAGTAGTGCCACTATAGTTGGGTTGAGTACCCCATTTAAGGTTAAAGTGAGAAAATTCTCAGGTTAATAACTGCCACCGTATGACAGATTTGCCTGAAACTTGGCAGGCACTGAGCGGTACCATAGATCTCTGGATGTGACAAGTTTCATACCAGTTGGATATACAGTTGCAGAGCTATAAAACGGTGTTCCATGTCGCATTTACGCTTTTTGGCACATTCTTTGCTCGCACTCACAGGTCTCACGGTTAGCGCGACCGGTCTGAAACCTTCAGGGATCATGCAACCGGGGTCCCCAATGTGCCTTTTAAAGATTTTGTGAAAAAACATTAAACAGTTCAGTCAGACCGATGGTGCTGAGGGCTGAAGCACTGGACACCACACCTCGCTCCACGCTGGCGACCCAGGTTCAGGAATGAGCCTGGATCATCAGGGGTTGGCAGGTGAGGACTGACCATCTGACAAAAGCTCTCCTAGTCCTGGGGAGAAGGGGTGGATACACACCATGCTCTGCTGGTCCCTGGGGATGCCCAGAAGTAGTGCAGATGTGTGGTTGCCTAGTGGGGGAGAAGCATGGCAGACGTCTGCACATTAGTGCATTAATGTCCTTGCACACCTGTGCTTCCATCAGGGAGATAATGTGGGGAAAATGGCAGCACAAGTCCGCGGCAGCTTGATGGCCGCAGTTTCACCAGCCAACGATGCCTGGAGGCATGTGCCGGTAATGGTTCCTCACTGGTGTGGGGGCTACGGGGGGGCTCACTTTCACAGGTGCAGATGCATCTGCCAGCTGGGAATGCAAGCTTTGGGGGCAGTGGTGGAATGGAGGAGCGGTGGCTGGATTTAGAGCAGGACTGCGGCTGCAGGTAAAAAGTGTTAAATGATAAAAAAAAATATTAAACAGTTCAAATGTTATTCAAAAAACAAGTTTCCTATTATAGTCAATGGGAAAAGTTAACAAAAAGTTTGACAGTGTCTCAAATGCAGTTTTTAGTGTCACAAATGACCCCTGTAGTGTTGTGAGTCAGTCATTTTTTTTTTCAGTTACTGATCACAGAAATGCTTGGCATTTAAATTTGGGACCCTTTAGGGACACAATTCTTTTTTTTTAAACCATATTTATTGATTTTTCTTTTAGACATTTTTGACATACATTGACATACACACACATACTAACATACTAACATACTAAAATGCCAGCAGAATAGGCCTAATGGTCTTTCGTGTCTGCTCGTTTGGTCAGCCCCCACCCTGGGTGCTGACCTTGCTGTCCTTCTCGCCTCTCTGAAGCTTCTCACTTCCTGATTCAGATATTCTTGCTGCATTGGATTTTGCTTCCTGAACCCTTCCCTGTACCTGTCCCACCCCTCTTGAACCCTCCACTGTCTCTGCCTCCACCAGCCCCTAGTGGAGTGCATTCCATGGCTCTACCACCCTCTCAGGCAAGTAGCACCTCCTCCTTTTCTCCCCGGAATCTTCCCCTCCAGCTCCCACCCATGCCTCTAGTGGCCCCTTCCTCCTTCCTTCACAAGCACCCTCACTGTTCCTCCCTATTTACCCTCTTCATGTACCTGAAGACCTCTATCATGTCCCCCGGTCCTTCTCTCTTCCAAAGTGTACATATTTAGCTCTTGGGCCTCTCCTCATAGGTCCTGTCTCCCAAGCCCCAAATCATTTTGGTTGCCCTCCTCTGGACCCTCTCCAGGAGGTTAATGTCCCTCTTTAAGTGTGGCCTCCAAAACTGCACGCAGTACTCGAGGTGTGGCCTCACCAAGCAGTTATACAGAGGGGTATTACTTCCCTCCTTCTGGAGGTGATCCCCCTAGCGATGCATCCCAGCATCCTGTTGGCCTTGGCTGCTGCCCTCCTACAAGTCTCAGAGTTGTTCATCTTGACATCCACCACCACCCCCAGGTCCTCTCAGCCATTGAGACTTGTAGTATTTCCCCAGGTGTACACTTGGCCTGGGTTCTGGCCCCAGGTGGAGTACCTTGCACATTCCCTGCATTAAACCTCAGCTTCCACTTTCTAGACCATCTTTCAAGAGCCTCCAGATCCCCTGCAGGGCCACCTCCTCCTCCCCATCCACCACTGCCCCAGTTTTGAGTCATCTGCAAAGAGACTCATCTCACCCTGATTCCTGTCCTTATGTCAGATCGTGGGCGTTGAACAGAGGGGCCCCACAGGACTGATCCTGTTGGGACCCCACTGTAACCCTCCTTGGAGAGGATTATCCCACCAGCTACGACCCTGGGTCCCGGTCCCTGGAGCCAATTTTCCTATCCATCGGATCATCTGGTTTCCACCCCCATTTCTCCTAGTTTATCCAACAGGCCCACGTGAGGAACAGAGTCAAATGCCTTGCTGAAGTCCAGAAAGAGGACATCCACTGGTCTACCCAGGTCCAAGGCAACTCTGTCACCCAGTCATAGAACTCACCAGGTTTGTCTGACACGCATTTCCCAGGATGAATCCATGCTGTCTATCGTCCAGGCGCCCCAACTTATCCAGGGCCCCCCTAGCCTCTCTTGACAATGCCCTCCATCACCTTGACCACCACTGATGTCAGGCTGAGCAAGCGCAGTTTCCCCTCTCGCTCCCTTGGTCCCCCCTTGTGGATAGGCACTACATCACGCCACCTTCAGTCTTGGGGCACCACCCTGTCCTCAGAGATGGTGAAGAGCTCTGCCAGGGGTTTCGCCAGGACATCTGCAAGTTCCTTCAGCACTCTAGGATGTAATTTATCGGCCCGGTGCTTTCTCCGTCTTAAGGGGCAGGGGCTTCCCTCTCTCTTGCTGTGATTTCCACTTCCAGTACCTCTCCTCCCTTAGCCCTCCCCCACCTGCCAGTGATGTCCCCCCCTCCCCAGACCTGCCCGATTGGTAGGGCCCCCCCCCCTCCTCATTATCTGTCTCCTCCCATGTAGCAGTGCAGCATCCCCATTTCCCTCTGAAAACATGGATGAAGTACTCATTTAGTACCTCAGCCTGCTCCTCTGGGTCTTGTGCCCATCTCTCCCCTGATTTAATCCTGCTAATCTGCCCCTTCACCCTTCGTCTTTCCCAATGTATCAAAAGAACCCCTTTTCCCTCTCCCTAATTCCCTGGCCAGGTTCTGCTCCTTCCTTGCCTTAGCCGCCCTCACCACTCTAGTGGCCCTTCTAGCCAGCAGCTCACTCCCCTAGATCCTTTCACTCACTTGAGCCTTGAATTTCTTATAGGCTGCTTTCTTTCCCGCACCACCTCCTGGACCTCCCTGGTCCACCAACAGGGATTTTGAGCCTACCGCATTTCGTCTTGCACAGGGTGCTGGTAGCATCCTGCACCCTCTCTCCTGATGATTTCCCACCTACTGCCGGCCCACGCCTGACCCAATCCCATCCAAATGCTCTTAAGGATCCTTCTCATTTCAAAATCCACCCCCTGAAGTCAGTTACTCAGCTCTTTGTGCAGCCTTCTACCACTCCTAGGTCCAGGCAGAACCAGACCGCGGCATGGTCACTCCCCGCCAATGGGTCCTTTTACCTCCAGGCCCCAATCTGGTCACAGTCTGTCAGGACCACATCTAGTACCTGTGCTTCCTGGTCGGTTCCTCACCTGCTGAGTTAGGAACGCCTTGAAAGACATCCAACAACCTCTATTCCTGGTCACAGAGGATCTCTTAGTCTCCCAGTCTGTTCCTGGCATGTTTAAGTCCCAACACCACCACCTTTCCTCTGCCCAGTCTGCAGTGTCTCCTAACATCTGCCACCAGACTGTCCTCCAGCTCCTCTGCCAGGGCAGGGGTCTATAACCACTCCTATTTACTCTCTTCCCCCCTTGTTATCAAGGTATTACCCTCCTCACGGTTCCCTCCGCCTCCTCAACTCCCCTATGCCAATGCGGTTTTTACTATCATTGCTACCCCTCCTCCCCTTCCCTCCCCTGTCCTTCCTGAACATGAGTGTAACCCTCAGGTTCAGGTCCCAGTCATGTCTTGCAGTGGCCCAAGTCTCAGTGACCACTGCCACATCCACTGCTCCCTCATTCGCACGCCCAGACTCAGGCATTTTATTGCCCAAGCTCCTGGCATTTAAGGACTACCTTCCACCTTTCCTATAGTTTCATTTCCTCTGCCGTGTTCCCTTGGGAGTTCTGTTTCTCCTGGTCTGCACTTTGTTGGTCTTTCCTTGCAATCCTCCTTGTCCCCAGAGTGGAGACAGAGTCCCTCCTTTATCGGCATCCCTTGACTGCCTTTCTCCCCATCCCACCCCTTCACAAGTTCTAACCCCACTTTCACCAATGAACTCCTCCATTTTCAACTTCAGGATTCCCTCCTCCAAATTGAGATGTAGTCTATCTCAGCATACAGCTCCTCATCCTCCCAGGTCTCCCCCAATCCCCATCAACCCATACCTCTGGCCTCACACCACTCCCTGAGCCATGGTTTTCTCCCTTATTTTCTCTTGGTGTTCCCCACTAGCCCTTGGCACTGCGCAGGATTTCTGGAGAAGGAAATTGTGCATCCTATGTCATGACACAGACCCTAAGATTCTTGAATCTTGCCTGCATCTCTATAGCTCGCTATTTCCCCTCAATGTCATTTATGCCCAGGTGGACCAGAATGTCTGGGGAACCCCACAGTCCTTGCCAGCTGAAATACCTCGTGCTTAGCCCTGTGCACAGTTAGTCCAGGGAAGCATCTTGTTCTAACTGGCCAGGCTCCTCCCCATCCCATTTGATATCCCTGACTGGTGAATCCCCAGCAGAAGCACTCTGACCACTCCTTTTCCTCCATTTCCCCCCTCCATGTCCCTCATCCTTTCTACCAGCCCTCCACCCAGCTGGCTCCTTGTTCCTCCCTATCTGGGTGCCACTCTACCCGTTCTATTTACCCCTGGCCACTCCCTCCTCCAATCCTATGCCCTCCTCTCTCCTCCTCCAGAGTATCCTTCTGTGCCTTGTTAATTCCCTCACTGCTTGCAACTGGTCCTTTCCCATCTGCTAAACTAGCCTGGCTCATCCTCCCTTCCTTCCTGTCTCCATTTAGTTCCTCCTTGCTCATCGTGCTCCCTGGCCTAACCCTCAGCTCTTCTACTGAATCATCCTGTACTTCTGGTCCTTTCTTTACCTTTCCTCCCAACTGTCCTTTCTCCTTGTGCTTTCTCCTCTTCTGCCTACTCACTTACCTCCCCCATTCTCCTGCATTCCAGGTCCCCCCGTTCTTCCTGCTATTGGCCTCTTCCTCCTGCCCCCCACTCCCACACCCTTTCCGTCTCTAACCACCTCTGTCGTGGCTACATCCCCCCCCCCTCCTTGAGCAGAAGAAGAATTAAGGCAGGTTACTAAGTATAAGGTCTGATCCACCTCCTGCCTTGCTTCCTTCTGTCCAGCACTGGCCATCTGCCTACTTCCTGAGAATGTTGTCCCTCAATCCCCCCATGTGAGGGTCCCCAGTTACCTGCCTGCTTCCTTGGCAGTGTCCTTTTGGCCCCTCGCCAGGGTGCCCATGTGACCCCTGGTATTCTCCTGCTCCTTTCCCTATACCCCCACCCCAGTGCTTGGTGCAACCCTTGGGAGATTTCAGCCCCTTCCCAACCATACCACCCCCTTCCCCCAGCTTTCTCCTCATCCCGCAACCTCCTCCCTAAGCTGTGCCAGCTGGTAGCACACTGGGCAACCACCAAACTTCAAGCCCAGTCCAGTATCATGGCTGCTCCATACTCTATGCACCCCACTACCCTCCCAAAGATGCTGGCCCTAATGTGTGGCTCCATCCCCTTTCAAATAGTTTTCTTGGGTGAGCCACCAGGTTTCCCCTATTCCAAGATACCCTACTGCCTAATCAGGTCTCCCACTAATCTTAGAGACAGTCCCACTGTACACCAGTAACTCTGTTACTAGGTGCAGATACACATTATACATGTAGGGAAAATGAACACTCCCTAGCTCCCTCTCTCCCGGCATTCAAGCCAACCCCAGTGGCTAGAACTACATGAGCTGCACCAGCAGCCTTTTCCTCAATTACCGCAGGGCAGGTCATCCCTAGAAATTTGCAGACTTCAGGGAGGGAGGGTGGGGAGGGCGGGTTCTGGGCAGACACCTGATCAGAGAGTGTATCGACCCTGTCTCTCCCTCAAGCCCTGCAGCTAAACAACCATCTCCAAGCAAATCCACCAAACAGGTTTTAACTCAGAAGAAATAGGCCTCTACCAGTGCAGCCTGTTACAAAGTGAAACATCCACAAAAAAGCCCCACACAGCCACTAAATCAGTTTACAAACATCCAGGATCCCCCAGAACAATACCCTGCTAGCCCCTTAGAAGCAAGAAGGAAAAGAACTAACCTACCAAGAAATATCCACAAGAACCCTGTGAAAACAGCAGCAGCTACTGTCCTGGAACACAACTGATCCTGCCCCCTTCCAGTTCTTTCCAAACTCTATACCAAAATTTATCCATGGTCCCTCAGCCCAAAACTGGCTGTGGATACTGTGTACATTCACAGCTACCTTAAAATTACATTGCCTCTAATAGGCCAGCTGATCAATGTCCAACCTCCGGAGTGGGATAGGCATTCGATTAACTCAAATATATAGAATTTGATAGCTCATTGCCCACCAGCCAATATACTTAGATTGTACTAACCCCTCATACTCAGGCCAGACTAACAGCCATAGCTGCGTCCCTAGAAAAGAGAGAGATTCCCCCCTTCCCTTCCTACTTCACAGATCCTTATATTCCTACCTAGTATTACACCAGAAGTATTTTTCAACTTATTAGCAGATACGCAAGAAAAGGAAAGAACTTAGCAATTAAGAGAACCTTCAGACTGTTATTCACTCGTTAATATTACCCCAACAGACAGACCCTCACTCCGGGCATTTACTAGCTGTATAGAGTAGACAGCTTCCAAAGACTGCCACCTTTTTTTATATAATCCCACCTTACCCTCGTTCAACATATGCCTTCGTATCCTTCCCAGGGTTCTCATGAGATCCCCTACCCACTGGTCATGAGTATAGACAAGACTGTCTTTCCAGTGTCTTTAAAACTAAGTTTGACCAGGGCCATGAATAAAGAGATGTAGTATTTGGCAGTGTTCCCTGAAACCTGAGACGGGTCCCCAAGCACACAAACTTGGTACTTATAAACTCTGAATAATCTAAAATGGGGTCCATGTTCTGCTTGATTTTAAGTCAAGGGCCAAATCCTGGCACAATACCACATCACATGTATTATATCCCCCTGCTTCTCATTACACCCTGAAGCATATGGTCTGTCTGTATGAGGTTCCTTGCACATAGCTTTACCAGAGTATAGTACATATTAGAAGAAATAAACAATTGCATATTCTTGAGTTTAGATATAGTTATATATTTGCAACTATTCCATACATCTTTCCAATTAGGCCTTAGGGGAGATATAATTTTGTCCCAATATGGGATGTGGGTTGGGGAGCTTGAGTCCAGAAAATTTAAGAGCACCCTGTAAAATTTGAGAAATAGGATTATTTACAAAGTTCACTCCAACTAGTTCTCACCAGTTAAACCCGTTCTCTTGAGTATCTACCATTCCCTTTTTCACCCTGCTTAGCAAATTAATAAACTGGATCTTCTTAAAAAAGTCAGTCCCTCACTTTGAGGCAGAAGAACGATCTTTTCATCCTTTATACAATTGACCAACTTAATTCCTTCCAACTGTCTAGCCCACTGTTTTATAATAATTTTCCCCCTAACCGGAAATTCAGGTTACCCATTATCGGTTGTTCCCATGCCTTCTCCTGTCCCCTCCTTTGTGCAGGTGTTAAAAAAAAACACCATGCGTTAACTGTTTTTGCTATTGGCATCAGCTTTGCTTTTGTAAGTAGTTTGTCTGGGTGGGAAATAGCAATGCATGTGGGAAGTCCCATTTCATAAATCCATCTCACATCTGACCAGACTGGTACATAGGCCCCTCCCGTCCATTCCACCTTCCATTATTCCTAACTACCCTGCCATAGTATAATTGAGAGATCTGGCATCTTAAAGCCTAACATTCTGTGGCAGATGCATGACCATGTGTTTCTTCCTTGCAGGCTTTGAACTCCATAGGAAGGCCGATAACAACTTTCTAATTTTTATGAACCAGGACTGAGGGAAGAGGTACGGTGCCAGGTGAATTGGGTATAACAGCCTAGGCAACAGATTTATTTTGACCATTACTAATCTAGCTGTAAAGTTCAATGGAAGTTTATTCCATCTAAGGATGTCACCCCGGATTGTAGTTAATAGTTTTTCCATGTTAACCTCTGTTCCCCCCTCTGCATTAGGAGTAATCCAAATGCCCAAGTGTTTGATTACTTGAGAATGATGTATCTGCAGGGGCTCAAAATCTGCCCTAAAAGTATGTGGCATATGGGGTAAAATTTGTGTTTTGCTTAAGTTAAATTTATAATTCAATACCATGGAGCATCTTCGTATAATTTCCAACGTCTATTTAAAACCATCAGCCGGATCTTGCAAATATAAAACAGTTTGAGTTCCTCCCCCCAAATTTGAATTCCCTGGATTCTATGCTCTAGGTTAAGTGCCCTTAATAGGGGTTCTAAATAAATATTAAACAAAATAGGGGAGGGGGGCATCCCTGCCTATTCCCATTCTCTTGTTTAATTTCCTGGGATAGATATACGTTACATAACACCCTAGCCATGGGGGTTGCATATAGATTTTTAATTCCCCTGAGAAGTCCTACAGGGAATACCATTCTCTCCATGGTGGCAAAAAGAAAGGAATGAGAGACCCTGTCGAAGACCTTCTCTGCATCTAAGGATATCAGTGCCATAGGTATCAGAGAGTCCAACGCATAGTTAAGGATATGGTGTAGTTTCCTTAGTGCATCATGAAACCCCCTTGCCAGGCATAAATCCCACCTGGTCCTGACTAATTAAAGTTGGAGCTACATTCAGAATTCTGTTAGCCAATATCCTTGTCAGGATCTTGATATCCTGATTCATCAGTGCAATCGGTTGGTAGTTCTCCTGGAACTCTTGGTTTGTCCGTTTGGGATGTTTTAATGTATGCTTGGTAAAGTGGGGAGTGACATACCTTCCTTGCATTATCCTAGAAAATGTCATGTTTGAGGAGAGGAGTACTATTGAAATATATGATTTATAAACTTGGCTGTAAGGCTGTCAGGCCCTGGAGTTTTACCATTCGACAATGATTTTATTACTTTTAAAATTTCCCTTTCACTTATTGGACCTGTTAGGCTTTGAACCTGTGCCGGATTTAGAACAGGGATGGGTATATTTCTCAAAAAAGCTTGTATTTCTTCCCTATTGACAGTCCTCCCCCCTTGACAAATCCCATTATAATAAACTGTGAAGGCATCAGCCATTTCTTGGGGGTCAGTTATAATTCCCCCTTCTACTTTTATTAAGTTTACCGTACATGCTGCTTCTCATTCCCTCACTCTAGCCGCTAAAAGGCGGTCAGGCACATCACCCTGCATTAGGGACTTAGCCTGAATTTTCTCCAACCAAAAATCCACCTTGGTATAAATCAAGTCTGCCATCTCATCCCCCAGTTCCTTAAGTTCAGCATCCACCTCTGCAGATGACCCTTCTAAGGTTTCTAGAGAATCTATAGCCCTAAAATAAACTCCTCTCGAGCTTGTCTAAGTTTGTTTCTTCTTGCTGCATATCTTTGCGCTATCCCTGAATAAAGAACATTACAAGTTGGCCTGGCTATTTGCTTGTCCTGCAATGTTGGTAGCTGAACCCGAAAGATCTCACTAAGAGCCTCCTCTAATTTTCCGTATAGTGTAGTATCAGACAGTAATGACTCATCCAATCTCCACCTATATGGCTTAGGGGGGACAGCTTTTAGTTCCCACGTCATCTGTATCAGGGAGTGATCAGATAAAATTCTACTATGGGTAGCCATTTCCTTTATTCCTACCAACGCTTCCTCATTGACCAGAAAAAAATCAATCCTGGATTGCATTTTATGGGCTCCTGAGAAGAAGGTCATGCTCTTTGGTCCCTTACCATGTAGCCAAGCAGGGTCCACCAGTGCAGTAGCCTCCAAAAAGTGCCCCATAGCTTCCTGTGCTCTAGACGGGGGTTTCTTAGAGGGTGGATTCCTATCTTCCCAGTTATTTAAACACAAATTCCAATCCCCTGCTAAAATGATCGGGTGTGCTGGCAACCTGACTACTTCTACCTCCAATGAAGCAAAAAATTTGGGTTGGGTGGGTTGTGCCATAAATAGAGGCAATTGACAAATCTGAGCCCAGAATAGATCCAGAGAAAAATATTTTCCTATTGTCCCCTTTAATTACCACCCTCTTTATCACATATGGGCAAGTCTTCCCCACTAATATGGCAACTTCTCCTGAGGCTGTTGTATTTCCCACTCCAAACACTTGACCCACCCACATTCTTTTTAACAGATCCAGTTCCTCTGTTAAAAGATGAGTCTCCTGCAAAGTCACGATTTGGGCCCCCAGTCATTGAATGTGTTTTAGAATCGCCATTCTTTTTCTCTTACCCCTAAGGCCTTTTACATTCCAAGAAATAATTTTAATTTTTGACATTATACATATACACTCCCGTATGTATTGCCTCACTACAATCTACCAATATCTTGCTCCCAGCTAATGGACTCTCTCTCTTCTTTTACCCCCCACCATTCCCCTCCAACCTATGATCGCCTCCTAAAAACAATCCATGACTGTTTCAGTTCCTGAGTGGCCCCCTAGTTCCTCCTCAAACTCATACCAAGAATCCTAAGGAAAACAAAAGAAATTCCCCTCTCCAGGTTTCCTATCCCCACCTCTGATTTTACTTCTCCTCACTCTTGCCGCTACTCTAACCCCATTGACCAGAGGAGATATGTTCCTGATACTGATGATCCCATTTATATCTGTTATCAGGCTATTCTGCCTCCTGGTTATCCTTCATGTACCCCAATAAATGCTGGGAGGATTGCTGTTACAACATACTTCAATTGCAATAAACCACTATGCCCCTATATCAGCAGTTCCCCCCACCAAATGACCATCTCCCTTACCATATATTTCTCTTTTCCCTGCATTACAAAGGAAGCTGACTCGTGCCGTCCCTCCCAATAGCTACCCCAAAAAGAGATTCCTCTTCCTCCGCTTCCCCCCCACACCTGCTCGGGTTGCGAAGGCTAGTCTGCTATATGAGAGCCACACCTTACCAGATAAGTGAGGTTTCCTAAAAATTAGTCACTACTGCTCCCCCTGTGCCCCAATTGAGTATTTATCATCCCTGAAGTTCCATTACCCCAGCGTGTTTCCTTCCACCTTCATTTTGAAATTCCTGGTTTAGAGGGGGTTACAGATTCCCATTGCCCAACACATCACTTGATCAATTTTAAAAAGAGAAAAAAAAAAAAGCAAAATTGGGTGAAGGAAGACTCCTTCCCCTCATCTTTAGAAATGAACCTTTATTCCCCCCATCGTGAACTCATTTATTTACTTAAACTAAAACACATCTGCCCTCTAGTACCATCACCCACAAATCGCTTTTCTGCAGCTCGGGATAAGCCCTGAAAAGAAGGCCTCCTTCCAATTCTACTGCTAACCAGAACCCTATCCCCATTGCCTCCTGTAAACTCAATAACTCTTTCTCCACTCATTTCCTGAGCTGACTTAATACAAAAATGTAGGCTACCTGCCTAATATAGTCAACCATTTGTTCATTTTAACAACCCTTAATAATTTCAATCAGCGCAAAACATTTCCATATTTCCTGTACCTTGTCCAGATTAGGTTAACTTTCCCAAATACCACTATCAAGCCCATCAGGTCGGAGACTTGAATAACGAAGAAAGCTCAATTCTCAAGCCCTCCAAAGCATCCCACGCTGTTAAGTATTTTTTTGTCCCCCATTTGGAGCTTCATAATTGAGGGCCGCTGGATACTGCATCCCGAAACTTGATCCCCGCTAGATAAAGCTTCTTTTTAATGTCCGAGTATTCTTTCTGTCTATCTCTAATGGAAGGAGTTTGGTCCTGAAACAGCCACAAAGTCACCCCATTCCACTGTAGATTTTTGGACTGCTTGGCTTTACTCAGAACGAAGGCTTTTTCTTTGTAATTGAGAAACCTTGTTTAATACCCGTGGGTGAGCTCCCGGGGGGGTCTCTCTAAGTGCCTGATGTGCTCCTTCCACATTGTTTGCCTCCCCATATGGAGTCGGGCCTAACAGTTTCAACAGCAGATCCTGCAAGAAAGTTACACAGTCCACCCCCTCCATTTTTTCAGGAAGCCCTGCCATCATTAAATTATTTCTTCTGCTAAGAGACCTTTGATCTTCCATATGATCTTCCAGCTTTTTGGCTTGCTTTCTGAGCACCACCACTTCTTGATCTGTTACTGTAGATTTCTTCTCCTGCGACGAAACCCTGGCCTCCAGATCTCCCATTCTTCTCGCCAGCGCATTCAGAGTCGGTTTTATGGTTGAAAAATCCACCACCAAACCCTGCAGCATCTGTTTAATCTCTAGAATGTCATCCACTTTCGCGTTCTCTCCCCCTTCCATGCTCTCTTCATCATTTTGATCCTCTGGCACAGGCGAAAGGGGTTTCTGGTGTTTCACTGACGGAACACGAGCCAACAAGGGCTCTGAAGCTCCACACTCCATCTCGGCCATTCAGCTAGGCCTCTTCAGATCACCACTGAAACCAGGCAAAATACTTTCTATCTGCTCCTTTCTTTTCGTTCAAGAGGCAGAGAAGCTTAGGAAAACTTTCCCAATTAACTGGATTACCAGGTTGAGCCCTTGCATTTAGTTAGTAGATAAATTAAACTAATGAGGGCCAGAGCTACACTCAGGAAGTCCTCTCTCCTCTAGCTCATCACGTGATCTTGACACAATTCTTTTTGTGTTCACCTAGTCGAGCCCTGAGGATGCTAGTCATGTCTTTTTTGGGGAGTTAAACACCCCAGAAATATGTTTTTGAATTTTCTGTAAACTGTAGTGTCATACCTGCGACATTTTTGTGATTTATTTTGGCAAAAGTGTTGTGATTTGCAACACTACTTTGCGACACTATGCCCAAAATAACAGGAATTCTTTGCTACCCTGCTGCAAAAGAACGGTTTAGTCTTTTGGGCTGAAATTTGGAGGGAAGAAAGCCAATATCTCACAGATGTGCCTTTTCATGGTTTGGTGACTAAATATTACAGGGATGCAAAGTTGTGGTACTCCAAAATTGACGATTTTTCCCATAGACTAACATTACGGCGTCCAACGCACCTTTCAGGACCAGTATCTCGGAAATGCTTCAAAATACAGACTTTTCATCAGAAAAATGCTTAGCCCCCCCACTGCAAAACTAGCCAGGAAAGTCATAAATAATATGAAATTTTAATTTTGTTTCTACATTGTATGGTTCTTGAGATATAAGCAATTTAGTATTCCAAGTGTTCATTTTCTGCTCTGAGGCCCATTGTTATGCATACATTCTTTGTATTTACTGTGTTTCTCTATGCAGCTTTGGGGAAAAAAGGGTGTGCACTTTCATTAATGTTACAGTTAGCATTTCCACTTGTGTTTCTGTAATCGGTTGCATTAGCGTTCCCATCTACACCACCATGTGCATTACCCTTTGCGTTTGCATTTGTGCTTTCGTTTGGGTTACTGTTACCATTTGCATTGCCATTACTATTTCTGTTTGTATTTTGTTTAGCTTCACCATGTGCATTACCATTTGCATTTGTGTACGCGCTTCTGTTTGTGTTTCCTTTGGCGTCATCATTGCTGTTACTGTTAGCATTTGTGTTTCCAATTGCGGTACTGTTACCGTGCGTGTTACCATTTGTGTTTCTGTACACACTTGCATTTGTGTTTCCTTTTGCATTACTGTTCACTTTGGCATCATCGTTGCCGTTACTGTAACTGTTTGCATTTCCAATTGCGTTACCATTACTGTTTGCATCTTCGTCACCGTTCACGTTTCTGCTGCCCTTGGTGTTTGCGTTTTTGGTTGCATTTCCATTGTTGATTGCATTACTGTTTCCTTCTGTGGTGTATTGCCTTAACCATTTGCATTTCTGTTTGTGTTTGTGTTACCATTTGCATTTTTCTTATCATTTGCATTTCCATTGGCATTACTGTTTACGTTACTGTGTTCGTTAATGTTTGCATTTCTTTTTCCATTAGCGTATGCGTTACTGTTTGCGTTACCATTTCTGTTTTCATTAACATTTGCACTTGCATTTCTCTTACCATTTGTGTTACCATTTACGTTTGCATCACCATTTGCATTACCGTTTGTGTTTGCATTTGCGTTACCGTAAGTGTTACACTCCCACCACCACATTCCATTCACTATTTATTGTGCTCATTCTCCAAAAGAAGGGAAATTCATGGCAAAAGCTCTGTTTAATGCATTAGTTGGAGGTTGTTCCACAGTGACAAAAGTGAAGAAATTGAATATTAGGGTTCACAGCTTGCACCCACCGCCCCACCAAGGGGCATCGGAACATGCATTAGTTGTTGGTCCTAACTCTCACCCCATTTTCCTATACTGCACCACCTCAGCTTGTTTACACATGGGATGGGGTAAGGTTGAGACCAACGACCCCAAGCGTACCCTCCCTGATGCCTGTTGTGGGGTGGGGTGAGAGGGTGGGAATCCTAACATGGCAGTTCATCACTTTTGTTGCTGTGGAACAACCTAACTAATGCATTAACTGAGTTTTTGCCATAACTATATATATATATGTGTGTGCGTGTATGTGTGTGTATGTATGTATGTATGTATTTATTACTGGTGTGGTAGTACCTACATAGTTAGGGTTGAGTAAGCACTTTAATGTTAAACCTCAAATTTTCCACCTTAATAACTTTGCCACCTTATGACAGATTTGCCTGAAATGTTGCACGTGTGGTCTGGCACCATAGGCCTCTGGATCTGGCAAGTTGTGTTACAGTCAGATGTATAGTTGCGGTGCTACAGAATGCCAAAAATGCAAAAAATTTATTTTTTTGTGAGTTTCTTTGCTCACGCCCACAGCCCGCACAATTTGTCCATTCAGTCCAAAATCTTCTTGGAAGATGCAGTCTTAGTCCAGTGCGACTTTCAACGATTTGGTGTAAAAATATTAAACTGTTTAAAAGTTATTCAAAACACAAGTTTCCCATTATAGTCAATTGGAAAAAATGTGTCTCATGAAAGTTTTGCAAATGCAGTTTTACTTTCGCAAATGGCCCTTTTACTTTTGTGCTGCAGCCATCTTGTTTTCAGTTAGTGAGAGAGAAAACTACCTGGCATTTAAATTTGGGACCCTCTAGGTAAACACTGACTGGTGGGTTTACCTAGTTGGGTTCTGAGAATGCCAGCCCTATCTTTTTTTTGTGGGGGGCAAAACCCCCAGAAATGTTGTTTTAAAACTCTGAGCCAAAGTACTTTCATAAATCGTGGTAAAAACAGCCATGCAACTCCCACAGATGCGAACATTTTGTGCTGTTTTTTGTGAAACCTTCATGATTTGTGAAAGAACTTTGCTAAAAAAACTGCAAATCTTTGTCATAATATGATAACATTGCAGCATCTGTATCTCAAAAATGAAGCAAGATATGGAATTTTTGCTACCTACAGGTAAGTTCACCTTAGGTGGACTTACCTGTAGAAACAATTCTGGAATCCTTCGATTACACCAGCAGTGGATTTCTTTTCCTACGACTACGGAGATATTGGCAAAAACATGCTCCAAGGTTCCCAAAGTGCCTTTTCAGTGCATTTTGGTGCCTGTATCTTGTAAATGATGTGAGATACATATTCGGTTGATCAGTCCCATGGAGTACTCGCTGCCATAATTACAACAACTTTTGAATTTTTTTTTGTAGCTGCTACGGTTGTTGAGATATTGGCACATTAATGGCACAAGGGTTCCTTGCCCTATAGGGCTGCTGTATGGCTCTGTACTTATGTGTGAGTGGGAGCGCAGGGCTCAGAGATCCCACACTCCCAGATACTCATACCATTATGAAAATAATGGAAAATGTGAAGGTAGCACAGGTCCCGTTCTCCCACTAACATAAACCAGTTACCAGTTACATGACACTTTCTCAAAAAGAAGGGAAATTCATTGCAAAAAAATCCATTAATGCATCAGTTAGGGTTCAACTCAGAGCACAGTGACAAAAATGTGGAAATATACTTTTAGGGTTCAATCCCCTAACTCCACATTTTGCTCCCCAACCTCCTTACCTTAGAGATTCATTACTGGAACACCCCATCTCAACCCCCCTCCCAGCCACTGCTGCACAGATTCTCCCTATCAGAATCTTATTAAGTGAGCATAACAAATTTCTCACAGTTGCCTCAGTGTATATCTCCCCAAAATAAACAAGGGAATGGCTATGCGTAACTTTTGGAATTCACCTGGTCCCAACCTCCTGACTCTGAAATGATTCTGCTTGGAGACTTTAATATAAACTGGCTCACGTCTGATGCAGGGGTCCATAAGGATGCTGTATCATCAGCCAATCTCACCCAGATGGTTGTCTCTCCAACCAGGAAAAACTAAAAATCTGGCACCAGCACCCTCCTGGATTGGATGATGCCCACAAATACATTACCAAAGTCATCACCAAATCCAGGTCCAGCAGTGATACACTTGACCTTAAACTGCTGTTCCCTCACCCTTGATGAGATGTTACAGCCACTGACATATATTTTCAACCTCTTACTTAGGCTCAGCTAGTTTCCTGACAAATGGAAATGCTACCCCTGTCTATAAAAGTGGTGACAGGGCCACTCATGGATACTACCATCCGATCTCCCTATATTGCCACCCCTCCCCAAGGCCCTTGAATGTATTGCAGCAGATCAGCTCACAGATTTCCTGGACAAATACAATATCCTGTGCTCGCAACAACATGGCTTCAGGAAAGGACATAGCACCTCATCTGCCCTACTGTAATTCTCTGGCATTCTTCACAGCTCACTGGACAATGGTCAGTTAATTGGGTCTGTCTTTATCAGTCTGACTAAGGCATTCGACACTGTCCATCACTGCCTGCTGCTTGTGCAACTTCTGAAAGCTGGGCTGCCTCCCTACTCCACTGCCTGGTTCAGAATCTACTTTGAGAACTGGACACAGAGTAAAAATTGTAGATGTCCATGCTGATCCCAGGCCTGTTTGCTCAGATGTTCCCCAGGGATCCATTCTGGGCCCCCTACTATTCAGCTTGTTCCTGAACTCCCTTCCAAATTTTTGCTCTGAAACAACCATCCTCTATGCAGATGATGTTGTAATTCTTGCCTCCAACAAGGATCTTGAGTCTCTACAAGACAACCTTCAGCTTGGCTTCAGATCTGTTGAAAATTGGTTCTCAAATCACAATCTGGTCCTCAATAATAATAAAACAAAGTCTATGACATTCAGTAGCTCTCATAACAAGCATAAGTTGCATTCCCTATCCATCAAAACCAGTCATGGAGTCACACTAGAACAGGTTCAATCCTTTAAGTACCTTGGGATCATTCTAGACCCTCATCTAATTTACAGTGCCCACATTGACTCTGTAGCCAAAGCAGCAAATACTTGCCTTGGTCTTCTCTTCCGGCATAGGCAACATCTTACCCCAGAAGCTCTGACTGTCACTTTTCAAAGCTATGTCATCTCCATTATTGACTATGGGCTTATCATCTATGGCTCTGGTTCTGCTACCACTCTTAGATGCATATCCACCTCCCTCAATAAGGCCTTCTGACTTCTCACTGGATCCTACCACCTCACATATATGTGCGACCTCTATGCACAAATTGGATGACTGCAACTTACCAATCAGATAAGGTATCTAACCTGCACCATGGCAAAGAAAATAACTATGGGCATTGCATCCCCTGGAGTGTGTGCACTCCTGCACCCTAGCAATAACCTCTGCTCAACCAGGGGTCTGAATCCACAGCTCCTGCAGGTTACACGCTGTCATACCTCACAAGGTCAAAGATCTTTTGCCTACAGGGTGCCCAGCTGACTAAATGGTCTAAACAGTTACATCTCCTCCACTCCTACCCTTGGTGCATTTAAATCAAGGCTATGCCTCTCTCTCTCTCTCTCTCTCTCTGCCTCTAGCTCCTGTGACTGCCTCCACTAGCTGACCCCATGAATATTTCCCTAACCTTATGCAGTTCTGTCTCCTATTAGCACTTGAATACCCCTTAGCATGCACTTCTCCATGTTATTTCTACGACAATGCCTCTGGCTGCGCGCCTCCTCTATAGCTCTCTGCCCTGCTACTCTTCCTCTCTCTTGTCCTCTATCCTCTCTGCACCTCATCCACTATCTCACTGTAACCTAGCCTCCAAAACTTGTTTTGTTTCTCAGATGCTTTGTAATTCTGTTTAGCTTACACTTTTGTAACCTTGTCCTATGTATTGAATTTGTAATCTGACTTACATGTCTTATGTTTTGAATTGTAACCTGATATGTAACCTTTGTAAAAGAGCCCTGGCTCAAAGGTATTGTAATCCTAGATACAATAAATAAATAAATAAATAAATAATACTAAACATTTGGCTCACTACAGGTATTGCTGCTTCCACATACAGTAGGCATGAGGTAGTAGGAAAGACAGAGCTCACACATACATACTACTTTTCAGATACTGCTCAGGTATGAATCTGATATACATGGTGGGGTGGAAAGGATGAGAAGGGACTTGACAAGGTTGGAGGAATGGTCAAATGTATGGCAGCTTAGATTCAGTGCAAAGTAATGCACCTGGGAAACAAAAACTCAGGGGAAGAGCACACAATGGGGTTGAGATTCTAACAACAACAACAATGGAAAGGAATCTGGGGATAGTTATATCAGATGACCTGAAGGTGGACAAGCAATGTGAGAGGGCAGTAGGGAGGGCTGGAGGATACTGGGATGCATAGGGAGAGGCATCATCAGTAGAAAACATGAAGCTGTTGTCCCCCTGTACAGAAAGTTGGTAAGACCACATCTGGAGTACTGCATGCAGTTCTAGAGACCCATCTCTGCAAAGACATAGACAGGGTGGAGGCTGTCTGGAGAAGGGCATGAAAATGGTGCAAGGACTGCACCAGAAGACATATGAAGAAAGACTAAAGAAGCTCTGATATGTATAGCTCGAGGAAAAGGGGTGGAATTATAGAAATGTTCAAGTACCTCAAGGAATCAACAAAGTCAAGAGGTAGCATCTTTCAGAAAAAGAGATGTGCAAGAACAAGTGGGCACAATTTGAAGATAGAGAGGAGATGGCTCAGAGGTAATGTGAGGAAGTATTTCTTCATGGAGAGGGTTGTAGATTCATGGGACAGTCCTCCTGATAAGGTCATGGAGTCAAAAACAGTAGGGGGATTCAAGAATGCATGGGACAGACATAAGGCAATTCTAGTAGGAGTAAGAGGAAGTAGGCTGTTGGTTAACTAGGACCTGCAACTTATCCTTTAGATAGGGAAATGGGCAGACCAGGTGGGCCAAGCGGTCCTTATCTGCCAACAAATTCTATGTTTCTGTGTAGCACCATCACATGTTGTTACACTACAGTGTTACCTGGAAATACTCATTAGCAGCATGTTATGGTTATGTTTGGATGTTACAACTGTTGCTGTCACATGTTGCTTTGTAAACTATACCACAAAACATTACTTTCGTTATTGCTACCATTTGTTATTCAGACTGACTCACTCTATTAGAAAAAAAATACAGACACCCAATGGCTATGAGTAGGCTTATCTAAACTCTCATTTCCAGTAAACTATTTGGGGATGACTTACTGTGTGTTTAACCTGATGATGGTTGTCTCTGGCTGGTTATGTTGCCTTAACCCTTCCCATGTTTGCATGTGTGTGTGTATGGGGGCAGGGTGGGAGTGCTGAGTTGGGGGAATTGAACCTTAACAGCTCATTTCCAAACATTTTTCACTGTTCTATTAACACCAACTGATGCATTAATGGAGTTTTTTTGTAATGAATGAATATATATATATATATATATGTTCATGGCAAAAATCTCCATTAATGTATCAGTTAGGGTTGTTACACAGCGACAAAAGCAGGGACATTTGGTGTTAGGGTTCAGACCTTAACTCTGCATCCCCACCACTGTACACACACACACACACACACACGTAGGAGAAGGACCAAGGCAACTCAACCAATCACAGACAACCAGCAGGAGGTGTATACCTCTGTTACCATAGCAGGCAGGGAAAAAATTCAACTTCAGGTATCATACAGTATTTCCAGACTTGTTCCAGCAGGTTAGTTCACCTAAAGGTGAAGCAAGCTGCCAGTACTGAAAACTCTGTACCTCGCTTAGTTTTTGACATGTGGGTGCTGAAAGGCATGATGGGTGACACAATGTTAGCTTATGGCACATTGCTCAATTTTGAAACACTGTAACTTTGTGATCCTTAACTATTTTGTACCAAACCAAAAAAAAGGCACATCTGTGGGATGAGGGCTTGCCACCCTGCAAATTTCAGCTCAAAGAACCCAACCGTTTGCTCGCAGGAGGATGGCAAAGATGTGCAGTTATCCTAAGCATAGTTTCACAAAATAATTTCACAAACATGAAAGTGTTGCAAACAGAAAGGATGACACTTTCACATTTGCAAAAGTATGTAAAGTGCTTTCACAAAATAGTTTCACAAACATGAAAGTGTCGCAAATGTCAAGTACAAAACTTTCACAGTTGTATCTCAATGCATCTCTCTTCCAGCACAAGTCCCAATTTGGGCTGAGTTCCCTGCACAAATCTCTGCCGGTGGCTCCCCTCCAGCAACCCAACCACCAAGCAAGCACCCTCAGCACAAGCCCCTACTAGGGATGACCTCCCGGTGTGGATCATCGCTGGTGGCACCCCTCCAGCAACCCACCCACCCAGCAAGCATCCTCAGCATGAGCCCCTACTTGGGCTGAGCTCCCAGTGTGAATTTCTGCCAGTGGCTCCCCTCCAGCAACCCACCCACCCAGCAAGCATCCTCAGCATGAGCCCCTACTCGGGATGGGCCCCCGGTGCGGATCTCTTCCGGCAGCCCCCCTCCAGCAAACTGCCCACCCAGCAAGCATCCTCAGCATGAGTGCCTACTCAGGCTGAGCTTCAGGCATGGATATCTGCCAGTGGCTCCCCTCCAGCAACCTGTCCACCGAGCTAGCATCCTCAGCATGAGCCCCTATTCAGGCTGAGCTCCCGACGTGGATCTCTGCTGGCAGCTCCCATCCAGCAACCTGCTCACTCAGCAAGCATTCTCAGGTATAAAAGCACAAGCTGAAAGGGCCATAGACCACTGGCATTGAAACCTCCTCCTCTTGTTAGCCAAGCAGAATTCAAGCCTCACAGCAACTGGGTAAAAATCCACAAGGCTACCCCTGATTGGACTGGTCTGGGCACCGCATTTTATTCAACTTGCTGAAAGCTCAGAGGTGACTTTCTCACACTCGCTCAGAGTGGTAGAAAACATAATCACAGAGAGCCTATAATTTCTTAGTGTTGATCTGGAGAAGATGGAAGGTTTGATACCTTTTATTGGACCAACAAGTGTCTTGTACAAAGATGGAATTATACACAAGCTTTCAGGGCCACACAGGTCCCTTTTCCAGGTGAATAGCAAAACTGAGCAACAAGCAGTATTTATATCCACTGTGGAGCAATTAAAAATCAGGAAGTAAAGTAGGGTTATAAGGGGTCTAGAAATTAAAGTTTAAGATGTAAAAATTAAAAACAATAGAAAAAATTGGGAAGGGGCATAGTAGGAACAGGCCAGTAGGAGATGAAAGGAAGCTAAAGGGAAGACAAAAGCATGTAGATAGGATCGGAGATCAGAGGCTGGCTGAAAGGGTATAATGGACAGAAGATGCCTAATAGATGCAAGGAAATTAAGAAATTAGGAGAAACCAAAGAACAAATGCCTAGATAAACAGAGGTGTGAAAACAAGAGGGAGTAGGTGGGACTGAGCTCAGGAGTTAATAGGAGAGGCAGGGAGGATGTGAGGTATAGGTAAAAAAACAAAACAGGTAGAACTCAGAGAAAAAAAAATATCATAATCAGAGAGATACAGAACCAAAGTGTGATGAATAGAGATATGATTTAGTACACATTAAAAAAGAATTACAGTTTACCATAGTGGGTCATGAAACCGATGTCCCGATTCAGACCAGAAATGTTAGATTTAAATGGTTTTATATATTTCAATTCCAATGTCCTTCTGTCCTGTGTGTTTCTGAAGTTGCCTTTTAGTATCAAGATAGATAAATCCAAGAGAGAGTGATCTGTTTGTGAAAAATGGTTTCCTACTGGCGTGCTGATAACCTGGTTTACTATAGTGTGACTGTGGTGATTCATCCTGGTTTTCAGTGGTTGGCTAGTTTCCCCAATAAAGCAACAATTTGTGCACTTCTTGCACTGAATTAGGTAAACCACATTGCTGGACTTGACATGTGAAGGATCCATTAACTTGTATTATATTGTTCTGGCTTGTCTTAATGATGGCCTGTGCGCATATGTGGGTGCAGGTCTTACTTAGGAAGGTGTTCTGGTGCTAAATGCTACCATTGCTGATAGAGCTGATTTTCTATAAAGTGTTGCTTAAAATTACTGCTTAGATTACTAGGTGCTGGCATGTTTAATTGCCTAAACACCTTATGTCTGCTGTCTGATTGCCACGCTGATTTTTTATAAGCTGCTGTTTAATAGTACTGCTTAGATTTATATTGCCTGAACATTTTATTTCTGTTCCCTGATTGCAACACTCTCTGCTCTTAATTGCCTACCATTCTGTTCCTCTCTCTAAGTCCCATCACTATTCTGTGCATAGCCTTGGCTATTCTCTACTCTACACTGATCACCACCTCTTCTTCATTGCACTCACTCCTGCCCACAATTTTCTCTTAAAACTCAATTTTAGGGCAAACAGCAGGCTCTGCACCTTCACCTGTGGCCCTCATTTCCCACTGTTCAGTAACTCTGTTGCTCCTGCTAGGCTCACCACACAGTCCTACACTTAATTTACTATACCTAATTCCTCTCCCCTAATCCTCTTAGCTCATCTTTAATCACCTTAGCCCATTGTCCCAACCAGAACCATTGGTGACAGACCCTACCCCAATCATCCTCAGCTCCCATCTATCATCACCTCCTCATTACAGCCTAGAGTCCAGTCCAGTTATCTCCTTGGACCTCCCACCGATTAAGTTTGCCAGATTTTCTCCCTATACTCAGCCATGCTAATGCTCTCTTCCTCTCTCTCTCTCTCTCTCTTCCAGCATGAGTCCCTACTCAGGCTAAGCTCCCAGCACTGATCTGTACCAGCAGCTCCCCTCCAGTATCCAGCCCACCAAGCAAGCATCCTCAGGTATGAAAGTGCAAGCCAAAAGGGCCTTGAAACCTCCTCCTCTGATTAGCCAAGCAGAGTTCGAGCCTCACAGCAGTTGGTTAAAAGTCCACAAGGCTGCCCCTGGCTGGACTGGTCTGGGCTCAGCATTTTTTTCAACTTGCTGAAAGCTCAAAGGTGCCTTTCTCATGCTCACTCAGAGTGGTAGAAATTATAATCACAGACAGCCTATAATTTGTCCTGCCCACCCACACCAACCCAGGGCTCTATTAAATACTCTTCCTCCCCTACCCCTCTTTCACCACTAGCAAATAATGGCACAGTTGCTGCATACAATTAAGAATAACCACACCCTTCATCTTAAAGGAGCAATACTAACCTTCTAAAGACACCCCAGACACCATCTTTGTATATTCAGCCTGAGCAAGAGACATCGAACTAGAGATTGCCCATGATCGTCTAGACACTGATGCAAGTGAGAAAGATATTTAGATTAATTCTGAGTTACAAGCAGGCCAAAGAGAAGAGATTTATCATCTCTTAGGTAATTATCGAGAGACTTTCACAAAGACACCTGACCGAGCAATAGGGGTTGAAAATGAGATAAGAGTATATTAGAGCATGCCTATACACCAGAAGCCCTATAGATTACCAGAAAAGGTAAGACAGGAGGTCATCAAGGAGGTCAGAAATATGGAACAGGCTAAAGTCATTGTACCTTCTTGCAGCTCATGGTCATCTCTATTAGTGGTGGTAAATAAAAGGAAGGTGGAATCAGGCTGTGCCTTAATTGTAGGAAGATTAATGCCATATCCAATTTTGATGGATACCCTATGCCAAGGATCAATGCTCTGTTAGATCAAATCAGTTATACTAAGTATATCAGTACACTTGATTTAATGAAGGGGTACTGGCAGATACCCCTGGCTCCCATTGCACAAGAGTTGACAGCATTCAGCACAGCTATAGGTCTATACCATTTTACAACCATGCCTTTTGGTCTTCACAGAGCACCAGCTACTTTTCAAAGGTATATGGATTATATACTAAGACACCACAGTTTATACAGTGCCACCTACCTAGATGACATGGTCATCTACAGCCCAGATTGGAACACCCACTTAATACATATAAGTGCTGTGATACAGAGTACAAAGGAGGCTGGGCTCATGATAAATCCATCCAAGTGAGCAGTAGCAAAAACAGAAACACGCTACCTGGGATTTGTGATTGGTAATGACCAGGTAGAGCCAGAAGTCAGTAAAGTGGAGGCAGTGGCCAGTATTGCAATTCCTAGCACTAAAAAGCATATTTAATCATGTTAGGCCTAGCCAGTTATTACAGGCATTTCATCCCTGATTTCTCTACCCTAGCTACACCCCTGATTGAATTAATGAAGAATAAATACCCCAAATAGCCCAATAAATAAAATGGAGTGATAAATTGACCAGGCTTTTTGAGGAATAAAATTAGCGCTATGTTCGGCCCCAGTACTGCTCGGTCCTGATTTTTCTAAACCATTTGATGTCCACATTGATGCCTCTAATATGGGCATTGAAGCAATGCTGACCCAGCACAATAAACATGGCAAGCACCCTATCTTGTACATCAGTCGAAAACTACAGGAGTGAGAAAAGAAATACTCGACTGTAGAGAAAGAATGTTTGGCCATGAGGTGGGCATTTGAAGCCTTAAAATATTATTTGTGGGGTAAGGTTTTTGAGGTGGTCACAGACCATAAACCTTTGGTGTGGTTAAATAACATGAAAAATAAAAACTTGCATATCATGCGATGGTACTTGTCCCTCCAGCCATACAAGTTCAAGGTTAGACATAGATCTGGTATCCAACACCAAAATGCAGATTTTATGTCCCGTTAAGGTGCTGAGTGATTGAGCTTAGAGATAAAGTGAAAATCTACAATTCTGAAATGTATATTATATTGTAAACATAGGGATTTACAGAAATTTTTTTTTAACCTCAGGGAAAATGTATAGAACAAAGTATGATGTATGACCTCTGGGGTCTGAATTTTGTTCTAGTGTTCTTAAGGGTCCCTGAGGGGAACTTCTGGAGTGGGTGGGCAGAAGTTCCAAACCCTGTCCATCACTTTAGGGAAGGGTTTCAGGCAGCCAACCCGTGGGTTGGATTCTTGAGTGGGGATAAATGTAACAGAGTGGCCTGTTATGCAGTGTAAACTCATCAGAAATTCCCCCTTAATTCCATTTTTGCACTCTTTACTATCCTCCATTACTTACTCTGTATCTATTCTGATTATTTTCTTGTTATGGTGGCCAACCTGATGAACAAACTCTATACTGTACTATCCCTTTAAAGTCTTTAAAATCTCATGGAAGCATAAATAAAGTGTTTCATTTTTTAAAACACAGCCCTGATTTATGTATGGGAAGCCTGTAGCATTTATCACTATGAACAAGGTGCCTTGAACTATAATTGTATGCTGCTGAAGCGCTGAACACTGTATTATAGATGTGCTGTAAATTATCTGTTTAGCTTGACAACACTGCAAAGGAGAGCGAGGGAGAAATGTGACCTAAAGATAAATAAAACTGTACAGCCATGCTAAGAAAAGCCTTGTAGTTTCTAAACTAATAAATATGCCAGCTTTGTTATTTAAAACAGCTCCAGAACTAGTGAAGCTGGGAGCTGATAAGAAAAGAAGGCCAGAATGAAATGTTTGCTGACAGCTGACACTTCAGCCATTGGGTATAATTTAAGACCACCCAGAAGTTAGGAAATACCTGTTAAAGGTTAATTAACATGCTGTGTGGATTTTACAGCTTCTCTCTCAGCTAGAGACTTACACAAACTGTTAACTTGAAGTACAAAAATGAATTTTTCTTGTGTTAAAAATGTTGCAGTTTCTTACAATAATTTAAACCTTTTTCATTATTACTGTGACTATAAATGGGAGGGGATAAGGAATACACCCATCATCTTTCTGTCATTTACAAGTTAACAAGCGAATATGGAAATATTAGACACTGTAAATTACATTATATTTTTGTACCTGGAGCATTGCATTTTGGGACCTGCTTATGAGCTGGCCGACCCAGGAATGACAGTATTTATTTAGACCAGTCATGATGTCATCAGTTAGGGAAGGGGTCTGTCATCTCAAAAGGAGACTATATAAAGCCCCTGCTGATAGGCCGAAATTAGACAGAAAGTGGAGAAGTGTTCAATAGGTTTCTGGACACCAAACTGGAAGCAGCTTTTTGAAGAGAAAGTTATTACTGTTTAAGTAGAAAGACAGGAATTGAAAGGAAGTGATTTCCCTGTTGTGGTGTGATGAACTAACACCTTTAAATTTTTCTTTCTGTGAAGTAACAGTGCTTTCTTTTATTTTGTTTATTTTTTTGTTGGATTATTTTGGACTTTATTTCTGAAGATTAAGAAATAAAATGATAAATGCATTAATTAGCATTTTTATGCACTATAACATCTGTCTGAGTGCCTGTCATTGATCTAATGCTTCTACACTGGTGTGAGAGGTGGGATCTTCTTGGTACACTATGGCTGCTTAGGGAGCGCTACCAGGAGTGTTGTCATATTTCAATGCTCTGACAGATAAAGGAAGGGGACCAAACAGAGTTCAGTACCATGCATGTTACGAGATCAGTAAGTGAAAAAACTGGTCTGCCATTATTACCTTGATTAGGTCCTGGAGAGAGACCCAAAATGAAGACAAACACAGATGAGGATGAGGACATTCTGAAGGAAGAGAGGAAGAGACCAGAAGCACCGACGTTATCGGTACCTGATGATCCCAGTGAATAACTTAAGTACCTGTGTTCAAGACAACTGGATATGGAGCATCAGAGGGAAGAGAATCGATGGCAATGAGGAGAGGACAGATGGATGCAGGCAGAGGAAAGAAGACAGGATGAGAAATGGCAGGACACCTTAAAATCCATTCAGGATATGAACTAGGTCAGACAGATTGGACAGGACCCCAAGACATTAAACTCACCAAAATAATGGAAACTGATGATATCGAATCATACTTGACCACTTTCAAATGAATAGCCCTGACGTGTACCTGGCCCAGGGACCAGTGAGTGATCAGGTTGGTACCTTATATTTCAGGGAGAGCACAGCTTGTTTATAGTCAGTTAAGTGGGGTTGATGCTAACAATTATGACAGAGTAAAAGAAGAAGTACTTAGAACATACAGCAAAAGTACTGAGACCTACCGGCAACAGTTTTGTCAACATAAAATGTCATTGTATGATACCTCTAGAGAGACATATGCCAGACTGAAAGACTATTGCGGAGAATGGTTACAGCCAGCTACAAAAACTAAAGAACAGATAATGGAACTGATCATCATAGAATAGTTCATTCAGATATTACCCTTAGATGTTCAATTATGGGTAAAAGAGCATACACCTGAGTTTTCTGAAGCTACAACCAAATTAGCTGAGGATTAACTAGCAGCTCATCCATCTAGACCAAAAGGACAGCCCAGTAATCCAAACCCAGTTCAAACCCTAGCCAGAACATTTTCCCTCAATAAACATAATTTTTATTATCGCTGAAGAGATTGAGGAGGTAGAATCCCATGTGCTGAAATTATTTGTCATGGGTGCCTAGGGAAGGGTCATATTTTCAGAAATTGTCCCCACAAATGAACAGACACTGCAGATTTATCTCTGGCTAATATTGGATATGTTGCATCTGTGGGCATTGGTAACCAACAAACCTTAGGACTTGTAGACTCAGGATGAAAACAGACCTTGCTGAGAACTAATTTGGCCCCCAAAGTAGAATTAACTGGAAAAGATACTACAGTATGATGTGTGCATGGCGATATTCATCAATATCGTACTGCCACTATGAATATAACTTGATAATTAAAGACATCAACTAGTGGTTTGTTTAGTCCCCTGCTTACCAGTACCAGTTATCACTGGGAAAGACTTTCCCCAGTTTAACAGACATATTAAGGACCACCAATCATACATTAAACCAGTACATGTAGTGACCAGAGCTCAAGCAGAAGCACAGAAGCTTGGAGATGTGTTTTCTTTTGAAGAGGACTATTTTGACAAGAAAAGGAAAGTAAGAAAAACTAAACAGGCCAAAAGGAAGGACAAGAGGATGTGGAATACAACTCATACTGAGAAAGGGATGGATAGTGTATCTGAACTATTGTCCTGTGATATAAAATGTGACTAGATGAATGATGAGCCATTAAAACCATTTTTTACCAGTGGGAAAACAAGAACATCAAGGACATTCAAAATTGTTGTTAAAAAAGGGAATTTTATATCATACTACTATTGAGCCTGGTGCTGATCAAGAGGTAGAACAGCTAATGGTGCCTAAAATGTACGGAGATAAAGTAATGCATTTGGCACACAATATTCCCATGGCAGTTCATGAAGGGAGAGACAGAACTTTATATGCATCCCAGCTAGATTTAATTGGACAGGAGTATATCAGGAGGTAGCTGCTTACGGTAGATCCTGCCCTGAATGTCAATTGGTAGTTAAAAAGGCTAAAAGAGATCTGGTTCCTTTACAGCCTATTCTGTATGTCACAACCCTATTTGAGAGACTAGTGATGGATGTGGTGGGACCCCTTACAAAAAGTTCAAATGAGAATCAATTTATTTTACTAATTTGTGACTATGCAGGCCAGTACCCCAAGGCTATTCTGATGAGGATGGTAACAGCCCCTTGAATAGCAGAAGAGTTGGCCAAGATTTTCAGTATGATGGGGATATCATAGACCATTCTAACAGATAGAGGCAGTAACTTCACCTCTACCATGCTGAAAGAACTTTATCGACTGTTGGGAGTATCAGCTGTTCAAACCTCCCCATACCATCCCCAGATGGAAGGATTAGTCAAACAGTTTAAGAAGAAAGTATGTCACAGAAGTATGTTGAAGAAGAAGGTCCATGCTGGGATAGGTATCTCCCCTATTTGTTGTTTGCATACTGCTAGGTGCCGCAAGCTACAACCGGGTTTTCACCTTTTTCTCTACTTTATGGTCAGAATCCTAGAGGGCCCCTGGATATTGTTAAGGAGCATTGGGATGAAGGAAAGAATGTTGGTTTCACAAATATTGTTGAATATATGACTGCACTGAGAAACTGGTGAGATATGTCACACTAGCAGATCAAAATGTGGAACAGAAACAAGAGTACCAGAAGGAATTGTATGACAATGGTTTAAAATTGTAACAGTTTGACCCTGGAGAAAAAGTGTGGTTATTGTTACCTTCTACTGAGAATAAGCTGCTAATGAGAGTGAAAAGTTCTTATGATGTGATTAGACAGACCAGTTGAGTGAATAACGAAATTGACATGCCAGGTCATAGACCAATTAGAAATGTGTACCATGCTAATTTACTTAGGAAATGGTTTGAGACTCCCCAGACACCCTCTTTGTATATTCAGCCTGAGCAAGACACATCCAAATTAGAGGTTGCCCATGATCGTCTAGACACCTTTGCAAACGAGAAAGATATTCAGATTAATTCTGAGTTACAAGCAGACCAAAGAGAAGAGATGGATAATCTCTTCGGTTATCAATGAGAGACTTTCAAGAAGACACATGGCCAAGCGATAAGAATAGAACATAAAATAAGGGTAAATCAGAGCACGCCTATATACCAGAAGCCCTTTAGAGTATCAGAAAAGGTGAGGCAGGAGGTCATTAAGGAGGTCAGAAGGTCAGAAACATGGAACAGGGTAAAGCCATTGTACTTTCTCGCAGCCCATGGTCATCTCTATTGGTGGTGGAAAATAAAAAGGAAGGTGGAATCAGTCTGTGCCTAGATTTTAGGAAGATTAATGCCATATCTGATTTTGATGGATACCCTATGCTAAGGATCGATGATCTGTTAAATCAAATTGGTTCTGCTAAGAATCTCAGTACACTCAATTTAATGAAGGGGTACTGGTAGATACCCCTGGCTCCCATTGCACAAGAGTTGACAGCATTCAGCACAACTATAGGTCTATACCATTTTACAACTATGCCTTTTGGTCTTCACAGAGCACCAGCTACTTTTCAAAGGTACATGGACTATATACTAAGACCCCACAGTTTATACAGTGCCACCTATCTAGATGACATAGTCATCAACAGCTCAGATTGGAACACCCACTTAATACATCTAAGTGCTGTGATACAGAGTATCAAGGAGGCAGGGCTCATGATAAATCCACCCAAGTGTGCATTAGCAAAAACAGAAACACAGTACCAGGGATTTGTGAATGGTAATGGCCGGGTAAAGACAGAAGTCAATAAAGTGGAGGCAGTGGCCAGAAGTGCAATCCCTAGCACTAAAAAGCATATTCGATCATTTTTTAGGACTAGCCAATTATTATAGGCATTTCATCCATGATTTCTTTACCCTAGCTACACCCTTACTGAATTAATGAAGAATAAATACCCTAATAAATTAAAATGTGGAAGAATGTGACCAGGCTTTTTGAGGAATAAAAGCAGCGCTATGTTCAGCATCAGTACTGCTCAGTCCTGATTTCTCTAAACCATTTGATGTCCACACTGATGCCTCATAGCAGTATTGGCCCAGCACAATAAACATGGTGAGTCCCCTATCTTGTACATCAGTTGAAAACTACAGGAGCGAGAAAGGAACTAGTCGACTGTAGAGAAAGAATGTTAGCCATGAAGAGGGCAATTGAAGCCTTAAAATATTATTTGTGGGGTAATGTTTTTGAGGTGGTCACAGACCATAAACAATTGGTGTAGTTAAATAACATGAAAAATAAAAACTTGCATATAATGTGATGGTACTTGTCCCTCCAGCCATACAAGTTCAAGGTTAGACGTAGATCTGATACCCAGCACCAAAATGCAAATTTTATGTCCTGATATGGTATTGAGTGATTGAGCTTAGAGACCAAGTGAAAATCTACAATTTTAAAATGTATATTGTATTGTAAACAAAAGGATTTACAGAAATGTTTTTTTAAACCTATGGGAAAAGGTATAGAACAAAGTATGATGTATGACCTTTTGGGTCTGAATTTAGTTCTAGTGTTCAAAGGGTCCCTTAGGGGAACAACTGGAATGGGTTGGTGGAAGTTCCAACCCCTTCCCATCAGTTTAGGTAAGGGTTTCAGGCTAATCAACCCTTAGGTTGGATTTTTGCACTCTTTACCATCCTCTATTACTTATTCTGTACCTATTCTGATTCTTTTCTTGTCAGGGTGGTCAACCTGACAAAAACTCAATACTGTACTATCCCTTTAAGTTCTTTAAAATCCCATGGAAGCATAAATAAAGTTTTTCATTTTTTTAAATGCAGCCCTGATTTAAATATGGGAAGCCTGCAGCATTTATCACTACGAACAAGGTGCCTTGAATTATAGTTGTATGCTGCTGAAGCGCTGAACACTGTATTATAGATGTGCTGTAAATTATCTGTTTAACTTGACAACACTGCAAAGGAAAACAAGGGAGAAATGTGACCCAAAGATAAATGAAACTGTACAGGCATGCTAAGAAAAGCCTTGTAGTGTCTAAACTAATAAATATGCCAGCGTTGTTTAAAATAGCTCCAGAACTAGTGAAGCTGGGAGCTGATAAGAAAATAAGGGCCAGAATGAAATGTTTGCCGACGGCTGACATTTTAGCCATTGGGTATAATTGAAGACCACACAGAAGTTAGAAAACACCTGCTAAAGGTCAATTAACATGCTGTGTGAATTTTAAAACTTCTCTCTTAGCTAGAGACTTGCACAAACTGTTGACCTGCAGTACAAAAATGCATTTTTCTTGTGTTAAAAATGTTGCAGTCTCTTACAATAATTTAAAACTTTTTCATTATTACTGTGACTATAAATGGGAGGGGATGAGCGTGCCCTTCATCTTTCTGTCATTTACAAGTTAACAAGTGAATATGGAAATATTAGACAATGTAAATTACATCATATTTTTGTACCTGGAGTCTTGCATTTTTGGACCTGCTAAGGTGCTGGCCAACCCAGGAATGACAGTATTTATTTAGACCAGCCATAATGTCATGATGTCACCAGTTAGTGGAGTAGTCACTCATCTCAAAAGAAGACTATATAAAGCCCCTGCTGATAGGCTGAAATTAGAGAGTAAGTGGAGAAGTGTTCAGTAGGTTTCTGGATACAGAGTGAAGGAGCTTTTTGAAGTGAAAGTTATTAAAAGGAGAAAGACAGGAATTGAAAGGAAGTGATTTCCATGTTGTGGTGTGATGGACTAACACCTTTGAATTTTTCTTTCTGTGAAGTAACAGTGATTTCTTTGATTTTGTTTATTTTTTTTGTTGGATTATTTTGGACTTCATTTCTAAAGATTAAGAAATAAAATGATAAATGCATTCATTTGCATTTTTAGGCACTATAACATCTGTCTGGGTGTCTGTCAATGATCTCACGCTTCTACAAACAGGCTTTAATGCTCTCATTGAATACCTAGCTGTACACTATCTAAACACAGAAATAATAGTAGTGAACAACATTATTATAAACAGGCAGTCCCCAGACACATCCCCCTACAGAGATGACATCAATGCATTAAACATCACCCAACTTGTAAAAGCTCCAACCCTGACCAGCTGCCCTGAAAGAGTCCTCAAAACAGTCATCCTCCCTGACACTATTAGTGACCACTCCTCCATCCTCTCCACGTGGTCAAGCAAGTCCCCAAAAATCCCAGCTAAAAAAATAACCACCTGAATCCTGAGAAGAGGGCAGCTATGACCCTTCAAAGAGCACCTCAGCAAGATCAACTGGTCCCCCATCTACTCTATAACTGACACTGATAAGGCATTACAATACTTTATTACTATGTTTAACTCGGTATGTGATACCTTCACACCTATCACCACTAAAAAAGTCAGTGGCACCCACAAAAAGGGAATAACCCCCACAACCTCTGGCAAGTAGCAAATAGCACAGAAAAAACAAACTGACCTCCAGAACTACTGCTCAGTGCATAGCAAATGTACACAGGCAATTTGACAGACCAAATCCTGCTACTTTAAAACCCGACTTGACAACTCCTGGGGGTGAAAGCCGTAAGTTCTGGGCTAATATCAAAATGCTAACAGGGTGTCCAACTAGATACACTCCTGATCTACTAAACCTGAGCGGGAATATAATCCAGGACCCCACAACTATTCCAAACACCTTCAATAGGACCTACACAGTCCTTAATGAAGTGCTCCTGTCAAGCATCCTCAGAACTGACAGTAAAACCCAGAGTAGGACATCAGCAACCCCTACCCCTTCCCATGCTCCCACAGCTCTACCATTCTATCTTAAGGTCATCAAAATCTTCAAAGCCAAAAAATATTTCCTGCCAGTGCTACGTGAATACAGGCACAGTATTGATGGTGTAGACCTGAAACTGCTTACTCTCTCCATGGATGAGGACCTGGCCCCCCTAACATAACTCATTAACCTTTCCCTTATCATTGGGCAGTTCCCTAAACAATGGAAGGAGGCAATCATGACACCGGTCTTTAAAAGTGGTGATAAAACCATCCATACTAACCACTAACTGTTCTCAATCCTACCCCCAACCTCCAAAGCCTTGGAAAGGGTAGTATATGACCAGCTAGTCGACCACCTTGAAAAATATAAAATTTAGTGCAAAGAACAACATGGATTTCAAAAGATGCAAAACACCACGACAGCCCCTGTTGAATTCACTGTACATATACATGAGTCACTGGATTGAGGGCACTTAGTGGGAGCTACCTTCATAGACCTTACTAAGGCCTTTGATACAATGATCCATGAACTTCTACTACCCCAACTTCGAGAGGCCTCAGTGTCCTCCACCTCCCTAAGCTGGTTCTGAAGCTATGTTGCATACTGGGTCCAGCAGGTTTAAATTGGTGATACTCTGTCTAACAAACAAAATGTTAGGATAGGAGTCCCCCAAGGGTCCGTACTTGGTCCTCTGCTGTTTCAGTTTCTTTCTGAACAATCTCCTAAAAGATTGCCCTGGAAAAATCCTGTTGTATGCAGATGATGCTGTCCTCTACACTAGCCACCCTGATCTCATCTCCCTTGAACAAAGTCTACAGAGAAATTTCAATCTTGTAGAGAACTGGTTCACCAATGCATGACTGCTGCTCAACTATAAAAAATGAAAACCATGCTTTTCACCTCCCCTCACAGTAAGTATAAATTGGACCAGCCTTCTATCAGCAATAAAGAAATTGAATCCCTTGAAATGGTACATAAATTCAAATACCTCGGGGTAATCTTAGACAGCACACTGTCTTACTCTCTGCATGGTGTTTATGTCACTAAAAATGATTGCATGAAAATTGAGCAACTGTATCAACAGAGACATTGCCTTACCCCCTCCATCCTTAAACTAGCTGTATCCAGTTCAGTCCAATCAGTGATCGATTATGGTCTAGTGGTCTACAGTGCAACAACTGACTCAACCTTAAAAGGAATAGCCACTGCTCTTAACAAATCCTGTCACCTAGTCCTGGGGGCTCCGCTGCAAACCCACACATGTGATCTCTACAGATTCACAGGCTGGCTGAGCTTTGAGAACTGTATCCAATATCTTCACAGTCTCATGGCCAAAAAAAACGCACTGGGACTTCCTCACCAGGAGTTCTCTCCATGATGGAACAAACAGTCCCCCTCAGGCCAACTAGAGAATCACACAAGACTCCTTTCAAAGTCTTATTCCATCAAACAACACAAAAGCAGTGATCTTTTGGCTACCATGTGCCAAAATGGCTAAACTCACTCCCGGTGGACCTCCAAACTGAATCTAAACTAGGACCCTTCAAGCTATGTCTCTGCTCCCACCTCACAGATCAAATGATATGCCGTGGCTCCCACAACTGATAGATTGCTGATCAACTGCTATAACTAGTAAAAACATGTATTTGTGGGAGTGTGGGGCCCTTCAGGGTCCGTGCTTCCAGCAACTTGCAAACGCAAACTGTAATGGTAATGTAAACAGAAACGCTAATGATAACGGTAACGCAAATGGTAATGCAAATGGTAACGGTAACGATAATGTTAATGGTAACGGTGACACAAAAGGAAACAGTAACATAAACGGTAGCAGAAACACAGCAGAAACACTAATGGTAACAGTAACAGAAATGCAAATGCAAATGGTAATGCAAACGGTAACAGTAACGCAAACACAAATGCAGAAGCAGAAGAGAAGCAGAGTTTAAAGGTGTATTGATATCAACAATGTGGGATATCCTTAAATCCAAAATTATTAACTTGATACAAAAATTTGTACCAACCAAGATTAAATATAATATAGCTAAAAAGCTCCTCCCCCCTTGGATGACAACAGTAATCAAAAAAGAAATAAAGGAAAAAAAGAAAGCTTTTAAACATGCTAAATTAAGAGAAGATGTTGATAGCTGGGCAAACTATAAAAGGTGTTTAAAGTCCACCAAAAAAAGTATAAAAGAAGCAAAAAGTAAATATGAAATTATGTTAGCTACTAGGGTTAAGGACAATTATAAATCCTTTTGTCAATATATTAATAACAAAAAGGGTGAATCAAAAAAGATAGGTCCTATGCTGGATACTGAGGGAAAATTAGTTGCCGATAATTTTGGTATGGTGGAACTAAGTAATATTTACTTTGCTTCAGTTTTCAATACAGGACAATCACTATCAGGGATTAATTGTGGTATACCCAGTGATGACCAGGGAGTAATTATTGACAGGCAGGAAGTTATGTTAAGACTCCAAAAACTTGATCAGAATAAGGCACATGGCCCAGATGGGATACATCCTAGAGTGCTCAAGGATTTAGCTGAACAACTTGCAGGCCAAGTTATTGTATTATTTCAGAAATCATTAAAGGATAAAGGTCCCTGAAGATTGGAAACAAGCAAATGTGATTCCTATACACAAGAAAAGTCCCAAACAGGAGGTTAAAAATGATAGGCCTGTTAGCCTGACCGCGGTTCTGGGAAAAGTGCTAGAGGGATTTATAAGGATTTTATTTCGAACACTAATATAAAACTGGGAATGTTGACAATGCACAGCATGGCTTTGTTAAAGGAGGTCTTGTCAGACTAATCTATTGGAATTTTATGGGAAAGTAAATCAGGCATTGGATGGGGGTAGTTCTGTGGATGTTATCTTCTTGGATTTTGCCAAGGCATTTGACAAGGTACCTCACGTCAAACTACTAGAAACTCTGGTCAATATCGGAATTAACCATAATATCATTTGTTGGATAAGATCTTGGTTGACAGACATGAGTCAGAGAGTTTGTATAAAAGGAGAATTCTCCAACTGGCAGAGAGTGACTAGTGGTGTGCCGCAGGGTTCGGTGTTGGGTCCCTGCCTGTTTAATGCCTATATAGGGACAATGAGGGCCTCCCCAGATATTTGGTTTTCAAAATTTGCAGATGATACCAGACTAGGGAGGGTGGTGAGCTTTAATAAGGATGCAGACTTATTACAATCAGCCCTAAGTGAGTTAGACATTTGGGCACACAAGCATGGTTCATTTTTCAACGTGGATAAGTGCAGTGTGATACATTTGGGGAAGTACAATATTCTACATGATTATAAAATGGGAGGTAACATTCTCAAAGAGACCTCAGAAGAATGTGATCTGGGAATAAAAATCAGTAATAATCTGAACTTCACACCCCATTATAATCAGATAATTAAAAAAACAGGTAGCATACAATAATGTATTAATAAACATATTAAAAGTAGAGATAAGGGTGTCCTTTTGCCATTGTATATATCATTGGTGTGTCCACATTTGGAATATTGCTCCCAGTTGTGGTCCCCATTTAAAAAGGGGATATAGCATTGATTGAGAGGGTACAGAGAAGAGCACACCCATTACAGATAAAATCAGATAGATTCCATTCAAATAAAAGGAAGTACTGGCTGACAGTAAGAGCGCCTAGGATCTGGAATAAACTACCAGTAGAAATAATTGTTAGTAGTGGTATAGAAGTCTTTAAGAGAGAACTGGATAGTTATGTAATAAATAATGGTCTAGTGGGATATTCTTAAAAACATATGGCGAGCATATGGATTTTGTCTTTAAAAGCTCTGTATACCTATGAAACTTATGAAACGCAAGTGCAAACACAAATGGTAATGCAAGCGGTGACGCAAATGGAAATGCTAATGCAAACGGTAACAGAAATGCAAACACACATGCTTTGTGTCCAAAAAAGGTTCATTCAGAAGCACAGTGAATAAAAAGAAATGTGGGCATAATAATGGCTCTCAGGCCAGAAAATGAGCACTTGGCATACTAACTTGATTATATCTCATGAACCGTACAATGTAGAAAAAAAATTAAAATTTCACATTATTTATGATTTTCAGGCTAGTTTTGCACTGGGGGCTAACCAATCTGTGATGAAAAGTCTGTATCTAGAACCGTTTTCAAGATACGGGACCCAAAAGGCGGTGGATGCCGTAATGTTATCCTATGTGAAAAATTGTCAAATTTGGAGTGTTGTAACTTTGCAGCCATGTAATATTTTGCCACCAAGCCACTAAAAGGCACATCTGTGGGATGTTGGCTTTTTTCCCTGCAAATTCAGCCCAAATGACCAAACTGTTGTTTTGCAGCAGGGTGACAAAGATTTCCTGTTGTTTTTGCCATACTTTCTCGCAAATCACAACAGTTTTCCAAATAAAATCATGAAAGTGTCACATTTGTGACAGTCTTTTGCAAAAGTACTTTTCATAAATATTTTAAAAACATATATGTTCGTATATTTCTGGGGGGTTTGACCCCCCCAAAAAATATGGCTAGCATTTTCAGGACTCGACTAGGTGAACACAAGAATTGTGTCTCTAGAGAGTCCCAATTTTAAATGCCAGGCATTTTTCTGAGCTGGTACTGAAAACAAAATGGCTGACTCACAAAGTAAAGGGTAATTTGCGACAGTAAAAACAGCCATTTGCAAAGTGTCTCAATTGTTGTTAACTTTTCCCATTGACTGTAATGGATTATTTTTTTAATAACTTTTGAACTGTGTAATATTTTTCACAAACTCTTCAAAAGGCACATCGGGACACCGGCTGCATGCTTCCTGAGGTGGTCGGACCAAACTCACAAACTGTGCGATCTGTAGGTGCGAGCAAAGAAATGTGCAAAAAGTCTGTTTTTTTTTTGTGTTTGTTGGTGCTCTGTAGCTTCGCAACTGTACATCTGACAGTAACGCAACTTGCCAGATCTATAGCAGCAGACTGAGCATTCCAAATTTCAGGTAAATCCATCATACAGTTGCAAAGTTATTAATATACAACATTTGAGATTTAACCTTAAATAGGGTACTCAACCCTAACAATAGTGGCACTACCATGTCACTATAGTATATTCATGGCAAAAAACTGCATTTAATGCATCATTTAGGGTTAAAGTGAAATAAGTCAGGAAATCAAACATTATGGTTGAGTCCCCAAATCCCCCCATACCCCGGACTCCCATCCTCCACAGACTGACAGATGCCAGTGTGTGTCATTGGGGTTGTGTGGCCAAACTCTAACCCCATTCCATGTGACATGCAACAGTAAAGGAGAATGGGGTGAGATTTAGGCCTCACAACTCCAAAGGCACACCCTGGCTTCTGTCAGTCTCTGGAGGATGGGGGTGCAGGTTGTGTGGGGGGGGATTAGGGGGCTCAACCCTAATGTTTAATTTCCTGACTTTTTCACTTTAACCTAAATGATGCATTAAATGCAGTTTTTGCCATGAATTTCCTACTTTGAAAATGTGTAATATAACTAGTAAAACATGTATTTGTGGGAGCCTGGAGCGAAGATCTGCGCTCCCACCTGCTACAATTTGTGCCTAACAATCTGCATCTGTGGGCCCTGCCTCCCACTTACACATAGCTACATAGCCATACAGCAGCCCTATAGGCTGCCAAACCCTTTTAACAGTAATTTGCAGATATCTTTTTATTTTATTTTTATTTTAGTCTTTGGTAACCGGGTAAGGCCCACTAGGCACAAGTGCCTGTTTTCAGGGGTGACCTGGGATTACTGGGCTGTTAATAACTTGCTCAGAGTCACACAGTGTGCAAGTGGAGGTTGTGAGAATCAAACCAAGGTCTGGTCTGCTGGATATACTAAGCTCATTCCCAGATCATTACTCTAACCTCTAGGCTATACTGCCAGCTATAAGGGCTAGAAAAAAAATCAAGTGCCCCTGTAACCGTGACAGTAGGTAGAACATTCAACAATAACAGACTGAACCCATATCTCGCATTGTTTCTGAGATATGGGCACTGAAAAGCAGTGCACAGGTACTCTTCAAACCCTTGTGACAGTAATTTCACAATATCTCATGAACTGTGCAATGTACAGAAAAAATTCCACTGCAGGCTTACTCTACAATTTCAAATCTTTTTTCAGTGGCATAGCTACCAGTAGCAAAAAGTTTGTATCTCACTTTGTTTCCAAGATAACGGCACTGAAAGTCATGACACAGACCACACTGTACTCCTACGGGGAACATGTCAACTTTGTCATGGAATATCTCTGCAACCAATTAGTTCCCCAACAGCTAAACACCATAACTGACATCAGTAGGGCATTCCCTCAAAATCCAGAAAATTTCATGTAAAAAGACCAAAGCAATACAATATAATGCAATGGGGAAAATGTCAATTTGTCATGGAATACCTTGACAAAAAATTAATTTTCCAACACCTAACCAAACTAATTCACATCTTCAGGATACCCCCTCAAAATCCTGAAAATTTCAAGTAGAAAGACCCAACCATTTAAGAGTTTTTTTCATTCTTTGACCATGAGGCTGCAAGTCGAAAATTCATCTTTCACAAATCATACACTTTAATAACTTTTGAATGGATTAATATTTTTCCACCAAATAAAAAGTGGTATCTTCCTTGGCCCACATGCTTTCCAAGTGCAAAACTTAGAACTGGCAGACCACATGGAGGTTATTTGGTGCCACAGACAAATACTGCACCAAACTGGGAAAAAGTGCATTTTGGGTGTTTTGCTGTACAAAAAACATATGTCCGACTGAAAAGCAACTTGACAAATCAAAGGACGTACCATCCCTCACCACACATACCACATTTCATGCAAATCCATTGAATGGTTGCAAAGTTATTAATGTGCAAAATTTGAGGTTTAACTTTAAAGTGCCTTCTCACCCCTAAATATAGGGGCATGACCGCACCCCTATAATAACTACTAAAAACATATATTGCTTGAAGATGGCCTCATGTTCCCACCAACTTGCTGATGTCTGCATAACAATATACATCTGTGGGAGCATGGGCCATCTGGTCCCGCATTCCCACTTATGCATAGTTACAGAGCCATACAGTAGCCCTAGTGGCCACTGAATGCTTGTTACAGTAATATGTCCATATCTTGGGAACTGTAACAGCTAGGAAAAAAATTCAATAGTCATTGTAACCATGACATGGAACAATAACAGACTGAACCTGTATCTCTCATTTTTCCGAGATATGGGCACCGAAAATCAGTGGACAGACACTGTTTGAACCCTTGTGACAGTAATTTCACAATATCTCATGAACCGTGCAACGTATAGAAAAAAATTCCACTGTAGGCTTACTCTACAATTTAAAAACATTTTTCAGTGGCATAGATCACATAAAGGCGATCTAAGATGACAGTATAAAAAAGTCTGTATCTCGCTTTGTTTCGGAGATAACGGCACTGAAAGTCATGACACAGACTGCACTGTAATCCAATGGGGAAATGTCAACTTTGTCACAGAATATCTCTGCAACCAATTAATTTACCAACAGCCAAACAACATAATTGACATCAGTATGGCATCCCCACAATACCCCAAAAATTTAATGTAAAAAGACCAAAATAATGCAATGTAATTCTATGGGGAAAATGTCAACATTTTCATGGAATATCTCAGCAACCAATTCATTTTCCAACACCTAACCTAGCTAATTCACATCTCTAGGACATCCCCTCAAAAACCCTGAAAATTTCAAGTAAAAGACCAAACTATTAAAGAGTTATTTAATTATTTGACAGTGAGGCTGCAAAAAAATAGGCCGCGATCGTGGCCGAAACTTCTTCTTTCTCAAATCATACATCTAAATGTTCTAATTGACTTATAATGGGAACTTCAAACTTTAATAACTTTTTGAAAGGATTAATTCTTTTTCACCAAATAAAAAGTGGTATGTTCCTTGACCCAAGCATGTACAATGTCCCAAACTTTGGACCAGCAGACAACACAGAGGCCACTCATCACCACGGACAAATACTGTGCAAAACTTGGGAAAAATGCATTTTGTTTTGCTTTGCTGTGCACAAAACTTATGTCTGACTGAAACACCACTTTAGCAGATCAAGAGACCTCTCTTCCCACAATGAGTATACCAAATTTTGTGCAAATCCATGGACCAGCTGCAAAGTTTGTAACGTGCAAAATTTGAAGTTTAACATTAAAGTGCCTAGTCAACCCTAAATGCAGGGATACAACTGCACCCCTATAATAACTACTAAAAACATGTATTGGCAGGACAGGGCCCTGCATTTCCACCAATGTGCCCATTTCTGCATAAAAATAAGCATCTCTGGAGGGACTGTGCCCCCACTTACACATAGCTGCAGAGCCATACAGCACCCTATTGGCCACGGAATGCTTGTAACAGTAATTTGTTCATACCTTGGGAACCATAACAACTAGGAAAAAAATTCAAGTGCCATTGTAACCATGACAGTCAGTAGATCATGCTGCAATAACAGACTTTACCCATATCTCGCATTGTTTCTGAGATTTGGGCATCAAAAAGCAGTGGACAGGCACTCTCTGAACCCTTGTGACAGTAATTTCACAATATCTCATGAACCATGCAACATAAGGAAAAAATGCCACTGCATGCTTATTCTACAATTTCATATCTTTTTTTTAGTGGCATAGATCACCTTGAGGTGATCTAAGCCATCAGTATTGAAAAGTATGTCTCACTTTGTTTCTGAGATAACGGCACTGAAAGCCATGACACAGACTGCAGTGTAATCCTATGAGGAAAGTGGCAACTTTGTTATGGAATATCTCTGCAACCAATTAATTCCCCAACAGCTAAACACCATAATTGGGCATCCCTTAATACTCTGAAAATTTCATGTAAAAAGACAAAAGCAATGCAATGTAATCTTATGGGGAAAACTTCAAATTTGTCATGGAATATCTCCACAACCAATTAATTTTCCAACACCTAACCAAGCCAGTTCACATCTCTAGGACATCCCCTCAAAAGCCTGAATATTTCATGTAAAAAGACCAAACTATTTAAGAGTTATTTAATTCTTTGACCACAAGGCTGCAAAAAAATTGGCTGCAATCGCGGCCAAAAATTCTTCTTTCGCAAATCATACATATAAATATTTCCTTTGACTTTTAATAGGAACTTCAAACTTGAATAAGTTTTGAATGAATTAATAGTTTTTCACCAAATAAAAAGTGGTATGTTCCCTCACCCAAGCACTTTCCACAACCCAAACATCAGACTGGCAGACCACATGGCATCCGTACAGCTCCACGGACAAATACTGTGCAAAACTGGTGAAAAGTGCATTATTTGGAATTTTGCCATGCAAAAACCAATGCAACTTGGCAGATCAAGAGATCCACCATCCCACACTATGCATTCCACATTTCATCCAAATCTATTGAATGGTTCAAAAGTTATTAATGCACAAAATTTGAGGTTTAACTTGAAAGTGCCTACTGAACCCCAAATATAGGGGCAAGACCATGCCCCATCATAACTACTAAATAACATATATTGGCAGGAGAGGGCCCCACATTCCCACCAACTTGCCCATTTCTGCATAACAATGTGCATCCATGAGAGAGTGGGCCATCTCGGCCCGTGCTCCCACTTACACATAAGTACAGAGCTATATAGCAGCCCTACGGGCCACGGAACACTTGTAACAGTAAAGTGTCCATATCTTGGGAACCGTAAAAGCTAGGGCAAAAATTCAAGTGTCATTGTAACCATGACAGTGAGTAGATCATGCAACCATAACAGACTGAACCTGTGTCTCACACTGTTTCTGAGATATGGGCACCGAAAAGCAGTGGACAGGCACTTTTTGAACCATTGTGGCAGTAATTTCACAATATCTCATAAACCGTGCAAAGTACGGAAAAAATTCCACTGCAGGCTTACTCTACAATTTTAAATTTTCTTTCAGCAGCATAGATCACACAAAAGTGATCTAAGCCACCAGTAGCAAAAAGTCTGTATCTAGCTTCGTTTCTGAGACAACAGCACTGAAAGTCATGACACAGACAGCAATGTAATCCTATGAGGAAAATAACAAATTTGTCATGGAATATCTCTGCAACCAATTAATTCCCCAATAGCTAAACACGATAATTGGCATCAGCAGGGAATCGTCTCAAAACCCTGAAAATGTCATGTAAAAGGCCAAAGCAATGTTAACTTCATCATGGAATAACTCCGCAACCAATTAATTTTCCAACACTTAACCAAGCTATTTCACATCTCTAGAATATCCCCTCAAAACCCTGAACATTTCAAGTAAAAACACCTAACTGTTTAAGAGTTATTTAATTCTCTGACCATGAGGCTGCAAAAAGATTGGCCGTGATCGTGGTTGAAAATTCTTCCTTTTCAAATCATACATATAAATTTTCTCATTTACTTTTGATGGGAACTTCAAACACTAATAACTTTTGAATGGATTAATATTTTTTCACCAAATCAAAAGTGGCATGTTCCTTATCCCATGCGCTTTCAACTTCCCAGCCATCGGACCAGCAGACTAGAAGGCAGCTGCTCAGCGACACAGACAAATACTGTGCAAAACTGGAGAAAAGTTCATTTTTGGGCACTTTGTTGTGCAGAAACTATATGTCCTACTGAAACACAACTTGGCAAGTCAAGAAATCTACCACCGCACACTGAGCATACCAAGTTTGAGGAAAATCCATTGAACGATTGCAAAGTTATTAACTCACAACATTTGAGGTTTAACTTTAAAGTGCTAACTCAACCCTAAACATGGCGTGACTACTTCATAATAACTACTAAAAACATGTATTGGTGGAGAGGGCCCATGTGATCACCAACTTGCCCATTACTGCATAACAATATGCATCTGTGAGTCACGAGCCCTCCGGGCCCATATTCTCACTTATGCATTACTACAGAGCCATACAGCAGCCCTTTTGGCCAGTGAATGCTTGTAACAGTCATTTGCCCATATCTTGGGAACTGTAACAGCTAGGGCAGAAATTCAAGTGTCATTGTAACCATGCAACTAAGTAGATCATGCAGTAATAACAGACTAAACCCATATCTACTAAGTAGATCATGCAGTAATAACAGACTAAACCCATATCTCACATTGATTCCGAGATATGGGCACTGAAAGGCAGTGGAGAGGCACTCTTTGAACCCCTGTGACAGTAATTTCACAATATCTCATGAACCGTGCAACATATGGAAAAGATTCCACTGCAGATTTACTCTACTACTTCAGATCTTTTTTCAGTGGTATAGATCACATAAAAGTGATCTAAGACACTACTAGTGAAACGTCTGTATCTTGAATTGTTTCCGAGATAACGGCACTGAAAATCATGACACACACCGCAATGCAATCCTATGAAGAAAATGTCAGTTTTGTCATGGATTATCTCAACAACCAATTAATTTTCCAACACCTAACCAAGCGAACTTACATCTCTAGGACATCTCCTCAAAGCCCTGAAAATTTCTAGTAAACAGAAAAAAACATTTAAGAGTTATTTAAATCTTTGACTGCAAGGCTCCAAAGAAATCACCTGTGATCTTGGCCTAAAATTCTTCTTTTGCAAATCATACATATACATTTTCCCTGTGACTTATAATAGGAACTTCAAATTTTAATAACATTTAAATGGATTAATATTTTTTCACAAAAAAAAGTGGTATGTTCCTTGACCCAAGCACTCAGCACCATGGACAAATACTGTGCAAAACTGGTGAAAATTGCATTTTTTTGTGCTTTGCTGTGTAAAAACTGTATGTCTGACTAAAATGCAAGTTGGAAAATCAAAAGATCTTCCATCCCATACCATGCATACCAAATTTTGTGCAAATCCATTGAACAGTTGCAAAGTCATTAACGCACAACATATGTGGTTTAACATTAAAGTGCCAATTCAACTCTAAATATAGCAGCGTGACCACGCCCCTAAAATAACTACTAAAAAACAGTTATTGGTGGGAGAGGGCCCCATATTATCACCAACTTGCCAATTTCTGCATAACAATATGCATCTGTGGGATCGCGGGCCATCTAGGCCCACACTCCCACACTTACGAATAGCTACAGAGGCATATAGCAGCCCTATTGGCCACCGAACACTTGTAACAATAATTTGTCCATATCTTGGGAACTGTAACAGCTAGGGCAAATATTCAAGTGTCATTGCAACCATGACAGTGAGTAGACCATGCAACCATAACAGACTGAACCCATGTCTCACATTGTTTCTGAGATATGGACACCAAAAAGCAGTGGACAGGCACTCTTTGAATCCTTGTGATGGTAATTTCACAATATCTCATGAATCATGCAGTGTACAGAAAAAATTTCACTGCAGGCTTCCTCTACATTTTCAAATCTTTTTTCAGTGGCATAGATCACATAAAAGTGATCTAAGAGGACAGTAGCAGAAAGTTTGTATCTCACTTCATTTCTGAGACCATGGCACTGAAAGTCACGACACAGACAGCAAAGTAATCCTATGAGGAAAACAACAACTTTGTCATGGAATATCTCTGCAACCAATTAATTCCCCAACAGCTAAATACCATAATTGACATCAGCAGGGCATCCCCTCAAAACCTGTAAAAGATCATGTAAAAGGACCAAAGCAACACAATATAATCCAATGGGGAAAACACCAATTTTACAATGGAATATCTCAGCAACCAATTAATTTTCCAACACCTAATCACACTAATTCACATCTCTAGGACATCCCCCCAAAACCCTGAACATTTCAGGAAAAAACACCAAACTTTTTGAGAGTTATTTAATTCTCTGACCGCGAGGCTGCAAAATAATTATCCACAATCATGGCAGAAAATTCTTCTTTCGCCAATCATACATATACATGTGTGATTTTGTATTTTCTTGAAACTTGGCTTCCCAGCCAAATGCCCTTTGGGGTAACCCTTGCCTCAGTGTTTGGGCACAGAGGTTCTTTGTCTTTTAAATAGTTTTTTATTTTAATGGGTTCACCACAATATATCCAAGGCACACTGCCTCTAGGGTAGCTGGTCCATTCCACTGGGGTGTCAAACAGATAGAGGCATACTGATGAGTCCTGGTAGGACAAAACACGTGTCTATGTCTTCTGTTAGCACCTTTGCAACTGTGTGAGAGGCCTTTCGGCACCATGCAATTCTGCTTTAAGTTGGACCAGCATAACATTCTGTGGTGATTTGCATATGCAGCCCATGATGCTTTGCATTGTGGGGGCATGTGTGATTTTGTATTTTCTTGAAACTTGGCTTCCCAGCCAAATGCCCTTTGGGGTAACCCTTGCCTCAGTGTTTGCGCACAGAGGTTCTTTGTCTTTTACATTTTCCCATTGACTTATAATGGGAACTTCAAACTTTAATAACTTTTGAATGGATTAATACTTTTTCACCTCATTGTAACCATGACAGTGAGTAAGTAGATCACGCAACAATAACAGACTGAACCCATATCTCACATTGTTTCCAATATATGGGCACCGAAAAGCAGTGGACAGGCACTCGTTGAGCCCTTGTGACAGTAATTTTACAATATTTCATGAACTGTGCAACATATGGAAAAATATCCACTGCAGGCTTACTCTAAAATTTCAAATCTTTACAATGGCATAGATCATGTAAAGGTGATATTAGCTGCCAGTAGCAAAAAGTCTGTATCTCGCTTCTTTTCTGAGATACAGTAATAGCACTGAAAGTCCTGACACAGACCGCAATGTAATCCTATGAGGAAAATGATAACTTTTTCATGGAGTATCTCTGCAACCAATGAATTTCCCAAAAGCTAAACACCATAATTGACAACAGTAGGGCATCCCCTCAAAACTTTGAATATTTCATGTAAAAAGACCAAAGCAACACAATGTAATCCTGTGGGGAAAATGTCAACTTTGACATGGAATATCTCTGTAACCAATTAATTTTCCAACACCTAACCAAGCTAATTCACATCTCTGGAACATCCCCTCAAAACCCTGAAATGCTCAAGTAAAAAGACCACACCATTTAAGAGTTATTTAATTCTTTGACCACGATGCTGCAAAAAAAACGGCTGCGATCGCGGTCCAAAATTCTTTTTTCACCAATCATACATATACATTTTCCCATTGACTTATAAAGGGAACTTCAAACTTTAATAACATTTGAATGGATTAATATTTTTCACTAAAGTTGACATTTTTTCACCAAATAAAAGGTGGTATGTTCCTTGACTCAAGCGCTTTCTACGTCCCAAACTTCATACCGGCAGACCACATAGTGGTTGGTCAGCACCACAGACAAATGCTGTGTAAAACTTGTGAAAAGTGCATTGTTTGGCTCCTTGCTGCACAATAACTGTATATCAGACTGAAATGCAACTTCAAGAGATCTATCATACCACACTGAGTATACCAAATTCCTTGCAAATCCATTGAACAGTTGCAAAGTTATTAATGTGCAAAATCTGAGGTTTAACATTAAAGTGCCTATTCAACCCTAAATACAGGGACATGACTGTGCCCTAGACATACATATATATATATATATATATATATATATATATATAATATGTGTGTGTGTGTGTGTGTGTGTGTGTGTGTGTACATATATATATAGTACACTTGTGAGGCCAGTATATTACGGTTGAGTGCAAACTTCTATGTTAAACCCAAAACATTGAACCTTAATAACTTTGGAACTGTTTAAAGGATCTGCTTGTGGTTTGGCATGCATAATCTCCAGGTGAGTGTTCCTTGCACTGCTAAATTTTATGTAAATCCATTTTCTTTTATATTTCTTTGCTTACCTGTATCTCAAAAAAGCCTTTAATTTGTGGTCTGACATTTTCAGGGTAGAAAGCATGTGGGTCACAGATGTGCCTTTTGAAGGTTTCATGAAAAAATATGAATATGTTCCAAAGTTATTACATTTTTAACTTTCCATATTTTCCTATGAAACAAAATATATACCTGAAAATAAAAGTACACAGTCATCCAGTTTTGCATACTTTGTACCTTAATTTCTTGGCAACCCTTCAATGGATTTGCATGACATGGCATGCATATGCTCTGTTGGTAGATCTTTTGATGTAGTATATTTCATGCAAATCAGTGGTGTGTTTGCTGAGATACTGTGCCTCTAACATCCTTAAACATATATGTTTCATTCCCTTTTCACAAACAGTCTTCCAGTTTTACATATTTGCACCTTAATAACTTTAGTACCCTTAAACAGATGTGCATGAACGTTTACATGCATAATCTCAGGGGGTATGTCTATGAATGTTATAAACGTCATTTGAGTCTCTTGTATGATTTGTGAGATACTGTGACTCCCACATCATTAGACTTACATGTTTTTTTTTCTATTTTTACTAACAGGTTTCAAATTTTGCATAACTTGTATTTTTATAATTCTGGAGCCCTAAAATGTATGTGCTTAGCATTTTGCATGCAAAATGTTGTAAGGTTGTTCTGTTGATGTCTTTAATTCCATATGAATCATTTGTGTGTTTTTGAAGATATTATGGTCCAGATATTCCGGGCTAGCGTGGGCAGTGGCACAAGACTGGGCGCGGTGCAACTGGGCTGCGCTTAGGGCTAGGACTAGTATGATATTCAATGGTGATATGCCATGGAGCAGCACCATTGAATAAGTGGCAAGGTGGGGCACACACTGTACATGGCACAGTGGCACTGCACCAGTGCAAGCCACAGATAGGGAGCACAGGGATGGGCCAGCACAAGTGCAGTTGCGCTAGGTGCATCACCTGCAATATTCAGCCAGGGAATGCAAATGAGGCCATTAAATATGCAAGGTGCAAATGGGGCCATTTGCATGTCATTATGGACCCATTTGCATGCCTTGTGCAGGACAGCCCAGTGACTTGCACCTGGCACCCTGCACAGCATGAAGTGGGCAGTGGGAGTCCCTGGACATCCCCTGCCCCATAGCTTCACTCTGATGAAATGCCATAGGACAATTCCTAGCAGAGACTAGAGTACCCCCTCCCTCCCATGTCCCTGATGCCTACATACATGACTGTAGTAAAAATCCCTGGTAGTCTACTGGCACCCCCGTACTGCTGTGATTGCTGGTTAACACCAGGAAATCCCTGAGTTCAGTGGTACCCCCACCCCTAGTCTAGTGGTCCCTCCCACCTGTTGCCATGATCATGGTACAACTCCACAGGTAATTCCCTGGTGATCCAGTGGCACCCCACCCCTCCACCCACAGAAAACTCCCTTCTCCACCCCATCATCGGCGTGCTGGCCCACAACCTGCCCACATACCACCTGGCTGCCTGCGAATGGCAGGTACAGTATGGTGTAAGCCCATTGGTCCACAGTGTGGGCCAATGGGTTTCTGAGAGCATACTAATGACTAGAACAGTCCAAAATATGTGGAATAAAGTCATACCTGTACCTGGTCATTCGGTGGGTGGCCAGATGGTATGAAGGAGGTAGGGCCAAATTCATTGATGATGGAGGGGAGCGGGAGCAAACATTACTCTGTGGAGTTGTACTGTGACACAGCAATGGGCAGGGACCACTAGACTGCCAGGGACCATACATACAGTGCTGTACCACGATCAGGGCTGGGCAGGAGGTGCTACTGGATTACCAGGGATTTCTGCGGTATTAACCAGTGATCGCAGCAATGGAGGGAGGAGGGAGTGCCACTAGACTACCAGGGAGTTGTATACTGTCAATTACAGGTGACCGGGGACATGGAAGAGGGAGCACCGCTAGACTGCAAGGGGGTTATGTGTGCTTGTCGATAGTGTTCTGAGTGGGCAGGTGGCCACCCGTGACTGGTGGCTGCTGTGATGCACCCTGTAATAAAGCAGCCTGCATGTGGGTGGCCGGGCTTTGTTCCCACTCTTCTGCAGCTCAACTTTGAGCCCTCCTATGCGATGCACTGCAGGGCTGAGCCAACATATGCACCGCACATCCCAGGCTGAATATTGGGATGTGCCACATATGCATCGGCATGCCCCCTGCATCTGCGCTGCATACCATTACATTGCTCCCCAGCGCATCGGGATTTGCACTGCACTGGGTAGCCCTTTCAATATCCACCAGGGGCGCATGGGGTTGTGTCAGCGCAACTCTGTTGCACCAGGTGCAACCTTTAAATATCCGATCCTGTCGTGCTCCAAATATCCTTACATTTACTTGTTTTTCCCATTTTCTCAAACAGTCATCAAGTTTTGCATACTTTGCACTTTAATAACTTTGCAACAGTTGAACAGATATGCATGATAGCTTGCATGCACAATTTCATTAGGTAGAGTTGTTGATGTTGCTAATTTAACTTGAATTGCTGTTGTGGTTTCTGAGACATTGTGTCTTAAAGATCCTTAAATTTTCATGTTTTTTTCCATTTTTGCAATCTTCCAGTTTTACATACTTTGCACTATAATAACTTATTTATTTCAGTTTAGGATTAATACCTTTTAGTCAATGACTCATTTTCAAAGGTTCCAACTCAGACAAGTGAACAAATACAAACAAGTAAAATAGTTAGAGTACAGGGGAGGGGCACATGATAGAAACTTTAAAATACCTCAAGGGAATCAACAAAGTCCAAGAGGGTAGCATCTTTCAGAAAAAGATATGCACAAGAACAAGGGGGCACAATCTGAAGATGGAGGGGGGATGGCTCAGAGGTAATGTGAGGAAGTATTTGTTCACAGAGAGGGATGTAGATGCATGGAACAGCCATTCTGAGGAGGTTATAGAGTCAAAAACAGTGGTGGAATTCAAGAATGCATGGGACAGACATAAGGCAATTCTAGTGGGGGGGTAGGAGGAAGTAGGCTGTTGGTTAACTAGGATCTGCAACTTATCCATTAGGTAGGGAAATGCACAGACTAGGTGGTCCAAGTGGTCCTTATCTGCCATCAGATTCTATGTTTCTATGTTAGAATACGGTTACAAGGGTTTGCGCATATTTTAGTTACCACTAATACATTGGAGTCTAACATAGAAATGGACATCAAATATAATAAGGCATTGTTGTGTTAAAAACAGGAGCAGAGTGATACGCCTCTGCTGGGTATTACAGGAGGCTAGTGGGGGATGGGGGAGTGATCAGTAGCTAGGTTTGTATAGTGAGCACTTCAGGTGGCCATTGGTGAGGATGGGGGAGGAGGTGAGTGGGAGCAGTGCAAGGAAGGCATTGTCAAGTGTTTATGTCTGTAGATGATTGTATGGCTGGCTGGGGAGGTGGTGAAGAGGGAGGTCAGTAAGTAATAGGGGTTGGGAGGGAGTGTAAACTGTGCTAAGTTGGGGTGTTGAGGACCATGGGATTCATTGGGGAGGGCAGGAGGGGGTACTTAGGATGGGATGGGAAGGATGGGAAATTAGTAACCCTTAAATGGATATGCCACCATAATAACTTAGTAACCCTTTAATGGATGTGCATAATCTCATGTGGTAGTTCTGTTCATGTAGCTTAATTTGAACTGCTTAATTGTGACATTGTTTGTCAAAATAACTAGGGTACTGCTGCAGTTTGTGGCACTACTTTTCCAGATATATCTGTTGCTTCACAACTTAAAAATAGTTTGAGCTTTTTGGCTGAAATTTTTAGGGAACAAAGGTTGAAAGGTGTGCATTTAGCTGGTTTGGTGGAAAAATGTCAATGCACAGCAGAGTTATAACACTTTGAAGTTTTGAAATTTCCCCTTAGGGTAACATTGTGATGGCTGGGGTATTTTACAGATGCTACAGTATATCTCAAAAAGGCTTCAAGATACAGCTTCAGCACTATAAGTAGTTTAGTACAGTTTGGGGTGTACTAAGTTGTTTTGCATGTTACCAAACCCTGTTTTAAACTATTGGTTAATTGTAATGAATGGGGCACATATGACCTGTATACTGTGGCATGCATTATTAACATGGCAGCAGTACTGCTTTGCAAGACCATAACAATCACACTCACATGAGGGACAATTATAATGAGCATGGATGGGAGCACAAAGCCAGGAGGGTCCTGTGCCCCTACCACTCACTATGGACTGATGGGAGTGCAGGGCCCGGAGGGCCCTACATTCCCACATGGAAATGAGGGGGCTAGTACAATAGGCATGTATGAGAGCACAAGGCCCTTCCACTAACTATGGACTGTTAGGCGCACAGGGCTAGGAGGTCCCTGTTCTCACACATGTAAATGAGAGACAATTACAACAGACATGGATGGGAGCACAGGGCCCAGAAGGCCCTGTGCTTGTACCAGTCCAATAATCAAATAAGGTTATGATTATACTTTCTCACAAAGTAATGAAATTCATTGCAAAAAACATTAATGCACCATTAAGGTTGAAGCATCAAACATAGAGAAATACAACCTTAGGGCTCCCAAGCCTAAAAAATTCCACCCTACTGTGCATGCAGGGACAGGCATGAGGGGTATGTTTTGGGGTTGTGAACCCTATTGCTCACCCCATTCTTCTATGCTGTATCCATCTTTTTTTAATATTTTATTGAAAGAGTGTTGAGTACAATGCTGATAAATAATCCATACAACATTCAAAGGATTATACTAGTTGGGACATAAGGACATTTCATTGCAGATACAGGAATAAGCCAGACAGACAGTAATAAATCAAAATACATTGTGTGGGTATGGCATAACCTATCATCATAAATACATAAAGTGCAATTAAAACTAGGATGGACATTAGGTCTCAGGGGCACCATATTTTATTTATTTATTGATATGTTTTACCAGGAGGGCACACTGAACAATAAGTTGCTCATCTTACAGTGTGACTGGGGTGGGGTTACATAGGGTTGTGAAAGATGATCAGTTACAATAGTATGTGGGTAGTACAAACAATACAACATTGTAAGATTGTGCAACAGTTGGAACACAAGGTATTGTACAATAAACAGTAGACATTGAGTAAATTACAATACATGTCCAAAATCTTACAAAAGAACATATACATGTACAAAACAGTAATAATGTGACAGAACTATTTATAGTTCATGAGTTTACCAGGAGCAGGCTTGAGGTGTAATTCGAAGTGCTGTTAGAGTAAAAATGATTGGGTAGGTTGTACACGGGTGACCAAGAAGGGCAGGTGGAGAAGAGAAGGGCAGTGTCAATAACTGAATATGAGGAGAAGGGGTAACCATTTCCTGATTTCCCCTTCTGGATGTTGAGAACCCTGTTGGGGGGGTCAGGGAAGGAAGGCAGAAATAGGGAATAGCTATTAAGGAGGGTTAAAGCAGGTACAACTGAAGGAGAGGTAATTGTGGAGGGCACAGGTAAGGGAGTAGTTGGAGAAGGAGTGTTGTATTTTGGGGGGGAAGGAATTCCAGATGTTGCGGAAGAGATGTGCGAAACCAGTCTGACCAATAAGCGTGGAGTGGTGAGGAACCATAAAGGTCCGGGCATCATTAGATCTGAGAGAGTAGATGGTGGCGAGGTGGAGTGGAGAGAGAGCGAGGATGACAGCTAGGAGGGGAGCACTCCAAACCAGAATTTGGAGGTTAGTTTGGCACAGTGTGAGATGTGTCTGATAGTGAGAAAGTGGAAGGAAGGTTAGAGAGCAATAGAGTTCACAGTGGTGGGAGTGGGAAGGGGAGTCAAGAGCAAAGTGATGGAAGGAGCTGAAGAGAGTGCACAATTTGGTCAGAGAAGATTTAGAAGCAGCACCATAGACTACGTCACAGTAGTCAAAGATGGGGAGTATCATCTTCTGGACAATTTCACACCTCGTAGTCAACAGGATGCAACTATGATTCCGGCACAGAGCACAAAGCTTGGAGCACAGTTTCTTCAGGATAGCATCAATATGCACAGAGAAGTTGAGGTGCTGGTCCAGCCAAACCACCAAATATCTAAATGAGGAGGTGTCCTCCAGGATGGTCCCATCAAGAGTGTGGAAGGTGAGTAGGGCCAGGAGCCTAGAGAGTCTCTGCTTGGTGCCAAAGGTCATTGAGATTGTCTTCTTGGTGTTTAGAAAAAGCTGGTGAGAATCAAACCAGAGATGAACTTGGTTGAAGTCATGCTGTAAGTTGTTTTTTACAGTAGCAGGGTTTCTGCTGGGACTGTATAAAACAGTATTGTCAGCATACATGTGGATAGATAAGGATAAGCAGGCTGTGAGAAGATCATTAAGGAAAATGGAGAAGAGTAGGGGACAAAGCACTGAGCCCTGAGGGACACTAGTGTTGATGGGGAGTGGAGGGGAGATGGAATCAAGTCCTGCCAGTAAGGTAGAATTTAAACCATAGATGGTGTTAAAATTAGTAAGTCAAAATCCTGATCCAAGTTGGTAGAATTAAATAGGAAAATCACCCACTTCAATTGCTCAGAGAAAGGGGGGACCATATTTCTTCAAATTCTGTGAGTTTACCCAATGCAGACAGCTGTGCCTTTTCCAAAGATAGACATTGTTTAAGGTTATTAGCTCATAAGGTAATGCTGGGGGATGAGTTAGACATCCGTGATTATGCCACCATCTTCCATGCATTGATGAGCGCTAAGGACCAGAGAGGAGTATTCAACGTTCCACCCGGGGTACAAAGGGTCTGCTCCCAGCAGTAGTTCCAGAGGGGAATTGGAAGGGATGTAGCCCAATAGCTTACACATAATTTAATGTGTAGAATGCCAGAAGGGGCCACCTTGGGGCATGCCAGTGCCAAGTGTACAAAGTCTCCCTCATGGAGCCCACACATTGGCAGTTGCTCCGTGTTTGGGGATCCATTTCATGCAATCTTTTAGGGGGTATAGTAAGCTCTGTGCATAACATTGAATTGCACTTGCCTTAATTTGTTACTGTGAGAGCAAAGCTGAAAATGCAAACAAGCTCTCTTCCAAGTATTGTCATCCACTGGGCACTAGATGTTGGCACTCCACCTATCTCTAGTAGCACCCATGGTCATGGTCATGGTCAACTGGCTTATAATGATACCATAATAGACTGACAGTGGTTTAGCAATTGGCTGTGGTTTAAATAATTCCTCTTCAAGAGGGAATGGAGGGGCCCACCGACCTGGGATCTCCAGAGATTGCCCTAATCTGTTCCAAAGTGTTAGGTATACAAAGAAGTCTCCAGGTTGTATCCCCCATTCTTAAGTCAGAGACAAAAAGCTCTTGATGTTACCCCCTTCATACAGTTGGTTCACAATAAATAGGCTTTGCATCTCCAGTCTGAGACATTGAATCAGCGCAATGGAGCAGGATCCCCCCCTTGCTTCATACCTTGTAATATGCTAATGTAGGCAGTTGGTTTATTATGGTGGCCTATTAACTCATGCACCCTGTTACACATTTTCACAAGATTGGTAGTAAAGGGATTACCTATACTAGGTGGGTGCTCCAAGGTGAGAACCAAAGAGAGAATATCACCTTTCAAGGTGCCCACCAATGTTTCTTCTTCTTCCACCCTTAACCAGACCACCCTTCCTCCACTCCCCTCTGCAAGGAAGAAGGTCAGCTATGCAGCCCAGTAGTACCCCAGGAAATGTGGAAGACCTAAACCGCTGTCTTTGGTTAGGAGTTGCAAGGTTGCCCTCCTTATCTTAACTGAATGGCCCCGCCAGATAAAATTGTGCAAGACAGAATTTAGTCTCTTTACATTGGCCACCAGAACTCTCACAGGGAGAGACTGGTATAAATATAAGCACCTCGGCAATATGGACATCTTAATCACCCCCACCCAGCCTATAAATGACAATGGGAGGGCCATCCATATCTCACAGTCGTCTGCTATTTTTGCAAGGAGGGGTTTATAATTTAGAGAATAAAGCAAGCTAATGTTTGCTGATATGTTAATACTTAGATATTTAATATCTTTAAGGAGGTGAAGGCCCCCTAAATGTGATGTCAACAAGGCTCTGTCCTTTAAGCCAACAGGTAAGATTTCACTTTTGGTCTGAGAGATTGCTATATTCCTTCATCAACCCATGCATCAAGGACAGATCCTGGGCTGGGTTTTGCAGATGTAGCAGCAGCAAATCATCAGCATAAAATGCCATTTTGTGTTCCAGCTCCCCTGCCCTAAAACCCCCGGATGTCTTCCCTATCTCGCAGGGTGGCTGCCAGTGGTTCCAGGGATAACACACATAGAAGGGATGACAAAGGGCACCTCTGGCATGTGCCTTGGACCAAGGAAAAGTAAGGTGCAATGCTGCCATTAATTGTTTGGGTCTGTTTTTTTATATAGTGTTCCAACCCATGCCCGAAATTGGGGTCCCATTCCCATCCTCCCCAGGGTTTTGAATAAATATCCCCACTCCATATGGTCAAATGCTTTTTCAGCATCCAAAGCTAGCACAGCGGTGCCATGTTGCTGTTTATCCCTTCCCCATCTGTAAACAATATCCAATGTATGTTGGATATTATGTTTCCCCTGATGACCCTTGGTGAAATCTGCCTGCTCTAAGCAAAGCAGGGTGGGAAGCACAGGGTCCAGTCTAGAGGCAAGTACCGTAGCCATTATTTTGTAATCAGCTGTCAGCAGAGAGATCGAGTGATATGAGGCACACCAAGTGGGGTCCTTCCAGGGATTAGGGAGGACAGTATTTGTTGCTGACTGCATGGAGGGGGAAGTTCATCTCAGTCCAGTACCTCTGAGATCATGTCAAAAAGAGGGTCTACTAGTTCCCTTGAGAATGTTTTAAAAAAAAATTAATGGGTAGGCTGTCAGGGCCCTGGGCTTTACCACCCCTGAGAGACTTAAATGCCTTGAGGTTTTCAAAGAAGGTTATGGGGGAATCAAACTTACATACTGACTCTTCATTCATCCTGGGGATGGGGGCCTGGTCAAAGAATTTGGTATAACCCCATTCCTTTGGAATTACCTCAGATTTGTACAGGGTGCAGTAAAAGGAATTGAAAGCCTGTCCAATGAGCCTTTGCTCCTGCACTAGTTTACCCTGTGCATCATGAATCTGTGTTACCATATTTTCACCTTCTCTTGTCTGAGCACCCAGGCTAACAGCTTGCCTCCCCTATCCTTGTTGAAATAGGAGCCTGCTTGAGCAAGTAGTTTCGCCCTTTCCAAACTTGCACTATTTAAAGTGCTGAAGTGCCATTTTAGTTTTTGGACTACTCGGTAAAGAGCCATTGTGGGGTTTTGCTTATGCGCAGCTTCACATAGCTCTATTTTCTTTTTCAGGAAATTCAGCTCATGTTCCCCCTCCCTCCTAATGTGGGCCGAGAAGGCAATTGACTGGCCTCTGATATAGGCTTTTAAAGCTTCACCCCTGCAACCATGGGACATGTCCCTTTTCTTGTTAAAGGATAAAAATTCCCTGAGCCTCTTCGTCATTGCAGCAACGTACTCTGGGTTTTTTAGTAGTAATGGGTCTAGTCTCCATTGTTTTACCCTTGGAGGGAAGCCCTTAGTGGCCATTTCCACACTTAATGAAACATGGTCTGAGATCATAATGGGGGAGTACTTGGCATTGCAAGTCGATGATGACAGGGATGAGCTGATCAAAATCCTGTCTAGGCTAGCATAGGAGTGATGGGCATGGGAGTAAAAACTATAGTCTCTTCCTGTGGGATTTTCATGTCTCCAAAGCTCTATAAGGCCAAACTCATGCTCTAGTTTTCCCAGGGCATTCGTGTTTTTTGAGCGAGGAATGGAGGATGGGTTGAATCTATCCAAAATGGTATCTAGGACACAGTTGAAGTCCCCTGCCAGAAACCATGGTCCCTCCCACTTTGATATATTCAGTGATAAGCATTGAAAAAAACCTGGGTCATCCACATTTGTGGGAATAGACCGAGCCAACTGCAGTAGTACCAACATCAGGCAGTGAGGTGCAGACCAAGGTATATCTACCCTCAGGATCAAGAATCTGCCCCAGAATCTGAGCTCCAGAGGCCCTCAGAAACTGGATTGATGTACCCTGAGCTTTAGCTGAGAAAGTGCAGAATATCCACTGCTCACCCATAAAAGCGCCACTTTTTGCCACCTCACTAGATGTCATGTGTGTTTCTTTTTTAACATATAATGTTTTATTGAAGTTTTTAGTTTACATTTGGTTCACTTAATGCATAGCAGCATATTCACCATATAATTCGGATACTGATCTCAGACACAGGGAATATAAGACATTGCCATTTTACAGAACTTTTCCTAGTTACCAGGTTAACTTTATATAAAGAGTCAATTACACAATGTCCATGTCCCTGTTAACCTAAGCAGGAGACCTGTCCTATATATGTAGTATACTACTGACTCTACTCTGAAGATGGGCACAGGTAACTACGGGACATACAAAACAATAGACTCTTGCATAGCTGCACAGACCTATCTGTTTAAACAACAGGTGATTACTAACTATATACTTTTACTCAGCTTGTGCCCAACAGGCCCACAGGATTACACTTGATCTATGGATATAGTTAGGGTAACGTAGAGAACAGTAAAGCAACAATTCAGCCAGTATATCGATTCAGGCAGGAAATGAGAAAGAGAGGAGTATTACGGAGTCTACACACCATAGAGGAAAGTACATGGCATGAAGTATGTCCACCTCGGTTCACTTTTACCCTTAAGTGGTAGGAGTGACCAGAGAATTCTGGGGGGGGGGTGGCACTTTGTAAATTTGTGAATGGAGATAGGCGTCCCACTTTGTGTGATACTCAGCCATTTTACCTCTGACTGCGGCCATCAGCCTTTCAAAGGTGGCCAGCCTAACTAAGGCTGTCCGCCATTGTGAAAGTATGGGTGGAAAAGGCTGCCTCCGTTTCACAAGCAGAGCTCTTTTCTCTTCCATGACAGTGACGAGGAGCCAGGCTTTTTTAGCAGGGGTAAGTGCATCAACTGAGAATGTGTCTCCTAATAGCAGGGAGTAATGATGCAGGGACAATGGAGTGCCCACTATTGTAGAGCAGTCCTTTAAAACCGCGGTCCAGAAGGTGCGAACAGCTGGACACTGTCCAAGTATGTGGTAAAGGTGGGCCGGGGAAGAGTGACATCTCCAACAACTGTCTTGAGGAATTATTCTACACCTGTGTAAGACTGCAGGAGTTTTGTACCATCAGAGAAGAATTTTTAGTTGAACCAACTGACTCCTGGAGTCTACATAAGCCGTGTGGGCCATTCTGTTTTCTTCTGATTTATCGTGAGGCCGCCCACTGTTGTAAGGATAAATTGTGTGGGATATCCTGCTCCCGTGCGACTCTGCTGGTAAAAGTGGCATCCGGTTGGGAATCTCTGAGAGTTCTATAGATAATACTTACAAAGCCCCTGCCCCTATTGGGCAGGGAGATGTTGTTCAAACAGCTCCAAGGGGACTGAGGGGACCATCGTTTAAGTAGAGGAGTCACAGTGCTGCACAGTTGGAGAAACCTCCAGAAGTCTTGATTTGGCAATTTATACTTGGCTTTAAGCTGCTCAAAGGACATCACAGTGTGTGAATTTGGTATTAGCAGATCAGCTATCATCTGTATACCTTTGGATGCCCAAGCAGCCCAGTAAAGTGGTTTATGATCCACCCTTACAAGCGGATTATCCTGTATCGGAGCATAACCTAGCGGGGGGAGGTAATCAGATTAAGGAACACTGGTTAGGCCGATTGCACACTGCCACAAAGAACAAGAATTTGCCATAATTGGCATACGTTGGGGATTAGTCGGCTTGCTGTTAGATAGCAAGGAATAAAGGGGAGTTCCTTTTGCCAACTCAGCTTCCAACACCACCCACTATGGGGGTGGGGGCAGCGTGATGAGGAACAAACCAGGTTAAGGTCTGGGCCACGTTGAAAGCCAGGTGATATCCCCACAAACCAGGGGAGCCCAAGCCCTCCTTTCGACCAATGTGCCCACAGTTTACCTCTACCCCACCTAGAAAGGCCCCCTTCTGATAAAAACAGTGCCACCAGCCTATCTAGGGCCTGGAATGGTTTCTAAGGAGTGGGATTGGGAGATTATTCAGTACGTAAGAAATCCTCGAGAAGATAAGCATTCTTACTGCCTCCACTTTACACTTTTAAGTTAACTTTAATTTCCTCCAGTGCTGAACCTCCACTGTAAGTGTTGTTAAGAGGGGAGAAAAGTTAGCCAATTCAAGATCCTTCCAGGCTGCCGTAATATTGATGCCCAAGTATGGGAAGCCCTGCGGCACCCAGGAAATATCTGTACCTGCTAGACATTGTCTGCTACATTTATTATTTAAGGGAGATAGGAGAGTTTTCTTCTGATTTACCGTGAGGCCCAATATCTTAGCGAATTCTTGTAGTATGGACAGAACAGGTGAGAGAGGATTGTGGGTCAGCTAGAGTGAGAAGCATATCGTCTGCATATGAATTGACTAGATACGTGGTGTTCCTCACGGGAATACCCATTACAGTTGGAGAATTAGTCAGCCATCTAATTAGAGGGTCCAGAACTAACAAGAACAGGAGAGGCGAGAGTGGACACCCCTGCCTTGTGCCTCTCTGGAGAGTAAAGGAGGTGGAAATATCCTTGTTAGTAAGGATCCTGGCTCAGGGTCAATTGTACAGCGTGCAATTCCATGAACAAAATTGGGGTCTGAAGCCAAAGCGCTGAAGAGTCTGGTGCAAATACTCCCATTCCAGCGAGTTGAAAGCCTTAGCAAAATTGATCAACAGGGCTGCCATGGGAACTTTGGAATGAAGAGCGAGCCATTTTAGATTCAGCATAAGGCACAGATTGTCTGCACTCGACTTCCCTTTCTGGAACCCCGTCTGAGAGGGATGGATCAGGTTGGAAAGCACTAGGGACAGTCTGGTTGCTAAAATTTTAGCTAATATCTTAGTATCAACCGATAGAAGTGAAATAGGTCTGTAGTTTGCACATGACAAACTATCCATGGATTTCTTGGGGATTAGTGACATGAGGGCCTCTCATATTGTGGGGGGGAGTACCATTCGACTGGGCTTCTTGGAACATCTGAAGTAGAGGGGAGGTGATCTCGTCCCGCAGGACTTGGTACAGTTCAGCGGGTAGCCCATCTGGCCCAGGAGCCTTTCCTTTGGCCATATGAGAAAATGCGGACCATAACTCCTCCAGAGTAATAGGGGCATCCAACACATGGGCTTGGTCCTCAGAGAACCTAGGAGATTGTGCCCCTTCGTGGAAGCTCTGCAGCTCTGAGATAGCTCTGTAGCTGATAGAGAGCTCTTGGATTGACACAAATCTTGATAAAACATCTTCATCACTTCATTGACAGCTTTCGGTGTTGTGGCCACCTTCCCCTCCATATTCCTTAGGGCTAGGATTCTGGATGCGGACTGTTGCTTCCATAAGCAGAATGCTAGCAATTTGCCGCCTTTTTCTCCCCCTTCCCAAAACCTGTGTTTAGCATGGGTGAGTTGCCATTCCGCCCTTCTGTTCAGTAGTACATTAAGTTTGTACTTCAGGCCGGTAGTGTCGGTTAGTAGGGGGGAATTAAGTGGGTTGGTAGGTGACACTTTAAATTGTCTCTCTAGAGATGCCAAGTTATTTTGGAGCTCCAATACACTTTTTGCCCTTTCTTTATTTTTGCCTGCAGAGTAGACAATAATTCTCCCCCGCATGACTGCCTTAAAGACCTCCCAGACTGTGGCTGCACTGGTTTCCCTGGGGATATTAACTGAAAAATAGGAGAAAGCTTCCTTCTTTATGTACTCCTGGAAAGCTGTATCCTCAATTAGCAGGGGGGCTGCACCTCCACTGGGTCGAGCTCTGCCCTTGGGGGGGAAATTGTAATCTTTACAGGAGCATGGTCTGAAATAATAATACTACCAATAATAGGAGCTATGATCCCTGGCATTGCAGCGTGATTGGCCAGCCAGAAGTCCAGCCTACTGTGTGTCCAATGCACTGAAGAATAGTACGTGTAATCACGCCCGCTCAGATAGTTGATCATCCATGGGTCACCTAGGCCCCATTCTGACATCAGAGAATTTAGGGTTTCCAAAACTCTTGGGTGGGTCTGTGGCATAGGAACAGATTTATCTAAGAAAACATCACAGTCCAAATTGTGATCTCCTCCTACCAAAACCGGAATGTCATGATCATCCCCAATGAGTTCGGTAAGAGCCTGACTCACCTCAGAGTAAGTATCTCCCATATCCATGTTGAAACCATAAACATTGCCTAACAAAGCCTTATCTCCCAACCCCCTGGATATGCCAACTTAACCACTAGCCACCTGCCCAATGAATCCTGGCGTTGCCCTTCCACCGTCCACGGGCCCGACTTCCGTAGGAGGATAGCAACCCACTTGGATTTCGTGGATGCACAACTGGCCAGCACCATACCCACCCACAACTTTTTTTAGCCATTGCACTGTGCGGTTGGTAAGGTGCATCTCCTGTAACAGTGCAATGTCCGTTCCCAGCGAATGTAAGTACTGTAGCACCTTAGTCCACTTAGCTGGATGGTTGAGACCACGCACGTTCCAGGAGATGCAACCACATCCTTGCGGATTCACTGTGGCTTGGGCCATATTAGACTCCCCTATTACGTAGCCAAGAGAATGTGAGTACTCACCCACCTGGGGGGGGTGACATTAGAAAAGTGGGATTGAAGTTACCCAGCTAGTGTCCTATCGATGGTCCGATGCCGCCGATGAACTTCTAACACTCCAGGTGTGTAGTGACAACCATATTGTTCAATCTACCTATAGTGGTGCACAGCTCTGCGCAGAGTAAACTAGTAGAAAGAGACAGGAGAAAAAATAAAAAAAAAACTAGAATTCTACCCTCACACAATTCAGGAAGGAAAAGAAAACAAAAAAGAAAAAGAGAGAAGAAGACAGGGCAAATTAGTACCCAACAAACAGCAGTCAAAAAACTAGGTTAACCAGTAAACTGCTAATAACCAGTAACACACAATAACTCTGTCATTTAACACTTAGTTGCTGGCGCCAAGTTGGACATGTGCATAGAGGAGAGTGCCCCTAAACCACGCTGCTTCGGACACCAAAAGTTGATCGGGTGGGAGACCCACTGAATCCAGTGTTCTGTCCCAGCCTGAGTATATGGCTCTGGCAAAATAAGCTGCATCCAGCCTCCAGAAGTGGCCCACAAACCAGTATCACCCCCAACCCCCCCATCAGAGGGGGGGCAGGGGTTTCAATCGAGAACACCCGACCCCGAGTTATAAAGAAGGGGTGATGAAGGGAAGGTGGGGAAGAGGGTCTGTCAAACCACCCAAAATTTAAAACACTCATTTGGCCTCGAAGGAGCGGGAGTGATTCCCTAGGTATCTATAAACTAGGACTCTCTCAACAGAGAACAGCTGCTGCTAATATGTGCGACCATGTGTGCCATTTGTTACAACAAAGACTTCAGCTATTGAGTTGCTCATACAGGACCATTTGAGTCAGGGGTACCAATGATTAGACTTGTACCCAAGCTTGCAGGCTTGCTGACAGAGTGAGTGGGGTATAAAATAGCGGCGCCCCTGACATAACTGGTGGGGAGACAGCTTATTGGACTCATCAGCCAGGCCAAATTTAAGCCTTGCCCAAGCAAACAGACCAAGACAGATATGGGGGGGGGAGAGAACAAGTTCCTGGCCCTTAACCCCCAGCTGAGCGCTCATGCAACATGAAGAGCATTACTATGAGCAAGTGTGCAACAGGGGAGGGGGGGTGCCCCCCCCCCGCCGTCCGACTATCACACAGCATATTTTCTCACAGCTTATGTAACTCATCCTTCAACTGCTAGGAATCATAACAGAGGCAGTCCACATAATTTCAAGTTCCTGATATGGACAGTGCTTCAGCATATGACTTCATGCCCAGCCTCACAGCAGCACAGGTTGCCTTCTCCATGTCAACCTCCTCTTCTTCCATCGCTGTCGCCCAATCAATTGGTGTCAGGTCATCCTCTAAGGTCCCCTTTGGTTTCTTCACCCTGTCTACATCTCTATTTCTCTCCAACGAGATGGGATCTGGCTTTAAAAACTTAGTAGGGGATGCAGATGCGTTTCACCTGAGCTGGTGATCGACTTGGGGCATGCTATGGTCTCATGGTACGAAGGGTCAGCCCTTCAAGTATTTGTTGTGGTGAAGTATCATTATGCACTTCTAAAGCTTGCCTTGAGGAAGATTGTGGCAATTCTGCTTTGCTTTCATCGGGTATAGGGGTCCATAACTGCTTCTGTTTGGGGGGCAGTACTGGTCGGACTTGTTCGCCTGCAATTACAGTCCTCTGGAGCAGCGTTACCTTTCTTGGTGGTTCCCAGTGATATTTTGCCCCTGGGCTCCCAGAGGCATCTGGGAGATGTAGTACCAGCCAGCATGCCCAGCCAGTACCCTCTAATCCAGGCCTCCGCATCCCTCGGTGACTCAGCCACAAATGATTGACCATCTTTGCACATAAAAAGTGAAGTGAGTCCCTTAAACCTGTATTGCACTGAGTTCATGTTCAGCACTTTTTTTGATCATCTTGTAAGCACCCCTCCTTGCTGCAACCTCCTGTGAGAAGTCCCTGTAAACAGAGATGGCATGTACCCTCCTAGACAGCTCACCCACTTCCCTTATAGCTTTCAGCAGGTGCTCCTTAACTGATAATCATAGCAAGCAGGCCACGATAGTCCTAGGGCTTTTGTTGTGGTTTGAGTTGCTAGGGACCCTATAAGCATACTCCACATTAACAGATTCCTTCCAGCGCTTTCCAATTATTTGAGGAAGCCATTTGTTTAGGAATTTCTCAAGATTAGGGCCCTCTGCCCCCTCTGCCACTCCAAGAATGCGTATGATGTTCCTTCTTATCCAATTCTCTTGTATTTCGGCCCTCTGCCACAGGTGTGCCAGCTTAGCATCATGGTCTCTTAAATTGTGCAGGACATTCAAATGCTGGCCTTCCAGTTCCCCCACATGCTGCTCCAGTACATTGTGTTGATCCTCCAGCCCCCAGATATCAGCGACATTGCCCGCCAGTGAAGCACCTATGCTGTCCACCCTGGAGAGAAGTGCCTCCAGCATTTTAGTTATGTTGCCTAAAGCTTCCCCCACATTGGTTTGTGCCAGGGCACCTTGTATCGCCGCCCCAGCATTGCTGCCCCAAGCTTGGTCCATCTTGCCAATAGACTGCCCCGTGTACAAACAACCGGGTAATTAGAAAGCTCCCGAGGTTATAGTTAGAACGGCGACAGGAGATCCCCGTAGCAGCTGTCTGCTGACACCTTCAGTTACTAATCATTCAACCCAACACACACTGTAAGCCAGTTGCTCCACAGAAAAATAAACTCTGAGGTGCTTTTGGTTGATAGAACCGTGATCGGGCCTCTGCAGCCTACTTAACCCGACTTAGCCAGCAAATACACGGGTCAATAGCACTTGTACATGGTGTAACCCCGAAAACTACTGCATCGGCGGAGACAGAGGGTGGGGGAGGAGAGTCAAGGGCAAGAAGTGCATTTAAGCCATCACACTGCCAGCAGGTGCATGATTTCCATCGCGCTGGGGCAGAGCATTCGGTTTTATGCTGCCATCTTCACTGGTTCCCACTGGAAGTTTGGAGTCATGTGTGTTTCTTGAAGTAAAACTACCTGCCAAATTGCTTTGTTTACTTCTTTTGCCTCTAATCTCTTTCTGAGAATGGATTTTCACCTGTTCACACCCCAGGTGGCAAATTTAATTGGGCTAGCCATTTGAACTATGGGATAATGTGACCACCAGACTCAAGTGAACTATTGCAGACCAGTACCTTACTGCTCAGAAATTACTGTGTGACCTCAACATTTTTACAAATAGTAAGCCCTGTCCCAAAATAAAGAGGAGTAACCAGCCTTTTAAAAAGTATACACACAATTCAACAACGCCATACAATTGGCTGGGGGGTCTAGGGGCCACCCAGGCTCCTAGCAAATTTTGCCATTTTTTATGTTTTCTGGTACATTTTGGGGCCAATTGTGGGAGTATACAGTACCCTTGTATCATTGCCTTTTTTACATACCAGTCCCACTGTTCTGGCCTTTGGTGGCTGCATAGTTTGATTTGGCACCTACTAAGCCACCCTTGCAGGGCAGACATATACAGTACTTATGTGACCAGTACCAAACTCCATACTCTAGATGCTGCCTTACCAGTGACCTGTACAAGGGCAGTATAACCTCTTTTCTCCTTCTACCGATCCCCCTAGATATGCATCCCAGCATCTTGTTTGCCTTTGCTGCTGCTTTCTTGCACAGCATGGAGTGTTTCAGGTCACTAGTGATCATCACTCCCAGGTCCTTCTCCTCTGATGCAGATACTCAGACTCCATCAAGGTAGTACTCTGTCCTAGGATTCTTGGCTTTAATATGCATAACTTTGCATTTCTTTGGCATTATAATGTCATATGGACTCTACCTACTGCACATACGCTAAAAGGAAACACAAATTATTATTACTGGACCTGCGCCTCTGTTCAATGAAGCTCCTCCTACTTCTCCTACTGATCTCGGGCAACGTTCATCTGAACCCTGCCCCGAGCTGTTCAAGCCTTCTGAAAAAGGCTGGGGCCCTCACCATCGCAACCATTAACATTTGCAGCCAGTTACCAAAGCTTGATGCACTCCACGCCTTTATCAGCCAACATAATCCTGACATCCTTGCTGTAGTTGAAACATGGCTGACAACAAAAGTTCCTGATCTGGCAATTGCCTTACAGGGCTACAATGTTTTCAGACTGGATCGTGTCTCTAAAAGGGGAGAGAGCAGTGCCATCTACATTAAGGATAATCTCCTGAGGCACCTTGTTCAAAACCCCGTCCCTGCCTCCTCGGCCCATCTTCTAACCATTAAAATTCTTCTAGGTCCCAATCAAAAAGCCCTCACCATTGTCTCTGTATATATTCCACCTCGAGATCAAGATCTTAGCATCAAAGTTCTTAACTTCGTCAGCTCCCAACCTCCTGGCTCTGAACACATTCTGCTTGGTGATTTCACTATAAACTGGTTCGCATCTGATGTCTACACTCATAAGGGTGCCCTTGCAGCTGCCAACCTCTCACAACTGATCACCACACCAACTCAGATAAATTACAAACCTGGCACCAGTACTGTGCTAGACTGGGTTCTCACCAATCACCCTACCAGGATCTCTGGTACCTCCATTCTCCCAGACTGTCTCAGTAACCACTCCCCAGTTATACGTAAATGGTCTAATAAATTTATAAAGCCACCCCCTATAATCATTACCAGCAGAGTCCTCCCCCGTGGTCAACTTACCCATCTCAAACAGTACCTATCAGCAGAAAGACCGGCTGCCCATCTACAAGGCGACAGATGTTAACCTAGCCATCCACTACTTCATCAGCACCTTCAATAAGGCCTGTGACCTCTTCGCTCCTTCAAAAAAATGGAAAACAGAAGCCCTCTGTACCCCTTGGATAACTGCAGAGCTCCTTTCCAAGCTGAAATCTAGGGACCACCTGTGAGCAGTGGCTAAAACCACAGGCAAACAATCTGACATCCAAAAATACAAACATGCCCATAATGTCTGCACAAAATCCATTCGTCTCACAAAAAGCTCATATTATAAGGACGTCCTCACCAGTACCTGGGGAAATGGTTGTGCTTTCTGAGACAATATCAAGGACATTACTGGGAAACAATCAAAGTCCCCTCTGGCCATGTTAATTGTTGAAGGGTCCACTACCTTTGATCCCATGGTCATTGCAAATACCTTTAACATGGCTTTTACTGACCTCACTACTGTTCTACCATCTGATTTCTTCAAAGTCAGTCACACCCCCTCTAACACACCCTGCACTCTGTCAAACCACCCTTATTTTTACTTCAGGGAGATTAAGACGAATGAAGCTCACCACCACATCACCTCAGCCATCTTCACTTCCACAATCAACAGTGACACCCTGGACCTTAAGCTGCTATCACTTACACTTGACGAGGTCCTCAGTCCCCAAGCTAAAATTTTAAACCTCTCTCTCCACACCAGTACTTTCCCTGAAATATGGAAAACTGACACTGTGACCCCGGTCCACAAAACTGGGGATAAGACCTGCCACTCTAACTACTGCCCGATCTCCATATTGCCACCACCATCCAAGGCCCTAGAGCATATTGTTGCGGACCAGTTCACTGATTATTTGGACAAATATAATATTTTGTGCACACAACAGCACGGTTTTAGAAAAGGACATAGTACCACCACTGCCCTGCTTGAATTTTCTGGTGCAGTGCATAGTTCCCTTGATAAAGGTCTTCTTACTGGGGCTGTCTTCATCAATCTCTCAAAGGCATTTGACATGGTCCATCATCGGCTGCTGTATGACCAACTACTCCTTGCTGGCCTTGCACCAGACTCAGCCTGCTGGTTCAGAAGCTACCTTGAAAACCACTCTTAAAGAGTAAAAATTGCCAGTGCTATCTCGGACACCTTGCCTGTCCGCACTGGGCCCTCTCCTTTTCAGCCTCTTTTTAAACTCCCTACCACAATCCTGCTTGGAACAAATCATCTTGTATGTGGATGATGCTGTTGTCTTTTTTACGCACAAGGATCTTTCACCACTACAACACAGCCTTATACTCAGATTGAGTGCCGTTGAAGCATGGTTCTCCAATCATAAACTAGTTCTCAATCACAAGAAAATCAAGTCATTGCTATTCTGCAGTTCACATAACCGTTACAAGCAACACCCTCTTGCCATATCCACCAAGCAGGGGACTGTCCTCGAACAAGTTTACTCATTCAAATACCTAGGGGTTCTGCTTGACCTCAATCTCTTCTATACGGCTCACACTGATAGCATGGCTAAAGCTGCCAACACATGCCTTGTACTACTCTACAAGCACAGGCAGCACCTCACCCCAGAGGCCCTGAAGATTGCCGTCCAGAGCTCTGTGGTGCCAATTACTGATTATGGCCTCATTATCTATGGCTCCACCACAACATCCGCCCTCCGACGTAAAACAACTGCACTTAACAAGACATGCCGACTCACAACTGGTGCCTACTGCCTCACCCACACCTGTGCCCTTTATGAACAATCTGGATGGCTCAAACTCTCCAACCATATAAAGTATCTCACATGTGTTATGGTGGGAAAAATCAACCTAGCCTCACACCCCCCGGTGTTACTGCCTTATTACATCAAAACATCAACCAATAAAACACCAGGAGCTTGACAGCCCAGATTCTATAAGTTCTCGTTCTGTCGAACTATGCAGGGCCAATGCTCCTTCACCTATAGAGCTCTCTCTATGGATGAATGGTCTCAGCCACACCACCTCCTCTGCCTCAACACTAGGTCTGTTCAAAACCAGGCTCCGGGCCCATCTCATTGACTCTAGCTCCTGTGACTGCCTCTCCTAGCTGATGACCTACACAGCTTTAATCCTAACTTATATACTGCTTAACCCCAGCCCCCCAGTTTCCCTCCCCAGCTCCTGAGGCTCCACTTCAAATCTTAGGTTTCATGCCACCTCATTAGTCTCTCCTTGCCCCATTATAGCACTTGTTTCTCCACCACCCTCCCCTTTTTTCTTCTATCACTCCTTCCCATTTATTTTTGGACAAATGCCTCCATCTACATCTTCATTCTCTGCCTCTCCTCTTATCCCTATTTCTCTGCCACCCCCAGGTGCCTGACCCTACCCATTCCTTGTGGGCACGTGTACTAGCTGTGTTCACCATTTTACTATAGCTGCCTCTGTTAACCACCTACACTTCTCCTCCTCCTCTACACCTTACTCTTCCTAAAATTGACCCCTTTCAATAGCACTGTTGTACATGAATTGTTTACTGTTATTTCACTGTTGCTTCCTTGTTGTTTGTTATTTCTGATGTGGCACCTTTGTAAGAGAGCCTTGGCTCAAAGGTACTTGTAATCCTAGACTAAATAATTAAAAAAAAAATACAAAATAAAGCCAAGCTGCTAGATCCTGGACCACCTCCCCAGTTTTTCCAGATCTTCCTGTATGTCCTATATCCCTTCAGCTGTGTCCACTCTCCCACAGAGCTTGGTGTCATCCATGAATAGACACATTTTGCCCTTAATGTTATCCCCAATGTCATTGATGAAGACATTGAACAACACCGGCCCCAGAACTGAGTCCTGCAGGAACCCACTGGTTACCTCTCTGGTGCCAGATAACTCTCCCCCCACAACCACCCTCTGGGTTCTGTCCCTCAGTCAGTTTTCACCCATCTGGATATCTTTTCCCCAACCCCAAGATCCACCAACTTCCTGATCAACCTTTTGTGAGGCACAGTATCAAAGGCCTTAGTTTCTGTTCAGTATTCACTAAGGAGAATGCGGTTCATGGACTACAGCTGGGAAGAAGATGCAACTGGGAGCAGTCCTGTTCAAAGTATTCATTATTGACACTGCAGAAGGGATGGAAGGAAAAGGCTGCCTATTTGCAAATGACACCAGGATCTGCAACAGGGAGTATACTCCAGAAATGCTGGAGAAAATGAGAAGGGATCTGTATGATGAAGCTTGAAAAAATGTACAGAGGTGTGGCAACTGAGGTTCAATGGAAATGCAAACTAGTGCAAAATAATGCACCTGGGAAGAGGAGACAATGGGGACAACTATAGAATGCCATGAGTGTGTGGAAAGAAGCAGACTATCAACAAAGATGAAATGGGCCAAGGGATTGTAATTTCTGATGACTTAAAGGTGTCAAAGCAGAGCAAAACGGCTGCATGGAAGGCCAGTGGCATGCTGGGGTGTAAAGTAGGGGTAACTGTAGTAGGGTGGAATCTGAGTGCAATTCTGATGGACACAATCAACATTTCACATGTTTAGAATAATGGAAAGAGGCAGGAAACTTGTGTACATTTTAAAGTTGCTTGTAAATGTTCCTGGCCATTTGCTGTTTGTCCTGCCTACCTGATGCAGGGAGCCAGACAACAATCTATATGTGTCCAGTGACTGAGACTAGTTAGGGGTACATGGAAATTGCTGCTACTGTAACTACAAATATTATTTTCATCTGCACAAATGATTGTCCTCCACTAGGGGGAAGTCGAGTCAAGCACATTCAACACTGACTGATGGTTGCAAGTTGCAACCTAAACACTCTGTCCCTCAATGGACCAGCAGACATAATTACTGGGACCGGGGACACACAATACATATACATAGGGCACCACTATTAGGGCTCCTACTAAATTACATGGAGGCCCATACACATGTTACTACCTTCTACTACACAGCATACACACACTTGCTTTTCATGACTAGGTCTTGTGACCATCCCTGATCCATAATCATTAGAGATCAGTAAACACCTTGCAGCAAGACAGAAAATACAACAGTTTTCACAGTGGCAACAACCTGAACCATCAATGCCATATTAAGGAAAAAGAACATAGAAACATAGAAATGTAGACTTTGATGGCAGATAAGGACCACTTGGCCAACCTAGTCTTCCCATTTCCCTACCTAATGGATAAGCTGCAGATCCTAGCTAACCAACTGCCTACTTCCTCCTACTATCACACTATAATTGCCTTATGTCTGTCCCATTCCCATTCATTCTTGAATTCTACCACATTTTTAGGCCCCAAAACCTCCACAGGAAGGCTATTCCATGTGTCCATCAACCTCTCTGTGAAAAAATACTTCCTCACATTGCCCCTGAGCCGTCCCCTCCTCTGTTTTCAAATTGTGTCCCCTTGTTCTTGCACACCTCTTTTTCTGAAAGATGCTACCCTCTTGGACTTTGTTGATTCCACTGGGGTACTTAAACGTTTCTATCATGTCCCCCCTCTCCCTCCTTTCATCAAGGGTATACATATTAAGCTCCTTTAGTCTCTCCTCATATGGCTTTTCTTGCAGACCCTGCACCATTTTAGTTGCCCTCCTCTGGACTGCCTCCATCCTGTCTATGTCTTTGCGGAGATGGGGTTTCCAGAACTGGACACAATACTCTAGATGGGGTCTCACCAATTGCCTGTACAAAGGGATAACAACTTCCTGTTTTCTGCAGGTGGTGTCTCTCCCTATACATCCCAGTATCCCCCCAGCCCTCTCTATTGCCTTCTTACATTGCTTGCTAAACTAAAGGTAATCTGATATGATTACCCCCAGGTCCCTTTCCATTTTTGTTGTTGTTACTACCCCCCCCCCATAGTGTAATCTTCCCCTGGATTTTTGTTTCCTAGGTGCATTATTTTGCACTTCTTTGCACTGAATCTAAGCTGCCATAGTTCTGACCATTCCTCCAACCTTGCCAAGTCCCTTCTCAGCCTTTCCACACCTCCTTGTATATCAACCCTGTTGCAAATCTTTGTGTCATCTGCAAAGAGGCATACTTTTTTCCTTCCAGTTCCTCTGCAATGTCACTTTTAAAGACATTAAAAAGGACTGGACCCAGTACTGAATCCTCCGTACCCACCAGTAACTCCTCTTTCTTCAGCGTGGACTCCATTTACAATTACCTTCTGTGTCCTGTTGTCCAGCCAATATTTACCCCAGGCTACCACCTGGGGCCTCCCAGACTGGTTAATTTGATTATTAATCTTTGTGGGAGACTGTCAAATGCCTTGCTAAAGTCTAGGTAGGCCATGTCCACAGACCCTCCCTGGGTCTACTACTGTTCACCCATTCAAAGAAATCAATTAGATTAGTTTGACATGACCTTTCCGCTGTGAACCATGCTGCCTTGGATCCCAGCCCCACTGGCCTCTAGGTAATCAACAATTCTTTCCTTCAGAAGGATTCCATCACTTTCCCTACCACAGAGTTCAAACTGACAGGTCTGTAGTTTCCTGCCTCTTTCTTGCTTCTACTTTTGTGAAGGAATCACATCCACCTTCCTCCAGTCCTCAGGTACCACACCATCCTCCCATAATTTGTTAAAAAGGTAGTCAGTGGTGTCACTAGTTCTCCCCTTAACTCTTTTAGAATTCTGGGGTGAATTTCATCAGGCCCCATTGCTCTGTCCACCATCAGTTTTAGGAGTTCTTTCAGAACCCTTTCTTCTGTGAAAGGACTGGGATTGACCCCCCTATCCAGAGTGCTTCCATTAATTGGATTAGGCACCTCCCCTCCTCCTCTTTTGTGAATACTGAGCAGAAGTATTTGTTCAGTATCCCTGCTTTTTCACTGTAACTCTCTGCCCACCCACTGTCCTTTCTATTCAGCCTCACCTATCCCTCCCTTTGTCTTTCTATGCTCCCAATGTACCTATAAAAGGTTTTATCCCACTTCCTAACTGAGTTGGCTATCTTTCCTCAGTTTGGGCCTTTGCTATTCTGACTTCCTCCTGCTTTCTTCTGCCTTAACTGTGCAGTTCTCTGTCCTGCTCCTTCTGTGTTTCCTTATACTTCCTAAATGCTATCTTTTTCTCCCTAACCTTCCCTGCCACCTCTTTTAAGAAACATAGTGTATTTTTCTTTCATTTTGATTTGTTTTTTTTTTGCTTCACACAAAGGCTTGTTACATACATACACAGATACATAGACAGTGTTGGCAGATAAGGGCCTATGGCCCACCCAGTCTGCCCATTTGAGCTTGTAAGTTCAGTTTTTTTTTCCTAGAAGTCTGTTGCACCCTACCCAAGACCTCCAGAATTCCTTTATGTCTATCCCATGCATTCTTAAATCCTGTGATTGTTTCAGCCCCCACCACTTCCTCTGGCAGGGTATTCCACTTGTCCACCACCGGTTCTGTGACGAAATTCTTTCTCATGTTTCCTCTGTATCGTCCTCCTCCAACTTCATCCCATGCCCTCTAGTCCTGGAACATCTTTTCGCTTAAAATAGTGTTTTCCTGCACCTGTTCCTCCTGTAAGATACTTGTATGTCTCTATCATATTCTCTCTCCTCCTCTCCTCCAGGAGTACATGTTCAGTTCCTTCAACCTGTTTTCATAGGACTTGTGATGCAAACCATGCACCATCTTTGTTGCCCTCCTCTGAACCTTCTCTACCCTGTCTATGTCCTCACGTAGGTATGGTCTCCAGAACTGTACACTGTACTCCAGGTGGGGCCTCACTAGTGCCTTGTATAGAGGAATTATGACCTCCCTTTTCCTGCTGGTAATGCCCCTGCCTATATATCCCAGCATCCTATTTGCTTTACCTGTTGCCTCTGTGATGGCAGTTTTGATGTTTCCCCATTGTTGCTCCACCCTTCCTTCTAGCGTGTTTTCTAGTGCTTTTCTAAGGCACTCTCCCAACTTGCCAAAGTCAGCCCTCCTGAAGTCCAGTACCCTCACTGGCTCTGGCTTGACTCTGTAGCTGAGTTTATCATGAACCATACTGTTTGGTAGTCACTTGTTCCCAGATGGCTACCTACTTCTAGATCCGAGATCCTCTCACTGTCCCCATTTGAGAGTACAAGGTCTAAGATTGCTCCCTCACAAGTGGGTTCCAAAATTAGCTGTCTGAGGCATGCCACCTGTAGGGCATCAAGAATGGCCCTGCTCTTGGATGTGGCCGCAGCAAAGGTGCTCCAGTTAACATCTGGCATATTCATGTCCCCCATCAACAGTATTTCCCCTTTCACTGTCATCCTAAGAATGACTTCAATCATATCCTTGTTCATTCCCCCTCCCTGACATAGGGGTCTGTATACAACTCCTGTGCAGATTGTGGTGCCATTTCCAATCTCTAAGGTGACCACAGTGCCTCCTCTCCTCCCTGTTTACTCTTTTGTTCTGTTGCTTTTATCCCTTCCCTTAAATAGAGAACTACTTCTCCCCCTGTTCTCCCTTCCCTGTCTTGCTTGTAGGTTGTGTACCCTGGTATGTTAACATCCCAGTCATGGTTCTCCGTGTACCATGTTTCTATGACTGCTATGATATCCAGGCATCCCTCTTCCATCAAGGCCATAAGTTCAGGGAGTTTGTTGCCCAGACTACAGGCATTGGTACTCATCACCCTCCATTTCTTGATGGCCTTACCCCCTGTTTGCCTCATCTCTGTCATTATTGCCTTTGTCATTTTATCCATTTACCCCTGCCCTTTTCCCTATCGACATCTCTATCTTGGTGTTTACCTCACTTATTACCCTGATTTTTTTTGGGGGGGCTAGGATTTCCCTGCTCCTTTCCAGTTCCTCCCTTGGTTAGTTTAAATGCTTGCCAATGAAGCATTTAAACCTATCACCTAGGATCCTGGTTCCCCTCCTGGACAGATGCAGACCATCACACCAGTATAGGCCTGCATCACTCCAGGTGGACCCCCAGTCCCCAGTGAAGCCAAATCTCTGAGCTCTGCACCAGTTTTTCAACCACTGATTGAATCCCATGGTGTGGCGCACCCTAGCCTCATCTATGCCATAGACAGGCAGCACCTCCAAGAAGATAAATACTTACGTAGGCAGAGCAGTACCTACAGCATTGTAATGGCAGGAATAACTGGACATTTACATAGAGTTGTGCTGCTTCTGTCCAGTGATGCATCAAATACAACAGGAGTGGGGGTTGTTTGAGTTTTTGCTGTCATAAGTATATGGTGCACTGGTCAAGAATTCTGCTGGAGGGAGGGTCTAGGTTTAGGGAAGTGGATACGTGGACTGTGGAACCTCAATGTGTGTGTGTGTGTGTGTGTGTGAAGTGGTGGAAGTGGTGATAGACAAACATGTTGTACACCATGGATGAGGCATACCTATTGTGGGCAAGGCAGTTTGTCATACACGCCGGTGGTGACAGGGTGAACATGTGTGGTGGTAGTCGTTTAGTATTTCTCATCTGTGACCAGACAGGAAATGATCATTCTTGAAGGATGATCATGCATACAATGAGGTTTAGTAGGTATTGTGTTGAGCAGTGAATGTTGTTGGGAACAGCTAACATGAATAGCCTGGAACGTGTTGTGGGGAGAGAAGAGGAACATGAAGACACCATGGGTGCAGTCATTATCCTAAAGTACCTGGAATAAGTATGCCAGACTTCAAAGGCAGCATTTAAGAGGTCGGGTACTTGCATGGATCAAACATACAGAAGAATGCCATACCCACTAACCAGTGAACAGTGCACATTATGGCATCGTCATGGCAATGCATGTCTACTCCAATACCCAAACAGGGACCATGACACGCACACAATGCATGTTACATAATATCTAAATGCACATCGAAGGCAGCATCAGGAATGTCAATGGCTTTGGCAAGGTACTGTAGAGTCACAGATAATCAGGGTTCATTTCTGGGTGGTTGCAGTGGACAATTGGCTCACTGTCTACAATTTTGACCCACCTGTTCTTCTACCGTTAGGACAGCCTTGTCACTCAGATTTAAATTTGACCCACCTTTTTTTCTACCTTGGAGACAGCCTGTGTACTGTTATAAAGGTGTTAAAGTGCTGGTGACATGTTCAGGAGAACATTAACAAAACATAGTATTTAGACACTGTCCAGCATGTTTTTCCCATTAGTTCTGTATTCCTTCTCCCTATTATTTATTACTGAGGTCATCTACATGAAAACAGGGTCTTTGCTCCTGAAGAGTTAATCTAGTCCTGCTGCTTTCTCCCTACCTGAAGTCATAGAGCACTGCTTGTGACCTCACAGTTACTCCCATGTCAACAGATTGTGATGTCATAACAGAGGATTATGATTTGAAGTAGGGTGTAAGCTATGGATGCAGATGGTCTCAAAATGAACTGTAAGGGACAACGATCATATATTCATTCACCTTTCTTTAGTACTAAATTATGAGGAGGCAAAATACACAAAATATAAATGGAGTGCAAGCACAATTGTACCTATTTTTTTTTTATTGTTTTCTTGAGGAGTCTGTAGCTCTTTAATAGCTATTTTATGAATCTGGGCTCAGCTGAATAACATGACATATTGTTTTTTTATTTGACCATTAGTTTTTATACGCAGGTGGTCAGTGTCCCTCATAGATAAAAACATGAAATGAACCCTGGATAACTGTTTTCCTTCTTCAATAATTGATGGATTCCAAAACACCACATAATCATGTGTGTTGGTTACTGACCGAGGATGACAGTAGCAGTGTCAGTATCAAGTAACAAGTAAAGCAATAAGAATATGTTGTTCACACACTGAACATACAACAAGCAGCACTTAGCAAAACACATTTGAAGTCAAACACACAAGTGGCCAGTAGTGCCAGTATAGTGTGGCCCATTTGTAGTGCTACGAGGGGCCCTGGAAATAGCAGCCAAGACACCATCCACAAGTGAACTGTGACTTAAGTCCTTGCATGTGTCATGAAATGTACCAGTAGGTATCAGACATCCATGGCATATAAAGAAATGGAGGTGATGCTTGATGTGGTAGGTGGGGCTGTCATGGTGACAGCTGACAATGAGTAACATTTCTCAATGCACAGTCTACCTCTATCAGCCCACTATTAGGTGATGCCAGGATATGTTTGCCTAAGTATAGGGCAAGTAGAGAATTACAAAAAAGCCTGCACCATGCAAGCATTGGCCGCATGTGTATCGGCATGGATGAAATCAGTAAGCAAAATATTGCTTTGCATGTGACTAATACATAAGTAACATACAAACAGACAGATAGTATGTACAAAAGTGATGCAATAGTGGTTTTCAAGTTGTCAAAATCAGACATATCCTGGATGTAATTGAGACTCACAGTATGTTATTAACAATTTTGCCTGTAGTGTGATGTAAACTTCTGTGATGTTTGACACGTGGTTGAGAACCACATGTGTAGCCTTACCCACCCCAGAGGAATAACCCCTCAGTGGACATACATAATGGGTTCTAGGACAGACATCTGATGTGACACCTCTGGGGCTCTGGGCAACTGCCTCATACATACAGTATTGACAGGTGCCTGATCTAATAACAATGTCACAAGGATAGTAATGCAACAGGTGCTTGCCAGTATTCAGCTGGGCAGGTGTCTGACCAGCATGTCCCATTGTTACATGGTGCATAAACCACTATGTGTCTGATGCACCTATGTGCTCAGAAATGGACTGACCATATTGCTGCAGTGAGTTGCCACCATTGCGCAACATAGTGGACCACTGTAGAATAACAGCACCCCAAACTATTGCAGACCTCACTGCAGAGACAACACAGCATCACTTGAAACCACTTAGGGGGAGGGGTGGAATATTATCAACACAAGAGTTGCCCATAGAGCTGTAAGGTTTGCGTTGTGTTTGCAAAATAATTTCACTTGAGCCTTCAGATTACTTCTTAAAGTTTATTGTGGTTATCCATCTTTACATGCATGCTCATTTCATTTGGTGGTGCCACTTATTCAGTTTACATGCAGTGGTTATATACGAAAGTGTTATTTTGAAAAAAGAAACACCCCAGTAAAACCAATCATAAGACAAATAACATATCTATTTTAAGCTGTGATGTACGTTTTTCTTCGAAACAGGTTATTTATAGACTGTGCAGTTTGAAAACATGTTATACATAAATGTGGTTTCACAGCAGACTATTTATATCCAAAACAGGTTATTTATAAACTGTGTAGCTTGAAAACATGTTATTCATAAACGTGGCTTCGTGCTGGACAACATGGTATTCATAAACTGTGTTGCACAACATTCTCTTAATAAGGTCATTACAGGATATTTGGTGTTAAATGTTGTGAAATGTTATACTACACCTTTAATGTTACATTACAATTAAATGTTACACTACAAGAGCAAATAAAAATGGAACCCTCAGTGCTGATTCAGACAGAAAGTAGCTCACATGGCCACACTTGAAGGTGTGCTCAGGTTCATCAGAGGAGGAACACCTTTTCTGACTCACAATAGCACAATAGTGGAGGCAGAGTCACTGTTGAATATTGTTTGGCAGATACTGGGCACTGCATTTCCCTTCAGCTTTAGAAACTTTGCACACTGCATTTGCAATTGCATCATATTCTAAAAAGAAGTCATCCATAAAATGTACCAAACTGATATGTGGGGACACAGCAGCCAGTCCCACTGCTGGTCAAGCATTACAAAGTACACCCACTTCTGGAATCAGTCTGGGGACTTATCTCTCTATGGGAATGATAGCATGGTCACATTTTCGTTGGGGTTATTTTTACAACCAGCCACAACACGGGTAGATTACCATGCTGGACAATGCACAGAATGGTCAAATGCAGAAGAAACCTAAAGAACAAGATTACAGGTCAAAATCCCAAGCAAATAATGTAAGAAAGTAAGGAGTAGGCCTGAATACAGCGTTTCAAGGAATTGTCTGTAAGATATAAAGAGTAGCGAATGTTTAAACAAGTCAGCCTTCCAGTTTTGCATAGAGAATGCCTTGTCTCCCTGTATGTTTTTCTACACACTTACTTGTCTGATGTGGTCCCAAAGACAACAAAAATGTGGCAGCTGAATGAAAAATATAATAGGTCTGCCCCCACACCTCAGAAAAACAAAACAAACAAACAATAGAAATGAATAGGAAAGAATACCGGCAGTCAAAGAAGTCACTATGAATTATGGAAAATATTATGAGGTAAAAAGTATTAACACTGCTACTGTTTGCATGGAAAGAAAGTGAGCCTGTACACAGCAGGTAGAATGACAGAAATGGTGGCAGGCTAATGCAAAAGTTATTAGGTCATCTGTCGCCACACAGATGAATTAGATCAGAGATATCAGTGCACCATAATACAGGTGCTCATATAACTATCACACACCTCTTTACATTGCTATGTGAGGCTTAACCAAGTGAACCAGCCACAACAGGCAAAAAAATAATAAGAAATACATTTGTATTTCTTTGAAACTTGGCTTCCTGGCCAAATGCCATTTGGGGTAACCATTGCCTCAGTGCTTGCGCACAGAGGTTCTTTGTCTCATAAAACTAATGTCCACTTTTGAACCTGCATGCATTCTATGCAGTTGCACTGCAGTACGCATGTAGCCCACAGAATTGCTCAAATGCTATAACAAAGTTTCTTTCAATGGCAGCAACAGGAAAAGTGTTTAGGAAGGGCACATCCAGACCGAGAAACAACCCCAGACAGAAACACACTACACTAAGAGATAAAAACCTACCCTGGAAAAACAATACACTTTTGTGCAGTGAACAAAAATGAAGAGCAACTCGGAAGGTTATTTCAGTAGTAGCTGTTCCTCAGTCACTGAAATGAAAGCCAACCAGCAAGTAGTAAAGCCGCATGAGGCACAATTCTCATGCTCAACATTGCACACAGTCTGTGAGCCAGAAATGCAATCTCTTTCATTGATGCTCCCACTGACAGCACTGTGAACATGCTGGCAGGTGAGAACGCACTTCCTTGCATGATGTGTCAAATGGGGTCAGGTCCTGGAGTCCTCTGTAACAAGAATATACCGCAAAGCAAAAATAGCTTGAAAAAACTGCCTACAGTGAGAAAAAGAAGACCCATACAGATTTCAACATTTCACTGTGGGTATCTAATACCTCATTCCCAGCACATAATGACATTTCTACAGGCCTGCAGAAAGATTACAAAATTACTTTAAGATCAGTTACCTGCTGACACTCCAAATAATGGAGTGGTAGCACCAATCTGGCCTCCTCAGAACGTGACCAAATCCCAGACTGCTATAACCTATGCCCCTACTTTGGTAAGCAATGGCAGGAGGTCAAGGGGTGAGCATGATAAAGTGCAATCAGGTCCAGTGCTTTGGTCAGGGCTATATTATAAGCCTCAAACCCAGCTTCTGAACCCTGAGCACCGGCTAGCATCAAGTTCGAGACAACCAGTGACTCCTGGAATTGATGAGGCTCCAATTCATTTTTCATACGACACTGAATTTATTCTGCGGGCAGGGGGGATAATTTACAGGGGGCCCCCACACTGGAACTCAACCACATGATATTCTGACCAAATGACCAGATCATCGCTGACTGCTGCAATGTTAAGTCAAGTAGAAGACCAGGTCCAGAGTGACAAAAGTGGTGAAAAGCCTTTAGTGGGGCTATGCTATAAGAATTACAATGCTGGGCTAATTAAGTGAATTTAATAGCAAGTCTCATGTAGAGTAATTACGTAGTATAATGAGCAAAATAGTACTTAAATGAATAGCATGAACTCAAGTGTCTTTGAACTGTGGTTTGTGAACACTTTGGTGAGTAAGATTTACAATGATTTTTATATAAATGTAAGCAAACATATTACTGGATTATTATAACATATATATTTTCTAAAAAATCTTTTAAGGAAGTCCTTTGAAAAAGCACTATATGTGCGAAATGTCAGGGCTAAAGAGAGAAAAAATTAAATGGAAGAAATTTATAACAAAGTCTGGCATCCTTCAGTTTCTTGTCTGTGGACCCCTCAAGTTGTGACCATATGTATGTTTCCTGCAGGCAACAGTCTGAGACAATCCAGCTGAGACATCAACTGAAGGAGCTCTTGTCCAAAAAGACAGGATTCATAATCTACCCAGGCACTGAAGTCCTCCAGGACAAGAATCCTAGGGGACTCCAACACCTGCTCAATGATGAAGTCTGCCAGCTCCCGCAGAGATAGACTTCCACCATCTGGAGACCATTAGATGATAATTATTCTGCCATTGACTCCAGATGGATGCACATTTAGCAACCACACACTCAAATAACACTGGTGTTCACTCTGGGAATGTGGTGAGGCCCAGAACAGATTTAAAACAAATGGCAACCATGCCCCATCTACGTTCCCTCCTCGGGCAATGCAAAACCGAATAACCAAGAGGAACAGAAGGCACCAGCACAGGACCAGTGTCATCACCCAACCAGGTCTCAGTGATGCAAACAAGATCAGCTGAGGAATCTGTTATGAAAGATTCCATCATCATAGTCGTATTCCTCATTGATCTTTCATTACAGAGAATAGCCCAAAGGGGATGAACCGAGCAGGCCGGATGCACTACCTGTTGGCTGGTGATATCTAGCAGAGCCCTAGAGAGGACCACCAGGTATGATGGTCCTCTGTCCTGGCACTTTCTCCTCCATGGCATCTTCTGTCCATACTACCCCAGTGCTGACCCCCACATTACCATACTGGGGGCCCTCACTGTGGTAGTTGCTCTGCCCCTTTAGGACCCCCATGTCCCAACAACAGCTGAGCACCCCTGCTAGTAAAAATTGGGAGCCCCAAAAAGGGACAGAGCGACCACAGGAACACCACTGAATAGGTAAGCCTTTCTACCTGCACACCTCTGCACATAACTAACTACAATAGATCAATAAAGTAAAAAATTATTTAAATACACTGAACACACAACAAGCACACAACTAAGCAAACACAACACAACACAATCACCAGACACCATACTATAACCAAAACACACACATATGCACACCAATCATACAACTCACAACTTCACTTTAATTTAACAGATAATGACCCCTCAAACCCACCCCCATAAATAATCACAACAAGTAGGAGAATCTGGCCTGTTAAAAAAGTCCAAGTTTATACAGTCCAATGTCCCCAATATAGGCAGTTTTCCTGTCTTTATGAAATATGTGTAGTAAAATGGACACAGACCCAGTTCAAAAATAATCATTATAAAAGGAGGCCAAAATAGCTCTCACCTCCTTTGACTTAATGAAACCAAAATACACTAAGCTTCTTAGCTCTTTCACAGCTGTAGGCAGAGTGCAGCTGACAAAATTAATAATTAAGAAAATGACAGCAATGTTTTGGCACTTTCACTGCCAAGGTCTACTTTAACAGGTAAAGGTTTTTAATCAAGGTAACTGATTGAAGATAACTTTAAAATAAAGTAGAGATTTGTTTTTTGCCTGACAAAGCTGGAAACAGTCCTACCAAGGCAATGGTGGTAGAACCGATTTATCCTGGAAAGCCACAAATGATGAAACAGCAAGGAAATAAAAAGGAAATAGGCACTTAACTTGCCAGCATCAGCATGGCTCAGTTGGTAGCACATCTGCTGCTGGACCAGAAGGTCATGGGTTCTCATCCCACACTGAGATTGTACTTGTACCTAAAATACTGCCATCTGAGTGCAGTATTAAGGGGGTGCTGTACTGCTGATGTGTGCCATCCTTCAGATGAAATGTTAAATCAATGTTCCTTCTACCCATCCTGGTGGGTGTCCAGATGGAAGTAAAAGAACCCAGGACACTCTTTGCAAAGAGTAGGGGGGATATTCCCAGTGTGCTGGCCAACATTCCCTTTCCCATAAATCAGTTCATGCAATTGTCCAGGTTGTGTGGGAGGTGTTGATGTGTGGGTTTGGCCACCACTAAACATTCAGCCACTTCACTACCAGTCTAGCAGTGCTTTGGAATACTCTGTGCATGAAAAGTGCTATATAAATGCTAATTATTATTCTTTTTGCCAACGGTCCAGAGTCAATCTGAGATTTTACAGTCAGTGGACCAAGCAGAAAAATGGTCACATACTAGTTCCGAGGCATCCACAGCACAGCAGGATCTGAAAAAAGAGCTCCACACTCCAGAGAGACCAGGCAAGTAGTGAGTGATCCACTGAAATCCCTGCTCACTCCATCAGACCATAAAGTCCATGCTATCAACCACCAAAAGACATGAGACCACACGAAGCACTGCCAGGACAAGGACCGGGACCCCAGAAAGATGGCAGCCCAGTCGGCCAAACCACGCCCACAACAAAGAACACAAGTCTGGATAGGCAAATGGCAAATGGGGAGCCAAAGGAAGTTCAGGAAGAGTTTAGGAAACTGGGGAGGGGTCTCAAGCAAGTAGCTACTTCTGTCACTTTCTCAGAAGTACTACCTGTGAGAGGCAAGGGAGAGCATAGGAGTGCATGTACCAGGAACTTTAACTCATGGTTGAAGAACTGGTGCTGTGAGGAAGGGTTTGGATTCATTGGTGACTGGGGACCCACCTGGAGGGATGGAGGTTTGTTCTAGCCTGACGGCCTGCATCCATCCTGGAGGGGACTCTAAGTACTCAATGATAAGTTTAAATGCTACATTGACAAGCATTTAAACTAGCAAAGAGGTGGCAGGCCAGCAAGGAGGTACCACTTGCTACCCCCCCACAGCTAGCAGTGGAACCAGTGAACCTGAGGAGTGGCTATCTCTGCAAAGCGGTGTGCAAAAGATGGAGATTAGTGTCCAAAAGGTGGATAAGCAGAAAAGGGGCAAAATTCAGCAGGAGGGCAGACAGCAAGGAGAACCAGGGATAAATGACAACCAAGGAAGGGGCTGGAGTAGAACAGTGAAGCAGACTAGGAGGTCAAATCATGGAAAGCCATGTGCAAATGCCAGGAGCCTTAGCAACAAGATGGAAGATCTGAGGCTGTCTGGTACAGTCAGACCTGGACATTGTGGCCATCACTGAAACCTGGTGTAATGATAACCATGACTGGAGATGGCCATACCAGGCTACAACATATTCAGAAGAGACAGAGCAGGCAGGAAGGGAGGAGGAGTGGCACTGTATGTGAAAAATGACATAAGGGCCACAGAGATCCAGGAGGAACAAAATGGGGAGAGAGATACTGTGGGTTAAGCTAGAAAGGAAAATGGGGCCAGCCATCTCGACAGGTGTGGTCTATAGACCACCAGCCCAGGAGGAAGAAACAGATAGGAGTTGATGCTAGCCATCCAAAGGATGGCAGACAAGGGTGAGGTAGTACTGGTTGGAGACTTCAATATGCCAGACGTGGACTGGAGCATCCCAGCAGCAACATCAACTAGGAGCAGATTTATCCTGGACTCCTTCAGGGTGCCTTCCTCAAGCAACTGGTAATGGAACCAACTCGGCAGAAGGCAATACTGGACCTTCTCTACAAACAGGGACAGTGTGATGGGGTAACGGTGGGGAGCACCTGGGTAACAGTGACCACCAGTCATTGTGGTTGAAATCACAGAAAGAGCAGAACCAAACCACACAAAACACGATCCTGGATTTTAGGGGCAGACTTTGGGAAAATGGGAAAATACTTGAAAGAGGCATTAGGGGAATGGGACAGGAATCAGGGGTTGAGGAACAGTGGGCAGTATTTAAAATGGGGATTATAAGAACAACAGAATTATGCATTAAGCAGGTTAGCAAGAGGAAAAGGAAGAGGAGACCATTATGGTTTCCAAAGAGGTAGCAAAAGAGAGTGAAAGCCAAAAGATAGCATTCAGGCAATACAAAAAGACACAGGCAGAAGGGATAGGGAGAAGTACCAGGAGAAACAAAGGGAGGCAGGGAAGTCAGTAAGGGAAGCCAAAGCTCAGACAGAAGAACACATTGCAAAATCAGTGGTTAAAGGGGCAAAACCTTTTACAGGTACATAAGTGAAAAAGAAAGACAAAGGGAGGGATAGTAAGACTGAAGGGGGAGGATGGGAGTCGCGTGGAGGATGACAACAGTAAAGCTGACATATTGAACAGGTATTTCTGCTCAATCTTTACTGAGGAAGAGGGGGGTAATGGGTCTGAAGGGAGTACAAGGGGTGAGAATGGTGCAGAAATGGACATAAGCCCCTTTATACGAGAAAGGGTCCTGAAGGAACTGGAAGTAATAAGAGTTGACAAAGCAATGGGGCCAGATGGGGTGCACCCCAGGGTCCTTAAAGAACTAAGAGAGGTGGTGTCTGAACCTCTGACTATCCTGTTTAGCAAATCACTGGAAACAGGGGAGGTACCCAAAGACTGGAGGACAGCAGATGTAGTCCCCTTATACAAAAGCGGGAACAAAGAGGAAGCAGGGAACTACAGACCAGTCAGCCTCACCTCGGTAGTGGGAAAGATCATGGAAGCACTCTGAAGGAGAGATTGGTGAACATCTGGTTGTCAATGGACTACAGGACCCAAGGCAGCATGGTTTCACCAGGGGAGGTCATGTCAGACCAATCTCATTGAATTTTTGACTGGGTGACTAGGGAGGTGGATCAATGGAGGGCAGTGGACATGGCCTATCTGGACTTCAGCAAGGCCTTTGACACTGTGCCACATAGAAGACTATTACACAAACTGGGAATATGGGTGTGGGCAGGACAGTAGTGTGGTGGGTGGGTAACTGGCTGCGTGGCAGGACACAGAGGGTGGTGGTAAATGGCTGTCACTCCACAGAGGGAAGAGTGACCAGTGGGGTACCACAGGGATCAGTGCTGGGACCGGGTCCTATTCGATATCTTCATCAGTGACATTAAGCAGGATCTAGAAGGCAGAATTTCACTGTTCGCTGATGACACAAAGCTCTGTAACAGAGTAGACACACCAGAGGGTGTAGACAGAATGAGAAGGACCTGCAGAAACTTGAAGAATGGTCAAGGTTTGGCAGTTGAAATTCAATGCAAAGAAGTGCAAGATAATGCATATGGGCACAAAACCCTGGCACAATATATCAGTTGGGGGTGAGGATATAGCATGCACCAAGCAGGAAAGGGATCTTGGGGTTGATCATCTCTGATGACCTCAAAGAGTGAAACAGTGTGACAAGGCATCAGGTAAAAGCAAATAGGATGCTGGGATGTATAGGCAGGGGCATCACCAGCAGGAAAGGAGATCATAATTCAGCTATACAAGACACTAGGTGAGGCCTCACCTGGAGTACAGTGTACAGTTCTGGAGACCATATCTACGTAAGGACATAGACAGGGTAGAAGGTTCAGAGGAGGCAATCGAAGATGGTGCATGGATTGCATCTAAGTCCTATGAAGACAGGTTGAAGGAACTGAACATGTACTCCCTGGAGGAGAGGAGGGAGAGGGATATGGTAGAGACATACAAGTATCTTACAGGAGAAACAGAGTGCAGGAATACACTATTTTTAAGCGAAAAAGATGTTCCAGGACTAGAGGGCATGGGATGAAGTTGGAGGAAGGGTGATTCAGAGGAAACATGAGGAAGAATTTCTTCACAGAACGGGTGGTGGACAAGTGGAACACCCTGCCAGAGGAAGTGGTGGGGGCTGAAACATCACGGGATTTAAGAATGCATGGGATAGACATAAAGGAATTCTAGAGGTCAGGGGTAAGGGGAAACAGACTTCTAAGAAAACAAACTGAACTTACAAGCTCAAATGGGCAGACTGGGTGGGCCATAGGCCCTTATCTGCCGACACTGTCTATGTATCTATGTATCTATGTAAGTCCTGTCAACAAAGCCGTCAGGCATCCTTAACAGTGGCTCCAAGATAATGGGCTCAATTCTAGAAGGTTGGCGCACGTCACCGCCAAACGCGACTTGCACCACTCGCAACTGTGACATTGCCCTGCGCCCTATTCTAGAAGGTGCAGGGTCTCAGCGTCTAAGTCCTGTGATTTGCAACATGTAGCCAGGTACGCCAAACGGCGGGCACATCTGGTGAGCATGTTGCAAGCTGCAATGCAGGTCGCAAGTGCCCCGCATGCCCAGCAAGCTGCTGCGGCACCCGCAGGGCCGCCACACCTCCCATTCCCCCAAATCTCTACATTAACTGGCCCACAGGGCTGCCCACACCAACTGCCCCTGATGCTTCCATCACTTCGTGAGGGGCTGTCCAAACCAACTGCCCCGACGCTTCCAGATGAGAAAACCTGCAGGGCTACCCACACCAACTGCCCGAAGCATCCAGTAAGTGCCTCATGCGGGCTGGCCACACCTCCTGTCCCCTGAATCAACCATCGATATGTCCGCGCAGGGTGGCGCAGTCAACCCCCCACCCGTGCCCCGACCTCGAGTTGCCCACTGCAAATGCAGCATACACCCAGCCCAACCCTGGTAGTCTAGTGGCCTCATCATCCAGCCATGCCTGTCCACCCAGCACCCCCCACAATCCCTCAGCCGGCACTGGCACAGCCCACCTCTCACTCTCCATGGCCAGCCACTGACTGAGCTCAGTTGAGGTGAGATTGAAAGACACACTCAGAAATTAATTTCTGAGCTCAGTGCTGGGACGGTCCTATTCGATATCTTCATCAGTGACATTACGTAGGATCTAGAAGGCAGAATTTCACTGTTCGCTGATGACACAAAGCTCTGTAACAGAGTAGACACACCAGAGGGTGTAGACAGAATGAGAAGGACCTGCAGAAACTTGAAGAATGGTCAAGGTTTGGCAGTTGAAATTCAATGCAAAGAGTGCAAGATAATGCATATGGGCACAAAACCCTGGCACAATATATCAGTTGGGGGTGAGGATATAGCATGCACCAAGCAGGAAAGGGATCTTGGGGTTGTCATCTCTGATGACCTCAAAGAGGGAAACAGTGTGGACAAGGCATCAGGTAAAAGCAAATAGGATGCTGGGATGTATAGGCAGGGGCATCACCAGCAGGAAAAGGAGATCATAATTCAGCTATACAAGACACTAGGTGAGGCCCACCTGGAGTACAGTGTACAGTTCTGGAGACCATATCTACGTAAGGACATAGACAGGGTAGAAGGTTCAGAGGAGGGCAACAAAGATGGTGCATGGATTGCATCAGCAAGTCCTATGAAGACAGGTTGAAGGAACTGAACATGTACTCCCTGGAGGAGAGGAGGGAGAGGATATGTAGAGAGACATACAAGTATCTTACAGGGAGAAACAGAGTGCAGGAAAACACTATTTTAAGCGAAAAAGATGTTCCAGGACTAGAGGGCATGGGATGAAGTTGGAGGGAGGGCGATGCAGAGGAAACATGAGAAAGAATTTCTTCACAGAGCGGGTGGTGGACAAGTGGAACACCCTGCCAGAGAAGTGGTGGGGCTGAAACATCACAGGATTTAGAATGCATGGGATAGACATAAAGGAATTCTAGAGGTCAGGGTAAGGGAAACAGACTTCTAAGAAAACAAACTGAACTTACAAGCTCAAATGGGCAGACTGGGTGGGCCATAGGCCCTATCTGCCGACACTGTCTATGTATCTATGTATCTATGTAAGTCCTGTCAACAAAGCCGATCAGGCATCCTTAACAGTGGCTCCAAGATAATGGGCTCAATTCTAGAAGGTTGGCATGCGTCACCGTAAGCCTTGACTTGCACCACTCGCAACTGTGACATTGCCCTGCGCCCTATTCTAGAAGGTGCAGGGTCTCAGCGTCTAAGTCCTGTGATTTGCAACATGTAGCCAGGTACGCCAAACGGCGGGCACATCTGGTGAGCATGTTGCAAGCTGCAATGCAGGTCGCAAGTGCCCCCGCATGCCCAGCAAGCCACATTAGGCACCCCGCAGGGCTGCCCACACCCCATTCCCCCAAATCCTACATTAACTGCCCCACAGGGCTGCCCACACCAACTGCCCCTGATGCTTCCATCATGTACTCTGCAGGGCTGTCCAAACCAACTGCCCTGACGCTTCCAGATGTGACGCTTGGGCTACCCACACCAACTGCCCCTGAAGCATCCAGTAAGTGCCTCATGCGGGCTGGCCACACCTCCTGTCCCCTGAATCAACCATCGATATGTCCCGCAGGGTGGCGCAGTCAACCCCCCACCCGTGCCCCGACCTCGAGTTGCCCACTGCAAATGCAGCATACACCCAGCCCAACCCTGGTAGTCTAGTGGCCGCCCATCTAGCCATGCCTGTCCACCCAGCACCCCCCCACCAATCCCCAGCCGGCACTGGCACAGCCCACCTCTCACCTCCATGGCCAGCCACTGACTGAGTTCAGTTGGAGTGCGTACTGAAAAGACACACTCAGAAATTAATTTCTGAGTGCGTCTTTACAGTAGCACTCCTGCTGTTCAGTGCATGTGGCCTGCGCCATGTCGCAGACCACATTGTAGAATCGCACATGTCGCAACTGCTGGCGTAAGTTGCTACATGCGCCATTTTACTTGGAGCAAGTGCTGTTACACCAGGCATAACTGTACTAGAATTGGGGCCAATGTCTTTTGTAAATAGCAGGCAGAAGATTCCTTGTGCTGGCAAACAGGCAGTCAGCCAGATAGCAAACCAAACTCCACGCCATTTAACTAATAAGACATAAATGCTGCTGAAATAATCTATCTGTAAGAGTCCAAATAACAGACCAGTAACTGTAAACAGATAACTAAAGAATTAAAGCCAAAATTCCTACAATAGCTCACTTAAAACCCCTGACTAATACTACCCAGCCCTACTACTGAACTAACTAAAAGGACTAAACTAAGTTAATATAAACACTAAAAATAAGTTCTCTCATCCAGAAATGGTCAGCCCAGTGCGGCCGCCATATCGGCCTATTCCATGATTGATCAAAGTGTACTTCACCCCTCTTACATCCTTTACAATGCCATGAAGGAATCCTGCCTTGGAAAGCAATGGCCTTTGTGGATGATATTAGTATCATGGTATCCAATCCTTCCTCAGTTGAACACTTAATAGCAATTCGTCAAGCTTATGGGGGCATTTGCTAGGGTATCCTTAAATATGGACAAAAGCAACATTATGCAAGTAGGTAACCCAGTCTCTAACCAGCAGATGATAGTGGGACTGACCCTAAAGACTGGTCCTATTAAAATACTAGGTATTCTTTTTTCTGATGATCAGATGGATATTTTAAATTGGGGAGCACGACAATTCACTCCCAACTATTCTCTCCCTACAAATTCAGTCCCGATAACTCGCTCCAACAAAAGTTTGCCCCTGTAACAACTCGATACAGTGTCAATTCGCTCCCGTGTGCCACTTTTCACTCCCAAACAAATTGACAGTACAACAGATCAACAGCAGAAAGTAACAAAATATCCTTACCATACTGATGTGTAGACAGGAAGTGAAGTTGCCGCCTTAGTTACCCCTTAGTTACCAAGTGTAGGCAGGAAGTGAAATAGTTCTTTAGTCACCGCCTGAGTTGATCCAGATATGTTAAAATACAATACTTTATTAAGATAATGTTAAAAATCCATTCGATTAGGTCAGTGGAAAGTCTAATATTCAAAGCTATGTGCGATTCCCCTAAAAAACTCCTCTTTAGTTCGCTCTCACTTTTAGCAATAATGCAGGCAAGCCATTCCACATTGTCTTGATACACCTTCCGAGACACAGTTGGGGCATTCCCAGTGATCAATTGTTCAAGCTCTCCATCCCTTTTTCTCTGTACGCCTTTGAGACCATCTCTGAACTTCCGCAGAGTGGGATGCGACATGCATAGAATAGTCTGCATTCTTCTGTGGAAAGCTTCAGCAACATTATTTGTTTTCGCTCTCCCATCACTGACACTTTCAGCATGGTTCCACAGAGCAAGCTCAAACTGGGGCAGTCTCCTGCCTGTGTCTCTCTATTAGGGTGCCTTATCCCGACATCTTCGAAATAGTCAATAACTGGTAGTAAATCATCTGAAATGACATTTTGTTGCTCGTCAGTAATATTCTCAAACCTTTTAATAACTTGTTCAGTAGGATAAAAAGTGAGAGAGGGCAAATCTTTACATTTTAAGGCAAATTCTGGGTCTTGGGAATACTGCACAGCTAGGCCTTCTGTCTGTATCTTGTGATACACTCACTGTGTAAAGTGGAAGAAGCATCCCACTTGCTTACTGTTAGGAAAAGCTGATTTGAATGCATTAATTGTAGCCCTCTCAAAATTGGTCATGATAATGTCTGGGGAGAGATTTGTGTTTAGTTCTTTTAGTGCTGTTAGCATCCTGTCATAACACTCCTGTCTTTTACTAGGCAAAAGTGCATAAATAGCAGGCTGTACTTTGCCAAAGCGCTTGCCCATGATAATATATAACTGGTGGAAAAGAGGGGGAGCAACACTAAAAGTGCCATCAGCATGCCACACCTTTGATCTTTCACGGAAACGTAGATTTCTTTCTGTCCCAAATATCAATATCCTGTTGTTCCCAGGGCCACTGTCATGTAAAAGAAATGTAACACTGTTAGTGCCAGAGTCCTGAGTGTAGGTTTTATAATGTTCGGGAATAACCAGCTCCACCAGATCTTTTGGGTTTGGTGGTGCCCCATGAACCCGAACTCTCGCACAGTTCTTTTTAGATTACAGTCTATCAGCTTTCCTGTGGCTGCTAAAGACATACGTTGTTTTGCATGAAAATAATACTCGAGTGGTTGTATCCTAGGTTGTTGCTGCTCTTTCTTTTGTGATACTAACAGCAACTGATTTCTCCACAGCACAGGGTCTGGTGCATCGCTGTGTGGAAAACCGATTTATAATAGTTGGGTCATCAATTGAGGCTGTGTGAATGCATGCACTGCAAACCTTCACTTTTTGGACTGCAAGCTCACATTGCCATATTCCTTTTCCTCGGCTCCCCATTTGTGGAATGTATAGATAAAATTGTTCTCGTCCACAAGCTTTCTTTTTTGGCGTTCAGAAGTGATGAAGTGGCAAGTCATTCTCATTAAAGGTAGTCGCAAACAGAGTCATAGACACAGACTAGGATGATTTATACTGCTAGCCACCCATTCTGGTTGGACCACATCATTGCATGTAGTCATTGCCAGTTGGTGTTCTTGGTGTTCTTCACCCAATAATGTGGCTCAGTGTAACACTGTCAGGTAATTACATGCTAGAGCGAAACTGACAGGTGCTGTCAGTAGCTTTCAGTCCTGTGGCTGTCAGGTGATTGTATATGGGAGCTGTCAGTAACATTCTGTTTACTGTCAGATGATTGTATGCGGCAGTGAAATTGACAGGAGCGAGATAACAATGGAGCGAATGTTCATCGGAGTGAATCCCACGGGATCTAATTGTCAGGAGCGTATTGACATATACCCTTTAAATTGGACACAAAAACAGGAACAAGGGAAATCCTTGGTAGCTAGGTGGAATCAAAGGCAGATGGATAGAAAGAAAAGAGTTGTGCTGGTGAAAACCTACTTAATACTCTTATTTTTGTACCTCAAGTTACATTTTCCCCTCACCAAAACAATTAGGAACACCCCTTTATAGCAATTTTCCAGGCAATATGGGGCAGCCAACTGAACCCGATAAAGAGAAATGTTATTTATCTTTCTTCGGTAGCAGGAGGTCTCAATATGGTGAATCCCTTGGTCTTTTTTTATTCTATATTTTTTAGCTAATTTAAAACCTTTACTGTTCAATACTGAGAAATGATGGTGCCCACTTTTTTTCTATTCTTGCCAACCTTGGTTTAAATAGCAGGATGCAAGACATTGAGGGGCCTTTGAGCAGCAAGATAAATGCCACTTTATGTTTAGAATACTTGTTTGAAACTCAAATCCTGGAATATAACTAGTACAATGATTTTGACTTGGCACAGTGAGAGCAGGATTCACAAAAGAGATGCACCAGGCACAAGTGAGATGCACTGGTTCAAAATAAAAATGTGCCATGAAGCGATTCACACACAGGGTGGATGTTCCGGTGCATCCCAGATGTATCACACTGAACCGGATGTGCTGTAGGCACATAATAATTTTATGCATCTTATCTAGAGGGGGCGTACACATGCATACTCAGCACAAAGCAATTCACAGTGTAAAATGAAGGCACAATGAGAGAGCAAACCTGGCACAAGTACCAATTGCGTTACTAAAAAATAAGTATAAAAGAAGCAGTCTTAAGTGCAAGCCACCAGCAGGTCAGTGGCAGAACAGCAGCACCAGAACTGTGGCAGACAGACAGGAAGTGAGAGGGAGACACAGCACAACACCAACAGCATTGATGCAGCACCATTCGCAATAGTTGGACTACTAGTGACGATGAGGAGAATGGGAGGCAGAAGGTACCATAACTGCCTACCCCACAGTGGTATCATGCCAGGCTGTCCTTTGAGCAGCTGACAAATGCAGAGACAGTAGGCCGATACCACCTGAACAGGGCCATTCTGAGGCAACTCTGTGAGCTGTGCCATGAAGAAATACAGGCAACCACTACACATCATGCCATATTGGCGGAGACCAAGGTGACAACAGTAAAGTGCTTGCTCACCACAGGAACCTTCCTGAGTCATACTGGGGACACCGCTGGCATGTCACAAGCCTCCACTTCCCACCTCTGCACACAATTCCTCACTGCACTGCTACCACATGCTTTGGAATATATCCATTTCCCCAGCACACAGGCAGAGCAGACAGAAGCCATGAGGGGTTCTACGGGGTGGCACGCATGTCAGGCATCACAGAGGCCATTGAATGCACCCATGGGGCAATCGCACACCACCTGGCTATGAAGCCATCACCTACATAAACCACAAAAGATACCATTCAGTCAACTGCCAGGTGGTGTGCAATGCCGCAGGGTGCATCAACAATGTCTGCGCCACACACCCTAGGAGCACACATGATGCCTTCATATGGCAACAGTCATCCCTCTGCCAGAGATTCCAGGCAGAGGACATCCCAAGTGGCCATCTAGTAGGTGCATGGGGCATGACAACAAACTGCACAACAGGGATCCAAAGCCAGGACAGGAGGGGAGATGCAGATAGCACCATGCGCAATGTGTATAGGGTGCAGCAGCTGTGGGAGACTGGAGTTGTGCAAGGGGACACAGGAAGACACCAGCAGCTACAAGGAGGCACACATTCAATACATGGGAAGTGTGGTGCAGTGCCATGGGTAGGCATGTGTGGCAGGGACATGCACAACAGAAGCAGACAGTAGCCAGTGTCAGAATGCACACTGGCAAGGCAATGGTGGGCATGGCACATGTGACCCCAATTGTATTGTTGGCCTGGGGCTGACAACAGGCACAGGCCCAGCAACAGCAGTTGGAGTAAGAGGGTATGAATGCAGGGAAGGGACAGGCACAGGCAGTGGTGGATGCCTGGCACACACACACCAGTGCGCAGTGGAGCAGGGGAGTGGGGGCACACAAAACATGTGACCAATGTACGAACAGCCACCCTCCCCCCCCAGGTGATGCCACATACCCACTAAGGGTCTGGCTCCTCATCCCCATCCGATGACCTGGAACAGAGGCGGAGGAGTGGTACAATGAGGCACACATACCATCATCGAGTATGTCTTCCGCATGTTGAAGATGCACTTTCAGTGCCTGTGTAGGTCGCGTTACTCCCTACAGTATAGCCCTGTGAAAGCCTGTGGCATATTCCTGTTCTGTTGTATGCTACACAACATGACCATTGACCATGGAATACCTCTCAAGGTCAGTGAGGGTGACAGTTCCAGGAAGGAAAAGGAGGGTGCGGAGGATGAAACAATGTCACAGGGCCCCAACACTGGACCACAAATGGGCTGTCAGGACCCATGGCTGGCTGCATGGGTAAGGTAGTACAGAAGCACACTGGTGAAGGAGCATTTTGGGAACTGCAGGCGAGTAGCGGAGGTGTGTATCTGAGAGGTGCACAATGGTGACAACAGGTAAACGCAGAGCTGTGCATTGCACTGCAGACATAGAACAGTACACCAAGAGCCCTACACAGGTGTGCATACACACTTGCACACAAACACACACACACAAACACACACTGTGCAACACACACGTGTGCCACCATGACTGTTCTAGGGATGGCATGGATCAGTGTGCACTGCAGCTGCAATACTGGCACAGCAGACACTGTACCACACTCATCACGCCCATGCCAAATGGCACAATAGTGGTGCATATGAACATGCAGGTGGCACTGCACAGGTGGCACATGGTGATGGTGCACTGTGGCAGGTGCCTGCCATACACGCCACCCCAGGCATCATCGTCCAGGCATGTGGGACATGGGTGGAATGCGCAGCTGCCATTAGAATGGGGACCTGGATGTCACAGGGTAGCACCAGCCACAGGGGATATCCAACACCCCTGTAGGGGTACTGCAATGAGACTGTGAACTGGAGTGGTGGCCCCATGAACCATGTCTTAGCTCTGGATGCTGAGCATTGTGACATGTGGTGACAGCATCAGCAGTAAAGAGTCCAGCTGATGCTGCTGCCTGGGTGGACAGGATTTGCTCCTGGGTGTCTGTCTGGATGCCCGGTGGCCATGGCAAGCAACGGATGCACATGCCACCTCTACAGTGGCTGCAATTCACTCCTGTGTTGTGGTCATGCCCACTCGCAGAAGGCATGCCTGGGTCAGCATCTGGACATGCCATGCAGCAGTGGACTTGTGCTCCAGAACCATCACTGTCCTGTGGCTCCTAAACTATACACAGAAGGCTGCCTCCCCCTCCGTGGTGTCACGCAGGAGGTGGACATAGCCCTCCATGTCATCAGCAGGTGATGGGTCACGGTGGTGTCGCTGATGAGTAGGGGGTAATATAGCCTGCCCTGGGGCATCCACGGTGGGTGGCTGCACCACGCGTCCTGCGGCGCCATGGTGGGCCTTGGCCATGCTCAGCCACTACATGACCATGACCAGTGTTGTCTGCTTGTGTCCCACAGCACCTGAATTGGATGCCCTTAAAGGCCCTGCCACCACACCTGCACCAGATGTAAGTGACACAGTACCCACTGCCATTGGCAGTTGTGCAGCCACTGCATCTGTGCCAAGTGCAGCAGGTCCATCAGTGGCATTAGGGGCCAACTGCACAGTTACCTGTGTGCTGTGTATCCCACTGTCGGCCATGTCCCCCTCTATCTGTGTGCTGTCATCTGCAGTGACATTGCTGTATGCCCCCTGCATGCCAGATGCAAGCACAAGGAGGACATCAGCAATGTCAACTGTGTCTGCAGGGTCATCATCAGACAAACCCAGCAGACCCTCCAGCAATGTAGTATTGGCCAAGGGGTCTGATGGGCCCGCCATGACTGGGGCTGTGTCTGGTGGGGCCAGTGCAGTGAATGGTCCAAGGATGGCACCATCCAACACAGTGACCACAGCCCTGTGTGTCAGGCCTGCATCATCATCTGCCAGAGCATCCTGTGCAGCCATGCCCACGGCTGCATCTGTGAGGCATGATGGAGCTGTGAAAAGAAGATGAGAGAACATGGTTAGTGCACTAGAGTATACATTGGCATACATATAGGCAAACAAACATACAGACATGTACAGTGTGTCACAGTGTTCTGCCATGGTTTTGCATGACAGTCCTCGGCATGGCTGTGCAGTGCCTGCCACGCCACTCAAGCCATGCACCTGCTATGACCGGTACTGTGTGTTGACAGATCATGGCTACATGGAACCATGTGTGGTAATGGTACAGTATGACAGGCCCATCCAACAGTGTGTGTGTCCCACCAGCCTGACTGGCAGTGGCACAACCCATGCACCACCAAGGGCATGGGCAGTGAGGCACAGCGTAGCATGGCATGGGACACATGTGTGCCACCGCCATACATGGTACATCCCCTGGGTACATAGTCACACAACACAATGGGACAGGCATGGCAGCCAGGGCACACACACATGGCCAGACATGTGCTGTGTGCATGGCTACTTGGGCTTCCACCAGTCTGGTACTCCCACCTGGGACACACTGCATGACGGATCTGGCAATGGTTGCCATGAGTAGCTGCTCATTGGGGCTCAGGTGGACATCTGCCTGTTGGCCACCCCCTGTCCTCCACAGAGAGGCCTCTATGTGGGCCACCTTCTACTTTGCCCTCTGCTTTCTATCATACAGATACTTCCTGCACTGCAGGGGGGGTCCTGTTGTATGTCCTTACGATGTTCAGATGATGGGTCAACACCTACCAGCCCTCCTCCTGTGCCATACAGCTTCCACCCCTGCTCAATAGTACATCATGCCTGGGATGGTATGCCATGATGACAGCCTGTTCCTCATCTTTAATGAAGTTTGTCCGTCTTCTGCTAGCGGCACTGTTGCCTCCTGGAATCGTGGTTTCTGTGGGAGAGTACAGACAGACATTATCCATGCTCATGCAGATTCTCATGTCCCCATTACCAACATACAGTGGGTGCATTCAGCCACACCAGCACCTGTCAGACAGGGCCTGCAGACAGTGCATGTGTGTCGGGGTGCACGGTGTGTCCTGGCAGTTGGTACTGCATCTGGCATGTACGGCCAACCCACCATGCACAGCTGCAAGGCCATGGCCTTTCCACCTGTGACATATGTCCAGCTGCACATGCAATTGTCTTCCCATCACTCACACTATGCGTATCTCGCTGTTTTGCAGGCACATTGGCCCCTCCCAATGGTGCTACCTCTGGGACAGTCTGTGGCATACCATGTTGCTCAACAGGTGGCCCTGCACATGGTAGCCCAGCAACAGGCTGTCCACAGCCAGGTACATTATGTGGATTGGCTACACTGATACTGGGCCTGTACACACACATGGGTGGCTCTATAATACATTCCTGTGGCAGTCATCTGTATCCCCTTCCCCTGGGTGTGCCTATTTCCAGACAGCATTTGACTAGTGCACTAACCCAGTCCACAAAACCTGTTGTGATAGATGTAGAAATTAAAATGTACTCACCGTTAAGGCTGTGAATCCTTTCAGTCATCTGTTCTCAGTGTGGACTGAGTTGGGAGCATTTATGGCTCAGGGCATGCAAATGATGACTGGGGCAGTGTTAATGAGATGCTAAACAGCTGAGATGCCCCTGAATACATTATTAGACTGACTTGGGAGTATTGTCTGTGAATTGCATAATTGTCCTCAGTGTGCTAACACACATCACAGGCGCTATGCACGATAGTGTGTGCCACTCACAACATGGTGGCTGCATATGCATTGCGCATGGCCAAAGTGGTCATGACCCATGATCCCACATTCCCATCATAAAACTGTGCATTGTGCATGCGCCTTTGGGTACATGACAGACCAATCATGCTTCATGCCACAGTGCACAGTGCCATGCATGTGGCCTAGTAGCATATGTGACACCATTTTGCATTCCAGCCACACATACAGTGCTTACAACAGTGTGCTGTTAATGGTGTGGGGATGTCTAGGGCAGGGAGGACTGGATCAAGGGCCATGAATTGGTCTGAGATGGAGCTGCTCCACCTGGTGGCCCAGGTGCTGTATGAGGAGGGGCGGCTGTTTGGGACTAATGACCTGCAGTTGCCCAGGGCAGAGGTGTGGGCCACCATTGCCTGGTGGCTGGAGTGGCACATAGGGTTCCCCGCACTAGGGAACAGTGCAGGCACCATTATGGTGACCTTGGCCAGAAGGACTGGGTCCTTTCTCAGCAGTTGCATGTGCGTGCACACAGGGGTGCACGTCCAAGACCAAGCAAGTTGTGCTCATCCGAGTGCAGCACAGGCGCATGCGGGGGTGGGGATGGATCATATTACATCACACCCATATGGGCATGCCACACCATGCACAAATGGCTGTGGCTACACTTGCCCTGTGGTGCCCTGTCATGCATGCGACATGGGATGGGAACTCTGCAGTGGTGTGTGTGAGATGGGTACACTGTGTTGCACATGGGGTGGGACCACCGTGTGCAGTGCATGTCCACGGAGGGCACTTTGGAGGTTCAAGCACAGCAGCTGTATACAGCTGTGTACTGCATAGCCAGTCACCGGTGTTACACTGGCTGTGTAAACCTACACTGCATGCCCACACTGGTGCTGAGTGTGGGTTTGTGAACTGACGTGTCTACCCATGGTGGTATCTCTCTGTTGTGTCTTGCAGGTCTGGAGGCCAGGCAGTGGGCCGCTAAGGTGGCTGAGGTGCGGCATCAGGGGGCTGCAGCTGGAGATCGACATGGTGGTTGTCTGACAGCAGGTAGGTGGTGCTCTTCTGTGTGCTTTGTCTGTCTGGTGGGGTGGGATACTGCTCGGTGGGGGTTGTGTGTCAGCCATGATCCTTAGTATGTGTTCTCTGTGTTCTTGCTGCAGGTCCCCAGGATCATCATGCAGCGGTCGGAGGTGGAGGTGGCGTGTTCCAGCTACAGGACCTGGACGGGAAGATTGCACGGACCATCCAGGGGTCCCTCAGGTCCATCCAATGGGCACTGGGCACCTGTATCATACCACATGGGCCGTCCTCCATCTCCTGCCAGTATGTGGTCATCTGGGGATGGGGCGCAGAGGTGCGTGGCCACACCTGCAGCCCCCTTCCTTATGCAGACCTTTCCCTGATGTATATAGCCCACTGTTTCCCACACCCTCAATACCTATATTGCTGTCCACGCCCTTCCCCCCCTTTTGCACAGCTGTACATGTATATAGTCCCTAACTCCCCTTCCCTTTTGGAATAATCTATGTACCTAGTTTCTGCTGTTTCTTCTATTTATAGTGCTCACTGTTCAGCTTGTTATTCATATAAATGGGTGGTGGAGCCATGGAATGCGCTGCCTAGGGGGCTGGTGGAGGCAGAGACAGTGGAGGGATTCAAGAGGGGGTGGGACAGGCACAGGGAAAGGGTTCTAGAAGCAAAATCCAATGCAGCAGAATATCGAACTGGGAAGGGAGAAGCCAGAGAAGGCGGGGGGGCAGCAAGGTCAGCACCCAGGGTGGCTGCTGACCAAACGAGCAGACACGAAAGACTGTTAGACCTATTCTGCTGGCATTTTAGTATGTTAGTAAATGTTTGAATCTTTGACGTGTTGTCTGTGGTCATTCACTGTTCCATGTTCCTGAATTTGTGTATTGTCAGAGGCTCTTCCCTCTCCCTTTACTGCCATGGCCATGTGTGCCTCTGGCTATGTATGTTCTCCTTCCCCCCTGCTACCACCCTTCGTGCAGCCCCACTGTTGTCTGTAGCATGTGTGTGGGCCTCATGTCCTGCTGCTCATGTCCCTGCCCCTGGTCTGTGTGTCTGCACTGCTTGTGGCCTGCATACATTGCACTGCTGCTTTATTGCTCTGTGGACCTGTGTGCAGTGTCCTGTGATTGGAGATGTGGCCTAGCTGTGTGGCACTGTGATGGCACAGTATAATGGTCACTGTTTGGCACAGTGTTGTCCTGTGTGTGTCCCTCCAACACGGCCACAGTTCTGGCCACCTGTGGTGTTAGCCTTGTCCAGTATCCTCCACCTTGCTCCTTGCATCTGCACGCTGTTTTGTTGCACCATGCCAGCTACATTGTACCTGTTCTGTGTGCCTGCTATGGACCTGTGTAGGTTGCGACCTGGGACTCTGTGTGTTGTTCTCTGTTCCCTGACTCAGTTCTGTGCCTGTTTTGGCCACTGTTGTGGCGCTTGGCCTCTCTGATGTGTCCCATTAGTCTTGTGTTCCTTTCTTCTTTGTTCCACTGCTTTCTCCCCTGTTGCTCCAACATGCCTTGCTTGCTTGCTCTGTATTGACTGTGTTGCTTCCCTGGGCAGTTTTGTGCATCCTGGAAGCACGATGGCTCTTCATTTGCACCCTGCCCTTTCCACATGATCACAGTGGGGTTACGCATGGCAAATCCAATGGCGCATCCCTTTGTGGATCGCTTGGTATTTGGCGGACACATCATATTTGCGGCGGCTCATCTAATTTGTGACTGGCACATCTCTTTTGTGAATCCTGCCCCAAAACTTTATATGGCTATATTTTGAAAACATACTTTACAGACTTCACCACTGTTTCTTTATGCCCCCATCCCTTTTACCGTCTTTACAAAACTTTCTCTCAGACACCAGAACCCCACCGCATGTGAAGGATGTCCAGTGGCTGTATTGCCATGAGAAACGTAATACTAAAGATAATCAAAAACAAAGAGTTGCAAGACAGAATGTGTAGTAGAGCTACTTGTGTTCAAGCAATTAGAAACTATAGACTACTTTTTTTCACATGTTCATATATTTCCAACTTTTGGACAACTTTAGCAAATTTGTGGCAAGAACCTTGTTTTTCTTCAGTCACATATGATTTATTAATATAGAGTCCTTATCCTCAGATTTGGCGCAAATGGCATACCGGTACATTACATGTCATATTTGCAGTCATAAAATAGTACATTTGGAATTCCAGATGTTTGTACACCTTGCAGCAGAAACATTTTTTCCACCTAGAATTGGTTATAAAAATGACATCTGATTTACAGAAGATTTATTTCTCGGAAGCTACACATGTGTCTGCTGTACTTTTGAAGACCATGTGGGTATATCTCCCATGGATCACCAATTCAGATGTTCCTATTACTTGAGCATTGCTGTCCTTTTTTTAAAGAAGACTCCTGTATATGTATGATTTGGATATATCTGATGTATTAATTAAACATCACATCAAGTACTGTATATATGTCAATAAAAGATCAGCCATTTCTTCTGTTGCAACACATATCTAGAGTTTGAGGCTTTGACACAAGGTAGTAAAATGTCAAGCAAGCCTCCATTTACATGCAAAGGAGTCACTTGTAATACAGCCCCTCCCATCCCTTTATGTCACTGCAGCAACAGTGCAGAACAAAACATAAGGGTATCAATGCTGTCTAGCCTGATTTTAGTTTAAGTTTGCAATGGCTTAAGACAGTTCTGCATGCAACTCACACAAGGAATAGTACTTTTAGCCTTAATACTGTATGTGTAGAGCAAATAATATATCCAATAGTATTTCATTCACAGGAAACAAAAGCTGTTTCTCTGTACTGCTCATTTTTCTCTGAGAGACAGTTGTAACATGTTGTGGAAAGCAGTAGACTGAATCAGTCAATCAACCAATCAATCAATTGGGCAGTCAATCAGTCACTCTGCATTGAACCAGGTGAGCACCCTTAAGAAGATTTGTTACAACATGAGCCTGGGCAGTTCACCAAAGGATCACACAAGACTGACTTATACACATCCCCTTTGAGCAGCCTGAAAGTGGAGAGCTAGATCATTTACTTTATAAAGTGTATTGTTTACATTTCAAATGCTCCTTAAATCTGAGTTTCTGACTGGAAATACCAAGACACAGAATGCTTATATGACATGGGAGGTAGGCTAAGCAAATACAGAGCCTACAAAACAGAGACTGATTAGTTTCTTTACCTACAACAGCTGATGTGTAGCATCTGATTTGTGAGGACATCCTACTTCAAATGCTGGCATTACAAAGTGAGGGGTCTGCCACAGCTTATCCTAGTACCTTGAAAGTATAAAGTGCTGTAGGTTTACTGTATCCTGCTAATGATTTATAATAGAATTGAAGCACTTTTTAAAGTCATGGACCTGTGGGGCCATCACAGTTTCTAAAAGAGGTTAGGGGAACTTCTTAAGGGTTAGAAACCAAGGGACTCTAGTAGGATTTGAACCAGTGTCCCCCAGTGCTTATGCCTGTGCTTTTCTGGTAACCTAATCCTTGTCATAGCTGAATTCTTTGTTACCTTACAACAGCCATCCAATCACTGTCTGCCTAGTTAAAAAGGGAAAGGGGCCTGTTTGCAAGATTGTTTCTCACTGCTGGTGTCATTCAAAACAGATAATGTTAACACACACACACCATAATACAACAACTGCATAATACCACTTAAAACTCTTGTTGTACCCAAGAGTCATTTATTAAGGTAAACTGTTTTGCACTAGCAGAAACAGTAACACAACAACGTGAGCACTTCCTTATAGACATAATATATATACTTCAAATCAGTGCTGCATCACACTCCATGGTTCTAGTCCCTATTGGGCCTGCACTTCAGGATGTGCACACACACATAGAGGTTCCTCCATTACTCAAGTGGGGAACCAAACATTGTGGAGTTTAGTCTACTGGTGGAACTGCATTTAGGTGCAGCACCATTATCTGTTACTCTTATGACATCATCCTCCAACAACACTGATGGTAAAATGGAGGACAAACACATTGATAACTTTTGAGGCTGTATATTTTATTTATAATCTAGATCTAGACAGCAATAGGACTGCTGGCAACTGGAGGAGGCACATGCAGTTACACAAAGTTGGGAGAAATATTGGTATGGAACTATCGGAGACTTCCCCTTTAAGTTTTTCATTTACCCAGTCATCTAGAATGTGGACTTAATTATCCAGTTATGATGTATATACTGTTCACCATATATTTAGGGTCCCCACCCCGTTTCCCTGCTCTTGTTTCTTTTCTCTACAAGAATGTGTTGGATTTCTACTTTCATTTTGCTGTTGTTATCTAATCGTTTCATTTTGAGATACTGTAATTTACATGTTTTGTGGTGAAGCTTGTATATTGTATGATTTTTCTTTCTCTAATAAACACTCCTACTGTTATTGAGAAGTGCCATGGGATCTTTAACGTCCACCTAATAAACTACCAGAACAGGCAGATGGGACCTCAGTCTAACATCTCATCTGAAAGAAGGCAACTTAGTAGCACAGTACTCACCTCATGATGCACTACAGTGTCAGTATTGGGATTTTATCCCACGTTCCTGGTGTGGGGTTAGAACCCACCCCCTTCTGATCTTCCAGCCTCAAAGGTGTGTGTGTGTGTGTGTGTGTGTGTGTGTCTACTGAGCCACTGACACAGCATGGATATGGATAATTTACATACATACATAGTTGCCAGCAGATTAGGTCAAATGGTCTATCATGTCTGCCCAAACTCAGATCACTGGTTGCTTGATTGTTTGTTTGTTTATTTTGATAATTAGGTGGGGACACTGGGACAAAGCCCAATTTCAGGTCCAACCTGAACAAATAGTTTTACATGGTTGGTGCAGTGAGCTGCTCTACCTCCCTTCTATAAATCAACCTACTCTTCCCCCGTCCTCTTGCCCTACCATTCTCATTAACTCCAACCTTTGCCAAGCATCTGTGTCTTTCCCAGCCTCTCTTGAAACCATGTACGGTATCCATTTTTATCAGCTCATCAGGAAATGCATTCCAGGTTGCAACATCCATCTTCATGAAATAATGACCCTGCAACTCCTCTCTGCTCTGTTCCCCTACCAATTTAGGCTGTAGCCTCTTGTAGTCCCCCACCCTTCAGTTTGATCAGTTCCTCCATTTTCACTCTGATGACTCCTTTCAGATATTTGAAGGCCTCTATCATGTCCCCCTGTACCTCCTGTCCTCCAGGGAGTACATGTTCAGCTCTCTCAGTCTATCTTCATATGCCATTTCCCCAGTCCACTGGGCATCTTGGTGCACTTCTATGGACTCTCTCCAGCAGTGCAATGTCCCTCTTTAGGGCGGGAACACCCAGAACTCACATAAAACACCATGTGCAGTCTCGCCCAGAGTTGCACTGGAAAAATATCCCCCTACATATACACCTAGAGCATTTATTTGCTGGCTGCCTCCTGCACTGCTTAAAAATTGTTCCATTTGGCATCGGTGTCACATCAAAGCCAGTCATTGCTTTGCACAGTTTTGGACTTCTGCTTGTGAGCCAGCGACCTAGGCTCAGGGAATGAGCCGGGAGCTTGAGGGCTGGCTAGGGGAGAGAGCTTGAGCATCCCACAGGCAGCTCACTTCTCCTCGGGGGGGTTCTGCAATCAGCGCGCATCGGTTACCCTGGGTGGAGACCCGAGGCTCAACAGCCTGAATGCCAGCAACTGAGTGACGTACTGGACATCAGCATCTAAGGTGCACCTTGATGTCCAAGAGGCACAAACTATACCATCAAGAACACTGGAAAACACTGGCTCGGTACTCTCGGTGGAATGGGCACTGCCTGGCCCCAGATTCCCAATGCCCCTCACCAGCACGGAGATGACAACCCGATGAAATATAGGCATGGGTGAAAGGCCTCACCCGCACCCATGGAGTGGTACAACCATGGCTCATGAGGCTGGATCGCTCTGGTCACCAGGTAGGTGAGCGTGGATGTAACTGGCTGGGTGTCTCCCCAAGGAGGGACTACGGGGAGGAGGAGGAAAAAAATCATGATCCCCAGATCTTTCTTCATCATGGAACTACCACCTGAACTCCCCAAATGGTATAGCTATAACTAAAGGACTTCTAGTACCCAGATGCAGAATACTACGACATGATACAGTTAAATGGTGTCCGCCATGTAATACTTTAATTTTCAAACTGTCAAATTGTCATATAGTACCTTCTTCTCTCCTTGCTGTCCATCTCTGCCCCTACTATGGAATCATCAGCAAACAGGCTCATTTTACTCACAACTCCCCCCCTCATGTCCATAATGAATAAGCTGAAAAGGATAGATCCCAACACTGAACCCTGTGGGACCCCACCGATGACCCTTCTGTGGGCAGAAGCTACTCTCCCATCACTATTCTTTGCTGTCTGTCTTCAAGTCAGTTTGCCATCCACCCCACACATTTTTCACCCATCCCTAAGTTTCTCAATTTTCAGATCAGCCTCCCATGCGGGACCAAGTCAAAAGCCTTGCTGAAAGTCAGATATAGAACATCAACAGAAGCTTTTCCCTATTCAGGACCTTATACTCAGTTGAAGAATGCAACAAGTTTGTTTCAAATGACCTCCCTGGTTGTCAGTTTGAACACCAGATGCCTCCAGGAACTCCTCTAGTTACTGATGTAAGGCATCCGTTACTTTCCCACCATGGAAGTTAGGCTAACTGGTCTGCTTAGTTTCCTAGTTCATACCGAGGCCCACTCTTTTGGAGAGGCACCACATGTGCCATTCTCTAATCCTGTGAAATGCAACCTGATTGGAGGGAAGAATTAAATGAATCAGTCAAACGAGCTGCCAGGACACCTGTCAGTTCCCATAGAACCCAAGGGTGGTATTTGTGGTTTAAAGTGCAGTTAGACAAGAACTCACTAGAACAGCATATCTTTTGAAGGAATCTCTTTCATCAGGCCACACCTATGGAACTATATAGTCTCACTAGGACGCTAGGACTACATGGAAACATTTTTGCTAGCAGTCTGCTGGAATTGCTACTTAGCAGCAGTCGTCAGATGTCGCTGTCCCTCACTATTTATCAGCTACTCATCTCTGTATTGTCTAAAACTCATTCTTTCCCAAATCCTTTCCTCTGCTTGTTCCTGTTCTTCCTCCTTCTGATTTTGCTGTCCCTTTGCATCTCTGTCCACACCCCTACCATATCCCACATATCTTACTCTCCCAACCCCCTAACACCTTTTGCCTATAGAAGCCTTTTTTCTCTTTTTTCTCACTACCCCTAGATTCTCTCTCTCTTCCTCAATCAATGTAAACCTCCCATAAATGTTATGGTTATGCTAACCAATTTTAAGCAATTTTGTGATTATATTTCTTTCTATACTAATTTCCATAAAATCCTAGTTATTACTTCTTTAAAATTCATTCATCCTAGCTAAGCCTACTTGTTTGTACATTCCTATCTCTGACTGTGCCAAAGTTGCAGAGTTATTACATTAATTACTTTCTACCTGTAAATGCCATATTTGTACTGTATTTCAACATGTCTTACTTACTGTACATTATTGTGCTATGTTTTTCTCCAATTCCCCTTCCCCACGGGTCCCACCAGGTAATGACCCCTGGCTCAGTGTGCCTCTACTGGTTACCAAAATGCAAAATAAGTAAATATAAACTGTGCACTGCTCAGTTCCCTGCCAGAGACCATACTCAATGGACCTCCTCCTAGGGAACTGAAAGAGAACTGAAGGTTCCCACTCCTGAGTGAAGTAGAACAGAAGGTAGACCATCAAGGACAGAGAGACGAAGCTTTGAGTCCAAAGGAGATGGCGAGTGGGACAGCATAGCCTGATGAAAGAGATTCTCTTGAAGATTTATTGTTAAGGTAAGTTCTTATGTAACTGTACTATCTTCTTCCAGGATATTGTTTTTATCGGGCCACACCTATGGTATGAGTCCCAAGCAGTACTGACAGAGGAATTCTGGGTGGCTAGGGCTATAGGCCTAAGAAAGGAGGCCTTGAAGCACATGGCTGAAGCCTGCCACCCTTCTTCTAGGCAAATGTCCAGAATTTGTGTTTATTGAGAGTGACAGTACTACCCAGGTAGCAGTAGCAATAAAATTTGCAACCGACATATTCCTAAAACAGTATGCATTCAAAAGTAAAGAAATATGCTTCTAGCGGAATGGCCTCATGAACAGCCCAGGAAGTTCCTTACCACGCTATACCACAGGTATAACAAAAAGTAATACAGTTGACCAATAATTTAGACAGGCACAGTTTAGAAAGTGGAACACGGCGCTGTTTCCCAGGGGAGAAAGAAACAAAGTGCTGTGAGGACTACCTGCACTCCTTTGTCGTGATAAACATATCAGAAATTCTCGCCATCTAAGTGTGGAGCAATGACTTCCCGGATAAAATGCTCCAGAAAATAAACAGGCAGTGGCTGTGGTCTAGGTAAACCCACCACCACCTTCAGCAAGAACCTTAGGTAGTACACAAAGACACCTGTAATGGCAACTAAAATAATGCTTTGTATGACAGAAAGCATAGCTTGCATCTTGCAGCTGGCTCAGAAGGCGCAAAAGTGTTTCTCTGGAACAAAATTCAAGTCCCACGTCAGGACTGGATTTCAGATAGGAGGCTTCAAGTGAAGAATGCCCACAAGAATGCATGGGACACCTCCAGTTATGCAACCACACAGCCATTGGTGGGCACATGGAAAGCTGAAATAGCTACAAAGTGCACCCTAATGAAAGAGTATTGCAACCTTGCATTGGGATGGGACAGCAAGTACTCGAGAATCTGATTCACTGGAGGAGTGAAGGAATTCAGGTGATGGGAAGCAGCTCATAGAAACAGAGTGCTTCCACTTCATGGAATAAAGTGGCTCTAGTGGAGCACTTCCTCACAGCCACCACCTTTTGACATGATACCCAGATCTTGCATGGCTATTTCCTCAAGAACCCAGGTCTTAAGTTTCCCAGGAGGCAATATCTGCACAGTATGTGGAACTCTGAGCTGCAGTTCAGGAGACCTGTTTTTAATCCTGATCACCTGGGTGCATACTGAGTGATCCTAGAACAAGTCACTTAACTTTCTTGGGCTCACAGGTCGCATCTTGGTACAAGCTTTGGCTTAGTGTGCTATTCCTGGTTAAACAATGTTCCCTTTCCCTTTCCCAAGATGGAGGGACTCAAGATCCAGAAGGACCAGTGTATCCTGTGCTTGTGATAGCAAGCCCTAGCACAGGAGCTGGGGCACTGGAGGTTCCACTACTAACTGCTGCAGTCAGGTGAAACAGATCTGAATGGCCAGAAAGATCAATGAGTATCAAGTCACTCCTTCCATCTAGAGAGGCTTGATTGGTGCCTGTGAATTAAAGCGTGAGGGAGGAAGGCATGAAGACCCTCCCTTTCAGGAGGGCAATGCATCTCACAAAAACTACTGGCCTGGGTGAGCGGGCCAAAGTGTCAGTTTCTGCGTGAGGATGCAAAAAGATCAACTCTGGATGCTCCCCACCTGTCAAACAGATCCTCCACTACCAAAGTCAACAGCTCCAACTCATGCATTTTGGAGTGAGACTTGCTTAGCCTGTCTGTCTGAACATTCTGAGTGAATGGAACATGGACTGCCGACAATTTTAAATTGGGTTCTAGAGCCCAGTACCAAACCTTCATTGTTTCTCTGTACAGGGGGTATGAATGGGTCCTCACCTTGCTTGTTTATGTAGTGCACTACACTAATATTGTCCATCTGCACCAGCAGAGGCCCTTGGGACAGGAGATTCTGGAAGGCTATCAGGTGATACAGAATGGCCCATATCTCTAGAACTTTTATGTGGAGGGAACTCTACACTGTGGCACATGTACCTTGGGTCTGATGAGGCCATAAATGTTCCCCCCAGCCTATCCTCGCAGTTTCTACAGTGAGGATCTAACGAGGGGGAAGGATTAGGAAAGGAACTCCTTTGAACAAGTTCCTGGGTTACATCCACCACTGAAGCACCTGCTTTGCTGGTGAGGTTACTGGAATTTTCAGTTCTAGATTGTCACAGTAAAAGAACAATAGAGGTGGCTGCAGCATAACAAGGATGAACCCAGTGCCAAAGTAAAACAAGGTACTACTCATAAGTCAAGGAACTTTGACAGCTCGGTCTCTACCTGTGGCAAAATTTGAAATGATCCACAAAAAGCTAGTTTCAGGATAAGATGCTTAATTCAAGTAATCCAAACAACAAATTCACAGGTAAAGTCCAGCAGTGCAGATGTAGGGAGATCATCAGTGTGTTGGTCCCATTGGACTCTTGATGTCCACTGGGGTATCCGCATGTGCAGTCTTGCTAGGGGAACCATGACAACAGTTGCTGCCATTAGGCCCACCAGCCTCAAAAATGTCCTGGCTTTAACAAACCTGTTGCTGTAAAGCACCTGGGCCTGCTTTTTACAGGTGTTTTCCTATGTCTTGGGGCAGGAAAGCTGATCCCTGAGCAGTGTCCAGTACAGCTCTTATGTACTGGAGGTGTTGATAAGGACTCATGACTGACTTGGGAAGATTAAGCATGACCCATAGTGTGTTAAACAACTGTCTGGTGTCTGCTCAGATGTAAAACAGTTGCTCCATGGACTGACCTTTGAGCAACCAATCATCCAGGTAGGGGAAGATATACAGTCCCTCCCTCCTGAGGGCTGCTGCCACCACCACCACTAAGCATTTGTTAAAGACACATGTTGCAGATGCTGAAACAGGAACCTCAGGTACTGCCTGGGAGGAGGAGGGCAAACCTTGATGTGCAGGTAAGCATCCTACATGTCTGGGGAGCATATCCAGTCTCCCTATTGTAGTAAGGGCATCAGGTCTTGCAGAGTTACCATCCTGAACTTGTCGTACTAAATATAGAAGTTCAGATTTCATAAATCCAAAATTGGCCTGTTGCTAAACTGATGGTGCCAGATACTACAGCGAGGTACTGTAGAGAGCTCAGCATCACTTGGGCATGCATTGATCGGTGAATATGGAGCACAGTGGGCAAAGTCGAGGGGAGGAGTATAGAGATGGGCAGGTGCAGGAGATGCCCTGAGTTTAAATGAAGACTTGAGAGAGTCACAATGTGTTTAGTCTCTGTCCGCAGGGTTCCCACTAGACTGAGTGAGCAGTTAGCTGGAGGGCTGGTAGCATCTACCAACCCCCTTTGGGCAGTGCTGTGCAATCTAGGTCAATGAGAAACAAAACCACAATTATGGCAAATTTGATTTCTCAATTTCCACCTGGCTTGCATCATGGAACCAGGCTGAGTGACAAGCAGGTCAATTTTGAGGCAGCCATCACGCTGGGTTCTTAGTAGTGCACACTACCAAGGGAGGGACCACAGAGGTGGGGGTGGTCTCTGTTTTAGATCCGGCTTGGAAGCTACGGTGGCCCAATGGGATCACTGCAGTCTTTCAAGTGTGTGGTAGTGCATGGGGGTCCAGGTGCAGGCTGCAGGATCCTCCACATTTATTGCCCACCTGAGCATAGGGGGATTTCCTGCAGGAGATTGTGGATTTCATCATTGACATGGTATTGGAATCTCCCATATGTTTAATTCTTGGGACTTCAATGCCTGGATTGATGATGAATCCTCACAATTTGGACAGAATCTCCTTTAGTTGATGTCATCAATGAGCCTGACATAAGTGGTTACTTCTGCGACCCGTCACCATGGTCACACTCTTGACCTAGTATTTACATTGGGTCTTGAGGTTACCAACCTCAATAGTGATCAGGTCATTTGGTCTGATCACTGCACTATGGAGTTCTGATTTGAAGCCTCCCCCCCCGAAAGACCTTTCCCTTCTGAGATGGTCAGCTATTGCCCTTTGAGAGGATTTTCTCCAGAGGGTCTACTGGTGATGGCTGAGTAATCTAGTATAGATGCTGCTTGTGCAGTCAGCGTGAGTGAAGCAGTAGCTGCCATAACAAGGCAGTCTCCAAAGTGTTTGATGCCACTGCACTGGCCCATATACGACCCAAATCCTTTCACTCGAGATCTCCCTGGTTTGATGAAGATCTCAAGGTGATTAAGATTAACGGTTGATGGTTTGAGCATTGCTGGTGCAAGACCCTGTTGGAGAAGTAGAAACTGGCCTTCTGTGCTCACTACTGTGTGTACCAAGGGGCAATCAACTGTAAAAAGGCAGAATTCTTGTCTAGGGAGATTTCTGCAGGGAAAAACAGACCTGCTCAGCTTTTTCAGATTGTAGACAGGTTTTGTACCCTGCCTATCTGCAGTCAGAGAAGTCTGCTTCAATCACCTTGTGTAAGGAGTTTGCTCTCTTTTTCTCTGACAGAGTGCCCTTTATCCAGGCGGACATTGTGCCAGTAAGACATGTTCCTCACAGTAGCCAACTGAGAGGAATGACTGCCTTCTGTTCATCTGGGAGGAGTTTAAACCAGTGGAGTTGGCTGAGGTCATTGAGGTGATTGTAAAACTGAAGCACAGATATTGCGAACTGGATCAAACCCCAGCACACTTATTAATGAGATGTGCGGCATTCGCTGGGATTATCTGGTGTTCAATGTTGGCGGTTGTTTTCCCTGATGCTTTAAAGGAAGCTCTAGTAAGACTCCTTCCTGAAAAAAAAAACATCTCTCAACTTTGATGTCCTAGTGAATTATCATCCAATCTCCAACTTGCCATTTTTGAGCAAAGTTGTTGAAAAACTTGTGGCACAACAGTTTGAGGATCACCTTGTGTCTTTTGAAATCTATGAGCCATTCCAGTCAGGTTTCTGTGCAAGGCATCATACAGAGACAGCATTAGGTAGGGTGCAAAATGACCTCCTTAGGGCTAGGGATAGAGGGGGGCAGATCAATTCTTGTCCTGCTGGATTAGTCATCAGCATTTGATACCGTGGATCATAGCCTGCTTTTGGATCAGTTTAGAGTACTATGTGGGCTCACTGACACTGTCATTTGCTGGTTTGAGTGCTAAGGAATTTCTCCTAATAGCAAAACAAAAAAAGCTGCTCATTTGTGGATGTGCTATAGAGTAAAGAACAACATTGCAGAAAAAAGGAACTCAGCACCAACCACCACTTCCTTGTAAAATGTTTTAAATGCAAAAAACAGGATGCATATCAAAGCAAGGTGCCACGCAGTGTAAGACCACACTTCAAGAATCCCGACCAGTTTCGCACATGCGTGCTTCCTCAGGGGCTACACAGTACACCAATAAAGTGAACATAAGAAATGGCACAAAGTAAAATACAAAGATGCCCACACAGAAGGCTGCTAATGAATAATACACTTGTATCTCATTAGCAACCATAATTTAATATAAATAAATCATAATACTTATAAATTAATTGGTGTAAGCATATGTGGTGCATAATTTCTGTTGGAGTCCAAAATGACATCCTAATAGGTTAGCATCTGATTCATATCAAGATCTTGAGGCTAGAATGGCAACAAAAAAATAATTTATATGCATACAGTATATGTATATATATATATATATATATATATATATATATATATTAATGAATATATATATATATATATATGAATGAATATATATAATATATATATATATATATATATATATATATATATATATAGTGACTCAGGACCAGTTTTACAACAAGGACAGTCATAAATTCAATGTCAAGGCAGGACAAAAAGGGAAAAAATGGAAGAAATAAATGCAGCAAAAGTTGTTGCATATATATCTTGCACTACCACTGTCATAACCCTGTCTATTATACTTAGCCCTGACTATGCTAGTTAGTTATTTAAATATTGTGTGATGTTATTGTGTTCAATGTTCTGTGTAATGTTCTTATATCCTATCCAGGTCCATCTCGCAAATGATTTTTGCTCAATGATGTTTGCCTGGTTAAATAAAGATTTTGACTGACTGATTGATTGATTGGTTGATTGAAGTGAGATAAGGAGCTAATCAATGCTAAAGAAAGAAACTCAAATCCCCCCTTGAATGGTATATAAGAGAGGTAGGAACATCTCTGATATGCTAGTCCACTCACACTACCACCTGTGGTATGACCTGTTCAGAGTTGGCTACCGCAACAACCTAAGGGTTGTTTCACCTGTGGTCATTGCAAGCTCTGTATTTCAATTGTAAAAATGTCACAATTTATATCACACAACACAACCAGAAACTTTGACATTAGACAATTTATTAATTGTTCTATGACAGGGGTGGTATATCTTGCCACCTGCATTTGCCATGCATTTTATGTAGGCAAAATCACTAGGTCTCTTAAGGTTTGTGTGGGTGAACATTTGAGTGATATATGTAGTAAGAATGATACAAATGCAGTGGTACAACATCTGTGCCAAAATGCATATGATGGTGACCATAAATTTGTGTTCTGTGTCACTGAAAGGGTAAGAGTGGGCCACAGAGGAGGAAACCTGGATGACAAGATCCTAAGTAGAAAAGCTTTTTGGATCTACCATCTAGGTGCTTTGAAAGCTCCAGGTCTTAATGATTCATTTGACATTACCCCTTTCCTCAGATAAATGAGGAAAATAAGGAGTAATTGATAAATTAAGTCTGATATATATATATATATATATATATATATATATATATATACAGCAATAACTTTTACAGCATTTATTTCTTCCATTTTTCCTTTTTGTCCTGCCTTGACATTGAATTTATGACTGTCCTTATTGTAAAACTGGTCCTGAGTCACTATTTATATATATATATATATATATATATATATATATACAGTATATATGTATATGTATATGTGTGTATATATATATATATATATATATATATGTGTGTGTGTGTGTGTATTAATTGTATATATAGATAGATAGATAGATATAGTGTCTCTTCTAGCCTCAAGATCTTGAATCAGATGCTGACCTATTAGGATGCCATTTCTGGACTCCAACAGAAATTATGTAAAGAAGAAAATAATTTATTCTTTACAAATCAGCACCACAGATGCTTCCAGCAATTAATTTGCAAGTATTATGATTTATTTATATTAAATTATGGTTGCTAATGCGATAAAAGTGTATTATTCATTAGCAGCCTTCTGCGTGGAGCATCTTTGTATTTTACTTTGTGCCATTTCTTATGTTCACTTTATTGGTGTACTGTCACTTTAATTATTTTACTATTTAAGTGTGATTGTGAATGGCAATGGCAGTCCCTGAGGAAGCACACATGTGTATAAACCAGTCGGGCTTTCTGAAGTGTCGTCTTACATTGCGTGGCACCTTGCTTTGATATGCATCCTATTTTTTGCAATTAAAATGTTTTACAAGCAAGTGGTGGTTGGTGCTGACTTTCTCCTCATCCTTGAAGCTCCTGTCATGTGGAGTTCCTCAAGGGTCAATCCTTTTGCTGATGTTATTTGCGGTATATATGCTTCCCTTAGGAGAGCTCATTCAGCAATACGGTGTGGGTTATCAATGTTATGCAGATGATACCCGGCTGTATTTGTCCTTTACCCCTGGAATATCAAATGCTGTGGATGTGCTGAGCAGCTGCCTTGCCAAAAATCAGTGACTGAATATCCTCCAGCTGGTTGCAACTGACCTGGAGAAAACAGAAGTACTGGTGATTAAGCCTGGTCATGGGTATCATGGAGGTGCAGCTGGAGTGGTGATCGGTTTGTTTCTGGGATCTGCCTCATTGCTAGCATCCACCAGCGAGTGGGATCTTGGAGTAATCCTCTACAGCAGATTGCCATGGAGGCCCAGGTGTCTTCTGTTGTCAAGAGTGGTTTTTATCACTTGAGGAACATTGCCATGATTAAACCTCTGGTTCCACCCAAAGATCTGCCAATGCTAGTGCATGCATTTGTAAACTCAAAACTTGACTGTTGCAATTCTCTATATGTTTGGGTCACTGGAGGGACCCTCCAGCATACAGCTTTTGCAGAATGCAGTGGCAAGGTTACTGACTGTCCTGCCCAGGTCGAGTCATGTGACCCCTGTCCTGCATTCTTTGCAATGTCTGATGGTCCAGTGGAGGGTCATCTTCAAGGTGAGCTTGCTCACATTTAAGGCCCTACATGGGCTGGGTCCTGGTTACCTGGTGAATCTCCTTTTACCTGTCACCTTTACTGGCTCCCTCTGGTCCTCGGATAGAGGGCTCCTCAACATTCCAAGGGTGAGATTAACGACTTCCGGCAAACATGCCTGTAGTGTCACTGGGCCCACCCTTTAGAATTCTCTGCCAGCTAATGTTAGAGGAGCCCAGACAGTTGAGGCCTTCAAGAAGGGGCTGAAGTCCCACTTGTTTTAGTCTTCCTGAGGTGGATCTGTGACCGTACTTCACCCTTCAGGTGCGAGATTGCCTGACTGTCCAGAGTTTTAAAACTGCACTTAAAGCTCATTATTTAGTCTGGCATACTTAGACTCTTAGGTCGGATAATGTAAAATGTATAGAATTTTAATTCCTGGATTTTATTAATTTATAATTAATGGGTTCAATTTTTATGTTGATTGCGCACAGCGCAAGAAACATATTGGCACAGCTTCCTGAGAAGCAGGCTGTGGAGGCACGGCAGTGTTGTGGCCAATGCCCCCACAGCCTGAAAAGGCTTGTCCCGCTTCCCCCAATGCCGTTGCAGGCTGCTGGTGACACAAGTTTGGAACGTTAGCACCAACTTGTGATAAATCAGCTGCTGCAATCAGGGGCTGCCTTGTCATTGCAGCGTAAACCATCTGCTGCAATGAGCGGTGACCCGTCATTGCAGGGTGGATCTAGCAAAGCCTGATATTGTTTGTGAAAAAGCGGCGGGTTGCCGCCATGTTCTAAACAATAAACCCACCCACAATGTTTATCTGCTGACTGGGGAGCCCCCACATTGGCATAATAATGCCCCTTTTCATTGTCTGCTGACGGGGTGCCCAATACCCATCGGAAGAAAGGATTCCCCCCTTTATTTATTTGCCAATGGGGTGCCCAATCCCTGTTGGTAGAAAGAAATCCCCCTTTTGTTTGTCAATGGGGTGCTAAATCCTATCGGCAGAAAGGATCCTCCTTTGCTGTTTGCCAATGGGGTGCCCAATCCCTGTTGGCTACAGTGCCCACCCAAAAGCAAGACACCAAATGCCCCAGTGAAGTTAAAAACTGTCCGCGTTGTCTTTTTTACCTGTAAAGAAAAAAAGTTCCCTCACAGTCTCCTAGACCCCCTCTCACAACCCGCCCATCCACTGCGCACCCTGCCTCCCCACCCCTCACCCCATACTTACCTCCGAGTCTGGCATGGCGATCTTTGGTGGACGGGAACACGTCTGCACTCTTCAAAGCTGACCGCGAACTGAGGAAATGCCAGTAAGCTGTATAATGGAGTTAATAGGTTTTTTTTTCAACTTTGCTGCATATCTCAGGCAGTTTTTGGAATTTTTTCACCAAATTTTCAACATATGGTTTTTGGGACCCCTCCTCATGAATACTTCAACTGTCATGGCGTTAATCGGCCCCAAAGATGATTTTGCTGTCACTGTGTGGAATCACCTTTGAGGCTGATTATGAAACAACAGTGTCAGGTGTTCCGAGGTGGGCTCTCAAAAAGCATGTTGGAAATTTAGTGGAAAAATCTCAAAATAACTATTTTACAGTGTGTGCTGCAAGAGTTGCTACACACGCTTGTAACTTCGTGAATTTGCAATATTTTGATGCCAGATTTTCAACATTGGCACTTTGTCACACCTCCTTGTGAACAGTACAGCTATCATTGTTCACATCCTGGCCGAAATGTGTTTTCGCACTTCTGGTGCAGAATAGCATGGTTGCTGTCATAAGTCAGTGTTCAGGACAGATTAAGAAAATGACAGTGACACTGTTCATGAGTAGAGGTCCTGAAATGGCTTTGTTGAAAATTTGGTAACGATACTCCATAAAATGACTGTGTTATAAGTGTGCGTTGCGCAGTTTGCATACACGCTTGTAACTTCAAAATGTGTAATATTTTCACTCCAGATTTTCAACATTGCCATTTTTCCACACCTACTTGTGAATAGTGCAGATGTCATTTTTCCCATCCTGGCCAAAATGTGTTTTCGCAGTTCTGGCGCAGAATAGAGCGGTCGCTGTGGAAATCACTGTCTGGAACACAGTAATAAAATGACAATGATACTGTTCATGAGCAGAGGTCCTAAGATGCATGTGTTGAAAATTTGGTGATGAGAGCCCATCAGATGACTGTGTTACTAGTGTGTGTTGCACACATTCCACACACCCTTGTAACTCTGCAGATTCGTAATATTGTCATGCCGTATTTTTAACAATGGCAGTTTTTCACACCTCCTTATGAGCAGTACAGCTGTCATTTTTCACATCCTGAGTGAAATGTGGTTTCACAGTTGCAGCACAGAATAACGCGGTCACTGTGGGAAATCAGTGTTCAGGACAGATTAAGAAAATGACAGTGGCACTGTTCATGAGCAGAGGTCCTAAAATCACTATGTTGGAAATTTGGTGTCAAAACTCCATAACATGACTGTGTTACAAGCGTGCATTTAACTGTTTCCACGCACCCTTGTAACTTCACACATTTGTAATATTTTCACGCCACATTTTCAACAATGGCATTCTTTCACACCTCCTATGAACAGTACAGCTGTCATTTTCACATCCTGGCTAAAATATGTTTTGCATCCTGACGAGAATAGCATATCAGGACTGCACTGCAGATTTTTGTTAGCAGAAAAAAGCCAGTGAGGCAGGAGCCCTACAAAGGCCACTTGCAGTGCCAGGACAAACAGAATGAGCGCATAACAGAGGGAGACTGAGTGACCTCAATGGAGCTTTGTCAGTACAGCTGCAGATTTATTTTTGGACAGACAAAGGTGCCAATGCAGCCATCAGACCCGTACACAAGCACAGCCTGCAGCGCCAAGAGAAACAGAACAAGTGAGTGACAGAGCGGTAGTGAGGGAGCTCAGCGGAGCTCTATTGTGATTGCTGTGGATTTCTTTGTGGGCAGAAAATGCGGCAACACAGGCAGGAGCCCAGTACAAAAGGCCAGCTTGCAGAGGCGGGCAGAAATGGAATGAGTGAGTGAGTAGAGGGTGAGTGAGCTCAATGGGAGCTGTGTCAGGACTGCTTCAGATTTCTTTCTGGCCAGAACAAGCCACATGCAGGCAGGAGCCCAGTACAAAGGGCAGCCTGCAGAGGCAGGAGACACAGAATGAGCGAGTAAGGAGAGGGGGTGAGTGAGCTCAATGGAGCTCTGTTGGGACTGCTGCAGATTTGTTTGTGGGCAGAAAAAGGCAGCAATGCATGCAGGGGCCCAGTACAAAATGGCAGCCTGCAGTGGTAGGAAAACCAGAATGAGTGAGTGAGAGAGGGGGAGTGAGCAAGCTCAATGGAGCTGTATTGTAACTGCTGCAAATTGTGGCAATGCAGGCAGGAGTGCAATAGAAAAGGGCAGTCTGCAACGCCACCAGAAACTAAATGAGTGAGTGAGAGAAGGGACTGAGCAAGCTCAACGAGCTTTGTCAGGACTGCTGCAGATTTCTTTATGGGCAGAAAAAGGCGCCAACAGAGCCAGGAGCCCAGTACAAAGCACAGGCTGCAGCATGGAGAAACAGAATGAGTGAGTGACACAGGGAGGTGAGCGCCCTCAAGACTCCTGTTGGGACAGCTGTAGATTTTTTGTGGGCAGAAAAAGGTGCCAACACAGACAGGGCCCAGTACAAAAAGGCAGCCTGCAGCACCAGTAGAAAAGGAATGAGTGAGTGAGAGGGGACTCAGCAGGCTCAACAGACCTGTGTTGGGACTGCTGCAGATTTCTTTGTGGGCAGAAAAAGCCACCAACAGAGGCAGGAGCCCAGTACAAAAGGGCAGCCTGCAGCTCCAGAAGAAACAGAATGAGTGAGTGAGAGGGGGGGGAGTGATCCACCTCAGTGCAGCTCTGTTGGGACAGCTGCGGATTTCTTAGTGGGCAGAACAAGGTGCCAATGCAGGCAGGAGCCCAGTACAAAACAGAAGCCTGCAGCACTGGGAGAAACAGAATGAGCAAGTGACAGAGGGGCAGTGAGCAAGCTCAACACACCAGCACAATCAACATTCGGCATTGACAAATGTTTGTTTTCTATGGAAAAATCATGCAGGGGGAGATACCTAATCTGGTCAGTAGAAACACTCTGGATGGGGGGGGCTGATATTGGTCCTTTCACAAAAGAAAGGGCTCTGAAGAACTCTTAAAACTGAAGAGTGGATAAAGCAATGGGGCCTGATGGGATTCACCCCAGAATTCTAAAAGAACTAAGGGAAGAACTAGCAACACCACTGACTACGCTTTTTAATAATTCATGGGGGGATGGTGTGGTGCCTGAGGACTGGAGGAGGGCGGATGTGATTCCCCTTCACAAAAGTGGGAGCAAGACAGAGGCAAGAAACTATAGACCTGTCAGTTTGACCTCAGTGGTAGGGAAAATGATAGAATCACTTCTGAAGGAAAGAATTGTTGAATACCTAGAGGCCAGTGTGGCAGAGGACCCAGGTCAGCATGGATTCACAGCAGGAAGGTCATGTCAGACAAATCTAATTGATTTATTTGACTGGGTGACCAAAGTAGTAGACCAGGGAGGGGCTGTGGACATGGCCTACCTAGACTTTAACAAGGCATTTGAAACAGTCCTGCACAAAAGATTAATAAACAAATGATCCAGCTTGGAAGTGGGTCCCAGGGTGGTAGCCTGAGTAAAACACCTCCTGGACAACAGGACACAGCAGGTAATAGTAAATGGAGTCCACAGTGAAGAAAAGGGGGTTACTAGTGGGGTACCACAGGGTTCAGTACTGGGGACAGTCCTTTTTAATGTCTTTATAAGTGACATTGCAGAGGGACTGGAAGGGAAAGTATGTCTCTTTGCAGATCACACAAAGATCTGCAACAGGGTTGATATGCAAGGTGGGATGGAAAGGATGAAATGAGACTTGGTAAGGTTGGAGGAATGATCAAATGTAAGCTTATATTCAGTGCAAAAGTGTAAATATGCCTGGAAACAAAAAAACCCAGGGAAAGAGTACACAATGGGGGTGAGATACTAACAACAAAAATAGAAGGATCTCTCGGTTGTCATATCAGATGACCAAAGGTGGGCCAGCAATGTGAGAAGGCAGTAAGGAGGGCTGGGGAGATACTGGGATGCATAGGAAAGAGCATCACTAGTAGAAAACAGGAAGTTATTGGCCCTCTGTACAGACAGTTGGTAAGACCACATCTGGGTACTGTGTACAGTTCTGAACCCCATCTCCTCAAAGACATATAGACAGGATGGAGGCTGTCAGGAGGCAACCAGAATGGTGCAGAGTCTGCACCAAGACATATGAAGAAAGACTAAAGAGCTTAGATTATAGCCTCAAAGAAAGGAGAAAAGAGGGGGACATGATAGGAACATTCAAATGCCTCAAGGGGAATCAACAAAATCCAACAATGTAGCATCTTTCAAGAAAAGAGATGTTCAAGAACAAGGGGCACAATTTGAAGACAGAGGGGTGGCTCAAGAGTAATCTGAGGAAGTATTTTTCACAGAGAGGGTTGTAGATGCATGGAATGGCCTTTCTGAGAAGGTCGTAGAGTCAAAAACAGTGGGGAATTCAAGAATGCATGGGACAGACATAAGGCAGTTCTAGTGGGGGTAGGAGGAAGTAGGCTGCTAGTTAACAGGGATCTGCAGCTTATCAGTTAGGTAGGGAAATGGGCAGACTAGGTGGGCCAAGCAGTCCTTATCTGCCATCAAATTCTATGGTTCTATGTTTACAGGTGATCGCAGCTACCAGTGGGGTGAGGGGTGCCACTAGAGTACCAGAGAATGATTGGGAATTTATATTATGGGTGATTGCAGCTACAGGTGTGGTGGTGGGTACCACTCAACTACCAGGGAATGATTGGGGATTTATGTTATGGGTGATCGCAGCTATGGGCAGGGTGGGGGGTGCCACTAGAGTACCAGGGAATGATTGGGGATTTGTGTTACAGGTGATCACAGCTATGGGTGGGATGGGGGTACCACTAGAGCACCAGGGAATGAATAGGGATTTATGTTACAGGCAATCACAGCTATGGGCAGGATGGGGGTGCCACTGGATTACCAGGGAATGATTGGAAATTTATGTTACAGGTGATCAAAGTACGGGCGGGATGGGGGTGCCACTAGACTACCAGGGAATAATTGGGGATTTATGTTACAGGTGATCACAGCTATGGGTGGGATGGTGGTGCCACTAGACTACAAGGGAATAAGTAGGGATTTATGTTATGGGAGATTGCTTCTACAGGCAGGGTGGGGGGGTGCCACTACACTACCAGAGAATGATTGTGGATTTATGTGGTGGGTTATCGCAGCTATGGGTGGGATGGGGGTGCCATTAGAGTACCAGGGAATGATTGGGGATTTATGTTACAGGTGATCACAGCAGTGGGCAGGGTGGGGGTGCCACTAGACAACCAGGGAAAGATTAAGAATTTATTTCACCGGTAATTGCAGCTGCAAGGAGGAAGGGGGTGCCACTAGACTACCATGGATAACTTTTCTATTGTTTTGGTGATCGCGGCTATGGGAAGGTGGGGTAATTATAAACCTTCCCCCTCTGGTAGCTTTCACATGCTGTGTAGGGCACCATGCACATCTTGTCCAACCCTACACAACTTGTGCAAATGGAGCCATTTGCACCTTGCATACATTATGACCCTATTTGCATGCTGCTGGCTGAATATCAGGAATCTGCACACAGCATAACTCTGTTCCACTGACGCATTTCCCATTCCTGGTATTCAGCCCTGTCGGGGGAGGGGCTGTGCCAGTGCATCATATTTGCACAGTGCACAATACCTGATATATTCAGAGGAGATGTACCATTGCTCATCTCTTTTAAATATATCCATGGAGTTGCACCAGTGCAACACAGTTGCACTGCACCACCACATGCACCATTGCCAGGCGCAATTCTGAATATCGGGGCCACAGTAAATAACTACTGCAGGCTTTTATTCATTTATTTAAAATTTGGTAACCGGGAAAGTCACACCAAGCCAAGGCTTAATTCCAGGTGTGACCTGGGGGAAAGGTAGCATATGGAAGAAACACACCAAGACATACAATACAATAAGAATAAACACAGAGCAATACACAATGCAAATAAAATATGTAAGATATACAGATATCAAAACCTAGATAACAATTGATGCAAACATAATTCAGGATGTAATAAACGTTTGTATTAGTGAACAAAATTAATATCTTCAGGGAGAAGTGTATTTATTTGCTTTGGTGCTTTAGCACCAAAACATCATAAAATTCAAGCATGCCATACATGAGTCAGGTCATGACCTTTTGCAATGGAGTCAATTCGCTTTTCGCAACAGACTTAAGTACCTTCATTTACATTCAAATCCTGATGAATTTAGGAGGGTGCAATAGAGGCTATCACTGGGCATACAGTACCTACAAATTAGAAAGGGAAGGCTGAGGGGACTTTCTCTTCAGGTAGTGCTCGCAAGACTTGGCATCACGGGACTCTCTGGGACAGCAGATACAGATGCCATGGTCATTGGGAGAGTAGATTTTTCCACTGCACTTGCAATAACAAAAGAAAAAATTACTTACCTTAGTAATGTTGTTTCTTCTAATGGAGTCTTGCTGTATTCTGACGATATGCAGTTAGCCCCAGCACTTGAACTGCTCTGAAGAGTAAAGAGTTAACTCTATGCAGAAGCACAGAACGTTGAGCTCAATCTCGGTTTTCAAACCTCTGTCTCTAGCACTCTGAAGTGTAACTGTCAGATTCTTACGAGCACTAACTAAACAAATTAACAGGTGGACATTGTTTCAAAGTTTTGTAAGCCAAATGGTCAAACAGATTGTTTTAGGGTCAAAAGACTCAAGTCGAGAACCCCCAAAAGAAAGCTACGGATAAGATAAAGACAAAGTAGGTAGTGAAACTAAAAACATTAATAATAAACCCTTAAGATAGGGCATGCCAAGTACACCTCTGGGGTGCAGCACTGAGCCTGCCCACCCACATCCCAAAACTACTAGGTTCCAGGAGGGGAGGCAGGAAGGGAGGTCATAATACAGCATCGCTCCATTAGAAGGAACAACATTACTAAGGTGAGTAATTTTTTCTTCAAACAACATGAAGTCGTGCTGTATTCTGAATATATGCAGACTACCAAGCAGTACCTCCCAGGATGAGGGAGTCACAGAACCTGTTTTGGGAACAGACGCTACAACACTGCTGTGCCAAACCTAGCATCACTTCTAGACTGAATGTCCAGAGAGTAATGCTTGGTAAATGAACCAAGGAAAAGATAGCCAACTCAGTTAAGAAGGGGGATAAAACCTTTTATAGGTACATCAGGGAGCGAAGGAAGACCAAGGGAGGGATAGTGAGGCTTAATAAAGGTGAGGGAGGGTGGGCAGAGGGAGACTATGAAAAGGCAGAGATACTAAACAAATATTTTCACTCTGTATTTACAAATGAAGAGGGGAAGGTACATAAAACAAACAGTAGAAACATTCTGGATATAGAAGTTGATACCAGCCCATTTACAGAAGAAAGGGTTTTGAAAGAACTCTTAAAACTGAAGATGGACAAAGCAATGGGGCCTGATGGGATTCATCCCAGAATTCTAAAAGAACTAAGGGTAGAACTAGTGACACCACTGACCATTTGCCAAATCTTTAACAAATCATGGGAGGATGGGGTGGTACCCGAGGACTGGAGGAGGGCAGATGTGATTCCACTTCACAAAAGTGGGAGCAAGACAGAAGCAGGAAACTACAGACCTGTTAGTTTAACCTCAGTGATAGGGAAAATTATGGAATCACTTCTGAAAGAAAGAATTGTCAAGTATCTAGAGGCCAGAGGGCAGGGACCCTAGGCAGCATGAATTCACAAGCGAGAAGGTCATACCATAAAAATCTGATAGATTTCTTTGACTGGGTGACCAAGTAGTGAGATCAGGGAGGGCTGTGGACATGGCCTACCTAGACTTTAGCAAGGCATTGACACAGTCCACACACAAAGATTAATATACAAGTTAGCCAGCCTGGGAGTGAGTCCCAAGATGACAGCCTGGGCGGGGTGGCTGGAGAATAGGACACAGAGGTAATAGTAAATGAGTCCACTCAGAAAAGGAGGGTTAATTGAGGGTGCCACAGGGTTCAATGTAGGACCGGTCCTCTTCAATGTCTTTACGAAGCGACATTGCAGAAGGACTGGAAGGAAAAGTATGTCTCTTTGCAGATGACACAAAGATCTGCAACAGAGTTGATGCTCAGGGTGGGGTGGAAAGGATGAAGGGACTTGGCAAAGTTAGAGGAATGGTCAAATGTATGGCAGCTTAGATTCAATGCTAAGGTGCAAGGTAATGTAATGCACCTGGGAAACAAAAACCCAGGGAAGAGTACACAATGAGGATACTAACAACAACAAAAATGGAAAGGGACCTGGGGTAGTCATATCAGATGACCTAAAAGGTGGGCAAGCAATGTGAGAGGCAGCAAGGAGGGCTGGGGGATACTGGGATGCATAGGGAGAGGCATCACTAGTAGAAAACAGGAAGTTATTATCCCTCTGTACAGACAGCTGGTGAGACCCCATCTGGAGTACTGTGTACAGTCCTGGAGACCCAGTCTCCCACAAAGACATAGACAGGATGGAGAGCTGTCAGGGAGGGCAACTAAAATGGTGCAGGGTCTGCACGGAAGACATATGAAGAGAGATGAAAGGAGCTTATATGTATAGCCTCGGGAAAGAAGGAGAGGGGGACATGATAGAAATGTTCAAGAATACTTCAAGGAATCAACAAAGTCCAAGAGGTAGCATCTTTCAAAAAGTGTGCAAGAACAAGAAGACACGATTTGAAGTTGGGGGTGGCTCAGGCGTAATTAAGGTATTTTTTCACAGAGGGTTCTGGATGCATGGAACAGCCTTCTGGGGAGGTTGTGGAGTCAAAACCATGGTGGAATTCAAACATGCATGGGACAGTCATAAGGCAATTCTAGGGGTGGGGGTAGGAAGAAGTAGGCTGCTGGTTAACTAGGATCTGCAGCTTATCCAGTAGGTAGGGAAATGGGCAGACTGGGTGGGCCAAGCGGTCCTTATCTGCCGTCAAATTCTATGTTTCTATGTTAAATGTGTGAACAGTTTTCCAGGTGGCTGCTTTACAGATTTCCACTAAAGGTATATCTCTAGCTGCTGTGACCGAAGCAGCTGTATCTCTGGTAGAATGAGCCCTCAGGCCTGAGGGAAGTTCCTTCCCAAGCTTCAAATAGCAGAACTGGATATAGGAGACAATCCACCTGGCAATAGTTCTTTTGGTGGCTGGTTTGCCCTTTCCCACTTCTCCATAGGTGAGAAACAGCTGAGAACAGCCATTCCTATGAGTCTTAGTATGTTCCATATAGTAACTAAGAGCCTTCTTCACATCAAGACTGTGTAATCTTCTCTCTCCAGAGGAAGAATGGTTAGTGAAGAGCACAGGCAATGACATAGACTGGTTCAGATGAAAGTCTGACACTACTTTGGGAAGAAACTTTCTGTTAGTTCAAAAGACCACCTTATCTCTGTGAAATGAAATGAAATTAGGTTCCACTGATAAAGCTTGTTATTCACTGATTCTCCTGGCAGAGGTAATAGCTACCAGGAATACAGTTTTCCAAGTCAAGTATTTCAGCTCTGCTGATGATAGAGGCTCAAAAGTGGGCTGCATAAGAGGTGCTATACAGATATTCAGATCCCAAGAAGGGATAGGGTCTTGAAAGGGAGGTTAACATGTAGTAAACCTTGGAAAAACTTCTTGAAAACTGGATGATAGGCTAGGGAAGCACCTTTACCAGCAGAGAGAAAGCAGACACAGCTGCCAAATGAACTTTGACAGTAGTAGGCTGGAGGCCTAGACCATTAAGGTCACCAAATAGTCAAGCACCATGGAAATGTCAGCCAATTCTGGCCGAACATGTTTCTGAGAACACCAAAACCCAAATATTTTCCATTTAGAGTTATAGGTCTTTCTGGTAGCAGGTTTTCTGCTAACTTTCAAAATGTCCAGGACAGACTGAGAAAGGTGCAGACTTGCATATTCTAACTCTTCAAGAGCCAGGCCTTGAGCCTGAGAGTCTGAAGACTGGAGTAGAGGATCCTCCCCTGGGAGGATGTCAGAAGATTGAACTGCCTGGGAAGACACAGAGGCATTGTCACTGACAGCGACAGCAGTAGAGGATGCCAAGACTGTCTGGTCCAGTCTGGAGCCACTAGAATCACCCTGCAAGGCTGAGATCTGATTTTGATCAGGACTCTGAAAATCAGTGGGAAGGGAGGAAAAGCATACAGGAACCTGCTTGTCCAATCCAATACTAGAGCATCCTGATGAACAGACCCTAGGAGGGGAGGCTTGCAACAGAAGAGAGGAGTTGATGATTGTCGGGGCTGTAAAGAGATCTATCTCTGGAGTACCCCACCTCTTGAAGATGACCTGAAGGATCAGAGGTTCAGGGTCCATTAAGTGATGACCCTGAGAAATTCTGCTGAGAGTGTCTGCTAAGACGTTGTCCTTCCTTGAGAGATGCACAGCCACTAGGGAAGCCTGAAGGGAATAAACCAGAGACCATATCTTCATGACCTCTGTGCACAAGGCTGAGGACCGAGTGCCCCCTGCTTGTTGATGTACCACATGGTTGTGGTATTGTCTGTCCTGACCTGTACTACTTTCCCCTGAACTACAGATGAGAATGTCTGAAGTGCTAGAAAGACAGCCCTCAATTCTAGAATATTTATGTGATGAAGAGACTCCTGGTGAGACCAGGCTCCATGAGCTGTAAGCTGATCCAGGTGAGCCCCCCAGCCCAATAGAGAGGCATCTGTGGTGAGAATCACTGAAGGAGCCTGATTGATGAATGGGACACCTTGTCAAAGATTGTCCTCCTCCAGCCACCACTAGAGGGTGTGAACCAGAGTTTGAGACACTTGAACCATTTTGGAGAGAGGGCCTTTTTCTGAGACCAGTGAGATCTGAGATGAAACTGAATATCTCGCATCTGAAACCTTGCCACCTGGACCACAGCTGTGGATGCTGCCATGTGGCCCAGTAACTTTAGAAAATGTCTGGCTGGATGAGAAACTAGAGGATAAAAAGAGGAAGCCAGAGTAACTAGAGACTGAACTCTTGAAAGAGGAAGGAATGCTCTTGCCTGGGTTGTGTCTATGTCCACCCCTATGAAAGTGAGCAGCTGAGTTGGTTCCAGAACTGACTTTTCTAGGTTTAGAATGAAGCTCAAGGACTCCAGGAGCCTTTGGTGACCTCTAAGGCTGACTGGAGTTGGTCTGAGGACTGGCCTACTAGAAGCCAGTCGTCCAGATATGGGAACAGAAGGATACCTTATCTCCTGAGGAATGCCACCACTACTGCCAGGCACTTGCTGAACACCCTTGGAGCAGATGCTAGACCGAAAGGAATGGCTCTGAACTGATAATGGTCTGAGGGCAACTCGAACCTGAGGTACTTTCTGTGGGAATGTCTAATAGGTATGTGGAAATAGGCATCCTTGAGATCCAGGGAGGCTAGCCAGTCTCCTGGTTTCAGATAGGGAAGAATTACTCCCAGAGTCACCATTTTGAACTATGGTTTTGTTAAGTGTCTGTTGAGGTACCTTAAATCTAGGATGGTTCGCCACTCCCCTGTCTTTTTTGGGGTCAGGAAGTATCTGGAATAAAGTCCTTCTCCTCTGTGACAAGGAGGTACCTTCTCTACTGCCCACTGGAGCAGAAGAGAAGAGACTTCTGCCTCTAAGGCCTTTGTCTCCAAGGGGGAAGGGGCTGAAAGATCTTGCTCTCATTTTTGGGAACCTTTTGAAACTGAGAACAAGTCCCTGGCTCATTATATCCAGGACCCATTTGTCTGAAGTTATAGACTCCCAGGCCTGGGAGTAGTGAGCCAGACTGCCCCCTACTGAGATTGGGGAGGTGACCCTGACTGACACCTCAGGGTGTCTGTTTGGCAGGTGGCTTGCACTGAGTGGATGCTGGAGTCCTGGTCATCCCTTGTCTGCCTCTTCCCCTAAAGAACCCCCTCTGCTGGAATGAAAAGGAGGCCTGGGCTTGGTAAAAAGGCCTGTGAAAATGTCTGTCCCTGCCAGCCCTAAACTGCTGCTTCTGAGGAGTGGCCCTGCTTCTGTTTTGCTGCAACACTCCTGTAGGTGGTCCTGTACTTATCCATCTTCTTCATGTAAGCCTCAGTCTGTTCACCAAACAGAGAGTTACCAGCAACAGAAAAATCCATGGCCTTAGTCTGGGTATCCTGTGACAAATTGGTACATCTGAGCCAAGCTAATCTCCTCAGGGAGGCAGATGTAGCCATAACCCTGGAATTTACATCATTCAAGTCAACAGCAGCATGAAACTGAACCTTGGATGCCCCAATACCATCTGCAGCCACCTTCTCCAGCTCCTTGGCTAGCTGGGAAGGGGCATTCTTAGCCAGTTCCAGAACCATATCCCACCTCAATTTCTGGTACCTGGCAGTATATGCCATGTAATTAGCTTGCCTGAGTCCCAAAGAGGATGCCAAGTATTGCTTCTTGGCCATGTAATCCACTTTCCTAGAACCCTTATCCGACGGAGGTTAGATGCTAGGGGAATATTTGCCTTGTCACAGGCTGCAACTTGCACTACCCCAACATGGCTGCAATGATTCATAAGGAATTCTCTTCCAGGACCTGACAACGTATATCTCCTGTCTATCTTTTTATCCACAGGAGATGTAGAAGTTGAAAACTGTAAAATTGTTTATGTCTGTTTCCCCAGGGATTTATACAGAGGGATAGACACTGTCTTCGACTCTAGAACATCCATCATCTCCATGAAGTCAGGTTCCTACTGATCCTGTTCAAGTACCTCCACAGGGAGCTGAAGGGTATCAGCCACGTTCTTGTAGAACAAGAAATGGGAGGGGAACTCAGAAAGTCGGGGAGGAGACACACTGGAAGGCCTGTCTGGGGAGATGTTAGGATCTACTGGCTCATCTAGGCCTTCATCTTCCTCTTCATCATACTCTTCTTATCCTTCCCAATCACCCTCATAGAAAGCTTCTGGATCAATGTCAGAAGTGACTACGTCTGACCGAACCAAACCTCTGTGAACCGCTGTCAGTTCGGTCGGAACCGGGCAAAGCGACTGAACAATAGTGATCGCTTTAGCAATCTCCTCAGCGGACTGACCATGGGAAACCAGATCTGAACTGGCTGATTTACATTTTCTTTTGCTAGGAACCGATTCCACAGAATCAGCTCTCCTTTGGCCCGAGGAGGTATCGCCCGGGTCAGTGGGCACCTCCTCAGGTTTGGTCGCAACCTAACTGGGCTGGCCATCTGGGTCATCGGACGTCTCAGCCTCCCTCTCCCTCACCTCAGCCTACTCAAACATTTTTCCAGAGTGGCTTTGGGAAAGTTTTTACAAATCTGGCAGTTTTCTTTGAGGTGGTCAATCCCCAGACAATAAACACAGACGAGGTGAGGGTCAGCCTTAGCAAAGGCCTCCTTACACTCGGTACATTATTGAAACCCAGTGGGACCAGTTTTCTTTTGTGGGGTTGTCAGACATGCCGAAAATTTAAACAGTTACCCTTACCAGCTTTTACATCAGGCAACTAAAAACTGATTGGTTCCAACCATGTCACGAGTCAGTTAAAAAAATCCACAAAATTGAATTTTTTTAGGAAGCGATGAGTACCAGAAACCACAGTAAAGTTTTTAGAAGAGAACTCAAACATAATGGGTTTCGGTTCTAAACTGGACCGACTGGAAAAGAACCGAAGGCACAACAATTTCCACAATAAATACCAAAATTAACACAAAACTACATACTAATACCACTTACTGTTAAGAAGACCGATTTAAAGAACCAGTTAGAAAAAACGACAGATTCAAACTATACTGAACCGAAGCACAGGAGGGATCTCTGGAGCGACTTCACAGTTAGGTGGAGTAAAAAATCTGACAGTTACACTTCAGAGTGCTAGAGACAGAGGTTTGAAAACCGAGCACAAGCTCAATGTTCTATGCTTCTGCATAGAGTTAACTCTTTACTCTCCGGAGCAGTTCAAGTGCTGGGGCTAACTGCATATAGTCAGAATATAGCAAGACTTCATGTTGTTTGTAGAGCATAATAGGATCTTTTGTTGACATACTGTACACAACAATGGACATCACTTTAGAAATAAAATAATAACATACTAGGGTGAGAAAAAAATAAAGTTAAGAAAATTGGAGATTAGCAGTTGACTGTAGTGGCCTCTCTGTGGAATTTGTAGAGTATGGTCGACAGCAGGAAAAGAAAGGAGGAGGGTGCCGGGCTGCCCACTTTTATATAGTAGAGGACATTGACATCTGATATCACCATGGTTGGCCCCTAGTAGACTGCTAGCTAAAAAGTTTCTGTGTGGTCCTAGCACCTAACAGCTATATTTCCATAGGTGTGGCTGATGAAAGAGATACCCTAAAAGAAGAACTTAATTTCTAAATACAGGAATATGACAGACAATTGCCAATTAAAAAACCAAAAGTCCTGTGCTTTTTAAATGACTGGTGGACTATACCATCTGCCATTTTAAAAATGTGGAAAAAATAGACATGGTGGTTTCCATGCACTGACCAAAAAAACAAGAAAATGTTACATAATAAATACAGGAAATGTATCAAACAACAACTTTAAAACCCAACTCGGTGCTATATAAATCTCCCCACTTCAAAATTCTTTTCTTTCATGAGGGACACATAGATCAGCACACCCTTAAGAAATTTACATTGGTACGTTTATTAAAATTGCAAGTTCCTTACTAAACAGGTTTATACCATTACAATGTTATAAGTTCTGCATTATATGTCATGTTATTAAATTATATATTGGTTTTACTGCATGAAATTGTATCACTTTATACTTACTTGTGACCCTCTTTATCAAATGGTTAACACCCCTCTTTCAAATGCTGTGATAACCTCCAAAATAGTTATTTTTGTATTATGGCATTCTCAAAACTTTCTTTTGCATTTTGTATCACTCAGTTGTAGCATGGCACCTCATAGGCTCTTAGTCTGTGTGTGGGCGGTGGGCCGAACACCTGAACAAACATGGCAGCTCCATTTTTCCATTACGGATGTCCTGCACTGATCCTTTGCTTCTCACTGTAATGCCAGCTAACTTTTTATTGTTTTTTAATAATAGTCTGGTTGATCTTGCCTCTACAAATTTAAAAATCTATCTGGTTGATCCTGTTATTAACACACTACAAGCTGGGTTTTAGTAGACAGCGGCTGGCTACATCGGGAACAGATTGTGGCTCACCTCTGTTGCGATTCACACTGTAATGTAATGAATAAATATAAAAAAAAAAACCAGAAACCAGAAAGAATGCCTATACTGTTAAGGAACAGATAGGTAGGGTGTGTGTGTGTGTGTGTGTGTGTGTGTGTGTGCATGTGCATGCGTACGTGTATGTGTATGTGTGTGTCTGTGCATGCCTGACAACATATCCACTAACTGTGGCATAACTCAAGTGTTGAGGGAAAAAAATACCTCCCTGCACCAGCAACTAAAAAAAATAAAGGCTATGAAACTGTGTTTTTATGGATTTTCTTTACACACCTTCAGTGTGTGATGACCTCATTAACCCCTCAAGCTTTGCTCTTGAGATTTCTGGGCCATCACATACCTCAGGTGTGTAAAATAGAGAATAAAGGATGGGTTAGTGTGTGCTACAAGATTTTACAAGCATCCGAGACATGGGATGCTACATAAACCCCAAGGGCGAAGCCTGATGGGTTTACAAGAAGCATCCCATGCTGAGGGGGTGTGTAAAATCGAGATTTACACACCACCTCATCTTTTATTTTATATACTTACTGGGGAGCATTTTATCACCACAGTAACTATATAAAATAATGATATTTCTACGGAGATGCAGACTGGTCAGGTTTCAGTGTGATCTGTGGCTCATGGTAAAAACAATTGTTTGTTTTTATATTTTCATTTATTTCCCCCTTACTTTGCAGGCATAGAAACACATGATGGCATGTGTTTTAAAACAACTTACTGCTGCTGACTCCGAGTGCAGTGAACTGTGTGGAGCTGGGGCTGGCACAGAGGAGTGAAGGCACGATGGCTGCACATGCTCAGTGCGAGAGAAACCCAGCCCATGTTCACTGTCATAGCCCACAGGTTATAACGGTGAATTTTAACCGGGTTTCTCTGTGGAAGTAAATGTTTCCCAGTTATTATAAATGCACAGCTCACAGTTGCATAGCCATTATTCTTTATGTAATGCAGAATGTACTTGATGCATTTGTTTAATGAACACCAGCTTGCATTTTTTTTTTAGCTTTCATAGACCAGGAAGAGAGGGCTAGAAAGTAAATCTTGTTTTTAGTCTCATGCTGGGGAGGGAAATACAGATGGCAGCCAACAGATGTTGAACCAGGTTACATTGTTGGTGGATTAGCAAAAGATATTGATGTTAACATTCTTATGGAAACAGAAAAGAGAAGGGCAAAAAAGTACAGAGAAGTCCCTGTAGTCTATTTCAAGATTTTCTATGTCAAAACCCTTTATCTAATATACTGTAGATATTCAGTTGCCATTTGTTTTCACAGTAGATTATAATCTTGAAGCTCTCTGGGGTTGCAAGTTTCTCCAAATCCATAGCCAATCCACAGGCCCAGTTGGTGAAGAAAGCTTGCATACCAGTGTATCCCTTCCGGTTGCTCTGCTATTGATGTGGGGGCTGATGAGCTCTTTAGCGCAGGGAACATGGAAAATACATAGTATTGTAAGTGGACAAACATTCTGTATGGAGCAAAGCTAGCATGAGCAAAGTCCTGATTACAGTTCAGTGCATAGCAGGATGCCAAAACTCCATCCACGATGATAGTTACATCCATCGTAAGGGGTGCATACACTCCAGCACTAAGGGTTTCCATGACATTCATAACCCTTCTGACTGTGGCACTTCCTTTTAACCCATTTACATATATGAAATGACCAGGACGTACATCTTTGGCAAATACTGGGATGCGATGGAAGGACTGGGAAGAATTGGGAGATGCAATGAAGAGCGCATGATCCTCTGATATATAAAGGGATTCACTTGCTCCCTCAATTTCAATAATGAGGTATTTTTCAGTATCATTGGGTCTCCTGTCTAACCACATGATGACTTCACTATAAGCCAGCTGCCCAGAGTGATCCACTGTTAGTACCTCATCACCAAGCTGAAGATCTTTCATTTGTACCATAGATCCTCCTTTTAACAGTACAGCAGAATGGCCTGGAAAGCATTCATCATCAAGTTCACAATCTGGATTGTATAGATAAGATCTCAATGCAGGGACTGTAGGTAACTGTGACATGAAAAATTTAACCGTGCTTACAGACATCATGTTCCAGAGTCTAACATTCTCCTCATTTCTTGTTGGAGATCCATGTGCATTCAAACTGCAACCAGCTTCTACCCACAAGTTTGATAAACATGTCATTGTATGAGGTCCAGCTTCATCGTCATAACCACAATTCCCATTTTCTAAAGGAATGAATGAAAAAAAAATCTCATCAGTGACTGCTATTATAAAATCAATGAAAAAATCCATTATACAGGTAAACCTACTGACATGACACAACAAAACAATGTTATTTTTAGATATCAAAATGATTCCAGGATCATGTAGCCAGTGAATTAATGTGATTGACCTATGAGACCCCAGCAAACTTTATATCATCTGTGACACCCATGTGTCACATCTCATCAGTTTTAGCACATCTCTGGAAACCAAACACTCTCACTTCAATAAGGAATAACCCACAGTCACATGGGTACAGCAGTAGTACAGTATTTGTACACTCTGGGTGGGCTGTGAGATTCAAGGCACAGTTGAGGGCCTTCTGTCACCCAGGTAGTGAGGTAATGCAGAGTTGCCACACATCAGGTGGAATCTTACTTACCTGTATAATAATTAAAAGAATAATCAGTAATATAATCATTCCTAGTTTCTTGTTACTGGTTACTTTACCCCAATACTCATCACATTGCAGGCATGGTTTTAACATAAATTCTTCATGCCTCACAATACACCCAAGGCAGGTGTGTATGTAAGAAATAAGACAGGAGGGGCGTGCATTACATATTTCCAACACATGGCCAGGGGCATGGTGAGGCACAAGGCCGCAGGCCAAGTGTCTTCAGCTCTGCCTGTGTATTAGAGATGTCTAATGCATATCCCTGGAGTGTCTTACTGCACTTATAAAATGGGATTTAAAACAAAAAAAGAAACTAAAGAAAAAGTATTTAGTTAATAATATAGGAACATTTAGCATACAGTATAATAAAATAGTCCCTCTATCTGAATAAACCATTTTTTTCCATTGGTCTTTGACCTACTGGTGTTTCCGTAGTCATTGTTTTTTGTATAAACATGTAGTTTCACCCCCCGTGCATTCCTACACACACAGCATTCCAACTGTTTCAATTTATACAGCTCTCAAAATCTGGCAGTTTTATATTTCTTTCTTTTTTCTATTTTGCTTTAGGTTTGTGGGAAACACAAACAGAGGAAATAGAAGAAGCAGAGCTGCTGTGATACTAGGAACTGAGAGCACAATTGGATGAGTCAGATTGTCACAGGATGGAGGTTGAATTGGGAGCTCCAGCATGGAAAAGGCCCCCTCTGTTTTAAAATAGAAGTAGCAGTTGTTCACTCCTTCAGTTGTAGACCTACAGTCCTTAGTTAGTGTGTTCTGGTGTACACTACAATAGCAGGTTATTATTATTATTTTTTGTCTTTCTTCAAATGCATGTTAGTTTTACCATTCGTGTGCAGTGTAAGCATGAAGCATTACAGCTGCATTCAAAAAGTATAAGGAATCACAGAAGGAGCATGACAGGGAACTGTATACATTAAAGCAGAAAGAAGTGGGGAAGGCAATCAGACTAGCAAAGGCCCAAACCGAAGAAAGAATAGCCAACTCAGTTAAGAAGGGGGATAAAACCTTTTATAGGTACATTAGGGAGCATAGAAAGGTTAAGGGAGGGATAGTGAAGATTAATAAAGGAGAGGGGAGGTGGGCAGAGGGAGACAGTGAAAAGGCAGAGATAATGAATGAATACTTTTGCTCAGTATTCACAAAAGAAGATGAGGAGGAGTTACCTAATCCAGACAATAGAAGCACTCTGGGTAGGGGGGTTGACACCAGTCCATTCACAGAAGAAAGAGTCCTGAAAGAACTCTTAAAACTCAAGGTGGACAAAGCAATGGGGCCTGACGGGATTCACCTCAGAATCTTAAAAGAACTAAGGGAGGACCTAGTGACACCACTGACCACGCTTTTTAACAGATCATGGCAGGATGGGGTGGTACCTGAGGACTGGAGGGGGCAGATGTGATTCCCTTTCACAAAAGTGGGAGCAAGGCAGAAGCAGGAAACTACAGACCTGTAAGTTTGACCTCAGTGGTAGGGAAAATGATGGAATCACTTCTGAAAGAAAGAATTGTGGAGTACCTAGAGGTCAGCGGGGCACAGGACCCAAAGCAGCATGGATTTACAGCAGGAAGGTCATGTCAGACGAATCTAATTGATTTCTTTGACTGGGTGTCCAAAGTAATAGACCAGGGAGGGGCTGTGGATATGGCCTACCTAGACTTTAGCAAGGCATTTGACACAGTCCCACACAAAAGATTAATAATCATGTTAGCCAGCCTGGGAGTGGGTCCCTGGGTGGTAGTCTGGGTAGCAAGCTGGCTGAACAACAGGACACAGAAGGTAATAGTGAATGGAACACATTCTGAAGAAAGGGGGGTTACTAGTGGAGTACCTCAGGGCTCAGTACTGGGTCAAGTCCTCTTTAACATCTTTATAGGTGACATTGCAGAGGGTCTGAGGAAAGGTATGCCTCTTTGCAGAAGACACAAGATCTGTAACAGAGTTGATACACAAGAGTTGGTAGAAAAGATAAGAAGGACTTGGCAAGGTTGGAGGAATGGTGGGACATGTGGCAACTAGATTCAATACAAAGAAGTGCAAGTAATGCCCTGGAAACAAAACCCAGGAGAAGAGTACACAATAGCAGAGGAGGTACTAACAACAACAAAAATGGAAAGGGACCTGGGGGTAGTCGTATCAGATGACCTAAAGGTGGGTAAGCAATGTGAAAAGGCAGTAAGGAGAGCCAGGGGGATACTGAGATGTATAGGAAGGGGCATCACAAGTAGAACAAGCATTTGTCAATGTCGAATGTTTGCTTGTTGGCATTGGTAGTGCAGAAGTTACAGAGCTGCATAATAGGAATGGCAGTGAAGTATTAAACTGAAGCCAACCCCACCACCACCCTGCAGAGAGTGACAGGCATTTTGGTGTGCCTTTGAGTCATCAGGCATAACGGCCACCCCATTCACCACCCCTACCCCTGCAGACTGTGACAAGTGTCACGGTGTGCCTTGAGGTCTTTGCTCTTACGCCACCCCATTCCATCAGGAAATATGGTGAGATGGGTGCTGTATAGAGAATGGGGTGAACTCAGGCCAAAGAGTCTAAGGCTTAATTCCGACGCCTCACTGGCTGCAGGGTGTGGAATGGTATAGAGCATTACAGGCAAGAATCCCAAGTCACACCCTGATGCCTGTCATTTCCTACAGGGTGGCGGTTGGAAACCCAAATAGCTCAGGCATTCGTTGGTATTTTCACTCCAAATTTTCAACATGTTTTTTTGGAGACCCCCACCTCATGAATAGTGGCAATATCAGTTTGTTAGCTGAAAGCAGCTTATGCACAGTGACTACGGCATTTAGCACCACAGGTGCAAAACACATTCCGAACAGGATGTGAAAAATGACAGCTCTACTGTTCATGGGGAGGTGGAAGAAATGGCAATGTTGCAAATCTGCAGTAAAAATATAATGAAAACTGGTGAAGTCCCGAGCGTGCATAGAAACTGTGCAATGCACACCTGTAATGTATTAGTGTGGAGATTTTTTACAGCAGATTGTCAACTCAGGCATTTTGGGACCTCCGACCATGAACAGTGTCAGTGTGATTTTCTTTATCTGTCCTGAACAATGATTTCCCACAGCGACCACGCATCTCTGTGCTGAAAGTGTGAAAACACATTTCGGCCAGGGTGTGAAAAATGACAGCTGTACTGTTAATAAGTAAGTGCGGAAAAATGCAACTGGTGAAAATCTGGACTGAAAATATTACAAAGTCATGAAGTTACAAGTGTGCGTGGAAACTGCAATGCTGACTCATAACACGGTTATTTTATGGACTTTTTTCACCAGATTTTCAACATAGCCATTTTAAGACCTCTGCTCATTAAAAGTGTCACTGTGATTTTCTTAATGTGCCCCATACATTGATTTTGCACACCGACTGCACCATTGTGCTTTACCTGGTGGAAACACATTTTGGGCAAGATGTGAAAAATGACAGCTGTACTGCTCATAAGGAGGTGTGGTAAAATGGCAATGTTGAAAATCTGGAGATGAAAATATTGAAAATTCGCAACTTACGGCGTTGCTTAGGAACTGCATAAAATACGCTAAAACAGTCATTTTAGGAATTTTCCACCAAAATTTCAACATAGGCTTTTGAGAGCCCACCTTATGAACAGTGGCAGTGTCAGTTTCATTACTCAGTCCCAAAGGTGATTTCGTGCAGTGACTGCAAAATCACCCTTCGAGCCTGAATAATGCCATGACAGTGCAGTAATTCATGAGGATGGGTTCCAAAAACCCCATGTTGAAAATTTGGGCCCAAAATTCCCAAAAATGCCTGAGATATGCAAAAAAGTTGAAAAACCCCTATCTATCCCATTATACAGCTTACCGGCATTTCCTCAGTTTGCGGTTTGCTTTGAAGAGTGCAGACGTGTTCCCGGTCCACCGAAGATCGGCATGCGGAGTCCGGAGGTAAGTATGGGGTGAGGGGTGGGGTGGCAGGGTGCGCAGTGGGTGGGCACGGGGGAGGCAGACACACCGAGGAACCGTTTTTGATTTTCAGGTTTTTGTTTTTTAAAGAGGCGATCTGGGGACGTTTGCCACACTGGGGTGGCTCCCAGCATGGCAGAAGGACGGCTGGTTGGGGGGCTTTGGAGCCGACGGGGATTGGGCACCCCATTGGCCATAGCATTTGTTGCCACGTTGGGGTGGGCTCCCAGCGGCACTCTGTACTGGAGGGAACAGTGGAGCCGACGGGGTTGGGCACCCGTCGGCTGTCAGTGTAGCCAGCTGGGGTGGGCACTTAGCGTGGCACATGAACTGTGTTTGAGGTGCAGCACAGCCGGCGGGGATTGGGCACAGCGTCGGCTATACAGTGTGTGTGTGGGCGGCGGCAGCAGCAGCATATCTGTGTGTGAGTGTGGGGGGCGTGCATGAGCAGCCGATATCTTATCGCTGCTCACTGAAGCGTAGCTCCCCCTTTCAACTGTACTCCACTGCATTTTGGAGCTGTCATAGACAGCTCCAGCAGGCATTGGAGAACTGCAGCCGTGCCTGCAAACTCACTGACTGAATTGGAAGAGGGCTGACACACCTCCGAAAACTCCGATGATGGCACTATGTTTCTTGCACATGCGTGCAAGCAAACATAAAAACAGTGACTAAAGGTGTCCAGTGCGCGAGACTTGGTGTCGAGGTGGGGGGCTGAGACTGGTCTACGGATGACATGACTTCCATATAGGTGGAAATACTACCAGTCAGAAGAAGCTAGCAGTAAATACCTTCCAGTCCCAAAAATTATTTGGGACCCCTGGAAGGGATCAAAATTGGCACCAGCAGCCCACTAGCCAAATGCTGGTAGAGTTTGTATTTGACTAGTAAGCTTGTACTGGAGAAGGTAACATTTCAATACATACACCAGTTGGGCCACCAGAAAAGTCTGTGGGGTGGGCTAGTGGATTTTCCCAGTTACTAGCCCTGCTAGCTAATGGTGGAAAAAGCTTAATTTCAACCCCTGCTGGGGTTGCGCCAGCACAGCACATTAGTGATACTAGAACATGGCCACAGGAGCGAATGGAGATAGCGCCCCAAATGGGATGTCCCAAGTGCTCCTGTGAGCCATATTTACCCACTGCATACTAATAAGCCCCGTGAAATTATTTTTTTTTATAATGTTTCTTTCTAGAATTTCATGTTTTTTTATTTATTGAAAATTTAGTTTTATTTCTTCACATTTACATTAACAAAATACCACAAAACTACCTTATACACATTAGAACTCACATTCTTAGTACACTATATCGTATTAAATAGCATTATGCAATGATCTTAAAAGATTTTATGAAATTAGACAATTCCGCTGCTGCTTCCTTATGGAGCATCTCTGTGGCAACAATGAAGCCTAAACAATTGCTGCTGGCATTTATTTAGTCAAAAATACAAGCAATTTTTTTAACTTTTTTCATTTTCGTTCTCTCTTTTTATATCTTGAATTTCTTGTTATTTCTTGTTTAAAAAAAAACCACAGGGCTCTACTTATTAGCATGCTGCACAATGACAATGTGCACAACTGCATGCAGGGATTGTGTGGAGCTGTGCCCCACCTGAACACTGTAACGCTGGCCTTGTACAGTGAATCCCTAGCTTTACTTCTCCTGCCACCCAACCACAGATCCAACCATGGTAAAGACGTTCCCTGGTGTCCAGTGCCCCCACTCCACCCCCCAAGGCAAGTCCTTGGAACCGAGATAGCATTTAAGGAGGAAGATGATCGAGTGGTGAGGCCCTGCTTTGCTTGTGATGGTGGAGACAGATTCCCTCAGCAAGGATATCGTACCATAGCCACTGCCTCCTGTTAACCCAACAGCAAGGATCCCACGATCCCTGAGTTTTGCATGAGATTGTTCAGGGGTCTGTAACCAGTATGCAGCATGGCTAGGGACTGGGAAAATCTACTGGCTCCAGTCTTATTGCACTGGCTCAACTGGTATACTTGTACTGAAATGTTATATATTGCAGCACAAGCCAGCGGGCTACTAGAGCCAATGGTTTTCTTTTTTAATGAAAAATGCTGGTTAAAAAACAAAACAAACAAACAAACAAAAAAAAAACAATCTGGCATTTTAAAATCAGCACTTGGGAGTCCACTTTTCATTTAAATAAATAACTAAATAAATAAATAAAACACTTTGCATGACCTTTTGGGGAAAACTTCATTTTGAGCCAAAGTTCTGCAGACATGTTGATCTGTTTGGAGAGGGAAAAAAATGTTGCCAAACAGAAATGGATATTTTTGAAAACAGAAAATTGCTGGCTCTAGGCTACTTAAAGGAAAATATTACTCCGTGGTACCAAGCAAAGGGGTTCGCTCGGCACACTGGCGACCCGGGTTCATTCCCAGAGCCCGGGTACCAGGAGCAGAGACCAGAAGGGAGGGGCTCCATAAGTGTCCACTGGACGCGTCTGCCTGGGGATCTGCGGGAGGATTGGTGGCATGCTTGGAGGACATGCTACCTCGACATGCCCCCATCCCAGGCATACCCCATGTGTTTATGTAAGGCCGAGAACTGTAGTAGGCGGGGCACAGAAAACAGAAACAATGCCCCCGATTGACCGGATGACAAGTGCCTTGGCCCCTGCCACCTGCAGTCAGCTCAGATCCAGACCAGTAGCACCTGGGATGCTAAGTCATCAGCTGAGGCCATTCCCTCCCGGAAAAAGAGGGATATGCCTGGGCTACCCAAGATAGGCTACAACTGGGGCTGGCGGAAGGTGGCAGGAGGTTGGAGGGTAACAGATGGGGCACTGGCACTCCGAAGGAGTGGCTGGTCGAAGGTGTGTGTGTGTGAGGTGCCAAAAAAAAAGGAAAATATTAGCCCCATACAAAATCTACCAACATTTGGCTTGTGGGTCAGTGCCAATTTCAGCACGTGATCTGACAGTGTAGTTGGAGCCTCATCTGGCGCGCCACTATACTCGCGTGCTGGCATGCCAGAAAACACGAGGTGCCAGGGATGCTGGCATGCCCCTGCTTGTCTCTAATATCCTGAGAAACCAGCATATCTAAAAAGACACAAGTGGTACTTTGTAAAGACTGGGTTTGCACCACATTGTGTCTATGTATGGTAATTGCCGTTAGACCTTTCCAGAACCAAAAGCAGGCATCTGAATAGAAAAAGGCACGTATAATCGGATAGAATGCTGGCATTCTGCAAACTAGGGGTGTTGGCTACACACTCGAGCAGACTTCGATAGAACGGGCGGTCTGTTTCTGCTGGCACATTCATATGTTCGTACAACCCCGCTGGCATCTAGAGCAAGAAGCATGTCAATTTAAACAGAAAGCACTCTCCAGAAAGTTTACAGCTTTAGATATTTTTATTAAAGAATCAGTGGTTTAAATGCCTGTGACTTTCACTGGTTTCAGGTTTGACAAATATGATTTTTTTTTTTTTATTCATACTCAAGTTGACTGCAACTGCTCGTTAACCTTGGTAAAGACTACACCTAAGTTGCTGATTAGTAATTCAGGTGCCAGCAAGCCAAAACCTGCTTGTAAGCCTCACCAAGGACAATGACCTGATCACTGATAAGAAGACCCAGACCAGTCAAGTTCGTTTTTACTGTTTTGGTCCGTCCCATTCTGGTTGGCCTAGATTTCATCTATGGTGAGGGAGGATGTGCATGGTGATGATGGTGATGACCAACAGATTCGGATCAAAACAGTAAAAGGTCTGGCAGCCTGGATGTCACCCATACCATAAGCTTTACACTGATGAAATCTGGACCAGCCAGAAGAGATTTGGTACAATCCAGACAGCAAGAGCCAGACCAAAATTGTAAAAAGAAAACCACCTGCTTCAACTGGACAGGGGCGGAAGCAACTTGGGTGGGCACGGCTGTTCTGGCCAATGAAGTCTGCACTCCTCTGGATGACAGTAGGATTGTCCACTCATGAATCACAAACTTTTATGATGCCCAAAAGGTTAAAAAAGGCCACATAGATATCAAGCTACTGGGAGCCTCCATAACACTCTCAGGCTTCATGGGAGGTGCCACAATTCATTTTTATTTGTTTTGTTCCAGATTTCATCTAGGATGAGGGTATGGGTGAAATCTGGACTGGACAAGAACATGTACCATTTGGTCTGGTCCCAGTCCGATGTCACTCTCATCCTTAGAAATCCAGGCCAGTCGAATGGTCCAGCTGGTCCAGCCGCACCAGGCAGGCTGCGCTCGAGTCAATTTGTACTGTTTTCTTCGGTTTTCATCAAGTTTCTTATGATTAGTGACTCTGACAGCAGCAGGGCTTGCTGACAAGCCACTCCAGGTGCCAGAAACATGCCTGTGAGCCTCGGTAAGGACTACACCAACTCAGCCGCTGATTAGCAACTCGGGAACCAGCCTGTCTTGCCGATCTGCTAGCCCAGGTGCCGGAAACCGGCCAACACAGCATGCCGGTGCCAGAAGGTGCCGAAATCTGACAGCTGGCTCTGGCATACCAGAAAGACATGCCCCCACCCCACTGCCTGCTTTTGATAAAAGGAGCAGGCATGTGATGCTAATTTGTGAGCAGAATTTATCAGTCCTTGTAACTCAACATTGCAAAGCGTGGCTTCCCATGCTCCCCACCCAACTGGACTCACCAGGAGCTCATTCTCGGTTCTGTGCACTTCCAGGCACTTCAGCCTAATCGCCAGATCATTCACGCAGACGCCCCCGTCCTTGTTCACATCCAGCACTTGGAAGAGGATCTGAAGCCGCTGGTCTTGGTCCGGCCCACTACAGACCAACCCTCCGCAGAGTTTGGAAGCAGGATCCCACCCACAAGGTCCACGCTGGTACTGGGACGGGCCGGGCCCCGAATCACACTGGCAGAACACATCCCTCAGGACCAGCGACATCAAGGAGGGGGCTGCGGCATCCTGTGCTCAGCGGCGGTGAGTCATTTGGGAGCAGCTAGGAGCTGAGGGGCTGAGCCCGTGGAGCACAGGGTGGGTGGCATGGAACTCCCTCAGAGAGGCTGTGGGTTTCTCAACCCCCGCTGAGACTCATTTCGGCTAGCGGAAGACGTCTCGCACATCCGGAGGCAGTGGAGATGCAGTTCACGCCCAGGGACTGGCTCTCTTTGGAAGATCTACGTGTTCAGAAACTCCCTGGGCTGCAGTGAAGATGCCTTAACCCATGGGGGACTCGCTTGGTTCGGGTGGAGATGCTTTACACGCAGAGGACTCGCTCGGTTCTGGTACAGATGGATACTGTATGTCCTGTGGAGCTCATTCGGCTCAGGTGCTCACGGTCCCATTTGCCACGCTGGGGTGGGCTCCCAGTGTGGCAGAAGGAGGGCTGGTTGGGGGGGCGGCATGGAGCTGACGGGGGATTGGACACCCCCGTCGGCTATACGAGTGCATGGAACTGTGTTTCGGGGTGCAGCATCAGCCGACGGGGATTGGCACCCCTGCCGCCATACAGTGTGCTTGGGGGCGGCACAGCATATCTGTTTGTGTGTGTGTGTGGTGTGTGGGGAGCGCACATGAGCAGGCGATATCTTATCACTGCTCACTGAAGCAAAGCTCCCCTTTCAACTATGATGCCACTGCATTTTGGAGCTGCTGTCATAGACAGCTCCAGCATGCATTGGTGGACAGGGGCAGCGTCTGGCAAACACACTGACTGAATTGGAAGAGGGCTGACACCTCTAAAACTCCGATGATGGCACTATGTCTCTTGCACATGCGTGCAAGCAAACATAAAAAGGAAGTGGTTATCCCTCTGTACAGACAGTTGGTGAGACCCCATCTGGAGTACTGCGTGAAGTTTTGGAGACCTCATCTATGCAAGGACATAGACAGGATGGAAGCAGTCCAGAGGAGAGCAACTAAAATGGTGCAGGGTCTGCAGTAGAAGCCATATGAAGAGAGACTGAAAGAGCTTAATATGTATACTCTTGATGAAAGGAGGACAGGGGGACATAATAGAAACATTTAAGTACCTCAAGAGAATCAACAAAGTCCAGGAGGGTAGCATCTTTCAGAAAAAGAGTGTGTAAGAACAAGGGGGCACAATTTAAAGATAGAGGGGGGGACAGCTCAGGGGTAATGTGAGGAAATTTTTTTTCACAGGGAGAGTGGTGGATACATGGAACAGCCTTCCTGAGGAGGTCGTTGGGTCTAAAACAGTGGAGGAATTCAAACATGCATGGGACAGACACAAGGCAATTATAGTTGGGGGTTGCAGGAAGTAGGCTGTTGACTAGAATCTGCAGCTTATCCAGTAGGTAGGGAAATGGGCAGACTGGGTGGGCCAAGTGGTCCTTATCTGCCATCAAAGTCTATGTTTCTATGTTTCTATGAAGTAACCGGGCATGCAAGCTAAACACTGCAAAACAGTGGAGACTGCTTGCTTTTCTTTTTACGTTTTCTTTTGCATTAATCTTTTCCTTGTCATGTAGTTTACATGAATTTTTGTTTCCTTTTTTCCCCATCTGGTTATACTCCCAGTGAAACAAGCTGATGAGCAGAGCAGGAATTGGGAGGAATGACAAGTTGGCAGGAGATGGCAAGGAACGATCATGGAAGAGCTGGTATTTTCTTTCTATTAATTTAAGTTGTTTGTTGCTCTGAGTGACTGGCAAGCAGAGTGTGAGCATAGAGCTAATTTCTCAAGTCACAGACAGGGAGTGAGGGATGGTTCATGGCTGCAGTCACAGGACTGTACAGCTTAGAGGTAAGCCATTGCAAGGAATAAGTACCTGAGCTACATTTAAACTTTGGAGTGACTGATGGCTTGGCAGGTGGAATTAAAACATTAAAAAGGGCTGTTAATTTTCAGAGATTTATTTGTTCATTTCCAAGTCTAGAGTGCTTTAACAAGTAGCTCATGGTTAGTTGTGAGGAAAAAATGGTGGCGATGTAGTAATGAAGATTCCATGTGGCTTATTAATTTCTGTTCTAAAACATTCTGTTGTGGCACCTGAACTTGTTGCTAGCTGTGCATTAGATGTTTCTAATGCACAGCAAACAAATAATGAAAATACAGGATTTATTTTATCCATTTTATAAAGGAGCACAACCCACTCTATGATGTGTGTTATCCTTGACCCTCCAATCTTCAAAGCACAGCATATAGACACCTTTATTAAACCTTGAAAAACAGAAAATCAATTAATTTCTACAAAACAAGGCTATAAATGTAGAACCAGGTAGGAAACAAAAGAAGATATGTGATGGGGCAGGAACAGTATGGATGTTCAATGGGAGTGCATGCCTGATGGCAGAAATGGTGGAAGAAAACATGTGGTCATGCGGCGTGACCTGGATGTCGACTAAGTTGGCCACTTAATAGGACAGCTCCTCACTACTCTAAATGGAATCTGCCAACATCCGTACTCCTGTCTTGCTATTACTGTGATCTGTTTGTATCACCCAGTGAAGCCCACAACCATGAACTGACTGATCAAGATAGCAGTCACATTGTTGACTCCACATTGAAGCTTTGAGGCCTCCTACCAGCGTGCTGACTGCCATAGCAAACAGTGTTGGGTCCAGTTCCTCCTTCAGTAAGCAGTGACAACCTCACACACATCAGGAGTATTCTCATTTACTCTCCAGCAGCAATGAAATAAGGGCTGTCTGAACTTAAACATTGTCAGATGTACCTCTCAACTGTCCCTGATTTTCAGGGATTTCCCTGATTTTGCCTCAGAATGTTTCTCTATCCCTCGTAAAATTTCTGTTTTTGTGACAGAACAGTGGAGACTGTAAGCACAAAATAATATTGAACATTAAAATAATAGACTTCTTCTTCAGAAAATACATCTTACATCAATCCCTTTGTTCTGTCAGCTTTCTGAGTCAATAGTGCCAGTTTTTAGTATGAGTCCCTGATTTTTTGTAGCCTTGTCCCTGATTTATGATGCAAAAGGTCGAGAGATATCAGCTGTGACAGCTCAAGTGGTGCATACTGAAACAAAACAACAAATGGTTGACGGGCATGTAGGAGACATACAAGGGAGACTGAGGGAGCAAGATTGACTCATATACTTTCTATGGGATTGCATCAAAGACCTTGACAGCAGGAGCAGATGTGTCAACTTGTGCTTCATCAGCTCACCTGAGAGGCATGAGGGCCAGGACTATACAGGGTTCTTCAGAGGGTCCTTGTGATTTTGATGTGCTTTCAAGGGACTTCAACATGGGAGGTGGAGTAAGCACATTGCTCCTTGACACCGAGAAAGAACAGAGAGCACCCTTGCTGATATTGACTCAATACTTAAAATTCCCAGTAAAGGAGGACATCCTTAGGAAGGCAAGATATTGTGGCCCCTTGACTTGTCAGGGTTTCTACATACAGATCTTTCAGGACTTTGTGTAGGAGCTGTCCTGAAGGAGATGAGCATACAGGGATGTAAGAAGGCCCCTTCATCATTTTGGAGCAGAGAACAGCCTCTGCAATCCAGTGACACTCTATATGATTGTGACTTGCATGATGAGGGATTTCCACTTTTCAGACACTGCTGAGGCTGTCATCTCCCAGGCCATCAAGTAACTACTCTGCTCCAAGCCCAGTTGCCCAGGAGCATCTACTATCACACACCTCTGCCCTTAGTGTTGTTAGTCATTAGTCAGGCAGCCTCTATAGTGCCAGAGAGGAAGTATGGAAAACCATCAGCTGCAGTTGCGGACAAATGAATAAGCAGGAAAGAGCAGCATATCTGCCACTCTCAAAAACAAGAAGATCAGTTTCTTAATGGTGTCCAAATGAGAACCCAAAGCTGCAGCAAAGAAACCCACCCTCTATCAAAGGATTATCCTCTGATTCCTGAGGATAACAAATATGTGACTCTCCAAAACCCTTCACTGAGTAGGCTTGCAGACTTCCCCCTGTCACTTGTTTCTGTATTTCCATTACCTCAGGCCTGCTTACAGCACCCTGAGCTGAAATTGCCACCAACACAACTCTCCCAGTCGGCAGTTCAACGGACCTGAAGAGCCACACCACACTTGCCAGCTTTGATTGCATACGCTACAAGATACTCCTCTTCAGAGGGCTGAAACCCTGACTGTTTAATTGCTTATTTCCCAGTTGTTTGACAGTGCTGCTAACCCAGTTTTTCCACTATGCACCCCCTTCTCTCCAGTCTACTCTGTTGAAGCAATCCCACTGCAGATGTATAATTTTAGTATAAGTTTTAGCTTTGCTGATGCATATCTTTTCCTGCAGGGGTTTATTCGCTTTTGATTATGTCATGTTTTAGGGGTGGAGAGGCAATACAGGAAAGCTGGGTTTGTGATAGGGTTCAGAAAGGGGGGGTCATTGTTATCACAAGACGGCACTGTTACTTGATGAGGATTTGATCTAATATCCATCATAATGCTAGTTGATCTGCCATGGGCTTCTTTTTTGTTTTTGTTCGTCAGTCAAGGGAGGGGATTGAGTTGGCATTCTGTTTCAATTTTTAACTGATTTGTGGCTTAGGTCACATTGCCATTTTTGCTAGAGGTACCATGTTCTTGTCCCAGGACTTGGTAATTTCCTACCCTTCTAGAAAGTCCAACCACCAAATAAAATGCTAAGAGATACAATTGTTGCCAGCCCCAGCCATCCTATTTACTGACTCACCTACTTGCATGTTCAAGATGGCTCCTCGAGCGGTTACATGCTCCTAACTGTAGCCACAGAATGGGGTTTACCTCTGCTTGAAGCATTTAGTGAGGCCATCTTGTGCATACTGGAGTACACACTTCCACCCCTTACCAGCAAGGGCAAAGGTTTGCCCATTTTAGATCTCCCCATCACCCTCCATGAGATTGCTGCTAGCAGACTTGGAAACTGGCATAATGTGAACCCAAAGCAATTAAATGAGGGAATCCTGTATTTACCTTTTCAGAGCTCTCTGTACCAGCTCTCCTCACCACTCTGCTGGTTTCCCTTATTACTTGAGGTGTGTTTGCATATCTGCTTATTATTGATCTAAGATGTCCACTGTCCTAGTTGTACAGTGCTCCAGCATACTCCAGCTGCATAACCTTTGGTAAATCTATATGTGGCACATTTTTACTTATCCCTGGTATGCTAGTGTATACCCCAAACATGGAAAATGCCATAGCCTTCAAGCTGTATGGCTGAACCTGCACTGTGGTAAGCAGCCACTTACTAAGATGTGTAAGCATAGGAAAGCTGCTCTAAGGGATTTCCTCTTTGTGACATCCCTTAATCACCCTGCTTAAGCTGTGGGTCTTCAGCAGTCACAAGTCAGCACCTCTACTCATCATGCCAGTAGATATAAGGCAGCTCACTTGGACTTGATATAGGAGAGGACCACATGACTGCATACCTCTCAGTAATGAACCCCTCAGTGCAGTGCCCTAACCCTAGAGTGCCCACTTCCAATCATCACTGCTACATGTGTTTTGAGCCACCATTTGTCAGCAACACAGGCTAAATGTGGGGCTGCCCAGCTCCCAAACTTAGGGCTCCACTTACCTTATATGCCACAATCAGCTGAATGTGGGCTATATCTGCCCGTACATGGCAGCACTAACATTCCTCCCTCTGCTAGGTCCCAGCCACCAAGAAGAATTACATTCTACCCCAGTCAACATGCCCTGTTAAGCTCACTGGCTGGATAAAACATCAGTAATGGTGGGGATTCCCTTGGGAAAGGTACTTTCAGGTCCAGAAAATTTGCTCATTTGCACTTGATACAGGAAAGGACCACATGACTACATACCTCTCAGTAATGAACCCCTCAATGCCATGCCCTAACCCTAGAGTGGCCACTCTAAATCATCTCTGCCTCACGTGTTTTGAGCCACTATTTATCAGTGACTCAGGCTTAATGTGGGGCTGCCCAGCTCCCAAGGTTAGGGCTCCACTTTCCTTACATGCTACAGTCAGCTGAATGTGGGCTATATCTGCCTGTGCATGGTGGCACTAACATTCCTCCCCTGCTAGGTCCCAGGCACCAAGCAGAATGGTATGCTACCCCAGACATCATGCCTCATGAAGTTCACTGGCTAGATGAGACATCAGTAAGGGTGGGGATTTCCTTGGGAAAGGTAGTATCAGGTCCAGAAAATGGTACCAGCTCCTTCTATTATGGTGGTCCCCTTTCAGCTGTTGGCCTCTTTATCACCCACCCAGGGGTGAGGGGGACCTTATAGGTCTGTTACAGGAGCATTAACTGGGCTTTGATACATTACACAGTTTGCACCACCAAACCAAGATGCTGACACAATAGCAGGGATGAATTTTCTTTTGCTGGTCTGGAACGCTTTTCGCAGGAACAACTATAATGTTGTAGGGTTCTGCTGCTTTATTGCCTACACTATTTCTCCCCTCTTTCCTCAAGTATAGTCATCACTACCCTCTCTGTCACTCCATAAGTCCACAGGGAAGCCTCCTGCTGTCTTCAGTGCACTCTTTCTGCCTTTCCAGTTTCCAACAGCTGCAGGTGCAGTGGAGGACCAGCCCTAAGTCTGGATGTAGTAGGGTAATTCTCTCTTTCTGTCTTTTCCTCCTATTACTTGGTACCACTCTAACACTAACTCTGTCACCTTCTCAAAGTGGATCTCACTGGAAACATTTAAGTAATAAAAAATCAGATATTTTAATGGCAGGTGCATTGACTGGACATTCACTATGGAGGGTAAGAGATAACTCTTGCTATTTTTATGGCTGCAGCGGGCAGAGCCCTGCAGATGTTTTGCATGTACAAAAGGACTAATGTCATGTTTTCTGCCTGCAGAACTGGCTGAAGGTGTAAAAAGTCTCCTCCCTTACCCTCTCCAAGAAATGCTTTCTGCCCTCAAATAAACACACTTTCATGTTAGTCAGTGGTTGCAGGGCACTATTTTCTTTCTCAATTGGGAGGTACAAAAACTAGAACCTGAGTAGTGGGAGGCAGCATTAGTTTTATCTGGAGGTAAGATCCACCCCATCCCTAACCAAGAAGCTCCTAAAAATCCACCCTACTTTTGTTTTGGTTCATATGGAAGAGCATTAAGTGGATCTATCATGTTGGAACAACTGACTATCAGAGCTGCCTGGGGCATCAGAGCTTAAGGTTCAGAAGGAAAGATAAAATAATTAATGAGTGCCTGAAACTGCATCCATATATAGCACTTGTGAAACTGCATCCTGAAATTACAGTACTTGAGGAAAGCAACAGACACAGTGCTATGACTCAAGTTGAAAGAGCTTCAGGTTTTTCTTAAACATAATAAATAATACTAAAAGAAAAAAGCCAAGCCCTTTGGATGGACTGAAGCACCAGACACACTAGTTTGGGACATGGAACAAACACCTGAACAAGTCTGTGGAGTGATCGAGTTGTGGCACCCCTGCATTTTATTAAGTAATAGTAGAACAGAAGATACTTAATACCTTCAAATGACCTTAAATACCTTTGGAACAAATGATCATCAGAGCCACCAGGGGCCTTAGAAGGAAAGAGTAACTAAGGGGTGCCTGAAACTGTATCCTGAAATGACAGCAATGGAGGAAAACAACAGACACATCATTCTGATTCAAGATGAAAGAGCCTCAGGTTTTTCTTAAACATTTAAATAATACTAAAAGCATAAATTCTAAAACTTAAAGTTCAGCTTTTGGAATTAACAATATTTGTTTACCATATTCAATATATTTATAAATATATATATATATATATATATATATATATATATATATACACACACACACACACACACACACAATACAATTCTGGCCCAGTAGGTGACAGTAAGTTAGGGTTTGTAGGAGTGTTTAATGTTAATGCACAATTTTTCCTTTATAATAACTTTAAATTGGTTTCACAGATTTTCCTGAAACTTGGCATGCATTATCTGCTAGTGTAGGTCTGTTGATGTACCACATTTATTTTGAATCCCTTTTGAGAGTTTTGAGATATACTGCAAAGTGTTGAAAATACAGATTTCCCTGTTTTTTGCTGTTTTTTCAGCCACCTGAATTTCAGAAACGGCTTTAGGTGCTGGGCTGAAATTTTCAGGGTAGAAAGCCTTGGCCTCACAGATGTGCCTTTAGAAGGTTTGGTAAAACAATAGTAATCCATTCCAAAGTTATAAAATCTTGAATTTGCCACTATTTTCTGTCGGAGAAATAGATTTAAAAGTGAATGATTTGTGTACACTGTCATCCAGTTTTGCATACTTTGCACCTGAATAACTTTGCAACACTCCTTCAGATTTGCAGTAAATTTGACAAACATCAGCCTAGGGCACAGGTCTCTTTACTTGACAAATTTGGTTTGAATCTCTTTTTTGGTTTCTGAGATACATAGTGTTAAAAAAAATATATTTGAGGGTTTTGTTTGTGTATTAATGTTACAGAGCACTTTTGTATCTCAATAATTTTGTAATGGTTAATGTGATTTCTACTAAATTAGGCATACATAATTATCCTGTTGAAAGTGTTTGTAAGTGATAAATTATATCTTAATAGCTTTAGCCAGTTCTGAGATACATAGTGTTAAAAATAAAGGTTTTTTTTGGGGTGGTTGACACTTTTTTGTCCACCTGTATCTCAGAAACTGCTTTAGCTTCTGGCATGACATTTTCAGGGTAGAAAGCCTTGGCCTCACAGATGTGCCTTTTGAAGATTTGGTGGGAAAATATAAATTTGTTCCAAAGTTATGACATGTTGAATTTCCCATTATTTCCTATGGGAAAAAATAGATGTCCCACACACACACAGGATTCTGCTTCAAACTAGGATTCTGCTTTAAACTAGGATTCTACTTCAAGCTAGGATTCTGATTCAAATGAGGTTTCTGATTCAAACCAGAATTGTGCTTCAACCTAGGATTCTGCTTTGAACTAGGATTCTGCTTTGTATGAGCCCTATGGAAAGGGATTCTACATTGAACAAGGATGCTATTGTGTAGTACTAAATTCCTTTTGATAGACAGAACCAACACAGTGGGGGAACAGGAACCAACAGTCAACCAACCCTGCCTATTCTACAGCCTCCAGGGGCCCCACCCCAGGCTGCATAAACCCCCTAAATGTTTTTTTATACATAATCTCCACTCTGTGGGCAGGCTTTGCTTTCTGCAACACTGGGAACTGAGATTTAAACTTACTTTAGAACTGAATGAAGTGCTGACCTTTTAGCTGGTTTTCCAGCTCAGTGCTTTTCAAATGAGTTTAACACACTGGTAAGTGCACCTCATGCTTGAAGGCTAAAAGTTTTATGCCATTGAGCTACTGTCTTTTGTGCTTTTTGCTATTTCAATATCTTATCCCCCCACCACCACCACCATTAGCACAGTAGGACACTGTGGAGCTCACGCCCAGTGTTCCAGATAAAGTGCCCCTCCCTCCACTGTGGGACACTTGGGAACCCAGTTCCTGTGTCCTGAAATATGTATGTCATGGTTTTGCCAACAGCAGAGAGCCCAATCCCTATGTCAGCACTACACTCACCCCCACAAGCAGTGTGTGGCTCTAAGGAACCCACTCCCAGTGTGCATACTGTACCTAGTTATGTTGTACCCCCCCAGAGCAGTGTGAGACACTAGAGAACCCACCTCCAGTACCCTGAGAAATTATTCTACTGTTCCTGTGAAAAAAGAAAACAGTCTACAATATATTTTCTTAAACTCCTAGATTTTAGCAAGGCATTTGATACAATCCCACACAAAAGATTAATAAACAAGTTAGTAAGCTTTGGAGTGGCTCCCAAGGTGATAGCCTGGATAAAAAATTGGCTGGACAACCAGACACAGAGTAGTAGTAAATGGAGTCCACAGTGAAGAAAGGTGGGTTACTAGTGAGCTACCACATGGTTCAGTACTGGGACCAGTCCTTTTTAATTTTTTTTTATAAGTGACATTGCAGAGGAGCTGGAAGGAAAAGTATATCTCTTTGCAGATGACACAAAGATCTGCAACAGGGTTGATACACAAGATGGAGTGAAAAGGGTGAGAAGGGACTTGGCAAGGTTGGAGGAATGGTCGAATGTATGGCAGCTTAGATTCAATGCAAAGAAGTGCAAGGTAATGCACCTGGGAAACAAAACCCAGGGAAGAGTACATAATGGTGGGGGCAAGATACTGACAACAATAAAATGGAAAGGGACCTGGGGGTAATTATATCTGATGACCTAAAGGTGGGCAAGCAATGTGAAAAGTCAGTAAGGAAGGCTGAGGGATACTGGGATGCATAGGGAGAGTATCAACAGCAGAAAACAGGAAGTTGTTATCCCTCTGTACAGACAGTTAGTGAGACCTCATCTGGAGTACTGTGTGCAGTTCTGGAGATCCCATCTCCACAAAGACATACACAGAGTGGAGCCTGTCCAGAGGAAGGCAACCAAAATGGTGCAGGGTCTGCGCCAGTAGACATACAAAGACAGACTAAAGGAGATTAATATGTATGCCCTTGAGGAAATAAGGGAGAGGGGGGACATGATAGAAACATTCAAGTACCTCAAGGGAATCAGCAAAGTCCAAGAGGGTAGTATCTTTCAGAAAAAGAGATGTGCAAGAACAAGGGGGCACAATTTGAAGAAAGAGGGGGGATGGCTCAGATGTAATGTGAGAAAGTATTTTTTCATGGAGAGGGTTGAGGATGCACAGAACAGCCTTCCTGAGGAGGTTGTAGAGTCAAGAACAGTGGGGAAATTCAGGAATGCATGGGACAGACATAAGGCAGTCCTAGTGGTAGGGTAGGAGGAAGTAGACTGTGGGTTAACTAGGATCAGCAGCTTATCAGTTAGGTAGGCAAATGGGCTGACTAGGTGGGCCAAGTGGTCCTTATCTGCTGTCAAATTCTATGTTTCTATGTTTCCTGTGAAACAATGTCTTTCATTGTTTCCCCAACCCCCTCTCACAACCGGACTCTCCCACTGAGCAACCAACCACCCTACACATCCTTGCCCTATACTTACCAACCGAGGTCAGTGACTGTCATCTTCTGTGGACTGGGACACTTCCACATTCTTTAAAGTCAAACAGCAAACTGAAGAATAAAGGTAAGTGCCATACAGAGGCAGTCAATGGCATTTTGAACATACTGTATGTTAATATCTCAGCCATGTGTAGGTATTTTACACAGATACATAGACACTGTTGGCAGATAAGGGTCTATGGCACACCCAGTTTGCCCAGATGAGCTTGTAAGTTCACTTTATGTTTTTCTAGAAGTCTGTTGCACCTTACCCCTGACCTACAGACTGTCCTTATGTCTATCTCACACATTCTTAAATCTCGTGATTGTTTCAGCCCTCACCAATTTCTCTGGCAGGGCGTTCCACTTGTCCACTGCCCTTTTCTGTAAAGAAATCCATCTTCATGTTTCATCGTACACCATTTGAGCTGTTAACCATGTGGTATAGAACAATATATTTGTAAGGTCTACAAGTTAGGTGGAAGGACACCAAGGGATATATCAAATAACTGTTTTGTTGCTAATGTTTGCAGAGATTGGTGTTGTTGAGCTAATACACGTATTAACCCTAACATTGAATTTCCATACTTTTAAAGGTGTAATGGAAACCCTAACTGGTTTTGTAAAACAGAGTTTTTTTGCAATGTGTGTGTAAATATAGAGGGGGTTGATATCCACCGCTTGCAGCTAGAGCAGAATGCGGCAGCCAGGCTTCTGACTAGTACTTCTAGAACCAGTCATAAAACACCTGTCCTCTGTGGACTGCACTGGCTGCTAGTACAGTGGTGGATCACCTTCAAGGTCAGTTTTCTGACCTAGAAGGCCCCGCATGACCAGGGACCTAGTTACCTGCAAGATCTTCTTCATCCCCACTGTCCCCCCACCCTTTCTGATCCACTGATGAGGGATTGCTAGAGATTTCCAGGGTTTGTTTGAAGACATCGGAGGCCAGGTCATTTAGTTTCATGGCCTGACCCTGTAGAATTCTCTACCTTGTCAGGTGCTTGATTGCCTGACTGTACAAAGTTTTAAAGCAACCGTGAAAACTTATTTATTTAGTCTAACTTACCCTGATTTTAATGATGTCACATTTACTAGTTTTATTATATTGTTTTTATTTTTGGTACAATTAAATTATTTATTGTACAAGCGCCTTAGTTTTGGAAAGATTCTTTTTATAAATAAAGAATGAGTTCAGTTGAGTTGAATATATATAATATATATATATATATATATATATATATATATATATATATGTGTGTGTGTATATATATATATGTATATATATATATATATATATATATATATATATTATATATAATATATATATATATATATATAATCATACAAAAAAAACTCTTTTTAATTCATCAGTTATGGTTGTTTCAGTAACAAAAGCAAGGAAATTCAGTGTTAGGGTTGCCACCCCTTGCACCTCATCCCACCGCATCCACCAACAGGCATCGGGGTGTGCATTGGGTTGTTGGGCCCTAACTCTCACCCCATTCCATGTCTAAATAAGCTGAGGTGGTGCAGTATAGGAGAATGGGGTGAGAGTTAGGACCAATGACTCCAACGCACATCCAGCTGCCTGTTGGTGGAGGTTGGGTGGGTGTGGGGTGCAAGGGGTAAGAACACTTACACCAAATTTCTTCAGTTTTGTCACTGTGGAACAGTCCTTACTGATGCATTAAACAGAGTTTTTTGCCATGAATTTCCCTTCTTTTTGAGAAAGTGCACTATAAATAGTGAATGGAATGTGGTGATGGGAGCGTGGGGCCCACCATGTGAATTTTTGTCACTTCGCTGCACAAAAACTGTATGACCAACTGAAATGAAAATTGGTAAATGAAGACATGTACCATACCACAACACATATAACAAATGTGATCTGAATCTGTTCAACAGTTACACAGCATCATGCCAGGAAAACTGCACAGGAGTGCCGAAAAATAAATTGTTGCCACTTTGTTACACAAGAACCATATATCTGATGGTACCAACAATTGGTAAAAGAAGATATGTACCATAGCACACCATCTCTCTAGAATTGTGTTGTCATCCATTCAACAGTCACACAGCCCCATGAGTAAACAATGTAACATGCACAATTCAGCAACCATGAGTGCCAACGACCCAGAAATTGTCACAGTCAAAGATGCATTATAAATCTTTATACATTCCAAATACCAGGCAAATTGTACACATGGTTCAGAAATTATTGGAGTATAATTAATCAAATTGTCATTTGTTGGAGTGGCATAATTCCACACCTGTTAATATTTTACACACCAAACCACTGCAAGGCACCTCTGTACCACTAGGGCTACCTACACTATAAATTTCAAGCCAGTAGCACCATGAACTGGGGAGAGGTCTCAAGCAAGTAGCTACTTCTGTCACTTTCTCAGAAGTACTACCTGTGAGAGGCAAGGGAGAGCATAGGAGTGCATGCACCAGGAACTTTAACTCATGGTTGAAGAACTGATGCTGTGAGGAAGGGTTTGGATTCATTGGTGACTGGGGATCCACCTGGAGGGATGGAGGTTTGTTCAAGCCTGACGGCCTGCATCCATCCTGGAGGGGAATCCAAGTACTCAATGATAAGTTTAAATGCTACATTGACAAGCATTTAAACTAGCAAAGAGGGGTGGCAGGCCAGCAAGGAGGGTACCTACTTGCTCACCCCCCACAGCTAGCAGTGGAACCAGTGAACCAGAAGAGTGGCTATCTCTGCAAAGCGGTGTGCAGAAGATGGAGATTAGTGTCCAAAAGGTGGATAAGCAGAAAAGGGGCAAAATTCAGTAGAAGGGCAGACAGCAAAGGAGAACTAGGGATAAATGACAACCAAGGAAGGGGCTGGAGTAGAACAGTGAAGCAGACTAGGAGGTCAAATCATGGAAAGCCATGTGCAAATGCCAGGAGCCTTAGCAACAAGATGGAAGATCTGGAGGCTGTCATGGTACAGTCAGACCTGGACATTGTGACCCATCACTGAAACCTGGTGTAATGATAACCATGACTGGGAGATGGCCATACCAGGCTACAACATATTCAGAAGAGACAGAGCAGGCAGGAAGGGAGGAGGAGTGGCACTGTATGTGAAAAATGACATAAGGGCCACAGAGATCCAGGAGGAACAAAATGGGGGAGAGATACTGTGGGTTAAGCTAGAAAGGAAAATGGGGCCAGCCATCTGCACAGGTGTAGTCTATAGACCACCAGCCCAGGAGGAAGAAACAGATAGGGAGCTGATGCTAGCTATCCAAAGGATGGCAGACAAGGGTGAGGTAGTATTGGTTGGAGACTTCAATATTCCAGACGTGGACTGGAGCATCCCAGCAGCAGCATCAACTAGGAGCAGATTTATCCTGGACTCCCTTCAGGGTGCCTTCCTCAAGCAACTGGTCATGGAACCAACTCAGCAGAAGGCAATACTGGACCTTCTGCTCACAAACAGGGATAGTGTGATGGGGGTAACAGTGGGGGAGCACCTGGGTAACAGTGACCACCAGTCATTGTGGTTTGAAATCACAGAAAGAGTAGAACCAAACCACACAAAAACACGTATCCTGGATTTTAGGGGGGCAGACATTGGGAAAATGGGGAAATACTTGAAAGCGGCATTAAGGGGAATGGGACAGGAATCAGGGGTTGAGGAACAGTGGGCAGTATTTAAAATGGGGATTATAAGAACAACAGAATTATGCATTAAGCAGGTTAGCAAGAGGAAAAGGAAGAGGAGACCATTATGGTTTTCCAAAGAGGTAGCAAAGAAAGTGAAAGCCAAAAAGATAGCATTCAGGCAATACAAAAAGACACAGGCAGAAGGGGATAGGAAGAAGTACCAGGAGAAACAAAGGGAGGCAGGGAAGTCAGTAAGGGAAGCCAAAGCTCAGACAGAAGAACACATTGCAAAATCAGTGGTTAAAGGGGACAAAACCTTTTACAGGTACATAAGTGAAAAAAGAAAGACAAAGGGAGGGATAGTGAGACTGAAGGGGAGGATGGGAGTCGTGGAGGATGACAACAGTGAAGCTGACATATTGAACAGAGTATTTCTGCTCAGTCTTTACTGAGGAAGAGGGGTAATGGGTTTGATGGGAGTACAAAGGGGTGAGAATGGTGCAGAAATGGACCCAAGTCCCTTTACACTAGAAAGGGTCTTGAAGGAACTGGAAGTAATAAGAGTTGACAAAGCAATGGGGCCAGATGGGGTTCTCAGGGTCCTTAAAGAACTAAGAGAGGTGGTGGCTGAACCTCTGGCTATCCTGTTTAGCCAATCACTGGAAACAGGGAGGTACCCAAAGACTGGGGACAGCAGATGTAGTCCCTTATACAAAGCGGGAACAAAGAGGAAGCAGGAACTACAGACCAGTCAGCCTCACCTCGGTAGTGGGAAAGATCATGGAAGCACTTCTGAAGGAGAGATTGGTGAACATCTGGTTGTCAATGGACTACAGGACCCAAGGCAGCATGGTTTCACCAGGGGAGGTCATGTCAGACCAATCTCATTGAATTTTTGACTGGGTGACTAGGGAGGTGGATCAGTGGAGGGCAGTGGACATGGCCTATCTGGACTTCAGCAAGGCCTTTGACACTGTGCCACATAGAAGACTAATACACAAACTGGGGAATATGGGTGTGGGCAGGACAGGAGTGGTGGGTAGGTAGCTGGCTGGGTGGCAGGACACAAAGGGTGGTGGTAAATGGCTGTCACTCCACAGAGGGAAGAGTGACCAGTGGGGTACCACAGGGATCAGTGCTGGGACCAGTCCTATTCAACATCTTCATCAGTGACATCATGCAGGATCTAGAAGGCGAATTTCACTGTTCGCTGATGACACAAAGCTCTGTAACAGAGTAGACACACCAGAGGGTGTAAACAGAATGAGAAGGATCTGCCTAAACCTGAAGAATGGTCAAGGGTTTGGCAGTTGAAATTCAATGCAAAGAAGTGCAATATAATGCATATGGGGCACAAAACCCTGGCACAATATATCAGTTGGGGGTGATGATATAGCATGCAACCAAGCAGGAAAGGGATCTTGGGGTTGTCATCTCTGATGACCTTAAGTAGGAAACAGTGTGACAAGGCATCAGGTAAACAAATAGGATGCTGGGATGTATAGGCAGGGCATCACCAGCAGGAAAGGGAGGTCATAATTCCGCTATACAAGACACTAGTGAGGCCCCACCTGGAGTACAGTGTACAGTTCTGGAGACCATACCTATGTAAGGACATAGACAGGGTAGAGAAGGTTCAGAGGAGGGCAACAAAGATGGTGCATGGATTGCATCACAAGTCCTATTAAGACAGGTTGAAGGAACTGAACATGTACTCCCTGGAGAAGAGGAGGGAGAGGATGAGTAGAGACATACAAGTATCTTACAGGGAGAAACAGAGTGCAGGAAAACACAATTTTTAAGCAAAAAAGATGTTCCAGGACTAGAGGGCATGGGATGAAGTTGGAGGGAGGACGATTCAGAGGAAACATGAGAAAGAATTTCTTCACAGAACGGGTGGTGGACAAGTGGAACACCCTGCCAGAGGAAGTGGTGGTAGCTGAAACAATCACGAGATTTAAGAATGCATGGGATAGACATAAAGGAATTCTAGAGGTCAGGGGTAAGGGGAATCAGACTTCTAGGAAAACAAACAGAACTTACAAGCTCAAATGGGCAGACTGGGTGGGCCATAGGTCTTTATCTGCCGACACTGTCTATGTATCTATGTATCTATGTAGAATGCAATGCGCAAATTGTTCAATGCATCATGCAGTATCTCTGTAGTGAATTATTTTCCCAGCATGTAAACAGCATCATTCACATCACCAGGACATCCACTCAACACCCTCCAAATTTCATGCAAAAAGGCCAGACTGTTCCAGAGATATTTAATTTTAACATTTCTGCACCTTTAAGAAGTCTTCCAATACAAAATGGCAGAAATCGTGGCTGAAAATCCACTAAAATGGCAGACCTGGTGGCCGAAAAATCAGTAACTATGAAGTAGGGCAACTTCAAATGGCAATAACTCTGGAACAGAACAACACTTTTTCACCAAACAAAAACTGCCATGTTCCTTGAACAAATGAGTTTCCATGTGCCAGGTTGCAGATCAATCAACCGCACAATGGCTGCGCTATGTGTCATGGAAGAGAGTGCAGAAAAATAGCAAAAACAATGTTTTGCACTGCACTATGCAAACGCAAAAACACAAATGGTAACGATAATGCAAACGGTGATGGAAACAGTGAGTTAAAAGAAAATAGTAATGCTAACGATAATGCAAACGCAAGCACAAAAGGTGTATGCACATATCATAAACAGAAATGATAACACAAATGGTAAGAGAAACGCAAGTGCAAACGTAAATGAAAACAGAAATGGTAATGCAAACGGTAACGCAAATTCTAACAAGAACGGAAAAGCAAATGCAAATGGTAACAGAAATGCTAATGAAAATGCAAAAGCTAACACAAACAGAAACACAAATGTAACAGCAATGGCGACATAGAAGGAAACAGTAAAGCACTCAACAACAGAAACGCTACCTAAAATGCAAATGCTAAGGCCAAGAGAAACGCAAACAGTAGCAAACATGCAAACAGTGACGGTAACACAATTCAAAAACAGAAATGGTTATGCTAACACCAACAGTAACATCAAAGGAAACACTAATGCAAATGGAATTGCAAACGCAAGTGAGTACCCACAAGCGAATGGTAACGCACACGGTCATGGTAAAACAATTGGAAATGCAAACTCTTATGGTAACACCAACAATGACACCAAATGAAACGCAAATGCAAATGCAAGCATGTACGCTAACACAAATGGTAACACACACGGTGACACAAAAGTAAATGCAAACAAAAACAGTAATGGAAACTCAAAGGGTAACAGTAACGCAAACACAAGCACAAATGCAAATGCAAAGGGTAACGCTCAAGGTGACGTAAAAAGAAATGCTAACACAAACAGTTATGGAAACGTGAGTGGAAACACTATTGGTAACAGTAACGCAAATGCACACCCTTTTGTTTCCCAAAAAGGTGCACTCAGAAGCACAGTGAATACAAAGAATGTATGCATAATTATGGCCCTTGGAGCAGAATATGAGCACTTGGAATACTAAATTCTGTATATCTTAGTAACCATACAACGTAGGAAAAAAAAAGTTTAAAATCTCATATTATTTATGACTTTCCAGGCTAGTTTTGTGCTTAATCCCCTAGCGGGGGACTAAGCATTCTTCAGATGAAAAATCCGTATCTCAAAGCATTTGGGATAAGGGCCGCAAAAGGCACGGCGGACACCATAATGTTAGCCTATGGGAAAAACGATTAATGTTGGAGTGCCGTAACTTTGCAGCCTTCTAGTATTTTGTCACCAAACCACCAAAAGACACATCTGTGGGATCTTGGCTTTCTTCCCTTCAAATTTCAGCCCAAAAGACCAAACTGTTCTTTTGCAGCAGGGTAGCAAATATTTCCTATTGTTTGGGGCATAATGTCGCAAAGTAGTGTTGCAAATCACTACACTTTTGCAAATGAAATCACGAACACGTTACATATGCGAAAGTACTTTGTGACACTACTTTTTAAAAAAATTAAAAAAACATATTTCTGGGGTGTTTAACCCTCCAAAAAAGACATGGCTAGCATCCTCAGGGCTTGACTAGTTGAACACAACAAGAATTGTGTCCCTAGAGGGTCCCAAATTTAAATGCCAAACATTTCTGTGACCACCAACTGAAACTAAGAAGGCTGATTTGCGACACTCCGAGGGTCATTTGTGAAAGTAAAAAGTGCATTTGTGACACTTTTGCATATTTTGTTAACTTTTCCCATTGACTATAATGAGAAAATTGTTTTTTTAATAACGTTTGAACTGTTTAATATTTTTTCACGAAATCTTCGAAAGACCCCCAGCTGCATGTTCACTGAAGGATATGGACCGGTCACACAAAACGTGCGGGCTGTAGACATGAGCAAAGAAACGTGCAAATAATGTAATTTCTACATTTTTTGGTGCTGTGTAGCTCCGCAACTGTACATCTGATCGTACCACAACTTGGCAGATCCACAGATCAATGGTAACAGACTGTGTATTCCAAATTTCAGCTAAATCTGTTGTACAGGGGCAAAATTATTAAGCTACCAAATTTCAGATTTAACCATAAATGGGGTACTCAACCCTAACTATAGTGGCACTACTGTGCCACTATAATATATACGTACAGCATACATATTTGCAGTTCAGAATCTTAAACCACTGTGCTATACTGCCTCCCTTATTATGCCAGTCATCCATTGTATGGTTCATGATGTTGGTGTAGTAAGCAGCAGTACATTGCATAGCAGGTGTATAATGTCAATAAGTAGGTCATGCAATAGATAAGCTGAGCACTTACTGAAACAAGAAATGTATTTAGGATAGTGAAATATTCCTGTCAGAAAACTGATAAATGTGTGACATTTGCATTTCACTTTCAAGGGGGTCCTTATGAGGTGTCACTGTACAATATAAAGTAGTTCGTTTTCAAGTTGTCTGAGTAATTGATTTGTACAACTACTGTTACTAAATTAAAATTATTCTATGAAGGAAATTAAGTTTATGTAACTGTCTGTAAATATACGAAAAACATTTACTTGTCCTTATAATGTAACGCATTAAATGTTGTTGCTAGGTTACGAAGCCACTTAAGAGTAATAGAGATGAAAACATTGGAATGCATAGGAATTTGAAAGAAGTATGCATTAGCAGGAGCAGTATCATAAGATATCATCACAGCAGAAATTTACACAAGTAAACAAAAGAACGGTTAACTACATTAGCCTCCTGTCGTTATGTAATTATTTTTTATGTGCACTAGTGCTCTTTATTAGATTTTGCACCAGTGACAAGTTTTAAAGGTTTGGTATAGCTTATCCTCTTTGAGCCCCCAGATAATGCACACATCCCCAAAACTAACCGAGTTTGGACTTGAAGTAATATATTGCACTTGCATCACAAGAATGACAATTAAGATATGAGCCCACAAAGGAGTACAATATGTTACCCAAAGAAGACTACTCCATATTGGATATTATAGTATCTGTTTCTTAAAAGCTATTCATATCCCCTTCCCACACACACATATACACACACACACACACACACACACACACACACAGCTGAAGCGCCCACCTAAATAGCTAAGGGAACCTCTACATTTTTATCTATGATAAATGTTTGCAAGTTCAAAATAAATATTATCATTTCCATGGCCTTAGTTGTTTAAGAAAGTAATACTCTGTTGCCTATACCGAGATTAGCAGCATTGTCCCATGACTCCACTCAAACACCATGCCTGGTTAACAATAGTAGCAGGAAGCATTACAAAAAGCTACGCTGCGCAGCAGGCTGCAGTAAAATACAGTACATATTCCTGTATTCTTAAAATCCATAACAAGCATTTGTCAATATCAAACATTAGCGTGCAGGTATTTGCAGTGGTGATCCATTTTTGGTATATTTAGCATGAATTATAATAGAAAATTATGAAATATGTATGGGGAAACCATCCCTCTAAGTACAAACCTTAACAAGAATTACTGGTTTGTCTTTTTACTTAGTTGTACAATTTCCTTGTTGCAATAATTAATTCTGATCTGCAGTACTGAAGCTAATAGGGAGGCAATATAGCACAGTGGTTTAAGGCCCTGAGCTGCAAATCTGTAGACCTGGATTTGAATCCCACAGCCCCCACTTGCATACTGTGTGACCCTGAGCAAGTCATTTAACTTCCTGGTGCTCCCAGGTCACACCTGTAAATAAGCTTTCAGCTTAGTGTGCTACTCCTGGTTAAACAATCTGAAAAACAAAAAAAAACATGTACTGCCTTTCATAAACTGTCTCCACTTCCATAGCCCTAGTTTATTAATTATCAGCATTGCCACATGTTACATTTTATATTTCTCATCCTCTATGTGTCATTTTTGGCTTAAAAGGAGTAGTCCTTTAGCCTGACATTTCAGGTGCATCCATAGTCTATGCACCCTCCCCCCCCACACACGCACATATAGATATCAGGATTTTTTTTACACTCTTAGCATGCCCAAATTTGGCTCCAACAGTATGGGCAAGTTGGGCATAAAATAAGACAGTATAAAAAGGATCAAGCAGGTGCCTTTTCCTTTGTCAGATACATGCAGACAGGAGGTCATAAATCCTGTATGAGGAGTCCATTATACGGATGTTTTACATGTAAAACAGAAATGTTGTTATTGCCATGTCTGTAGCATAGTTTGTATCCAGTAAACTATTGTCCTGGATTCCCCCCTTTTCCCTCACAAAAAGACAGAGACCATTGTTTGTTGTTGTGCTCAGAGCGGCAATAAATTTATTTATATATCATAATTCCATGTTCCATTTATCATCTTTTATTCTTATATCACTCACAATCTCCTTTATTTTCATCCATATATCAATCTCTGATCATCCCTCTTTCTTCCTCTTTTTGCTCCTCCAGGTAAAAACCTGGGTGCCTTCTTCTTCTCCTTTCTGTTAGGTAACAGTGAAAACTGAGACCGCTTTTCTCCTTCAGCTTCTTCCTCTTTTCGTCTTATTTCTTTTTCTTCCCCCTTCCCCTCCATTCCCCCCTTTTCCCCCTTTCCTCTGCCATCCACCTTTGGCAGTCAAATAATCATATTGTTTTCTGCCATCCACCTTTGGCAGTCCAATAAATTTCTCTACGGACATGTCTGTCATCCACCTTTGACAGACCTACCATAAGGTCCCTTATTGACTGTCTTCCCCTCTTGCTCTATGTTCTAGGGTGGGTGGGAGGATCAACACTCCAGCAAAAGTGGCTGAACCACTTCTGTCTGTCCCTTATGCACCTCACTTGCCCCTCCTTCCTGTTGCTTGCCCCATTGTTCTATCCCTTGGCCTTCCCCTTCCTTCCACCCTTCCCTTCCAAGCACACCATCTTGATGGAAAGGGAAGAGGTGTACCAGGACAACATGGTCTGCCCCTTAAAGGGCAAACTCCATTGTCCCAGATTCCCCCTTTTCCCTCACAAAAAGACAGAGACCATTGTTTGTTGTTGTGCTCAGACCGGCAATTCATTTATTTATATATCATAATTCCATGTTCTATTTATTATCTTTTATTCTTATATCTCTCACAATATCCTTTATTTTCATCCATATATCAATCTCTGATCATCCCTCTTTCTTCCTCTTTTTGCTCCCCCAGGTGAAAACCTGGGTGCCTTCTTCTTCTCCTTTCTGTTAGGTAACAGTGAAAACTGAGACTGCTTTTTGCCTTCAGCTTCTTTCTCTTTTTGTCTTATTTCTTTTTCTTCCCCCTTTTCCCCCACTAGCCAGTCTACAGCTTGCATTGGATGACTGGCTTTCCCCTCACTTAGGGTATTGTTCCCCCATACCTCAGGGAAACCACTTTCCAATCCTTCTCTTCCCCCCTTTTTTCTTATCCTTTTTTTTTTTGCATGCCTCCTCCATGCTTCTATGAAACCCATCATTTCTGTATTGAACATATCTATGGCTAGATCTGACAGGTGCACGCCATCTGACCTGTAGAAATCTTCTACCCACTCTTCCATGCCCCGTAGTATTAGTTGTCCTCCCATTTTCTTTACCAGTGTCCCTACCCTTCTGTTCATCTTTCTCCTGGCCCTATCCACAGCTCTATGGCTGTGTTCCTGTCTCCAAACCCTCCTTGGTATAATTTCCGACCAGGCAAGGCATATCCCAGGCCACTACTGCTGTATTTTCCCTAAGTCCCTTTTTATCTGCATGTATGTGTCCACCCATGGCTTGCCCCCAAGGTCATTACCCCTTAAATGTATAATAATTAAGTCTGGAATGGGTCGTCGCTCATTCAGTTCTTTCAGAATGGGGAGCAGTTGTGCCCATTTCATCCCTCGGATGCCACGCCATACCAGTTTACATTGCTTCACATCTTGGTAAAGTGGTTTTCCCCCAGCCTTTTTCTCTCCTCTCTTTTCTGCCCAATAAATATAACAGTGGCCGCAGATCCAGACTTCCGTGGTACTTCCTCTTACTATAGGGTTTAAACAAAATAAATATCTTATATATGGTCTTAGTTTCTTACCCTATCACCTCTCCCTACCCCCCCCGTGGCTCCATATCTATAACAAAAACATAGGTGATCCGTTAGTCTCCACACTGCAATGTTCGAATGTATCTTTTATAACTGGATGACCGCCAGCACCCTTTCTCCAAAATATTATTCACCGTCTCACCAGTCGCTGCCCACTGTGAGGCAGCCCCTATCCATAAGGGTGGGAAGAATAATTAATCAGATCCTCCTCCAGAAATTGCATGCCTTTCTTGAGCAATGCTGTGACTTGATAACTTGTGACTCTACATCCATCACCATGCCGAAATAATCTCCCTGTCCTATTCCCACGCTCTGCGGAGAAAGACAACAAAGCCTGCATTGGGCACACTGTGCCTTCCACATGCTTCTTTAATGTTACCAGGCAACCCTGTCCCCTTTGATCCATTCTTGACCACTTGATCATGAGCTGTATATCCTTCATCCTCCAGCTTATATCTTCCCATCCTAAGCCCCCTTCCTTGTCTTGCTTGCTGTGGCCTACCACCTCACTCCTCTCAAGGCTCAAACATTGCACACGCAAATCATGTGAAATAACTGGGCCTCAGCCTTTGATCTGAAAATTGCGGTAACACACCCTTCAGTTTCACCAGCCACTGTTCCTCTATTGGTCTTCTATTATCCACTGTCCTTGTTTTAATAACCCCATCCCTGCATCATTCTTCTGATGAACATTGATTTGGTTGGGTCCTTCCATCCCTTTAGACTGCAGATAACACTAATCCCTTCAAGTAGACCCCCCATTGTTGTAGGCGTGGGCTGTTCCTTTTTGCCATTGCTCTATGGTGAACTTCAATTGTTCTTCTGCTGGTGGCCTACCTTACCTCCATGTTATGTGTTGCCCTGAATGTTTGAAACACTCGCCAGGCCCCATCATAGGCCTTCAGAGTCCGTGGTGCCCATGAACTGCGGAACAACATTTCTTCTCCTTTCTGTCAACGTCCCATATGTTTGTTGGTATAGGCATTTTTTGCTTGTCCAGTGTTGGTGCCAGCCTCTGGAAACATTCCAGCTGCAGACAGGAAAGGCTGTCAGCCAGGGTATTGTGTACCCCTTCTATGTGTTTTGCTCTGAATGACATGTTCAACTGCAATACTCTTAGCACTAGAAGTCGCAAAACATGCATGACCATCTCTGACTCGGCTCCCCTGTTGTTCAGGACCTCTACCACTGCACTATTGTCACACCAAAATATCACTTTTTGATCCCGTAACTCTTCCCCCCACACCAGGGTGCATGCCCAGATGGGCATGATCTCTAACAATGTTATATCTTTTACCTTACCATCCCTTACTCAGTCTAATGGCCATGGTTCTGCAAACCATCTGCCCCTCAGGTAGTCCCCCATGCCTAGGCCCTCAGCAGCATCTGTGTATAAATCAAGGTCTGTGTTATACACCCATTCCTCCTGCCAGAAAGAGCGGCCATTATATCCCCTCAGGAATTCCTCCCACACTTTAAAATCCTCCTTGACTCCTTTTGTCATGTCTACCCAATGGTGTGGTCTGGTCACTCCGGCTGTAACCCTAGCTAACCTTTTGGTGAAAGCCCTCCCCAGCCCAATAGCACTGTATGTGAAGTTCAGATGTCCCAGTACTTGTTGTACCTGTTTCAGTTGTACTCTTCTTCTACTGGTATGTATCTGAATAAGTTCCCTCAATTTTTTCGCTTTTTTGTCTGGTAGCTGAAATATTTCCCCCGGGGCATCTACCTCAATACCCAGAAACTCTAACACCCTACTGGGCCCTTCCATTTTTTTGGGTGCCAATGGGACCCCTAGTTTTTTACATAGCTCTTGAAAGCTGGACAACATTTTTTCTGTCTCTCTTCTGCCACTGCCTACAAAAAGGAAATCATCCAAATAGTGAATCACTGTTTTATAACCAGTTCTCTCTTGATATAAACACTGCAAACGTGCTGAAAGCTTCGAATGTCACACATGCTATAGAACAGCCCATGGGCATGGCCTGGTCAAAATAGTACTGTCCCCCAATTTTAAAACCCAACATGTCCCAATCCTCTCTTCTAACCGGAAGTAATCTGAAAACTGACTCTATGTCTGTCTTTGCCATCCATGCATCCGCATTTGCCTGGATAATCCGGACTGCATCCTTTAGAGTGGAATATGTCACTTTACTATATTCCTCGCTGATAAAATCGTTCACTGAGTCACCTTCCAGAAAGAACAGGTGGCAAATCACCCTGTATTCCACTTCATGTTTTTTGGGGACCAAACCCAATGGAGAAATCCTCATATTCTGCAATGGGGGGTATCACATGGTCCTTCTATTCTCTCTGCTGCCTTTTCCTTCTCTATTTTTTGTCTTACTGTTTCCTCCCTCTCCCACACTGATCCCAGATTGTTCGCTTCTCTGGCTTGACTTGGGCCCACACACTGCAATGAAAAACCTATGCAAAGATCTTTTTTAATCATTTCTGCCGTTTCCTTATCTGAGTATCTGTATAACCATTCTCCCCATGCAGCTATCCTGATGGGGGTTCCAGCTTATTTAAATTGATCCCTTGTCTTCATTTCTTTTTCTCTGCCAAGGTCTCCCCCTCTGGTCGATGCCTGGCCTTGCTGGTCAAAGATTCTGACTCCCTCTATTTCCCTGTCCCCTACCCCTCCCCCCACTATTCAGTGTATGAATTTTATATCCCTGCCCTTCCTGAAAAAAATTGTTGACCTGACCCTTGCCCCCCAGATCCTTGGCCTTCCTGGATGCATGTCATCCTGCTTCTGCTCGCCGGATATAATCCCCCACATTTTGAACAGGCATGCCGGAAACGGCAATGTGGCCAGGAGCAAAAGGCCCTATTATAGGCCCAGCAACATCTCTGTGGTGTGGTCCCTTTCTTCCTAAACTCCCCATCTGGCATGGACTGTTCGGTTATGTAGTCTGTCCACAAATCCAGTTGTTTCATTTTCCATCTTACATCCCCATACATTGCCATTCTCTGCCAGAAGTATTCATCATAGTATATCCACCTCATGCCCCCTTTTGCTTTTGCCTTCCTTATTATCAAGGAGTATGTGATGAGTGGGATGCCCAACTCTGGCCTTTTTTACAATACCATGGCTGAGAAGGTGGCAAAACCTATGAACCAACCTTCCCAGGTCTTCCCTTCCGTAAATTTATCCTCCTCTTTCTTTCCTAACAAAACTACAGCCGCTGCCATTTCACTTTTCCCTATGTTTTCTGTCTCCTCATATTTTGCTGCTGCTTCATGGCTTACTAAGGTGGCCGATATCCACTACTCCCCTTCCATATTTTCTTTTTCGTGGCCAGTGGTAAGTGTTCACCTACCCTCATCCCCGGAGCCCTATCTACCAGTTCCTTTCGCTTCTTTCTCCGCCCCTCCCTCTTTTTCTTTCAGCACTTCCTTTTCTGATCTAATCTCTGCTAGTGCCAACTCCATCTGCCCCAGATCCCCTGTCCCCTGTGCCGAAATAATTTGATTTATATACTCTTTGATGCTGTCCCCTACAGATCCGGGTGTGTTACCTGTGGCCTTGTCCACTCTGGGTTGCCTGCTGTCCTCCTGATACCCAAGTATTGTGCCTTGTAGTCGGGGGGGTGGTTGCTCTGCTAGTGGCTGTGGAGGAACCACTGTGAGCTGAGGATCTGGTCTGGATTCCACTGGGGGAAAACCAAACTGATCCTGGGGAGGTACTGGCGGCACCGGATTAACAGGGTGCAGGGCTGCTGTACTAGCCACCTTGATGGGCCCTTTCATTGGTGGCTGTGTCCTGGCTGGGCTTCTTGGCCCCCTGGCCAGTCGCTTCCTTCTGCCCTTTTTCCCTTCTCTGCTTTCCTTTTCTCCCCAGGCCTCCCCCGTTCCTCCCCTTTGACCAGCTCCCACATTTTATTGGCTTTTTCTGCTAGCTCCACTATCGCCCTGTAGGTGTCCTCCTTTGATGGCCTGTTCTTTTTTGGGGCCATGTTCCTTGCTGTCCACCAACTGTGGAAACACTAAAGGAAAGAAAAGAGAATTTCATTAAATCTCTTTGCTCATAATGACCCAGCCCTGTTTTCCAAGATAAACAGTTGACCAATGGCACCAAAGATTGGCTCCCCCCTTTTCTTATTCTTATTCTTTTTTTTTTCTTTCTTTATCATTGCTTCCTATGGCTGTCCAGGCCTAACTCTGTTCCCTTTGCATGCCTTCGTATTGTTATGGCTGCTAAGTCTTCCCAGGCCACCCCGTTCCCCTTCCCTTCCCTTGCTCTGCCCCCAGCCATCATGCCGGGTGCTGGTTGTCCCTGAGAATGTTACTCCAACTCCCAGGCCACAATCCCCTTCTGTAGCTGATTCCCCTTCCCCCCTCATTGACCCCTGATTTTTGTTTTTTTATATTTTATTATTTTTTTTATTTAGGCCTCCTTTCATTGCTTGGCCCTCCTGGCGTGTGACATCATGCCACATGGCCAAGCCCTTCCTTTCCAGGCCTCCAGCCTGCTCCCACTAGTCACTGCCTTGTGGCACCCATGAGCTTTGCTCTGTCCCCAAGGAACTCCCTGTCCTGTAACCCAAACAACAAACCCCTTAGCCCATCACCTTTAGCACAAAAACCTTCCCCTGCCTCGGAAAAATGGCTTAGCTGCCCGCTTTATTTTTTTGCCTCCCTTTTTGCGTGTGACATCACGCCACGTTGCCGCTTGTAACCTCCCCACTAGGCCTTGTCGTAGGCCTGACCTAGCCCCACTGGATCAGCAGAGCATACCGTGTTCCCATTTCTGAAGCATCCTGTTGCGCTTTTACTGCCCTTTTAGTAGCACCAGTCCAGGCTTTCCACAAGGCCCCCACAAGCTTCATTCTGTCCCCCAAGGAACTCCCCATCCAGTATCCTGAACCACAATACCTCTTAAACCCCATCGCCGTTAGTGCAAAAACCTTCCCCTGCCTTGGAAAATGGTGTAAACGCCCACTTTTTCTCCCCCTTTGGTGTGTGACATCATGCCTCGCTGCCACTCGTAACCGCCCAGCTAGCCCTTGTCGTCGGCCTGACCTAGCCCCCACTGGATCAGCTGAGGATACCTTGTCCCCTTTCTGAAGTGTCCTGTGGCACTTTCACTGCCCCTTTATTAGTGACAGCCCAGGCTTTTCACAAGCATAGGCCCTTTGAGGCCACATGGCTCTCAACACATTGCCCTGATCTTCCCCCAAGGGCAGCGAGCCTGCTGATGTCTCCCAACTCGCCTCCTCAGTGGGAGAAACCAGGCTATCCCTGAGGCCACAAGGAGGTAGCAAGGAGGTTGGAGGGAGGGGGAGGGGTCCGTTTTCATCCCACGTGGTCAGCCTGGTATGGTTGAGCTCCATGGAGAGCTGCTCAGCCCCATACTGCATGCATCAAAGGAAAGATTCTCCACTGCAAGGCTTCAAACCCATCCCGCTCCTTTGTCTAGCACCAGCTCCTCCTCATTCATTAAAGGGCCCCATGGATACCTTAGTCAAAGACAGCTTCTTGCACACTGGGGTTTAAAATAACCCAGCTTTTTAACTGAACTGCCCTTTTCTGGCCCCACATGCTTGCAGCAAGCCTAGCCCTTCTCCCATCGTTCTTTTGCCCCAAAGCCTGTAGCTACTGCAATTCCACTGTGAAAGCCGCTGTTATGCAAAGCCGCTGGCTCGGTCCTGCCTGCAGCTCTGCCTCGCTGCTTCTCCACCGCTGCTATTCTCATTAACGTGAACATGATAAACTATGCCTCTACAAAAGGCACTCAGCCACTTATATGAAAATCACCATCTGCTTCACAACCCCACTTTTTAAATGCATTGCAGTAATGTAGCAGTTCTCATTTCTGTTTCCACAAAAGGCGATATTTTACTCTTGACATATGCAACTACGTATACTCTGCCTCCTTCTACGCCTTATAACTGTTCAGCTTCTCAGAAACTTTCTAGCTATTGTGATTAATATCTATATTACTGAGTGGTATATATGTCTATTATACATATTTTCCTCTCCTTTTTTTAAAATGTCCTCTTCCATATTATTTTGTTTCTTACCTCTTTTCCTAGTGTACAAACCTTCCAACTAATCTGCCAATCTGATGTGCTGCAGTTCCAATTAGTTCAATCAAACTCCAGCAAAGTGACTGAACCACTTCTGTTCTGTCCCTTATGTACCTCCACTTGCCCTCCCTTCCTGTTGCTTGCCCCATTGTTCTATCCCTGGCCTTCCTTCCTTCCCCTCCTTTCGAGCACACCATCTTGATGGAAAGGGAAGGAAGAGTACCTCAGGACAACATGGTCTGCCCTTAAGGGCAAACTCCGTTATCTACGTAGGTACTAGATACATAGATACATAGACAGTGTCAAGCAGATGAGACCTATAAGCCCCAGTCTGCCATTTGAGCTTATAAGTTCAGTTTGTTTTCCCAGAAGTCCGTTTCCCCTTACCCTGACCTCTAGAATTCCTTTATGTCTATCCCATGCATTCTTATATCCCGTGATTGTTTCAGCCCCACCACTTCCTCTGGCAGGGTGTTCCACTTGTCCACCACCCGTTCTGTGAAGAAATTCTTTCTCATGTTTCCTCTGAATCGTCCTCCTCCAACTTCATCCCATGCCCTCTAGTCCTGGAACATATTTTTCAGCTAAAAATAGTGTTTTCCTGCACTCTGTTTCTCCCTGTAAGATACCTTGTATGTCTCCATCATATCCCTCTCTCCTCCTCTCCTCGGAGTACATGTTCAGTTCCTTCAACCTGTCTTCATAGGACTTGTGATGCAATCCATGCACCATCTTTGTTGCCCTCCTCTGAACCTTCTCTACCCTGTCCCATGTCCTTACGTAGGTATGTGTCTCCCAGAACTGTACACTGTACTCCAGGTAGGGCCTCACTAGTGTCTTGTATAGCGGAATTATGACCTCCCTTTTCCTGTTGGTGATGCCCTGCCTATACATCCCAGCATCCTATTGCTTTACCTGATGCCTTGTCACACTGTTTCCTACCTTGGGGTCATCAGAGATGACAACCCCAAGATCCCTTTCCTGCTTGGTGCTTGTATCCTCACCCCCCAACTGATATATTGTGCCGAGTGTTTTTGTCCCCTATGCATTATCTTGCACTTCTTTGCATTGACTTTCAACTGCCAAACCCTTGACCATTCTTCTGAAGTTTCTGCAGGTCCTTCTCATTCTGTCTACACCCTCTGGTGTGTCGACTCTGTTACAGAGCTTTGTGTCATCAGCGAACAGTGAAATTCTGCCTTCTAGATACTGTGCAATGTCACTGATGAAGATGTTGAATAGGACGGTCCCAGCACTGATCCCTGTGGTGCCCACTGGTCCTCTTCCCTCTGTGGGTGACAGCCATTTACCACCTACCTTTTGGGTCCTGCCACCCAGCCAGTTACCTACCCACCACACTACTGTCCTGCCTACACCCATATTCCCCAGTTTGTGTAATAGTCTTCCTATGGGCACAGTGTCAAATGCCTGCTGAGTCCAGATAGGCCATGTCCACTGCCCTCCCTGATCCACCTCCTAGTCACCCAGTAAAAAATTCAATGAGGTTGGTCTGACGCGGCCTCCCCTGGGTGAAACCATGCTACCTTTGGGTCCTGTGGTCCATTAACAACCGGATGTTCCACCAATCTGGCCAACTGAAGTGCTTCCATGATCTTTCCCACTACGGTGTGTGGCTGACTGGTCTGTAGTTCCCTGCTTCCTCTTTGTTCCCACTTTTTGTATGGGGACTACATCTGCTGTCTCCAGTCTTTGGGTACCTCCCCTGTTTCCAGTGATTGGCTAAACAGGATAGCCAGAGGGTTCAGCCACCACCTCTCTTAGTTCTTTAAGGACCCTGGGGTGCACCCCATCTGGCCCCATTGCTTTGTCAACTCTTATTACTTCCAGTTCCTTCAGGACCCTTTCTCGTGTAAAGGGACTTGTGTCCATTTCTGCACCATTCTCACCCCTTGTACTCCTACTACATACTGTAAATGACAGGTTGTAATTCAGAAATCCAGTCTTGATAATTTTTTTTTTTAGCAATTCTGTAAGAGTTATGTCTCTCTGATGTAAGAGTACATAGCACAGAAATGAAAGGGTTTGCCTAATTGATTGTTGCTTGCATGAGAAGTGGGTCTGACAATGGCATGCAAGAGTGAAGTAGTCTGTATTTCTGGTTAGGGCAGTTAAATTATTGTGTCTGAGACAAAAAGTCTAACAATTGTTTCTTGGTCATTCTGGGACCAGAAGTTTACTAGAATAGAAACTAAAACAAATCTTACTACTTACAAATCATTGTGTTGTTTCTCCATACCTCTTTAATGTGTGAAGAGAATAAAGTCTTTTGTTTTGTGCATTTGAATAGGTTTCTGCATTGAAGTTAAAATATATTATATATATATATATATATATATATATATATATATATATATATATACAACATAGTGTCATGGGCACCTGAAAGGAAGAGATACTACAGAAATAAATGTTATTCTTATGATTTATTTATGTGTAGGATTTTAAGTGTAACTCTACCTAGGTCACCAACACATAAGCTATAAAAGTACATTTAAAAATGGCTGTATTAGTCAAAGCTTGTAGTAGCAAAATAAAGCAAGAAAATTAATACATTGTGCTTTTTTTTTTCTTTTAATTGATTATTCAGGAATGGCACACTAAGCTGAAAGCTTGTTTATAGGTGCAACCTGGGAGAACATGGAAGTTAAGTGACTTGCTCAGGGTCACCCAGTATGCAAGTGGGGCTGTGGGATTCAAACTCAGATCTCCAGATTTGCAGCTCAGAGCCTTAAACCACTGTAATATACTGCCTCCCTAATTATAACAGTCATCTGTTTTATGGTTCATGATGTTGGTGTAGTAAGCAGCAGTACATCACACAGCAGGTGTACAATGTCAAAAAGCAGGTCATGCAGTAGATGTGCTGAGCAGTTACTGAAGGAAGAAATGTATTTAGGATACTTAAATATTCCTTTTAGAAAACTGATAAATGTGTGACATTTGCATCTCAATGTCAAGGAGGTCCTTATGGGGTGTCAATGTACAATATAAAGTAGTTATCGTTTTCAAGTTGTCTGTGTAACTGATTTGTACAACTACTGTTACTAAATTAAAATTATTCTATGAAGAAAAATAAGTTTATGTAACCGTCTGTAAATGTATTAAAAACATTTACTTGTCCTTATAATGTAATGCATTAAATGTTGTTGCTGGCTTAAGAAGTCACATAACAGCAATAGAGATGAAAACAATGGGATGCATAGGAATTTGGAAAAGAGTATACATTAGCAGGAGCAGTGTCATGAGTTTACCAATTTTTTTTATATTTGCACTCCAGATTTTCAACATTACCATTTTTTTACACCTCCTCATGAACAGTACAGTTGTTATTTTTACATCCTGTTAAAAATGTGTTTTAGCACCTGTAAGGCCATAAGCGGCACAGTTACCATGCAAATCACATTTCAGCTAATAGACAGATAGTGTCAGTGTTCATGCGAGAGGTTAGCATAAAAGCCCATGTTAAAGACTTGGAGTGAAAATACTAAGAAACATCCAGGGCAGTGGGTTTATGACCATAGCACCCTGCCCTGTAGGGACTGACAGGCATCAGGGTGTGACTTGGGGTTAATCAGCAGTAATGCATGCCATTCCACCCCCATCCCCACCCTGCAGCCAGTGACAGGTAGCAAGGTGTGCCTTTTACTCTTCAGCCCCAAAGTTCACTCCATTCTCTTATACTGTACCAATTTCAGTGTATTTCCTTATGGAATGGGGTGAATGTAAAGCCTGAAGACCCCAAGGCACTCCTCAGCACTTGTCTGTGTCTGCAGCATAGGGTGATGTGAAATGGCATGTGTGTTATGGGTAATGACCCAAAGGCACACCCCAATGCCTGTCCATCTCTGCAGGGTGGGAGTAGGGTTGGTGTCACTTCAGTGTTTCACTGCCATTCCTATTCTGCCTGTCTGTCTGTCTCTCTCTCATTCTCTCTATATGTCTATATGTAATTATCTTTCTATCAATTGCTTGTATCACTATTTTTACATATTTCTAAAACAAATCTGCATACCACATTTGCCTGCACCCTGAGCACATACTTATGAAACTGTGCATATTTGTACTCCACTTATGCATAGACATCATACTTTCTTAATATTCCCATTATCACAAGCATAACTACCTTACCCTTATCAAAAGTGACCCCCTATGAAAGTTACTATCAATTTTTTTCTGCTAGCAGTCCATCTCTACACCTGACTTCCTGACAGCAACACATTGCTTAAATATAACTTACATCACCTCATGGAACCTAGTACTATCAAATGGGGACAGGCTCACTCATGTCACTGTGGGAGCCACCTGGGGACCAGTGATTATTGTGCGGTGTGGTTCAATATAAGAACTGGGCCAAAATCACACCACACTAAAATGAGGATCCTGAACTGCAGGAGAGTGGATTTCAAGAAAATTTGGAGAATGCCCAGGAAATCATAGCAGGGATAGGGAAACTGGTTGGATTAGAGGGACTGCATGCAAAAAAAGGAGGCCACTGAGAAACAAACCTCTCTGTGGCCAGAGATCACAGGTTAAGAAACCATAGCAGCTTACCCCCATAACAGTGACAAAGGACAAATGGCAAGTACTGATTGGTGATGCTAGGAAAGGAGGGCAGGATGGGAGGGAAGGGTGGAAGGTGGGTTACCATAATGCTACGGAGCATGGGAGAAAACTGCAGAGTTACAGGTTCTCATGGCAGGGAGGGTGAACATGCAGCCATCACAGGCTCATGGGCCGCAATACAATGACTGGGACCTGTCATTTTGGGGTACAGGTTATTTTGTAGGGACAGAGTGATTGGGAAAGGTGGGGAATGGCACTATATTAGAAGGAAGGACTGAAGTGTGTAAGGGAAGGAAGAGGAGGAGGGAAATGCGAGTCACTTTGGATGCAAATCAGGATTTCAAGAATAGGATTCTTAGAATGGGAGTGGTGTACAGGCCAACTCTCAGATGGAGGACAGACAAGAACCTAGCAGGACAGATCAGAAGGACCTGCGAGAAGGGTAGTATGGTGATTGTGGGGACTACAACATGCCAGGAGTGGACAGGAGCACCCCAACCAGGGAACAGGAAAGGGAGCAGGTACTGCTGGATGCCTTCAGGACAGCTTCCTGCTGCAAATGGTCAGTGAACCAACCAGGTTAAGAAATACCCTTGACCTTGTGCTGGCAAATGGGGACTTTGTGAGAGAACTTGTGGAGGAACCGCTGTCAAGGAGTAACCACCACTCAGTGGCTCACATTGGATATGGGCAGGGAAGGAGTGGAATCTGGCACAATAATTGCTACAGGACTTCAGGAGGCCGACTTTGGGAGGATGGGGAAGTGGTAAAGGGTACCTGGTTAGAATTCAATCTATATGGACTAACCCAGGTGGGAGCTCATAAAGCTGGGACAGTGGAGCAACCAAAAATCACTGCAAGCCAGCAAGAGGCTGAGCTGTAAACCAATCTGGTTGGTAGGAGGTCATGGAAAGGTAGGAGGAAAAGAGCTGCCTTTAGGAGTACAAGAAAACAGGGAGGAGGACAGGGAGGTGCATGACAGAACGAGGAGGACAAGGGGCATTAAGGGGCAAAGCATCTATGGAACTCAGCCTGGCACAAGGCATTAAGTGAGGGGAGAAGGACTTCTTTAGGTACATCAGGGAGAAAAAGGCTGTAAGGACCACATAGTAAGATTAGGAAGGAGGGTTGGGTGGAAGCAGAGTGCGATAAGGCAGAAGCACAAGTAGTACTTCTGCTCAGTACTAAAGAGAAGAGGGGTGACACTCCAAGGTGGGAGAATGGCAGAAGCGGGGAAGTGGTGACAGATGGAAATCATGAAACAGAGTTCAAAGAGGTTTGAAAGCACTGTGAGGGTGGACAAGGCACCAGGCCCAGATGGCATCCACCCAGGGTACTGAAGGGCTGGCAGAGGTCCTTGCAGGACCTTTGGCGAACTCCTATTCTAATGCCTCACTACATTCGGGGTGTGTACCTCAGGACTGGAGGATGGCTCATGTGGTGCCCCTCACAAGAGTAGCCCAAGGATGAACCGAAAACTACAGACCAGTGAGCCTCACATCCATTGTGGGAGTTAATGGAGACTATCCTGAAGGGAGGCTGGTGGCCCTCCTAGAGGCCAAAGGAATACAGGACAGCAGACAGCATGGCTTCATACATGGCAGATCCTGCCAAACCAACCTGGTGGAGTTCTATGACTGGGTAACTAGGCAGCACTGGACAGGGCCATGCAGTGGATGTCCTGTATCTGGACTTCAGTAAGGCATTTGACTCAGTGCCACATGGAAGGCTGGGAAGGAAGTTAGTAGGCACAGGGGTGGGTGCAAAACTGGTGAGATGGATGGGAAACTGGCTGCAGGGAAGGCAACAGAGGGTGGTGGTGGGTGGGGGCTCTCACACCCAAAGGGCAGTGACGACGGTGTTCCACAGGGCTCAGTGTTGGGACCAGTGTTGTTTGGGATATTCATTGCAGACATATCTATAGGACATCAAGAGCCAGATCAGTCTGTTTGCTGATGATACCAAGGTAGGTAGGCGGTGGATGACCTAGGGGCTGGCAGGGGTTGCAGGATGATCTGGCAAAGCCTGAAACCTGGTCAGATACCTGGCAACTGGCTTTAATGCAAAAAGTGCAAGGTGCTGCATTTTGGGATGAAGAAGCCAAGGAGGAGTTACCAGCTAGGGTGAGTGCAGCTAGCCCAGACAGAGGAGGAGAAGGATCTGGGTGTGCTCATTACAGGGTCAATGAACAACTCAGCACAATGTAGGAAGCAGCTACAAAGGCCAACAAATGCTGGGTTGTATTGCAAGGGATATCCTTAAGAGGGAGGAGGGTGATTCTGCCACTGTATAGGTCATTAGTTAGACCACACCTGGGTACTCGTGCAGTGCCCAGCATCCCGTGTCTGAAGAGGGGACATTAAGTTACTGGAGGGTGCAGTGCAGAGACAAAAGATGATCAAGGGGCTGGGACTTGTCATTACGAGAGGAGGTTGAAGGAGTTGAACATGTACTCACTGTGGTGGAGAGGAGAGACAGGGTGACATGATTGAAACCTTTAAACACATGAAAGGAATAAACAAGACAGGTACAGAGGGGGCTATTCAAATTAAGGGAGGGAGGGCCACCAGGGGGTCGTGATGTAGAGACTGGAGGAGGAAGGTTCAAGGAGGAAGATGAGAGACACTTTTACAGAGGGTGGTGGCTGGGTGGGAATGCATTACCTGCTGAGTGGTATGCAGTAGAGACAGTGGACTGCTTCAAACGAGGATGGGACAGGACAAGGGGGAAGGGTTAATGAAGGGGAAGGGTGGAAGGGAAGGGCAGCTGCAGAATAAGGGGTGCTAGCTGCACATTCAAGCAGACTTGATAGACCTCTAGGCCTTTATCTGCTGGCAAATTTCGTATGTTCGTATGTTCGTAAAAAGGACAACCAAAAAAAGAGACCACTATGGTTCTCCAAGGAAGTAGCAGAGAAAGTAAAAACATGAATGATGGCATTTAATAGGTACAAGTCAACACAGAAACAAAGGGAGGCAGGGAAAGCAGTTAGTAACACAAAATCACAAATGGAGGAGAACATTGCCAACTCAAAAACAAGCATTTGTCAATACCGAACATCGGCTGCTTGTTAAACAATATTATTTTTTTCAATTCCAATCCCAAATTTTGAAGCATCTTGTTTTAGGATTCACCTTATAGACATTCAGGTTGTACCTGGAAATGAGTTTCGGCTCAGTGTGCCTTTCCTGGTTATCAAATTCTAAATGAATAAATGATGTGCCATTTATGATATTATTACAGTGGCCCTGAAGTGCAAAACACAAACCAAGAAAGTGAAAGGCAACCAAATAAGTAAAGCAACAACCAGAAAATAAAATGCGAACAAAAAATGTAAAGCAAAAGAAAAACAAACGCAAAGTGTGTTGCTACAAAACTAATGTAACACAGCAAAACCAAATGTAACGTCCAACCAAAAGAAATGACAAATGCAACAGAGAACCATGAAATCCATCTAAAAATGATGAAGTTATAAAAATATATTAACACAACTGAAACATGAATGCAAACAAATTTAATATAGCACAACAAAAAAGTGAATGCAAACAGAAAAGCACAGCACAACTAAAAGATGAATGGAAACAAAAAAGCATAGCTCAACAAACAAGCATTTGTCAATGCCAAATGTTTGCTTACTGGCATTAGCATTGGAAGTGCAGGGCATAGATGCAGAATAGAAATGCGAGTGAAGTTTTAAACTGATGCCAACGCAGACCCCACTCCCACCCTACAGAGATGGACAGGCATTGGGATATGCCTGTGGGTTGTCACCCATAAAGCTCACACCATTCACCTCACTACCCTACAGACATCAACAAGTGTCCAAGGTGCCCTAGAGGTGTTGGGCTACACTCACCCCATTCCATAAGCAAATAGCTAAAATGGTTTGCAGTATAGGAGAATGGGGTGAACTTTGGGGCTGAAGAGTCCAAGGCACAGCTCAATGCCTGTCACTGGCTGCAGGGTGGGGGGGGCTGGAATGGCAATAGCATTACTGTTGACAATGCCAAGTCACACCCCTGATGCCTGTCAGTCCCTACAGGGTTGAGTGCTATGGTAGGAAGCCCTAACACCCTGAACGTGTCTTGATATTTTCACTACAAGTTTTCAACATGGGCTTTTTGTGACTGCCCACATGAACAGTGACAGTATCAGTTTGTTAGCTGAAAGGTGATTTTGTACAAAGACTGTGCCATTTAGCACAAAAGGTGTGAAAACACATTTTGAACAGAATGTGAAAAATAACAGCTGTACTGTTCATGAGGAGTAATAAAATGGTAATGTTGAAAATCTGGAGTGAAAATATAAAAATATTGGTGAAATCACGACTGTGTGTAGAAACTGCGTAACGTACACCAGTAATGCAATTCTTGGGGGATTTGTTTACACCAGATTTTTGACTTAGGCATTTTGGAACCACTGCTCATGAATAGTGGCACTGTGATTTTCTTAATTTGTCCCAAACATTGATTTCACACAGCGAGCATGCCCATTGTGTGCCACAGGTGTGAAAACATGTATTGGGCAGGATGTGAAAAATGACAGCTGTACTGTTCATAAGGCAGTGTGCAAAAATGATGATGTTGAAAATCTGGAGTACAAATATTAAAAATTAGCAAAGTTACAAGCGTGCATAGAAATTGCGCAATGCATGCTGGTAACTCAGAAATTTTTTGGAATTTGTTCACCAAATTTGCACATGGGCTTTTTTGGACCTTTGCTTAAGAACACTGTCACTGTGATTTTTTTAATCTGTCTTGAACATTGATTTCACACAGTGACTGCACCATTGTGAGTCAGATGTGTGAAAACACATTTCAGGCAGGATGTGAAAAATGACAGCTGTACTGTTCATAAGGAGGTGTGCAAAATGGCAATGTTCAAAATCTGGAGTGAAAATATTAAAAATTCTTGAAGTTGCAAGTGTGCATGGGAATTGCGCAGTGCACGCTCATAACACAGTCATTCTTGGGAATTTTCTCACCTCATGAACTGTGGCACTGTTGTTTCATTAATCAGACCCGGAAAGTGATTCCACACAGTGACCATAAAATCACCTTTTTGGATGAAATAACAACATGACAATGACTGAGTTCATGAGGCGGGGTCCTAAGAACCCCATGTTGAAAATGTGGTGCCAAAAGTCACAGAAATGGCGAGATATCCACCTAGGTTGAACCCCCATTTATGCCATTATACAGCTTACTGGCATTTCTTCAGTTTGCAGTCGGCATTAAAGAGTGCAGATGTGTTCCCGCTCCAAGGAAGATCATCACATTGGGCTCCGGAGGTAAGCATGGGGTGAGGGGGGTGTGGGGAGGTGGGGTGCACAAAGGGTGGGTACAGGATGGGGAGGGGGCACCGTAGACAACAAGGGACCATTTTCTTGTTTACAGGTTAAACAAATAAACTTTGTGAGAAGGTTTTCTTTTTTACAGGTACATTTGGCATGCAGAATTGGGCTCACAGCATGCCACCTGGGTGTTTTGAATCTACTGGAGTCAATGGGGACTGAGCACCACATCAGCAAAGAAAACACGTCTGTGTTTGGGGGGCATGATGATGAGGGGGATTTGGCACCCCTTTGGTATACAAGTTAAACTACAGGCACATCATGCTGATGGGCATTGGGCTCCCCATTGGCAAATGAACTGGGGAGGGGGCATGCCAGCAGGGGGATAGGGCTCCCCTGACATCAGCTTTCAAGTGGGTCTGTGAGAAGCTGACAGCATCAGCTGCAACCATGTTTATTGAAATGTTACACCAGGCAAGGCATGCCCTGCAATGAGGGGTCACTCCCTCATTGCAGCAGCAAAATTGTTTCAAGTTGGTGGCACACTTTTGATCTGCTGTCATAGACAGCATGCTCATTCATTGGTGCCACAAAGGCAAGCCGTAAAAAGCAGTGACAGCATTGACCACAACATGGCCGCACCTCTAGAACATGCTACTCCAGCAAGCTGTCACAACGTGTTTCTTGCAAATGCGCACAAGCAAACATAAGAATGAATGCAAATTATCTGCCTGGTGGTGATGAGGGTTGAGGCGCTGGGGTTCGGGAATGGACTCGGTCCACCAGGGGTTGGCAGGAGAGAGGGTGGATTGAATGCCTCAGGACAGCTCTCCTCCCTCTGGGGTGGTAAAGGGGAAGCCCATCATATTGGAGTGGCCCCTTGTGATGACCGGGGTCAGTGCAGTTGCAGGGTACAGCAAGGGAGGAGCACTGCAAGACATCAGCATAAGCACTGTATGTCATTGCACTGACAGCTCCTATGGAGAATAATGGAGGAAAATGGGCTGAGAATGAGTGAGCAGCTTGATAGCCACACTTGTACCACCTGGAGGTCTGTCATGGAATCGCACTGGAGGGGTTTGGTCTTGGCTCGGCATGGGAAGGCATAGGGGGCATCCCAGTGGGTTGGGAGCAGCCACACTGATCCCTCATCATGTGAGTGAGCCTGCTGCCCTCTGGGTGGGTCAAGCAGGTGTCAGGATGCCCCGGCTGATGGCACCTAAGCAGGGCAATAGAGAATGTCATGATAAAAGAAAAATGAATGCAAACAAAAAAGAATAACACAATAAAAAAGTGAATGCAAAAAAAAAAGAGTATAGCACAACTAAAAATGAATGCAAACAAAAAAGCACAGCACATAGAAACATAGATTTTGATGGTAGATAAGGACTGCTTAGCCTACCCAGTCTGACCATTTTGCTACCTATTGGATAAGCTGCAGATCCTTGTTAACCACAGCCTACTTCCTCCTATCCTCCATTATAATTGCCATATGGCTGCCCCATGCATTCCTGAATTCCCTCCCTGTTTTTGACCCCAAAACCTAATCAGAAAAGTGGTTTTATGCATCCACCACTCTGTCCATGAAAAAATATTTCCTCATGTTGCCTCTGAACCATCCTCCCTCTATCTTTAGATTGTGCCCCTTGTTCTTGCACACTCTTTTTCTGAAAGATGCTGCCGTCTTGGACTTTGTTTATTCCTTTGAGGTACTTGAAAGTTTCTATCATGTCCCCCTCTCCCTCCTTTCCTCATAGGTATACATATTAAACTCTCTTAGTCTCTCTTCATAGTGCTTCTGATGCAGACTCTGCACCATTTTAGTTGCCCTCTTCTGGGACGCCTCTATCCTGTCTATGTCCTTGTGCAGATAGTGTCTCCAAAACTGCACACAGTACTCCTGATAGAGTCTCACCAACTGTCTGTATAGAGGAATAACAACTTCCTGTTTTCTACTGGTGATGCCTCTCCCAGTGCATCCCAGTATTCCCCCAGCTCACCTGATTGCCATCTCACATTGCTTGCCTACATTAAAGTCATCTGATATGACTACCCCAGGTCCCTTTCCATTTTGTTGCTGTTAATGCCTCCCCCACTGTGTATCTTCATCTGGGTTTTTGTTTCCCAGGTGCATTACTTTGCACTTCTTTGCATTGAAGTTAAGCTGCCATGCTTTTGACCATTTCTCCAAGTCTTGCCAGAGTCTCTTCTCATCCTTTCCACCCCCTTGTGTATCAACTCTGTTGCAAATCTTTGTGTCATCTGCAAAGAGGCACACCTTTCCTTTAGACCCTCTGTAATTTCTCCAAAAGACATTAAAGAGGACTGGTCTCAGTACTGAACCCTGTGGTACCCGCTAGTAATCCCCTTTCTTCAGAATGAGTTCCATTTACCATTACCCTTTATGTCCTCTTGTGCAGCCAATTTGTTACCGAGGCTACCACCCTGGGACCTGTTACCCAGGCTACCACCCTGGGACCCAGTCCCAGGATGGATAACTTATTAATCTTTGTGTGAGACTGTGTCAAATGTCTTGCTAAAGTCTAGGTAGGCCTTCTCCACAGCCCCTCCCTGGTCTACTACATTGGTCACCCAGTCAAAGAAATCATTAGATTCGTCTGACATGACTTTCCTGAATGCTTGGCACAACTAAAACCAAAACTAAACAAATGAATGGAAACAAACAAGCATAACACAACAAAAAAAGTGAATACAAACAAAAAATTACATAGCAGAACAAAAAGATAAATACAATCAAAATGTGAATCAAGAATCCAAGAATTGGCTGGTACCTCAAATAACTTGTCCAAAAGAGTAATTGCAAATGAATGCATCCTATGCTAGGTAATCCATGGTGTCCATTGGCACCCTCCACACTTACCACATCACTTGCCAAGGACACATTATTTGCCAAGGAGTCACTAGTATGCAAAGACAATCTGTTCCTGTCCCAAACCAGTTACTTCCTGCTGCCCAGTGGCACAAACCCTCCTCCACCCCATCTCCATGCCAAGCAATTCCTAGTGCCCAGGGGTATCTTCTTACCTCATCTCCAATCTGTATCAACCATTCAGTGCATGCCCAGTAGCACCACCTCCCTCTATCTATCATCTGCCAAGCATTCACTAGGGTTCTAGGGCTACTCCCTCACCCAACTCCATGCCAACCACACCCTGGTATATGGTATCAGTTCCCTCCCTCACCTCATCAAGGGCCAAGCAGTCCTTGATGTCCAGTGACACTACCTTCACTTACCCTATACCATGTGACACTTTTAATGGTTTTCAATGGCACCGTCACCCTCCCCTATCCTGCACCAAGAACTTCCTGATGTCTATTGGCACCCCCATGCTTCCCCGTGCTCATACTATGAAATCTCAGTACCTGGTGATACTCACTCCTTCTGCCCCCCAATTCGGTATTAAGCATGCCCTAGTATCCAGTGGCACCCCCTTTCATGCCCAACACTCTCTAACCCTGGTGTTCATTGGCACTCCTTCCTCCCTCATCTGATTTCATTCAAAACATTCCCTGCTGTCCAGGTACACCCCTTACCTTTCCCTATTCCATGCCAAACCCTTTATGGTATCCAATGGGTACTCCCTTACTCAGACCTATGCCAAGTGCTCCCAGGTATCCAATTGCACACTTGTGTACACCCTGTTCCATGCCAAGAGGTCTCTAATGTCCATTGGCTCCCCTTCCTCACTTCATCCTATGCCAAGGACAAGCAGTTGTGCAGAATGTCATTCCGTCACCCCAAGCACATCTGGTACCCCTCACCATATTCTATGGTGAGCACTACCTGGTGTCTAGTGGCCCCCTCCATCTTACACACAATGGCCGTGATTCATGAACAAGTAGATTTCCTACACAAAACATGGGTAACCAGCTTGGAACAGGTGTATGGTGGCCAGCATTTGCGATCACTGACCAGTGCACACCCCCTGACCACAGACCCTCCCACTGGTGTGCTAGTGTATGGGGGAAGACCAGCAGACACATGCAGGCAGCAAATAGGATGCTTGTACCCCATCCGCTATTGGATCCTGCATGGCGTGGGGGGTCTCTGGTAGCAATGTCCTTGGTCCATGCAGGGACATGGGGTGAGTGTCCGGGGTGGCCACCTCAGCTCTCCCTCTGTTCCAAGGGGCTGGTGGCATTGTGAGGGGATCAGCGATGCTTTGCTACTGCCAATGGTAGCACTGTGAGGAAGTGTACAAAGGCTATGCCTGTGTCCCTTTAGCATTGAGGATGCAACCAAGAATAGCGCACATTGTGATTGTGAATGAGCACCATGGGGGGGTACCTCCTGGCATGCCCCTGTCCCACCCTTCATGTGGTGTCACAAGGCTGGCCAGGGATCACTTGTGCAGGGTACTAACATGTCAATAGTGAATGCTCAGGGGATGCACAGGACACCACTGTGTGGGAATGCCTACATGCTGCCCTTGCACACTATGTAGGCATTGGTGATTCACAGTCACTATCTTGGCACAACCAAAGAACTCTTTTCACACATGATGTGTCTTGCTTGGGCAGACTCAATGGACCACAAGTCCCTCTTCTGCCATCATCTTCTATGTTTCTATGTTTCTATAGTCAAATACCATTACCATATGGTTCTGTCTTACACATGAATCTTTGGCACTCAGAACAACTATCAATGCCATGAGAATTAGTCATACAAAAAATGCCCAAACAAACATACACTGCAAAGATATGAACTTTGTTCTCACATAGACCAGAAGTGACAGCCACCAGTGCCTTTTCTTGCAGTGCATAAAGTATCAGTGAAGTCTGCACTCACTTAATGACTGAATGACCAACACACACACTCACTGATGACCCAATAAATTATTGACTGACCCGCTCACTCAATAACCAGCTGATCCACTTACACACTCAGTCACTGACTAATCCACTCGCTCTGGCACCAACATCTCACTCACTTAGTCACAGACTAACCCACTCATACGTCCAGTCACAGTCTGACCACTTACACATTCAGTCACAGACTGATGCATTCACGTACTTATTGACTGACTGACTGACTGACTCACTCACTCACTCACTCACTCACTCACTCACTCACTGACTCACTCACTCACTTTCCTTTCCTACTCTCAGTAATAGCCCAGGCAAGTATATAGTGCCACACTCCACCACAGTTAGAAATTGTAGAACATGCTTTGACTGTGATTGCTGATCACCGTAGTAAACACTTGTCAACCAAGCTTTGTAATGGCATGGTCCACGATGGTCATCACAGAATGTCATTAAATGATGATTGACCATGCTGATGACTGATGTCACTTCTAAGTTCTCATTATAAGGCACCTGGAAAGGGAGCAGAAAAGCAGCTGTGAAAGTAAGAAATGATGTGATATGCTTATCTGCATCAAGGGGGGCACACTGAAGTACAATTCAAGGGTGCCCCATATTGTGGTGCAGAAAAGTTTACAGGTACATCCTCCTGCACATTAAATATTTTACATCATGCCACTCTCATTTTAAAGTTCACTCCCTTCTCTCATATTAAGCATACTTCACTCCATTCCTTCCACTACATTTTAAATATACTGTACATTTGTAGTGCCCCAGAGTTCCTGGTGCCCTCCAAAAATGGGCATCTAGGTGCTCCAGGGCTGGCTAGGGGGTTAGTTGTGCCCTTCGTAGGAAGGGGCCCCTGTGTTAGATGCCACAGTCAGAGGATGTACCTGTAAACTTTTCTGCACCAAAATGTGGGGCACCTTTGAAATGTACTTAAATGTACTGCCCCCCCCCATGCAGGCAAGCATATCACATCATCTCTTGCTTTCACAGCTGCTTGCCTGCTCCCTTTCCAGCTGCAGACAGAAGGCAAGTCACTCAGCTACTGATCCTGTGCCAAGAGAAAAATACCAGCCTTGAACACAAATTTATGGCACCAGGATACAGTGAAAAATATAATTTATTCAATAAATAACAGAGGCAAAAAAAAACAATACCTTGCTGTGCTTGGCCATTAAAAGTGCAAGAAATACCTCAACAAGATCATGACCCAACCTGGTTTTGCTTGGGAAGGTTTTATCAAGGAATAAGGAACTAGGACATATGGGTATGTTTAAATGGTCATACTACATGTCACATGTAAAATTACTATGTTTCTTAAAGGTGCAGAGTGCCACAAAGTGCTAACCAGTGCTAACATAGGCCAAATACTGAAACTTATTGATGTCAGTAAACATGTACCCATATTGGTATAAAGTTTCCTTTCCAAATATTTCTTTAGATAATTTCTATTAAATAAAAGGGAAATTAATATATAATGCTATATACCAAACAGAATTCTTGTGATGCTGACCATACAGTAGGCTGAACTTAAAATTCCAATTAAGAAGACACACTGTTGTATCAATATTTACATATCATTATATCACTTATGTTGCTAGTTTGCTAAAAAGGTTCTGAAGACTACTAAACAGAGTAATTGCTGTTCCATTCTAGATGACCACTTTCTTCCATTCTAGTGTCACTTCATATAATGAAACAAAGTAAAGTCATGTTGTTACGTGTGGACCTGTAGAATCAAACACAGAGAAACACAATTTCATAAACATTATCCACTCAATTTATGCAATAACGTGGTTATATGGCAAATCAGAACCTTTTTAGCAAACTGGCATCATAACGTGCAACATGAGGTGTGGTCCCAAAAAGTTATGTTGAAAATGTGGGGCACAAATATTCAAAAATGGTGAAGTTATGCAACTAAGTACAAAACGTAATTAAAATACAATGAACTGCATAGCTGATTAACTCACTTTGCAGCCAAGTGTTGCAAAGTGAACATGTGTCTACAGTGCAGAAAAGATTACAGCGTCGGACCTCTTATGGGTAAGTAAGGGTATGGGTGGGTGTTGGGTGGTGGGTGCTGAGTGGGAGGCTCAGGTGGGGGGGACTAATGACACAACATATAACAATGGATGGTTTCCTTTTTTACAGGGTTAAAAACAAACTCTGGCACAGCCACTACGACTGTGAATGAATTAACTAGATAAGGGTGTTTCATGGGCTTAAACATAAACATTTATTTATTTAAAAAATATCAAATTTACAAACCTTTGAGTCAGATTCTCATTTACACAGGCACCACATCAAGAAGACCAAAGCAGTTTAAAAAATATACAATAGCTAAAGCAAATAGACATCAGGAGTCAAAGAGAAGCCCAGTGTTCACATGAAGGTCATTGCATATATACTAACTGAATCAAAGTACAGTACATTGAGAAAGGGCGTATTTAAGTAGAGGTGAAGCCGAGTGCTTCCACCACCCCAGGAGGGACGTTATTACACAATAACTCACACCCTGGAGTGCCTTACTGCAACTATACAATGGCTTGTTGTTATATACAGACTTTAAAGGATGTTTTTGTTCATGTGGAAAAATATTTCTTAAGAGAAAATGCAAGGAATGATCCAAATCCAAAGTTACTGTGTAGTAACATCATTGTTTCTATGGATCAGCAGACAATCAGCTTCTTACATTTTTCCTTGCTGTTGTATAATTAAGTGATAAGGCACTCCAGGGTGTGGTATATCATGGGATATCATCACGCCTCAGGTGGTTGGGCATGAGGCCGCGGGCAGAGTGCATCCAACCAACTGAGAAGTGATGTCATATATCTTACACCCTAGTATACTATTATGAACTGCAGTAAATATTTGAAATGAAATATTTTAAAAAAAAGTTATTCTTTTTAAAAATATAATTTTATGCTAGTGTAGGAATACAGTTAAAAAATTGTTCTAGGAGACAGCAGGTGGTGCTGTTGTAGTTGGAGCTGGTAGGAGAGGTATTGTGATGGTATGGCCTGTGAACTCTGTTTCTGTTTGCTGTTCCCTGAGTGCTGTCTTGTGAGGGAATAATTTGTTTTGTGTTCTTTTAATTTTTTGTAGCGTCTTTATAACTTGGCAATTACAGTACTGATGTGAAGTTGAAGTAGCGGGGCTGATCTTTGAGTGTCAGTGGCTGTTGCTTTGTGACAAGTTCCAGGATTCAGCCTGAGTCACTCAGCAGAAGTTTACTCAAGCTTGTGAGGTACATTGGGTGTTTACTGTGTAAGTCTGTGCGAATGCCCAGATTTCTCAGAGCTTAAAGCTACTTTCTTTTTGTTTTTTATGTTAGCCACTGCGTGGTCGGCAAATCAGGGTATAGGAATGTGAGCGGCAATGAGTGAGAAGCTGCTCATATTGAGTGTGAGTGCTGGCTGTTGGCTAATGTTTGTGTGGGGAATGCTAGGGTAGGATGTGGAGGATGTTGTGGGCAGCTCGACAGTCGTTCCTTCTAGCAGCTTGTGTTGTGCTGCTTTCCGTTATGGGCACAGTTGAGTTTTTTTTTTTTAAATAGCAGCTGACTACAAGTCTGACTCACTCCAGACTGCGGGAGTTTAATAATACTGCATGGTCAGCGAGGAGGCTGGTGACCGGAGGTTTTCTGAAGCCATGATGATATAGCCCGATATCATCACGGCTTCAAAAACCTCTCGGCCAATCAGCTTCATGTATTTACGATTCCAAGTTCATAATTAAAAATAATATCACCATCTGTATTATAGTTACGTATATGTTTTTCAATTAATTCTATGCACTGTTATAGCAATCAACTCAACAAACCCAGGCCATCATATATATGAAGGTACTGTACCCTAACTGAAAACACTGCTGAGACAACTATATGTATTGACAATGTGGAAAATAAACACAATGTTGAGACAAGTTTTGAAGACATTTGATGTATTTGATTGTTTTTTTTAGATACTGATATGCAGTTCACACACAAAATTCATATAATATAAAAGTGTATATGCCCAAATGCCATATTTCATTACAAGCTGTTCTCTTGAAGGAAAATATTACTATATAAGGCCTAAAAATGGACATCAGCTAAATGTAAACTGGGGTAGGTGTGTTATTGAGGGTATTGCATAGTTTATCTTTTATTGCTGCTCCACCAGATCAGCAATATTTGCACAAGCTGTGCACAGTCCAGATTTTACAGCTCTGGCCTGGGTCTGGTGATCTGGGTTTTACCCATACCCCACTGCATGTGGCTTAGTGATATACTGTACAGATAGCTACAAAGTCTAACCCATTGAAGGCTGAAGTTTTAGAAAATCATTATTTAAAAGCAGTACACATGCTAAATCTAAGGGCATGGCTACATCACTGTCACATGAGGACAGAGGATTGTAGGAAAAGAAAGCCAATAAAACTATTTGTTATGGAGATCCCCAGGGGTCATAAAACTACTATACTGCTAGCAAGCTAATTTCGGAAAAAAAATCCTAATAGCAGACAGAGGGAAGGATGCACTAGGATTTAACATATATATATATATATATATCAAAACACTCTACATAACATATGTTTTTTGCACATTCTGGGAGGGCTACTCCTTTAACTTTCTGTGCTCTCAATTAACTCCTCAAGCCAGAAGAAAAATAGTGATCTAAATCTGAAGCTTCCTATATACTATACACAGGCACATTAACTGGAATAAAGGGTTCCAAGGAGTATAAACTCAGCAGTAATGATAGGGGCATGACAACTCTGATAGCTGTTCCAGTTTTTCTTTTCATTGATAGAAACTAAGCCAGAAAAAAAGTAAAATATATTTAATCAGATACTGTTTACACCAAGTACATGAACCTGCATGATTTATCTGTAAAGACAATTAAAACTGTATTTCTAAATGCATTACTAACCAATGCTTTCAAGGTCTGAAACTGCTAAAAAGACAAAATATATAGATAGATAGATGATAGATAGATAGATAGATAGATAGATAGATAGATAGATAGATAGACAGACAGACAGAGAGACAGACAGATAGACAGATAGACAGATAGATAGATAGAATATGGTAAACAAATACTGTTAATCCCAAAAGCTGAACTTTGTTTTTAGTATATAGATGTTTAAGAAATACCTGAAAGCTGAGTCTTTCCTTTTGAGACACCAGGTGGTTCTGATAATCATTTGTTCCAATGGTTTTTAAGTCAGTTTGAATGCATTAAGTATTATCTGTTCTCCTAGTCCTTAACAAAAAGCAGGGACTCCACAGATTTGTTCTGTTCCTTGGTCAGATACCAAACTAGTGACTCTTCTTTCAGCATGATAGGATCCACCTCATGCCTCTCCCACATGAATAAAAAAAAAGGTGTGCTGGATTTTTAGGAGCTTCTTGGTGGACGTAGGTTGGATATTACTATCCCAAAAAACAATGCTGCTTCCACTACTCAGGTTCCAGTTCTTGTGCTACCCATTTAAGAAAGAAAGTAGTACCCTGCAACCATTGACTAACATGAAAGTGTATTTATTTGAAGGCAGAAAACATTTCTTGGAGGAGGGTAAGGCAGAAGAGATTATTTACACCTTTGGTCACTTCCATGGACAGAAACCCTGACATCACTCCTTTTGCACATGCAATACTCCTGTAGGCTCCACCAACAGTCTCAAAAAAACAATGACGAGGGATGGTTTTCTAGATTTCATGTGATGTCACTGGGGGATTAGGCACCCCCAGTATAAGTGTTATATTTACAGTAGCAGCCACAGACACTGCCAGCTATTTCCTGAAATTTCTGTGATATTTCCAGAAATATCTCCTGCTTTCTGCATTTCCACAGTAGAGGCAGCAGAGAGAAACTCTTCAGAAATTTCGTGAAATATCTGGAAATAGTTGGCAATATCTGTGGCTACCACTTGTATGGGAGTGGACCAGTTACAACAGACATCAATGGACAGTTTTCTTTGATTCAGCCAATCTATATATAATTTTATTGTTTTATTTAAAGGATACCTAAACAACATTTTGACAAATTATTCAAAAGTCTGACTGTGTACAGTAGGTGAATAAAGGAAAGGCTGCTATATTGATTAATGTTAAAACTACATTTATATAATTTACCTAACTGTTGCTCCACAGCATTTGAAAACTGTAAAATCAGTCTTCCAATTTCAAAACAAACTGTCTAACCTGCTTCCTAAAATGGCCTCCAAATGTGTTATGTGATGACATTATTGGAGCCAAAGTCAGAGAGGTATATGGCTCTCTGTAGGGCTAATTAGTTCTTTTTCCCCTTTGTATAGAATTGTTTCACCCAAATGGTCAAAACCATGTGGATTGTTTTGTACAATGCACATGTTAGGCTATGATTCTGTTATTTTTTCTTACTTTAACATGCTGAAAATGTGTTTTAACCCAACAGACTTTCTATGTGGCAAACTACAGTGCAGTACAAATCTTGAAAAATCTGGTGGTCTAGTGGTTATGGTGGATCCCGGATGCTACAATGGGGGGTGCAGGGGTGGTGTGCATGCTTAATATGCACTTTTTAACATTTTTATTAAGCCTTTATATTTTCTGCTATTATTCTTTTCTAGTACATTTTTGACAGAACCTACACATGTAATCCATAGTTTGAATGTATCCATTTGCACAATCAATAAATCAGACTTCTTCAACAAAGTGAAATGCAGCAGCAGCAAGCAAGCAAGTATGTTACTATGTGTGTGTGTGTGGGGGGGGGTTGCAGCCACAATCTTCACCACCCCCTAGAGCCATCACTTTTTTGTAGCATAGTTCTTGTGCAATCCAATGTTAGAGTTCATACTTTATCAAACTCAAATATGTGCTTGTCTTGCCTTCTTTTTCCATGGGAAATAGTGATAATAATAATAAGAATCAGCATTTATATAGTTGTTTTCATACACATTGAATCCCAAAGTGTATTACAAAGCAATACTGGACTGGTAGTGAAGTGACTGAATGTGTAGTGGCAGCCATTTCATACATTAATATCTACACACAGCCTTGGACAATTGCATGAACTGGTTTTATGGGAAGGGGAATGTTGGCCAGGACAATGGGGTCAGGTAGTGATCAAGGCGCTGGCAGCCCACATCTTATTTCTCACAGTAATCTGCTCATATTTCTCTTCTTCTGTCTTCCCCCTTCCCTGAATATAGCAGTACTTTGCAAGAATGACCTTCTCAGTCTCCTCTGGTATTCATTCTTCACTATTCTTCCTCACACTGAAAACTGGTGAGCTCATCACCCTTCTGCATCATGAATGCAAGTAGTATAGTCCCCATTTTATTTTGACATATCAAATATAAACATATATCTCCAATAAGTCAGGCTCATGGCAGCAGGGAACAAGGGGAATGGTGAGCTTTCCTGTCCTTAAAAGATCTAGGCTACCTTTGATTAGGCACTATTAAATAATGGGTGTTCACATCATTATGCACGTCATTTAATGGTGCCTAATTATAGATGGCCTAGATCTTATATGGGTAGGAAAGCCTATTTTTCAACTTGTGCCATGCTGCAATTGGTCTGGCTTACCAGAAGATCATGTTTATTATTAATATGTAAATATAACATGGGAGACTGTACTAAACACATTCATGATGCAGAAGGGTGGTAAACTCACCAGTTTTTGGTGTGGGGAGCAGATGAGAAGAATGAATGCTAGAGAGGGACTGAAGAAACCATTCTAGTAGGGTACAGCTATATTCAGGTTAGTTGAAGACATGAAGGAACACACTAAGCAGACCACTGTGAGATCTGAAATGTGGGGCTGCCAGAATTTGTGATCACTACCTGACTGTGGATGAGTGTAGCTAGCAATGACAAATACTCAGTGTGGCAGGGCTGCACCTAAACTGTACTCAGGTGGAGGAGGATGTTGACGTTTGTTAGGACAGTATTGAGGGAGTTGCATATAGCTCATTCAAGATTTGGAAGGGTGGTAGCCAGCCAACTCACATTGTTGACTAGCGCACAGAAAAGTACTGGTGAAGAATTGCTGGGAACTGCCCTGTGGGGTTCTGCAGATCACAGGTAAAGGAGTAAACTGACACTGGCAGTCAGGTGGATTTGCTCAAGATATTAGTATACTTTTTCTGCTAATAATATTGTTATCCACCTTTATGAGGGCATGAACAGCAGTTTTTCTGGTGGGTCATGATACTTATTGCTTAGCCCTCCAGGAAGACCTAGTTGTTGGTTAATGAGGTGGGAAAAAACACAGCAGGAAACTGTACATACTACCTTCACTGTGTGGAAGGGTTGTGATCCATTCAATGTTTACTGTGAGAGCAGAAGTCAAGAGAATGTGCACTGGAGAGTGATTTGGGAGGCATTTTTTAACAGTGCCAGCTGATGATGATGCATATTAGTACGCATCAGTATAACTGTCTGAGGTACAAGATTACAGTCTGAGGTGTGATAATTCTCTTCATGAGACCTCAAGCTCATATGCAGCCCCAGGCAGTACTAAGGACAGGGTATGGATGGTGGGGTGATCAACAGAAAGCAGACTAGGTGCAGGGGGGTTCACATGGAAAAAGAAAGCCTTATTTGTGGGACAACAAGATAGCATGAGCTTTGGAACTGAACAAGACCGGTACTGATTTTTGAGACCCTACCTCATTAACAGTGACACTATCATTTCATTACTCAATCCTGAAAGGCGGTTTTGCACAGCAGCTGTGCCATTGGGGCCACAGGTGTGAAAACACATTTCTGGCAGGATGTGAAAAATGACAGCTGTACTGTTCATGAGGTGGTGTGAAAAAAGGCAATGTTAAAAAACTGGAGTGAAAATTTGGCAAAGTTAAGAACGTGTGTGGAACCTGCACAACACACACCTGTAATAGAATCATTTTTTGGAATTGTTTCACCAAATTGTCAACATGGAGATTTTTGAACCTCTACTCGTGAACAGTGGCACTGTGATTTTATTAAACTGTCCCAAAAGTTGAGTCCTCTTAGTGACCACACCATTCTGTGCTACAGGTGTGAAACAACATTTAAGTAAAGATTTTTTTTTTTTGAAATTTAAGTTTATTATTTTCACAAAAGAAAGGAAAATACACCATACCATAGCATTAGGAAACCAATCAGTAAACCAAGAAACAAATCAACCCCCCCCAGTCAACTATACAAAGGCAAAATAACAAACCTAATAGTTTCAAAAAGACAACGTAAACATGTTTCCCATAAGCAGGGAAAACCCCAGAAAAAACAAATCCCATACCCCCCCCACCCCCAGGTGCACCCGCTCAAAATATAGCTAGCAACTTTCAAAGTCTGGATATCACATTTCAAGCTACCATCTTTACTGGCTATGTTAATAGGTCTATAATACAGTGAGAGAGACTGGGTTATATCACTTTAAATCATATACTAGAATGGCAGTCGTTATATAACATAAAGTGAGGTCCAGGGATCAGATCACAAAACTTAATCTCCTGATAGGTAAAAGGACTGAAGTTTACCCCATCTTTTATAAAATAGATCCATACGCTGCTTATAGCTGGCGATCAAGCTTTTCGGCCTGGAGGTATGACATCAATTCTTAACCAATCACAAAGGATAATACTAATTGGTCTTTCCAGTGCCTTAACACCAATTTTTGACTGCCATCGAAATCAAAGCCATATGGTACCTGCGCTCCACACAGTCTATATGAGAAAGGTCCCCAGTACGCAGATATCTGGAGAAAAACCTGCTCAGACCCAGAAGGGATCTAGACTATCAATAATAAGCGGACACAATGGGGCCACTTTAAGGCACTCCCAGAAAACATGAATCAAGTTACCCTCATCCCGAAGACAGTGGAAACACTGTGAGGAAGAGATCATCTTACGCTGAAATAGCTTGACTGGAGTGTAGTATAAGTTATTGACAATATTATACCACTAATGGAAACTATCTGAGTATGGTATTTGCAAGTTAGGCCATAAGTTACCGGATGGCACCTCCTCAGAAGAAGTTGCGTCCAGGCAAGGACAACTACCTCCTCCTTCAAGTTGAAAGTCAATAGATGAGTAGATCATGAGATGGAATGGGGTTGAGATGCCAGCCTACAGATATTGGAGAAAAAGGGTGTACCATAGATGGTTTAAATACCAAACCAAACCCACCACAGACCAAATGCCCAGTTGGAACACTAAAAAGTCTCTATACTTGGGATACCAAATTTGGCGAGATATCACCTGATGTGAGAAGAGGTTGAATTATACAGCTGTTCTACCTTGGAATCTTTGATTTGTGACAAGTTACTCAACCCTCAATCACCAATAACAAGGTGGATTGGGTAATTAGCTGTACTAAATCATTTGATTGGAGATCGGAAGAACCTAAGACATTAGGCCCACCTTTAAGAGAAACTGCCGCCAGTATTATTAGAAATCAATGTGAAACTGAACTCGGAGTAAGATAGGGTAATATATTCAAATTTAAGTTCAGAAAGAAAGGTCGATTCTAAGTGAAGCCATACTGGTAAAATTCTGAGGTCCTGCCGTAAACCACTGTCCCAACTTGGATAAATGGGCGCCAATAATAGAGCTGAAAATGGGAAGTCTTAGACCTCCCTATCTTTAGGGAAGCGAAGAGAACCATAAACAGCGTACCCTTCCCTTTCAGATGAAGGTAGAAAACATACTATGGAACCGTTGAAAAGGAAGGAAGCCAAGTTGATGAGGTTCAGTGGGTAGAAAATCGGGAAAACGTTCATTTTAATAATATTGATTCTGCCATCAAAGAAATAGGAAGAGATGCCCCGTTGCAGATCCTGACTAACCCAGTCTCTAATGTAGTGGTTTAGTTTCTTAAGCAGAATGGATCAGTGGAAAAGTGATCCTAGGTACTTAAGGGAACTGGGAGTTCATCTCATTCCACAGGGTAGGAAGCAATTCTTAAAGCATAATTATTTAAAGGAAAATCTCACACTTGATATATTTAATTTGTAACAGAAAGACTAAAATGCCAAATAATATCTAGGCTGCTTCTAACGATGCCACGGATCAGACAAATGTAACAGAACATCATCTGCATAAAGAAAACACCCTCTAAATCCAACCCCCATTCACCGGCGAGGATTTAAGCTGAATCAACAGAGTTCCAAATACAAATTAAACAACAAAGGAGAGTGGGCAGCCCTGTCTAGTACCTGGGAAGAGATTGAAAGAAGGAGATAGAACCCCGTTGCAATAGATTTGCCCAGAGGCACTTATAATACCTGGATCATATTAAGGAAGGGATGGAAGCCATTTCTTCAGAACACCCATAAAAGGACAGTCGACCGGTCAAATGCTTTTCAGCATCTAAAGAGACCAGGACAAGTGCTTCTAACTGACAGACACACTGTGAAATATGGGACAATATGTAGATGATCTAGATCTCCTAGACAAACCTGCTTGTTCAGGGCTCAGAAGGTCCATCCAGATCCTTTTAATCCTTGGCGGAATTTTTAGCCGTATTTAATATCATAATTCTGTGAGATAGAGGTAATTAGCTGGGTCTGAGGGCTCTTTGTCTGGCTTGAATTAGAACCTGGTGGCCTCAAACAAGGCGAATCGAGATCAACCACCTGAAGTAGTTATATAATCTAAGCAGAATGGGGTCAAGTCCTTAGAAAACTTTGTAAATGGCTGGAAATCCATCTGGGCCCAATAATTTTGTCTGGGGCAAGGGAGGCAATAACGCTCTGGATCTCCTCAACTGAGATGGGCGCCACTAGACTTCCCTGCTGAGGTCGGTATACTGAACCCTCATAAGTAATCTTTAAGGTTAGCTACAGCAGGATGTAGGAGGACTATAAAGATTAGTATTCCCGAAAGTCGAGCAATCTCTCTCGGGAGAAACCCTCGTACGGATGAGGGAAATCAGAGAGGGAATAATCTCAAACTCTCAATGCTCTGAGACGTAAGAAGAAGTTTCCAGATTTATCACGAGATCTATATACATAGCTGGGTTTTGGCTAGATAATACTCAATCTTATCTTTCAAAGATCGAATACTCATTTTTGACTGAAAACAGTTCTTTAGATCTGACACCGAAGAAATAGCATACTTACCTTCCAGGTCTCTGATCTTACCCACTAATTCTAACGCCTAACAACGTGTCTTCTTCCTAAAGAAACCATCTGAATAAACCCCAGATAGCACTTTAATGCCCCCATACCATGTCCAAACTAAGGGTGAGTCAATTGTCTGCCAGAAACAGAAATTTCCAATAATCTCCGAAACACAGTGCGGTCCTTCAATAGTTGGTGTTAATCTCCATAGTCACGGGCAAAGTCATGTCTGATGGACAAGCGTATCTAAACCAAAGCATGGTCTGACACCTATCGGCTCTATACCGGAAAAGAGACCATCGGGAGAGAGGAGACCTCACTAAATCATATCAGTCTAGATTTAGTGCCATGTGACTGGAACGAAAGGAGAGCCCTAAAGAGGTTAGCAACACGCCATGGGTCTGAACCTAACAATGAGACACTCACAGAGGCTTTCTGTACACGAGCTCTTCTATCAGGATCCCTGTCCAAACTGAGGAAAGGCATTCAATCCCCCGAGCACATATTGGGTCGGCAAAAGGCAACCAACTTGTCTGTCAACCTCATAAAAGTCTGGATCACCTCCACGGTCCATACACGATCCAGTACCACATTTCTCCATTTAGGTTACCCTTTACTAGATGAATCTCCCTTCGGGTCTGAGCAGGTCAGATCCTTGATAAACAAAGCGTGTTTTAATTAAGATAGCCACCCCTCTACTAGTAAGAATTCCGGAAGATAGACAAGGAGAATCAGACGAGAGGAGATTAGCCACCCGGCCCAAGTGTGTTTCTTAAAAAGAATATCTATACCAAGTAAGGAACAGTGGTTAAAATCTGCAGCCTTTACCACGATCCTGAGCCTCTCACATTCAGGGCGATGACCATTCTTAGCCATTTCAAATAGAACCCACAATAGCCTGATACCCAGTAACATAATCAACCACTAGTAGCAGGTGCACCTCCCAATCCTAATCCCACCCCAATCTAACATCCCCCCAATTATGAACTATATACTAACACTAAAATACCAGCAGAATAGGCCTAATGGTCTTTCGTGTCTCGTTGATAAGCCTCCACCTGGGTGCTGACCTTCCCCCTCACCTTCTCAAGCTACCCTTCCAGTTGGATATTCTTGCTGCATTAGTTTTGCTTCTAGACCTTCCCTGTACCTGTCCCCCCCTCTTGAACCCCTCCTGTCTCTGCCTCCACCAGCCCCCTAGGTAGTGCATTCCATGGCTCTACCCTCTCGAGTAGTAGCACCTCCTTTCTCCCTAGTCTTCCCCCTCCAGCTTCCACCCATGCCCTAGTGGCCTTCCTCCCTTCCTTGAAGCACCCTCACTGTTCCTCCTCTATTTACCTTCTTCATGTACCTGAAGACCTCTACTCATGTCCCCAGTCCCTTCTCTCTTCCAGTGTACATATTTAGCTCTTGAGCCTCTCCTCATAGTCCTGTCCCCCAACCCAAATCATTTAGTTTGCCCTCCTCTGGACCCTCTCAGGAGGTTAATGTCCCTCTTCAAATGTGGCCTCCAAAACCTGCAGTACTCAGTCAGTGACCTCACCAAGCAGTTATACAGAGGAAGTATCACTTCCCTCCCTTCTGGAGGTGATCCCCTAGCGATGCATCACAGCATCCTGTTGGCCTTGGCTGCTGCCCTCCTACAAGTCTCAGAGTTGTTCATCTTACATCCACCACCACCACCCCAGGTCCCTCTCGCCATTGAGACTTGTAGTATTCCCCAGGGTGTACACTTGGCCTGGGTTTCTGGCCCCAAGGTAGTACCTTGCATTCCGTGCATTAAACCTCAGCTTCCACTTTCTGAGACCATCTTTCCAGAGCCTCCAGGTCCCCTGCAGCGACCACCTCCCCTCCTCCCCATCTACCACTGCCCCCAGTTTCGAAGTCATCTGCAAAGAGACTCATCTCACTCCTGATTCCTGTCCTTATGTCAGATACGTAGGCGTTGAACAGAAGGGGCCCAAGGACTGATCCTGTGTGACCCCACTAATGACCCTCCTTGGGAAGAGATTATCCCACCAATTACGACCCTCTGGGTCCGGTCCCATAGAGCTAATTGCCTATCCATCGAGCATCTGGTTTCACCCACATGTTCTCCTAGTTTATCCAACAGGCCCGCGTGAGGAACAGAGTCAAATGCCTTGCTGAAGTCCAGAAAGAGACATCCACTGGTCTACCCAGGTCCAAGGCACTTGTCACCCAGTCATAAGAACTCCACCAGGTTTGTCTGACACGATTTCCCAGGATGAATCCATGCAGTCTATCGTCCAGGCACCATGACTTATCAAGGCCCCCCTAGCCTCTCCTTGACAATGCCCTCCATCACCTTGCCCACCACTGATGTCAGGCAGACAGGCCTGCTGGTTCTCTGCCAGCTCCTTGATCCCCCCTTGTGGATAGGCACTACATGCGCCACCGCCCAGTCTTGGGGCAGCCACCCTGTCCTCAGAGATGGTGAAAAGCTCTGCCAGGGGTTTACGCCAGGACATCTGCAAGTTCCTTCATCACTCTAGGATGCAATTTATCCAGCCAGTGCTTTCTCCATCTTAAGGGGGCTGAGGGCTTCCCTCACCTCTCTGCTGTGATTTCCACTTCCAGTACCTCTTCTCCTGCTTAGCCCTCCAGCCCACCTGCCAGTGATGCCCCCTCCCAGACCTGCCGCTTGGTAAGAGGCCCCCCCTCCTCATTATCTCTGTCTCCTCCCATGTATGATGCAGCATCCCCATTTTCCCAGGTGAAAACTGAGGTGAAGTACTCATTTAGTACCTCAGCCTGCTCCTCTGGGTCTTGTGCCCATCTCTCCCCTGATTTAATCCTGCTAATCTGCCCCTTCACCCTTCGTCTTTCCCCAATGTATCTAAAGAACCCCTTTTTCCCTCTCCTAATTTCCCTGGCCAGGTTCTGCTCCTTCCTTGCCTTAGCCACCCTCACCACTCTAGTGGCCCTTCTAGCCAACAGCTCAATAAGGCAACAGTCAAACAATATAACTGGAGTAACTACAGTTAGTCCCCAACCCCCAACCCCCCAACCAAGGACCAGAAGAGTAACAGGTAACCAAACTCAGAAACAAACAATCCCCCCTCCCCATCCCCAAAACAAGTAACCAAGTCATGAATACAAAACCAGTGCCCCCTAAAATCCCAATCCCTCCAACCCACAGCCCATACCCCAGACCAAACAAGTAAGTATTTACAACGGATAGGCCGAGGTCGAAGTACACAAAGAATAACCAATGAACCATTAGCTCAGGCCCAAACCCCTAGTCGCGAACCTCCTAACCCCCAGAGTCAGGACCAACACTCAAAAGAAAATAGATACAGTGCTCCTCCCAGAAATACCAACCCCTAATACCAGGGCTGTCATCCCCAGAGCCCCAACACCGGGGGAGGCTAGCTAACCCCCCCAAAAAATGGCTCACAGTTCCACATCTAGCGAGCAAATCCCCAAAAGCCTCGACCCCAGCCACCCCCCAATAGCCCATAGTGAAATGAAAGGAGGAAGTACAGGAGGATAGAAAGGAGAGGTAATCAGGAGTAGAATAGGAAGAAGTGGGTAATAATTGACCACCCAGTTACATTAACCCCTATTCCCAAACAACATTAGTACCCAGTACCCCAACCTTAAAATAACAATAAGCCAAACCAAGAAAACAAAGGAAAAAGATCCTACCCGAGTCAGACAATCCAAGAGAGGAGAATCCATGAGCCAGCTGAATCGAGGCTAGACTAGCCATGCAAGTCATCTTGCCTCCGGGATACAACCGAAAAATGTTTCAGGGGCCAAGGCCAGCGGACCCTGGTCCGTCTCCCGGAGTCCCCACGGAAACTACTAAGCGCCCGAAACAAGGTTCCATGACTGAGCAAAAAAGCCGAAATGGAGACAGCGCCGCTGAAATGGAGCCCTACACCTTACCCATTCCAGGCCAAAAACACCAGGGGACAGAAGGAAAGAGACTCCATAAAGGAAGCGGATGGACCAAAGGGCAACAGAGACAAGGAATAACAAGTCCAGAGAGAGAGAGGGAGCAGAAGGAAGAGCCAGACCACTAAAGGCAAGCATATTTATGCAATTTTAAACAACAGCAAAAGGTAAATTTTATCCGGCTATAATTAGGGTTCAGTTCCATCGGTAAAGCCATTCAGGAGAGTCAGCCACGCGTTTTAAATAACTCCGGCAGTTTAACTTCCAGCTCTTGCTTGCCGCCTCGAGAAGTTGTAGCTTGCCACTGCACCATTCATCGTAATCTTTAAAATTAAGCTGGATACACCATTTCTGAATGGAATAGAAGCTCGCGATCAATTTTGTACCACTGGTGGTAGCTGCTCTTTTCTCCCTAATCTCTTTAGGTAAGTCCTGGGTGATCCTGATTTCGACGAGCCCCAGAATACTGCTTTCAAAGCTCACGGATTTAATGGAGCATGATTCCTCTCCACATAACTCAAAAATTTAACAATAATAGGACATGGAGGATCCTGAAGCAGGTCTAAGCTCCTCAAAAAGAACGGTGAGCTCTCCAAGTGGTAGGTAGGGCTGATAGGGATGGCCCATGACTTACACAGAAATTTTTTGCAAAGACCAGATGTCTGGGCCTTTCCTCTGATTCAGGTATACCCATGAATAAAAGATTATTTCTATGGTTTGTCCTTCTAAATCTTCTGTTTTGCTTGCAGTTTTTAACATGTTGTCTGAGCTCAGAGATCTCGTTTCAGCTCTAGACCTCCAGCCTTCTGAGGAGATTAGCCTTGCTTCCATATCTGTAACTTTGGTAGAGACTGAGGAAAGATCGCTTCTGTCGCATTTTAATTCCCTGCCAGGTCTATAAAGATTTTTCAATGGTGTAAGTTCTTGAAGAAACTTATCTTCTGATAAGTGGTACAGGCTGCTGCCCTTCTCCCATCAGATCAGCTCTGGTAGGGGCCTGGTTCCTCTGCTTCTTGGAGGCCTTTTCTGGGGAAGCAGGAGGAGTGTGCCTGACTGAGGCCTGCTTAATATCTACCTCCATCCTCAGCCAGCAAAAGTTTATTTTCGCTGCACCAGTCACCAGATGATGGTAGAGACTCTCCCAAGACAATATTTATCCAAATTTTGTGAGAAAAGGGTAGGATGGCAGATTAAATGATCGAAAAAGGTGACCAGCGGGGGGAGCTCAGGAACTCAGCTGCTCTCTAGCCAGATGCCATCAACGTGACCAATATTTAAGTAAAGATGTGAAAAATGACAATTATACTATTCATAAGGAGGTGTGAAAAAATGGCAATGTTGAAATAGACATAGATAGATGATAAAGGCATTCAAGTACCTTACAGAGAGGAACAGGGTGCATGAATACACTATTTTTTAGTGAAAAGATCTTTCAGGACTAGAGGGCATAGGATGAAGTTGGAGGGAGGATAATTCAGAGGAAATGTGAGGAAGAATTTCTTCAAAGAATGGGTGGTGAATACGTGGAACACCCTGCCAGAGGAAGTGGTGGGGGCTGAAACAATCACAGGATTTAAGAATGCATGGGATAGACATAAATGAATTCTGGAGGTCAGGGGTGAGGGGCAACAGACTTCTAGAAAAACATAAAGTGAACTTACAAGCTCAAATGGGCATACTGGGTGGGCCATAGGCCCTTATCTGCAGACACTGTCTACGTATCAATGTATGTATACATGAAAATTTGTAGAGAAAATGTTAAACATTGGTAAATGTGTAGAAACTGCACAATGCATGCTCATAACACAGTCATTTTGGGGAATTATGTCACCAAATTTGCAACATGGCCTATTTGGAATCTCCTCTAATGAACAGTGGCACTGTCATTTCATTAATTGGTTCTGAAGGGTGATTCTACACAGCTACCACAAAATCCCCTTTCAGGACTTAGAAACTAAATGAGTGACATGTTCACAAGGTGGGGTCCCATGAACCCCATATAGAAAATTCGTGGCCAAAATTCCAAGAAATGGCTGGGATAGCAATCTAATTTGAGACCCCCATTGCCTTCCATTATAAAGCTTACAGTCATTTCTTCAGTTAGCAGTTTGGCCTTGAAGAGTTCAGATGTGTCCCAGTTCAGAGAAGATTATGGTTACCTTCCTCCAGGGGGTACATATGGGTGAGGAGTGAAGGGAAATGGGTGCACAGAGGAAGGAGTGGGGATGGAGGTGGGGCGAGAGAGACAATAGTGGACCATTTTCTCTTGTTTAAGAGAGCAGGGCGAGACCATAGAGAGAGGGTTTTCATCATTTACAGTTTACACACAAAATAAAATAGGTACACTGGGGTAGGGTCCCAGTGTGCCATATTCTGGGGGGTTCTGACACAGGATTGGGCATCCCAATGTTGGCGAGATGCATAGATGGGGGGGTGCACATAGCACCAGGAGTGGGCATCCTAGTGTCGGAAAGGAAAGGGACAACTGTTTAACCAGGAAAGACACATTAAGAGGAAAGACACACTAACGGGGAATGCTGACACAGGAATTGGGCACCCTGATGTTAGCTTTTTTGGAGTGTGTGGCAAGTTCAAATCAAATCAAATCAGTTTTATTTATAAAAGGTGCCTTTCTAAAACCAAGGTGCCTATACAATAAAATACATAAAAAAAAATGTTATAAAACCAGCATATAATTTCTACAAAAGACAATGTAATAGCAGCATAATAAAACAACCCCATCAATCAGCAAAAGTCAGGTTAAATGAATATGTTTTTAAAGCAGTTTTAAAACTCTGGATGGTTAGGCAATCTCATACTCAATGAGGTAGCGAGTTCCACAGGGACGGAGCAACAAAGCTAAATGCCCTTGCTCCCGATGTCTGCAAATGTACCCAGGAAACCTCTAGCAATCCCTCATCGGTGGATCAGAGAGGACGAAGGAGACAGTAGGGACAAAGGAGATCTTTAAGGTAACTTGGTCCCTGGCCGTGTAGGGCCTTATAATTTAACAAAGTAACCTTAAAGGTGATCCGCCACTGTATCAGCAGCCAGTGCAGACTGCAGAACACAGGTGTTATATGACTGGCTCTAGAAACACCAGTCATCAACCTGGCTGCTGTATTCTGCACCAGCTGCAAGCGGCAGATATCAACCCCTGACAGCCCTAGGTAAAGGTCATTGCAGTAGTCAAGGTGGGAGGTAACGAAGGCGTGAACCAATGCTGGAAGATCACTGGGAAGAACCAGATGTTTCACTCGGGTGATATTTCTGAGATGGTAAAAAGAAGTTTTAACAACTGCTGACACTTGTGATTTTAAGGTCAGACAGTCATCAAATATAATGCCCAGGTTACACACCCGGTCTGAGTTAGCTAGCTGGACATCTCTAAGCCACAAACCCGAAGGTGAACCTGCCAACATACCCATCTCATTATGACCTGGATTTACAACCAACACCTCAGTTTTTTCAGGGTTCAGCCTTAGCCAGCTCACATTCATCCAGGCCTGAATTTCAGTTAGACAGCAGTGGCAGGAGTCTCCATGTTATGGTGTGCCAACCATGTATCCGTCAACTTCTATGTTTCTGTGTTTCACATAATGTGGGGGGGGGGCATGCCAACATGGGGATTTGGCACTGATGTCAGCATTCTGGGGATTGTGTGACAGATGACAGGAGTCGCCATATTTATTGAAATGTTTCACCAGGAAAGGCACGTAATGGAGGTATATCATCTGCCACTGCAGTGAAGAGCTTACCTCTGATTGTAGAAGCAGATTATTTTAAACTCTGTGGCTCTCTCTGAAACTGCTGTCATCGGCAGTGTGCTCACTGGTTGGTGGCTGAGGGATGCACCTATTAAAGCATCCCCTCTATTTGCTACAATACTGACACACCTCTAAAATGTGCTACTATCACAAAATGTTGGAATGAAAATAGAATGCACACATCCTGATGAATCCTGATGCATCTGTGTGAACATAGTACAGTGTCCAAATTAGGAAGGCTGTTCCATGCATCCACAACACTATCTATGAAAAAATACTTCCTCACATTGCCTCTGAGACACCCTCTCTCAATCCTACTGCCTTACTGCCATAAAATTACTGCTTTAATGCTGTAACTTTGAAACTATGGGGGGGGGTTCAAAGTACTGGATGCAGAATAGTGATGCAGCGAAATTAAATTCCACTGGCGAACTGAACGCGAAGTGCTCCGCCTTGTCATAACCACTTCACGTTAAGGCGGAATGGCAATGCAAAGTAAGGCAAAGTCATTGTTTTTAATGGACTTCGCGTTCCTCATTATGATTCTAAGTGATCCACTTGGTGTTTCAGATTTGGCAGCCCCCCCCACACACACACATCACATGTCTTACAGTACCTTAAGTCACATGCTCTTTAGCTAGGCAGGAAGAAAATGAGTCATACAAGCAAACACTTTTACTTTCTCCTGTGCAGACAGAGAGAGAGTAGTATGTTTTGTGACTGCTGATACTTTGAGATCAGAACAGGAGGAAATTTAAACTTTGATTTAGACCCAACAGCTTTTTAAAAGCTACATCTTTTTTGACTTTTCTGTATTCTTTTTTAACTTAATTTGTTCTTACTGTAAATTTTATTTTACTTACCTTTATAAGTAGCTAGTTGTTTGTGTCTGTGTGACTGTGGGTGTGTGTGTGTGTTATGTGAAAGTGTGAGTAGTGATTGCTTAGACTGAGGGAGCTCAGTAGACGAGATGGACCAGGATGAGGAAATGTCTGGGGTGGGGGCAGCTCTGGAAGAGTGTGGTAGTGGTAAGCATCATACCATGTGCATGTGTGGAGGGCATGGGCACCCATTCCTGTTGGACCGCTCAAAACTTGTGAGTGCCCCCAACAGAAGCAGGACCAGCACCAATTCCTGTCCTGACTCTGAGACAGTTGAACCACCACCACCACCACTAAGTCTAGCACCAAGTCCTCTGGAGCAGGATGTGCCTGTTCCCCCTGGGCCCAGGTGTGGATCCCATCCCTGTTCAGCACCATGACCAGCCAACTGCCAGTTCATCTGGCCATCCCCTACCTGTGCCTGGTCCTCCCCACTCCTCCACTGTGCGCCGTTGCCCCCGTGGGACACACCTGGGGACTGGGAGCCAGCACACCCATATGCTCAGTCACCAGCAGTTGGAGTGTCAGGCTGCCACAGAACAGACCATGCCTGCACCTGCTGGCCATTCTGTGGCAGAGGGTGCAGCTGTGCATTGCAGCATCCTTAAGACGAGAAGGGCCACAGCAGCACCTGCTGCTCCACTAGCACCCCAACCCCCACCACCAACACCAGCAGGTCAGCCTGTAGAATGTGTGGATCCCAAAGAACTGCATGTAACACAGGCTGACTTGGCAGTTCTCTGGAGTGCTGCTGAGGAGAACAATGAGAGGGTGAGTGCTGTGGAGCAGCAGCTGGATCGCACAGAGGGACATCAGTTGCAAATTATGTCCATACTGGAACTGCTGCTGGATCATCATGGGATCCCACATTAGTTTTTTTTCCTCACACCATGTTCTCCCCCACACCTTCCTTGCTGTGTTATAAAATGCACTCCTCCACCATCCCTGACCCTTGTATGTAATTATGCCCTTTTTTGTTGTCTTCCATATCAAGTGACACTTTGTATTCTGAGCAGTGCAAGTATACTGTGCTAAACTGCATGTGTGCAGTCAGTCTTCTTTCCAGTCTGTGTATGTACTGCAGACACTGTACAACTCCCTGACTTAAAAACAAACATTAATGAGTACAATGGTGGGGTGGTGAAGCATGGAAAGATACTACTTAACAGGCTTACAATACTTCCAAGTAGCTTTTAAAAAACAATTAATGTTGTGATTCGTGACATGATCGTGAATCATGATTTGTGACTGCATTTGTGACCATGATGATGAAGAAACATGAATGCCAATGGCTGTACTTCCCTAGGCTCCAACGAGGTGTGGCACAAAACTCCCAGACTTAAAAACAAGCATTAATGAGTACAACGGTGGGGCGGTGAAGCCTGGAGAGATAGTACAAAACAGGCTTACAATACATCCAAGTAACTAGAAAAAAATTAATGTTGTGATTCGTAATGTGAATGATCATGAATCATGATTTGTGACTGCATTTGTGACTGTGATGATAAAGAATGTGATTTGTATCACGAGTGACTCGTGATGATGGTCCTGACTTAAAAATGCATATTAATGAGTACAATGTTCATGCAGAATTAAGCACCTCACTTGTCCAGTACTCTGAAGGGAAGCCAAAGAAACAACTGTGACTTAAGTTACAGATGGAATTGGCCCTAAAGAGATGCAAATTCACAGACAGATTAAGATTGTGTTGTGCACTGAAGAGATGCACAGACAAAAGGCACACCACCTAACCAGTGCTCACCATCAGAAATTCAAATCTGGAAAAGAATACCTTTGCCGGTTGGGGCAGGCCATGTGGCAGTGTACTGTACTGCTGCAGTAACAGTCACTAGTACTAGTACCAGTAAAGATACCACAGAGGAGTACATAAATCACACAACTGCAGTGGATAGCAGCTTCACATTGCTTAAATTATTATATGACACAATTAAAGGTGCCTGATTTGATGACACGTGTCACACACATACTCACACACACACACTCAAGTAAAGCATAGCAAAATTAGAAACTTCAGTAATATAACACATATTTTTAAACAAACTAAAATTATGCACTGCCACCACAACAATCAGCAAAAACATGGCAGAAATATTGAAAATATTACTGTGTATACATATAACAGTTATACAAGAAAATATCACCAAACAGAAGCACTTTTTCTCAAAGTTAATCTACCTACATCACAGTTACAACCCCCCCAAAGCATACTTCCACTGTCTCTCAGTACACAGACTGAATGTTGTACATTAACATTCAAAATCCATACACCAACAATAAACACTCGATGATATGAGCACAGGAGGGTTTCCTATACTCAATGAACTAAAGTTTCAGCAAAAAAATGACTCAAAAAGGCTTTTTTAACAGCTTTTTGAAGGTTTGAATTGCAGAGCAGATTGTCTCCTACAGCTTCCTACACACACTACCCCAAACTGGGCTATGCAACACTATTCTGGCCGCGATTTCTGTTATTTTTAATTTCTTCTCAATTCCACCTAAAAAGAGCTGTTTTACTCTTGTATTGTGCCCAATTTAAGGGTTGTTTTAGTTGTATTTAAAATAGTGTTTACAGTCTTTTGAAATTTTGTATGGTGGGCTAGGCGGCTTAAGCCTAACCCCCCATACCCTCCAGTCTTTTGTTGTATGAAATCCTGAGTTTTAGCACCTTTGCAGATGCTGCAATAAAAGTAACTGCTGACTGCCTTCTCCTCTGTCCCCACCTTGTAGCCGGCACATGCCCAGAGTTCAAGGGGCGGAGGGGCTCGAGCCGCCAGCGGGCGGTGGCGTCCGCCTAGCCGACGAAGGTTCAGGAGGCCGGGAGAAGCAGGCGAAAAGTGCTGGCAAAACACATAAAAACCGCCCCCCTCTCGGTTGATTCTTTTTATACACTTTCTCCCGCCATTTCTCTAATCCACGCCCACATCTATTTCCCTTCCTCTCTTAACCCATACCTAACCTCCACAATGCTACTTTGCTTCCTTTTGCTCCTGAGCCTCTCATCTCCCCCAATCCCTTATGATAATTATGATATACCCCTGTCATGATGAATAAGTTAGTGAATACGATCTGCCCACCCCTGCCATCCACAATGGACAACCACCTATTCCTTATTCATTTCGAACCACTTTTACACTGCAACCCCTGGGGTATCCCACATAAAGCCTCTCTAACAATTCAACACTCCCCTAGCACCTTACATGTCGGCTTTATATTAACCCACTATGCCTGTTCATCAGATTATTATGTTATGATAAAATTCACACCTATATAAGGACCTTCCCCATCACACTGGCCGGGCACCCAGGAATAAGAGGAAAGCGCTCTGACCACTCACTATCCCTGTCCCTTGGTGCCCTCCTCAAATTAATCTTCTTCCTTCTGATCTGCATTGGTACTATTGAAATAAATCCTGGCCCCATTGAAGTTTCTTTTCCCCTGCTGATCTATCCTCCATAAATGGCTAAGCTACCTACATTTCAATGCTTGCAGCCTCTTAAAAAGTTCTCCTTAATACAGGCTTGGGTGACACATACTCTACCTGACTTCCTGGTCATCTCTGAATCTTGGCTCAGACCTACAACAAAGACAGTGTTGTAAACCTTCCCAACTATCAGCTCTTCAGAGCAGATCACCCTTCCAGGGTGGTGGGGTGGCCATATACATTAAGGACACCATCTCTGCAACCTGCCTCAACTACATCGAACCAAAGGAATTTGAATGTTGTCAATCAAAATATCCTTCCTAACTTGTCTTCATTTAAATTGATTGGCTGCTATAGACCCCCCCTCTGCAGGCCTCAAACTACTATCTCACCTAGGGTCAATACTCAATCCAGGGCCCTGAAGATACCATCATCTTGGTGATTTGAATTTAAACTGGCTATCTAATGTATCTGCACCATTGGTAACCTTTTGTGACACCTATGGATTTACACACTAATTAAAGACCCACCAGGGTTAACCTAAAAACTCTAACAGCTCACTCCTGGATATTATGTTGGTCAACAAGCCTCCTTATATTCTCATGCAGAGTACTACCAAGTAATGTAAGTGATCATTGTCCTATAGCTGGCATAAGATCTATACTCAAACCACCCAATCCTACAGAATTTGTCCTCAAAGGTCAAAAGAAATTCAACATCTCAGGATACCTCCATGACTTGAGTAATGCAATATATTGGCAAATTTCTACCCTACAACCTCAGTTGAAACAGCTTCAGACCTTAAGGACATTATCACTAATGCTCTCAATATTCATGCACAATCACCAGTATCAGAACTACAGCAAGATCCTGCCCTTGGTTCACCACTGATCTTAAAAGCACCCTTGTTAACCAGAGAGTAAACTGTGAAAAAAGGCAAGAAAAACAAAGGATAGCAGAGACTGGCTAAATTTCAGAAAAGCAAGGAATTCATGTACAAAACATTTAAGAACTACTTAAAAGCTGCCTATTATAGAGCTGAATTGGATGCCTCCTACAATAACCCAACCAGACTCTGGGGTACTATAAAAGGAATTCTGGGCCAAAACTCTACTCCTGCCTTAACCTCCAAACTGCTACTAAATGATACAGAAATTGCAGACAAACAAGAAATCCCTAAATACCTTCAATGACCACTTCACCACAGCTGGCCTAGCATTTGACTCATCACCTGCAAATCTCTGAGATCTTCCCTGAACCTTCAATCCACTATGGGACAAAGGCTACTTCTTTTCCTTCAACCCAATATCTTATGAAAGAAGTGGAAGACCACCCTCTCTAATTTAGATACTTCTAAGAGTGCAGGTACAGACTCCCTGGATCCCTACTTCCTTAAAATTGCATCCACCGTCTTATCTGCCCCTCACTCATCTCTTCAATCTTTCCCTAACTACTGGATCCATTCCCTCCACTTGGAAAACAGCTCAAGTGGTTATACTACTTAAATCTGGTGAGTCCCATGGACCTCAACAATTACAGGCCCATTTCCATCCTATCAATTACTATCAAGATACTCGAAAAATTAGTAAACTCACAATTAAGGGACTATCTGGATAACAATAACCTCCTAAATTCAGCACAATCAGGATTTAGATCAAGGCATATCCCATTTCTGCCCTAATTAGTAACTAATAATTGGCAGATTGCCTTGGATAAGAAGAACAATACCTGTGCTGTGTTCCTGGATTTGAGTAAAGCATTTGACACAGTGGATCATGAATCATTAATCACCTCCTTTAGCTCACTAGGACTGGATTCTCTCTCACTCAACTGGTTTAAGTGCTACCTATCAGATAGGTCACAACTGGTAAAAATGGAAATTACCTATCCACCTGTAAAACCACTGCTAAGAGGTGTACATGAGAGCTTTATCTTGCCCATCCTCCTTGCCATTTATATTAATAATGTCGTTGCCAACCTCACTCAATCTAACATTCATCTGTTTGCTGATGATACTGTATTATATCAGCAATCCCTCATTACCTAAAGCCTGTGAGCTGTTACAATCTGAATTCTCCATCCTGCAACACAATCTACTGGATAAAAGCTACTTCTAAATACCAAAAACAAAAGCTATGTTCTTTGCCACAAGAGTTGCTCTGCCACTACCCCATCACCCACCACCTACAATTATCCACCCCACTTGGAAAGCTGGAATTTGTTGATAACTTCAAATACCTTGGAGTCTGGATTGATAACAGGCTTGACTATTCTGTCCATATTGACTACAAAAAAACTGAGACAGAGGCTTATTTTTTAGAATAAAAACACTACCTTAACAGAGACTCCAAAAAGATTAATCAGGCATCATTCCTATCCCTCATTGATTATGCTGACTTTCTCTATAGCCATTGTTCCTCCCCTCTTAAATAAGCTGGACACCCTGTATCATAGATCCATCAGATTTATTACTGACCTTCCCTCAGCACCATCATTTGCTCTCTTTATATGGCAGTCAACTGGACATCACTACCACACAGAAGAAATAGGAATGCTGCAATCTGGATATTCAAAGCTATATAAGGCCAAACTACCCACCTATATCACAGACTGTTTTCCCAAATTACTTCTAGGCCATACACCTTAAGGATCAGTAAACTCATCATACTAAAGGTCTCCAATACCTGCACCCATTTGGGAGGCCGCTATCAGCTACTCACTAGCAGTTGCATGGAACTCACTCCAAAATCCATGAAGCTAAATAGCCTCTTACCTTTAACATCCTTCAAAGATTATTCTCCACCCTGTTTCCAGAACTCTGCAATTGCTTTTATAAAGGCCTAATCCCCTACCCTACCCTCCAACCCCTTTCAAGTGTTCCATTATATTAGTTCTACTTCTATTTTCCAGTCACCTGATATACTCTCATAAAACCAATTAGGCCCTATAATTTATATATATACCTGCTATACCCATTGTCTCCTTTTTCTTACAGGTTAAATGGTTTTACTTGCCTTGTATATATGTAAATTGTTGTATATTATCACTTTATGTCATTGTACTACTGTTTATGTTATTCTTGTCTATGTAAAAATACTTGTACTCTTATTTGTATGACCACTCAGGTCCATCTTGTAAATGAGCTATGCTCAATGATGTTCACCTGACTAAATAAAGATTTTGATTGATTGATTGATTGAAACTGAGGCTTTGCAGAACAATCTGGAGCCCATGTGACCTGAAATCCCATGAATCATTGCTAAATTCGCCTTTGGAGCTTAAAAACAAGGAGAAGTGAGGCAAAGTGGAAGGCAGAGTAACACAAAGTCATTGTTTTCAATGAACTTAGTGTTATCCATTACAATGCAAAGTACTCCGCTTCACATTGCGGAGCACTCCACGAATTCGTCTTCACTCCACAAATCACTTTGCGGAGCGATTTGGGGCCACTTCGCCCATTACTAATGCAGAACTTACATCCATAATTTGGATATTGTACTATGTTCACACAGATGCATCAGGATGCATCAGGATGTGTGCATTCTATTTTCATACCTCCTGTTACATTCGTAACACTTTACGTGGTTTACAGTAATTTTTGGCCACAACTATGCTACTTGCATCCATTATCCAGATGTAACCGAGGTTTTGAAGCCATCAAGTTACACCACTTTTTGCAGTCTAACTTTACAGATGAGGTGTGCAATTGTGTTTAGATCACAGCAGCAACTCTTTGAAAACCCTCTCCCACTTATCCAGAGTCTTACCTAAAGGTTGCCCTCATCAAGTTATCGGTTCCTTGACTTTAAAGATGGGAACATGGAAAGGAAACAAATTACAATTAAGCCTTACCTATGCAGTATGGAACAGTCAATTCTCCACTAGCTGTCTTCCATCCCTGATGTGTGCACACCATTACTGATTGTCCAACAAGGCTGTACTTTTGAGATGAGCAGCTGACCATGCAGACATCACCTTCATACATTTCCTCACAATTATTTCCATTTGGGACAGATAGGACACTGCATTTTTCTCTGCATCGTACGTAAGTGTTGCAATTTCTTGTTTCCTTAATCAGTCTGCATCCACCATCACAAGTGTATATGTATTCTGTCGAATAAGTGTGTCCAGTAATAATTATAGATGGTGTCCAGTTGTCATTGGCTAATAGGAAAAAATAAAGAATTTTAGATTAGATGCTGAAACTGGTAAGACGATAGGGATGAACAACTGTGTTTTTAAAATTGTAGTGTATATCAAAACTGCAAGAAAAGTAATTTTAAAGAGCAAATTTCCCAGTTTTTTTGCTGTTCATTGACTCTGGAACTGTATTTCATTATTGTCCTGTGCAGTTAGTTTTTGCATTCTGAGCTACTAAAAACTGCAGGGTGTACCAGAGCTTCTATAGAAAACCTGGTGTTGCTGTGGACCCAGCGCTATACTGCTGACTTCACTATATGGCAGAAGAGTGAGTCACACTGCAGTCAGTGAAGTTGCAGTAGTTTTGCAAGGGGCAACTACATTACTAGGTTTACATGCCATGGTCCTTCTTCACCAAGACTGTTAGTTATTTTTAATTGCTGTTAGTAATGCATTATGTGCATTATGCCAAATTCCAAATAACTTGTCCATAGTTCCTTTTTTGTAAAACTAACTTACTTCTGCCTCTGTGACAAAGCATAGGGAGTGAAAGAAGATTGAGCTGATGTCAGCACCTTTCCCATTCTTTTTGACTTTCATGCATAAATTACCTCTTTTTGCATTGATTCTGGAAATGAAATACTGTTTTTTTGCAACCTGAGCAGCTAAAAACTGCAGGGTGTTCCAGAGTTTCTATAGCATGCCTGGTGTTGCTGTAGACACAGAGCTGCACTACTGACATTATTATTACATGGCACAGGAGTTACTCACACTGCAGTAAAGTGAAGTTGCAGCAGTTTTGTAAGGGACAACTACATTACTATGTGTACAAACTGTGGTCCCTCTTCATCAAGACACCCTGTTAGGAATGCATAACACCGTAATCAAAATGTCTTGTCAGTATGTTTTTTTTGTAAAACTGACTTTTGCTTGTGTAACAAAGAATGGGGAATGAGAGAAGATTGAGTTGCTGTCAGCTGAGACAGCTAGCTGTCAGTTTATGCATCGGTGTGATTAGTGTCCGTATCTTGATAATTTGGAAGCAGTAATGCCTTCTTACACTTGCTGTACTAGTGCCTTCCATTTCCTTCAGTGGTAAAGTGCTTGACTGCCACCCTGATTGAAAATCCCTCACTGCTTCTCTGACCCATGCCTCCTCAATATCAGCATGGCTCTGTGGAATGCCGAAGACTAATTTTTGTACTATATAATACAATTTGTTTGGATTTACTTTATGTGCTATATGCACTGTAGAGGTGATTTTAAAAACTATGGGGTATTTCCACAGGAATTCATGTTTGAAAAGTGCAATCAGAATTCTGGGCATGTGCTGACTGGCAGTATTGTCTCTTCAGGTGCCTCCTGCCTGTTCAGATGAAAGTACATCACTCCTTACCCAAAGCCGTCCAGCTGCCGACTGCAAAGCTGTCTCCACCTGTGGCCCACTAGCACCGAAAATGAAGGCACCTCCTACCCGGCTGGGTGAAAATACATCACTCCTCATTCAAAGCCAGCCTTCTTCTGACCACAAAGCTGTCTCCACTGGTGTCCCACTAGCACTGAAACTGAAGGTGCCTCCTGCCCAGTTGGGCTAAAGTATATCTCTCCTGACCCAAAGCCAGCTGGCCACCGACCATGAAGCTGTCTCCACTGGTGGTCCACTAGCACCTAAACTGAAGGTACAGATATGTGCATACCTTCTTGACTCCATGGAATCCTCTCATCCTAGCCACTGAAAAATTCTTGATATTTGGCACCACACTACATTTCAGTCTTGCTATTGGCTGCCAGTATCCTCATACTGCTCCACTACTCACTCCTAAAGCCAAGACAGCTGCTAATATTGTATTGTGGCTAATTACCTAAAAGCCAGAGACTGCTGCTTAACTGTATTGTAATTAACTGCTCTGGTTTAACTATTTTGGTGTAGCTGATTTTAGCCTGCATGCATAGCGACTGTAAATGAATCCGAGCACAGTAACTAATGTTACAGTTCTTAGCACAGTAATTAGTTTCAACCGGCTCTGTTCTCTCTCTTTCTGTTTCTTTTTCTTTAATTTTGCTCCTCAATCACCATCTGGCTCTGCTTTTGACTGTTATCGCATCCTATCTCTCCCTGCTGCCTATAGTCCCTTTATCTCAATCTTCTCTTGCTTAAAAAATCTTTTCCCCTGCTGATTTCCATAACCCACTGTGTGCCACAGCCCCCTCTCTTGATCTGAATCCCCCCACTTTCAGCTTGTCAGAGACAGAGTCCTGTATGATCATCCCTGATATAACACCCCTGACTCTCTGTCTGCTACAGCCTTCACTATTGGTGCCCGTCTCCCCCTCCCCCATTTCTGCTCTTTGTTCAAGCCCTTTGTCCGCACGCATTTCCCTGAATCTCTCACTCCCCTGTAGACATCCACTCCCTCCCTCACCTCCACTCTCAGTCTTAATTACCTTCTCCTGTCCCTTCTCTCCTCAGGTGCCCCCTGCCTGGCAAGACAAAATTACATCGTCCCTGACCCAAAGCCAGCCAGCTGTCGACCGTGAAGCTGTCTCCACTGGTGGCCCACTGGCACAAAAACTGAAGATACGGAAATATGTATGCCTTCTTGACTCCGTGGAACCCGCTTATCTTAGCCACAGAAGGATTCTTGAAATTTGGCACCATGCTACTTTTCAGTCTTGCTATTAGCTGTCAGTATCTTCATACTGCTCCACTACTCTCTCCTAAAGCTGATACTGCTGCTGATATTTTATTGTAGCAAATTGCTTTCACCTGCTCAACCTGATGGTGCTACATGCCAGTTCCCCTCCCACCCTATGCAGACAGTATGTTTTATAATGGTGGTTGGTCACATAACCAAATTTTCCTAAGTGTCCTATTTCCCATTTGCTCCTTCTTCTGTCTGCCCACTTGGGGCTCCACAGTTGCATCATAGCTCATCTGTACAACAGTGTCTGATCTCAGTACACTACTACTACTGTTCCTTATATCATTACCAGCATCTCATCTATCTATCATCTCCATCGGACTGCCTAATAATCCTTACTGCTGATTGACATCTGCTGTCTTTACTACTACATTGATAAGCACTGTATTCACCTCTTCTAATGAGTATCTGAGAACCATTGCTTAGACCTAATACCATGAGTTCTCTCTCCTCCTCCTAAGTAAAGGTGGGCCTTTACACCTGCCCTTTATCCCCCTCCTGATTGGCTCCTCTGAGATCTGTCACATTGTTTGCCTACCTAACCACTTACTATGGGCTATGGTTTGCCTGACCTCCTGCTCATCATCCCATGCTGCCTACACACATGCTCCTACCAACTTTACCTTCTCTAATCTTCTTGCATGAACACATCCCTATTCCATTCCTTAAATGCTTTGTCTACCACACAGCCTTCCTGTCTAAAAAGTGCTTACACTGGGATGACATCTTGCCCGCTCCCTTCTTATATCACAAACTCTGACATCTCATCCTTATTGCCATTTTACTCTCTGTTTTGGGTGATATTGAGCCTAATCCTGGCCCAGACTCCCATCCAAATCTTGGCCCTGCCACCCAAATCTCCTACAAGGATGCATTATGGAATGACTCCAAAGATCTTTGAGTAGTCTACATCAACATTAAAAGTCTTCTATGTCATCTAACTGAACTTGGGGCATGGGCTGGCTTTAACACACCCCAACATCCTCTGCCTGTCTGAAACCTGGCTTAGACCATTTATACCTGATGCTGCCTGCTCTTTGTCAAACTATAAACTACTTAGGTCTGATAGGCCTATTGCTAAGAGGAGGGGAGTGGTTGTCATATACTCCAGCTATCACCTCAGCCTCTCAGTTCTGCCCACACCTGCCCTATTGCAATGTGAATCTCTTCATATAATACTACACATGGGCATATAGAAACTACATATACTGTGTGCCTACAATCCTCCTCTAGGTGGGCTTTCAGGCCTTGAGGAATTGCTTGATATGGTTTCCCTATCTGTCAGTTGAACGAGGTCCTCATCCTGAGTGACCTAACTCTTAACTGGCTTAGCAAAGCATGTGAATCCTTCCTGTCTTTGGTGCAAAATCACAACTTTCACCAGCTCATAAAAGACTCTACTAGGGTGGTGTCCTCCAAATATGGCATGCTAGTAGACTGGAGTATATCTAATTGCCTTGACAGAATCTTAATATCTGGAAACCTAGCCAACATCTTAAGCGACCACTCCCATGCATACTACAGTACCTCTAGAGTGCTACATCTGTCTTGGCCCCCCCCCCACAGAAGTATATTTCCTTTATGAATTATGCTAACTTGGATCCAGCTAAATTCCTGAGGGACCTCTCCCTAGTAGATCGGTCCCCTATCCACCATGCCAGGAATCCTGAGACTGCACTAAACTACTTCTTAGCCAAATTTGGTGCATTTCAGAACATGCATACACCCCTCTGTACCCGCAGAATGAGGAGTACCCAAACAAGGTGGTTACACAAAGATCTGGCACAGTTAAGTGCCTGGGACAAAAGTTTGAAGTGCTTTAAATTGTCAGGACTTCCCTCTGACTTTAATAATTATAAGGCTGAGATTAATGCTTATGAAAGAGAGAGAGAGACATTCATCTAGCTAAGAGATCCTATTGTAAAGGGCTCACGATTGATGCAGTTGGAGGTTCATGCAAATTCTGGGCTCACATAAAAGATTTCCTGGGAGCAAACAGGTCCTAGTCAAGTAAAGACAAAATTATAAATGGGACCCACTGCAATAATCCAATAACAACTGCCAACTCATTTAATTGCCACTTCTCTGACTTGTCACTATATACATCCTCTTTCACACCCACTGAGGCCTCCAGCCCCTCACACAACTGGTCTCTACTTTTACACATCCTCCACTTTTTAATTCAGAAACATTACTAGGGCCAAGGTTTTCAAACTTCTACAAAACATCTCCGACAGCACTTGCATGGGCTTGGATGGATTAGAACCCAGGCTACTAAAACTTGCTTCCCCCTTTATACCATCATATATTCAACCTATCCCTACGACATAGCCAAGTCCCAAATATCTGGAAAATAGCCAGAATTACCATGGTATTCAAAAAAGGGGACCATAAGAGCATTGCAAAGTATTGTCCTATTGCTATCCCCTCTGTTCAAATGATATTCTTTTTTACTGGACAACAGCCTTCTCTCTGATCTGTAACATGGTTTCTGTAAAGGTCACAGTACTGCTACTGCTCTTTTTAAATTTACTAATGATGTCCTGACTGCTATGGACAATGACCTCCTCTTGGGTGCTGTCTTCATAGATCTAACAAAAGTGTTTGATCTTGTTGACCACCCTCTTCTCCTTGCAAACCTGCTATCTCTGGATTTCTCACCACAGTAGTGACTAGTTTAACCAGCTACTTATCAAACCAGCAACAGGTTGTGAAATTCAACTCGGCCACTTCCAATCCCACAGTTATAAATATGTGTGTTCCTCAAGGGTCAGTTCTTTATCTGTTCCTATTCTCTCTCTTCCTCAACAAGGTCTCTCATTCGACCCCTTGATGCTCATCCCTGCTATACGCTGATGATCTGGTCTTTTATTATAGTTCCAGATATACCTTTCATCTGACTTCCGGGCTATTCAGACCTCGCTCACCAATAATAAACTTGTTTTAAATGCTAGCAAAACTAAAGATATGCTTTTTGGGTTGGACTTATAAAAACATAGAAACATAGACTTTGACGGCAGATAAGGACCGCTTGGCCCACATAGTCTGCCCATTTCCCTACCTAGATAATAAGCTACATATCCTATTTAACCAACAGCCTATTTCTTCCTACCCCCACAAAAATTGCCTTATGTCTGTCCCATGCATTCTTGAATCCTCCCACAGTTTTAGACCCCACAACCTCCTCAGGAAAACTGTTCCATGCATCCACCACCCTCTCTGTGAAAAAATACTTCCTCACATTGCCCCTGAGCCATCCCCCCTCTATCTTCAGATTGTGTCCCCTTGTTCTTGCACACCTCTTTTTCTGAAAGATGCTACCCTCTTGGACTTTGTTGATTCCACTGAGGTGCCCATGTTTCTATCATGTCCCCCTCCCTCCTTTCCTCAAGGGTATACATATTAAGCTCCTTTAGTCTCTCCTCATATGGCTTCACTTGCAGACCCTGCACCATTTTAGTTGCCCTCCCTCTGAACTGCCTCCATCTGTCTATGTTCTTGCAGAGATGGGGTCTCAAAAACTGGATGCAGTACTCCAGATGGGGTCTCACCAACTGTCTGTACAGGGGGATAATAACTTCCTGTTTTCTGCTGGTAATACCTCTCCTATACATACCAGTATCCACCCAGCCCTCCTCCTCCCTCCCTACCACCTTCTCACAGACTTAAAGCTGAGAAACACTCATAACAAACTCCAGATCCTCTAGGGCAATGGCTCTCTACTAGACTCAGTTAACACTTTCAAATACTTGGGTGTGCTGCTCGACGGATAACTGAGCTTTGACCAGCATATCTTATCCATCTGTAAATCTGTAAATATTAAAATTGGTGTTGCTTATAAAACAAGCTATGCTCTTACCCCCTTTACTAGAGTGGCTGTAGCCCATGACATTCTACTCCCAGCCCTTACCTATGGCTACATTCTCAGGCACCTCTAAACACTCTCTACAAAGGTGGGATACTACCTACAGCAATATCTGCCACTACACCTCAGACTCCACTCATCTCAAACACCATTGTCAACTCTATGCCGATTTTAATTGGTCATCCCAATCCACCCACCAACTCCACTCTCTCAGCTCTCTGACTGGTGGCATAATCCGATCTGGAACCCCTGCTTCCCTAGCCTCTATGCTGTCCTTCAAATCCCCCTCACATGAACTTAGGTCAGCCATCCAAACTCTCTTACATGTACCAAGGTGTAAAACTAGCCAAGGGTACCCCTCGCTTTCTCCTATGCTGCCCCCCTCTGTCATTGGAACTCTATTCCTATAGATGTCTGGCTAGCATCAAATCATGTCCTCTTTAAAAAGAAACACCTGGATTGCCTGATTGCTGAGTGCTCTTGCTTCCATCCACCTTAAGACCTACATACCCTCTACCATTTTGCTTCCCTAATTTCTTATCGCACCTTCTCTACCATTTCCAACTCCCTCTTGTCTTCCTTATTTCCTTTACACTAATTTTCTTCAACTTCTACCCAACATGGACCTGGCCACTTCTTCACAGTCCTTTGCTCTCCTGCTGAGAATGCCTTTAGTTCCACTTCAGTTTCTCTGTAATTTGATGGCACTTATTTGATGTATTGTTTTGCACATTTAACTTGTGTAGTGTCATGAAACTGCCTGCTATCAGCTATTTCTTGCTTTAATGCAGGTTTCTTTACAGCCTTGTTGGTACTTATTTGCCGTATGGTTTTACAAACCTACGTGTGTAGTTGGCCAGGTGACTTGGAGCTTTTTCTGCCACCTGCTGCATGCTAATCTTGTTCTGACTGAAAGCTGTATAGTATCTCCTACTTCTTACTCCTTCTAATATGTTGTACTGAATTCTCCTCTCTGTGATCTATCACCGTGTTGTAACTTCCCAGGTCGTGCCTGAAAATACGCATTTCTATGTCTAGTGCACCCTACCCAATTACCAAAAATAAATAAACATGGTACCAAAATGAGTCTCTGGCATTCCATGATGCCATGCTGATGTCAAGGAGTTGTGGAACAGAGAAGCAATAAGGGACTGTCTATCAGAGTGACTGCCAGGAGCTTTACTACAGAAAGATGTTGACGGCACCAGTATGGCATAGGTAAGAAGGCATTACTATTTTCAAACTATCAAGGTGTAGACACTAATCACACCAGTGCATAAACTAACTTTCTTACCTGACAGCAAATCTTCTTTCACTCCCCATGCTTTGTTACAGAGACAAAAGTAAGTCAGTTTTACAAAAAAAAACATAATGATAAGGCATATAGATTTTGGCATAATGTATTGCTAACTGGGTGTCTTGCTGAAGAGGTACCACATCCTGTACACCTAGTATTTTACAGTAGTTTTCCCTTGCAAAATTGCTTCAATTTCACTGCACTGCAGTGTGAGTGACTCCTGTGCTATATAGTGATGTCAGCAGTACAGCCCTCAGTCCACAGCAACACTAAGAGAGATCTTGCTGTATCAATATATACCATTTAGAATTGCTTGCAATATACCCATTTAAAAAGGAGCCCTGTCATTCTGGCAGGCAGATGGACATTTAGTCCATGACATTTACTTGTTTACTTGTTTTTCTGCTCTTTTATGGTGCTTTGCACCTTTTATTTAATATAGTATATGTGTGTGTGTGTGTGTGTATATGGGCAGACACAGGACTGGTTGCTAAGGCAACTAACTACAGACCAGAGAGCTCCTACTTACTAGCTCCCACTCGCTATTTAAGACAGCCCTGCAACAAGCTCTGTCTGCTACTGCTGACACTAAGAGAGATCCTGCTGTATCAGTATATACCATTTAGAATTGTTTGCAACATACCCATTTAAAAAGGAGCCCTGTCATTCTGGCAGGCAGAGGGACGTTTAGTCCATGACATTTACTTGTTTACTTGTTTTGCTGCTCTTTTATGGTGCTGTGCACCTTTTGTTTAATATAGTATCTCTCTCTCTGTGTGTGGGTGTGTGTGTGTGTGTGTGTGTGTGTTTCTTTATGGGCAGACACAGGACTGGTTGCTAAGGCAACTAATTAAGGACCAGAGAGCTCCTACTTACTAGCTCCCATCCACTATTTAAGTCAGCCCTGCAGTGAGCTCTGTTTGCTGCTGATGACACTAAGTGAGATCTTGCTGTATCAGTATATACCATTTAGAATTGCTTGCAATATACCCATTTAAAAAGGAGCCCTGTCATTCTGGTAGGCAGAGAGACATTTAGTCCATGACATTTATTTGTTTACTTGTTTTTCTTCTCATTTATGGTGCTTTCCACCTTTTATTTAATATAGTATCTGTGTGTGTGTGTGTGTGTGTGTGTGTGTGTGTGTGTGTGTGTGTGTGTGTGTGTGTGTGTGTGTGTGTGTTTGTGGGAGATACAGGACTGGTTGCTAAGGCAACTAATTAAGGACCAGAGAGCTCCTACTTACTAGCTCCCACCCGCTATTTAAGTCAGCCCTGCAGCGAGCAGGGTGAGCGTGCCTTGCGCGAAGACGCATGCAAAGAGACATGCGTTATCGCGCGTGTTTTGCATGTTTAGTGTGGTAGCGTGGAAGTCCTGGAAGCTAATGTTTGAGGATCTTTTAAGAAAAAAGGGGTATAATTAAGTGCAGTAAACTTACTTAAAGCGATTTCATGGGATTGCTCAGTACATCAGTACTATTTCTTTTTTAGTCTATTGGACCACAAGTTTGTTTAAAATTCTAAGGCTGTTGCTCTTTTAATCCAAGTTTTGGATTTGAAGTTTTGCCTATAAGAACTGAATATTGTGATGTAAATTTCTTTATTTTGATTTTCAATTTAGAGAGTAGCTATTGCTGATTGTATAATTATAAACACAACTGGTTCCACTGGTATGAAATGCTCAGTTTGCAACATGTATACATTACAGATGGGTGAGCAAATTTCTCAACCCTACACCTGAGGCAAATGCCTAGAAATTGTTGATTTACACCATATGATTGAGTTATCTAATTCACGACTAATTGCACTTGAAAATGGTCAATCTGATATGCAAAACTGATATAAAACAAATACTTTGTTATTAAATCTTGAAACTAGTAAATGTCATGAAGGTTTTATTGATGTTACACCAAGCACCTCCCAGTCACCAGTAATTCCTATTTCGACAGCTATCAATCATCTCCAGCAAAATAAGGAGGGTATTAGAAAAAGAGCTAGGGAAGATGATGGTTTGATTGATTACAATCAAGATACTGATGATAGTTGTTTTTTTTTCACAAACCACCAGAGTAGCAAAAAAAGGGCCGAAAGGCACAACACTTCGGTATTGAGCAATTCAACAGATTTGACCCATTATCTTCTCCTGTCTCAAAGGTTAAAGATGTGAATCCAGATAATTTTAATGGGTTAATTGGTAGCAGTATTTTGACTCTACCATCAGTTAACAACCTGCAAACTAATGATATTTCACTTATTGATTTGTCCACTGAACTTACATTTTCACCTACATGCACAATGTGTCTAATACTCCCTTGCACCAACAAATTTATGTATTGGGTGACTCATTGATTAATCACCTGGATAGGATGATCTGCAACCCACATAAAGTTAAAAGAACCTGTTTAAGTTTTAGTGGCTGCAAATTATCTGATCTTACACTCGTGTTACCTGAGATTATGAAGGACTGTGGTAACAATCCTTCAGTACTGATACATGTAGGTGCTAATAACATCTAGAGAGACTCTGTTCAGTCTATTGAAGAAGATTTGGTAGCCTTATCAAACATCCTAGTAGACATGGGTTGCAAGATTTGTGTCAGAAATGTTACCTATCCCACATTTTTCTTCATTTCAAAATCATATGATTAAAATTGTGAATGAATGGTTAAGAAAATGGTGTTTAAACCAAAACTTGACTTGCCTAACACATTGGGAGGAATTTGATTACCACCCAGAGCTGTTCAGTTTTGATGGGTTACACTTAAGCAGACGGAGTAACGCTGTTTTTGGAAAACAAATTCCAACATCCATTCACCATCTTTTAAACTAAAATTCGGGGGCGAGAAGGTGGATAGGCCGCCATCTCTAAAATCTCCAGTAAGCAATTCTGTGAAATGCAATAAAATATGTTTCTTATACTTTAATGCTAGGTGTTTAACTCAAAAACTGGATGAATTAAAATGTTGAATTAATAAAGGTGATGTTGATATTATTTCAATCAGTGAAACTTGGGGAGATGATAAAACATCATGGGATACAACTATACCAGGATTTACTTACTACACTTTTAATAGACCAAATAGGAAAGAGGGTGGACTGGCGTTATTTATTAGGAACCAACTTAATTCTATCGATACAATAAAGTATATTAAAAATCATGATATACAAACTGAGACTATCTGGATTAAGATAAATTTCTCCACATCTGAGGCCCTTATATTTGGTTCCTGTTATCATCCCCCGAATTCACCAATAGACATATTAGATGCAATTTTATCAGAATTTGAACAGGCTAAATCATTAGGTAAAATTGTAGTCACAGGAGACTTTAACATTGGTTCGATTGATTGGTAGAATTAAAGTGCAAATACCAGCGAAGGCAACAAGTTATTACATACATGTACCCAGTTGGGACTTCGCAAAATGTACTTTGCCCAACAAGAGGTAAAATGATATTAGATTTGGTTCTTGTGACGATGACCTTGAATTAGAAAATATGTTAGTCGGCGAGCCTATAGGGAATAGTGATCACAACACTATTACATTTAGTATTGTACAAACTTATGTATACAATTCCAACAGTACTAAAATTTATTTGTACAATAAAGCTGACTTAGGTACTATGAAACAGATTATGGGAAATATTAATTGGGACATCTTATCATCTGACTTTACTCCAGAACAGTACTGGGAATATTTTAAGCATACCATTTTTTCAACTCAAGGAATGATATATTCCATCCAAAATTAAAAATGAGACTAATATTAAAGCTCCCAAATGGATGAATGAATCTATCAAAAAATGTATTAGACAAAAACATAAGAAATATGTTAAATATCAAAAAACAAAAATTCCTTCTAGTTGGATTTCTTATAAACATATACAAAGAAAAATGCGAAAGAATGATCAGGAAGGCCAAATCTAATTAGGAACTAAATCTAGCATCTAGCACCAATAAATCTAACAGTAATTTTACAGACAGCCCATCTGCGGGCTTCCCAAGCTGCTCCTGTGGCCCCACCTCTCTCTGAGCAGGCCACAGCTAACAGACCACCTGACTGACCCCCGGACAGATTCAGACAGCCTATCTGTGGGCTTCCCAAGCTGCTCCTGTGGCCCCGGCTCTCTCCAAGCAGGCCACAGCTAACAGACCACCTGACTGACCCCCGGACAGATTCAGGTATGCACTGGACCTCCCAAACTCGTAGTTTTAAATGCCACTGGTTTGACTGGATGCTCAGTGGAGGAACCAGGCACTGATTGGTGCTTCACTCCTTGGCGCTTCCTGATCTCAGGGAAATCTCTTTCTGTGCTGTGTTCTGGACTGAATTTTTGTAGACCCCAGTGAAATGTGGGAAACTTGGAGTCACTACTGATTCTATAGTCTGTGAATTAGTAGGTTATAAAAGATATGGGTAAAATCTGACCAGACTCATTTTAAAATAGTACCTATATTATGGTTGTTTTATTGCAAATGTATCTGTCACTCCTTTCGCTTGCTTTTATACTGGCTATACTGTGATAGCTACTCATATGTCTCTCCTCACTCTCAGTAGTATAATATTGCTGGTGAGTGTAGCTACAAATGACATAGTCTAAATACTGATCTGTGTTGTTAGTGATAGTTGGTACCTCTGAGCTAAACCTAGCTACTGTGCAAGACTGCTGCAGTTTTCCATTTCTGCCCTACTGACAAACGCTGCCCTTTCTCAACACTGGTCACCTGCTAATGATTAATTCTCTGCCCAACTTGTAATGCTGTCTCTCTAAACACATTACTTTCTTCTCTGCCCTACCCACAAAACCCTTCCCTTACACCCCTGTTACTGCTGTCCTCCTCAGATCGCCCGCAAGGTGGCAAAGTAGAGACCCCCCACATTAACTCCTCTCCTAGCTCTAAATAATTGCCTGCATTTCCACCACCTCTTTACCTCATGCTTTGTCCTTCCTCATTGCCTGCCCCACTGAGCCACAATTGTACTCTAGCCATATTTAATCATCTGTGTTCCCTCCTTGTTCCCAACACACAGATGGCCCATCTCACGACTTCCCAAGCTGCTCCTATGGCCCCGGCTCTCTCCAAGCAGGTGCAGCTAACAGACAACCTGACTGACCCCCGGACAGATTAAGGTATGCACTGGATATTTGAAACTTGTGGTTTTAAATGCCACTAATTTGACTGGATGCCCAGTGGGGGAACCAGGCACTGATTGGCAGCTTCACTCCTTGGCACTTCCTGATCTCAGAGAAATCTCTTTCTGTGCTCTGTTCTGGACTGAATTTTTTTGCCCACCCCCCTCCTCCTCACAGTATTAAATAGACCCTTACTCCGCCTCTCCTCAGCCTAGCAGCTGATTGGTCACTCCACCAAGCTGCAGATTTTCATGCTATTGGCCTCCTGTCTTAATACCTGACTGGACCTCACTTTCTCACCGCCTCTTTAAAGTAAGTCCCACCCACAGGATCACACATTTTGCTCTCAACCTTTCTCCAGCTACCCATCCAACTCCTCTCACCACTGCCTACCTGCCCAATTGTCAGGGACCCACCAATTCAAACTATATACCCTTTCAACTATAAACCAGCTAGCAGTTAAGCAGGCCAGCAACACCAAACAAGCACCATGGGGTGCAACCCCTACTACTACTCCACACTACCCTTTTGGCATTGCTGGTACCATACATGTCCTTTTGTTTTTGTTGTTGGAATAGATAAAGCACTTTTTGCTTTTTTTCTTTTCCTCCCCCTCCAGCAAATCGAGGAAGTGGCCTCCCTAGTGAAAAACTCATCTAAAAACTGCTGCGAAATCTATCCCTGCTGTGGGACTGCTCTGCAACTGACAACCCAAGCTTACTATCAGTGAGTGCCAAACCCCTGATAGATCTATAAGCAAAGCTAGACTCACAGCACCCTATTCCTACTGATCTGTATAGTGATCATTCAACCAGCCTTCAAGCACATGCTCCCCTGCACCCTCGATGCTCTTGAAACCAAAGTCCCTCCCCTAACAGGGAGACACTCTCTTGCCATAATCTACCACTGACCCTGCTATGGGTGGATAGGCTCATTGACCCATGCCACCTTGAACCGGGGACATCTGACATAACCACCCCACGATTTCCACAGCGGTAACCCTCATCTCAAGCATGTTTGCTCTCTCAACGGTGCACGAGATGGTAAAAAATGGTGTATGCTATGATCTGTTCTACTTTAGGAGCAGGATGCATCAAAGGAACCTCATCACCATACCAGTACTCAACTACTTAGCTTACTGGTAGCGCTACTACTCCTGGCAGGAGATATTCAACCCAAACTCCTGACCCCAATACTCACCAATATCTTGGTGCCATCCCTCAGGACCCTTTGCAGGTAGTCTGCCAAGGGTCTGAAGATAGCACATATGAATGTATGTAGCCTCAGAACCTAAAATACATGGTGAAGTCCAAGCCTGGTTGATCTCTACAAGCCTACGTCCTAGCCATCTCTAAAACCTGGTTAAAAGCCCACATCCCTTGGATCACGAGATACAAGCATGGGGCCATAGCACCTACCGCAAGGACAGGGAATCCAAAAAAGGGGTGAGTGCTAATCTATACAAAGACTGACCTCACGTGTCACCTCTCTGACCCTGCAGGAAGTCTCCTGCTGAGGGTGAAGTATACTGATCCGCATAACCCAGGACACACCAAGCAACTAACGTATAGGTTGTGTCTACCACCCACCAAAGTCTGCCTCCAATCACTCGGGCCTCATGAATGCACTGGCCCAAGAGGTAGCTATGGAGCTACTCATTTGGGTGACTTCAACCTCAACCGGACTCAGAACCCTGGCCATGCCTCAAATGTCTCTGACCCATGAAGCAGGTCTGATGCAGGTCATCTCTGAACCGACCAGACTGAATTACAAAACTGGGAATCACACCACCCTGGACTGGGCTCTGGTGTCAAACTCTGCAAACATCCAGAGTGTGGGCACAATGGCAGACTCCTTGAGTGACCATTCCCCGATTTTCTGTATATGGAAGAACAGAGCACCCAAGGTCCAGCCAAGAATCCTTACTGTCCGAGACTTCACCAAATTCTCAGAAGTACAATTCAATCACTACCTAAGTAGCCGGGACTGGTGCCCCATAACACTTCTTCCAACTCTGACTGAGGCATTGGAATACTTTCAGGACTTACTAAGTACAGCTGCAACCTCTTCGCTCCTGTGAAGAGACTGAGGAGCGAAGAGCGCTGTTACAAGTGGATCTCTCCATCCCTCAAAGCTCTAATGACGATACTCAGACAAAGCCTGGAAGAAGTTCAGGCTCTTCACCCTCCCTGCAGATCTTGTGGAATACAAAGCCTTAAGAAACAAAGCCAGGAGAGCCATTAAACTTGATACAATAGAGTACATCACACACCTTCAGAAAACTGGCCTAGGCAACCCTAATACAAAGCCTTAAGAAACAAAGCCAGGAGAGCCATTAAACTTGATAAAATAGAGTACATCACACACCTCCAGAAAACTAGCCGAGGCAGCCCTAAGCAATTTTGGAATCATGTCAATGACCTGATCAAAGGCAGCAAAAAGACTGAATCCAGCCCCATGGAGATCAACGGTCAGCTCACTACTGACTCTTCTCTAATATCAGCTGGCCTTAACAACCACTTCACAGATCTGGAGGCCTACAAGACTGACCAATCTTCCCTAACTTTGGCCCCAAGCTCAGCTGAAGCAACACACATTGAACAACCCTCTTTCCACCTGAGACTGGCAAAGTGCACTGAGGTCCTAACCCTCCTAAAGATGCTGAAACCTAAAGGATCAGGGGGACCAGATGGGATAAACCCTTGGCTACTCAAGGCTGAAGCCACCTCCTTATCCAGGCCCTTAACCATGCTTAACAGATCACTGAGGGAAGGAGCAGTCCCTGACCAGTGGAAACATGCAATGTAGTCCTATCCACCCAGGTGGAATCAGGGAAAAACTAACCAACTATAGGCCGATCTCCCTTCTCTGCACACTTGCCAAGTTGCAGAAAGGCTAATCTACAACCAACTCTGGGACTACTGGAGCTCATCTGCTCTGCGCCCTCTCAACATGGATTCAGACCAAACCACGGTACTGACACTGCCCTCATTAACTTCTCAGATGAAGTGCTCAGGGCAATGAACAAAGGATACCCACAGATGCAGTCTTTATAGAGCCTGTCCAAGGCGTTTGACCTTGTTGACCACAATCTTCTGCTACAGAAGCTGCACAATGTGGCCCTAGACCCCCCATGCCCTCAAGTGGTTTGGGAGTTATTTATCAGGCTGGACGCAGAGATCACATGGAAGGGGTCATGTCAGAGCCACTACCTCTAAAACAGGGAGTACCTCAGGGTTCAATACTAGGCCTCCTCTATTCTCCCTATTTACCAATGAATTAAATATCTACTGGGGAGAGCGGTTGTACAGTATGCTGATGACACTGTCATCTACCGACCCTTAGGCAATATGGCCACTCCTAGTCCCTCCTCAAAAAGGACCTCCATCCCCTAGAAGACATGGCTGTGTGAGAACAGAATGGTACTTAATGTAGACAAAACCAAGGCAATGCTATTAGGGCCCAAGATCACCTGGACTTGACTGGTCCTCATCCCTCCAACTAACCGGCTCTCTGGCAAAAGCATTAAATGTAGTTTCCCTCCCTAAAATACTTAGAGCTAACTTTGGATCAGTCTATCACTTACAAGAATACGTGGACCAGGTCACCCAGGACTCTACATCATAAACTCGGTACCTTGTACCTACTCAGGGACCATCTCAAGCCTGAGGCCAGGCTCTCCATTGCAACAAGTGTCCTGCTCCCTACCTGACCCTATACGGCCCCGATTATACAGGGCATGGCAAAGCAAGAGGTATCCAAGATGCAAATCCTATACAACAAAAATAGCTCAATTCACTACCCAAGACCACCCACATCACCACTGTGACACTCTGGCCCAGCTCCGGTGGCCCACATTCCTCAATATCCATTGCTTGTCCAGGCCTACAAGCTCCTCCAACCCCCGCTCCACTAAGCAGAGCCAGAACCATAGCCATTAAACACAACTCCAGGAATTTAAAGATATCAGAATGAACACTGCTAGAAGTCCCCAGAGTAAGGGACCAATGCTGGCGAGCAGATCCTTTTCTTGCCAAGCCCCAGTCTATGGAACAAGCTCCCCCTCCTGGTCCAAGATGCCTCCTCACTCATGAACTTCTGCACCAGGCTCAAGTCCCATAGTCCCATATAATGGCCACAAGTGCATGCCACTGCCACAGCTCTTAAGGTATTCCTTTTGTCTGCATCAAACCTTCCCAAAGGTGAGCCAACCATGTACCTCCCTCTAGTATCTGGACACCTAGGGACCAATGCTACCTCATGTATATCACTATGCCAAGTAGTACCAAGACAAAACTGTGTCATGATGATAACCATGTCTGTAACCATTGTCTGTAACCACCTTATGCTCGAACAACCTATGTAATCAAAGGTTTTTCTCCACTGTATTTTATCTTGTATTGTTATCCCGGGTCACCCCTGAAAAAGGGACCTTCGGGGCTCAGTGGGCCTACCCAGTCACCAAAATTTAATAAATAAATTAATAACAAAATAAATTCCTATGTTAACTCTCTAAGGAAACCAACATGTCAAGTACGTCCATTATTGGAGTGTGAGACTTTGATCTATGAGCCAAAAAGAATGGGCAAACTGTTTAATAAAAATGTTTGTAAAAATGTCACTAGTTCTTCAGTCTCAACTAATAATTATGCTTTACTAGATACTGCAAAAGTTTCACCAGTGAAATGTTCGCTGGACTCTATCAGAGATAAATTATTAAAACTTAAAGGAAAATTTAGTCCTGGTCTGGACAATATAGCCAGACATTTATTATTTTTATTAGCTGTTGTAATTACAGTTCCTTTAAAATTGATGTTTGAATATTTTCTGGCCACCAATTTAGTTCCTGTGGACTGGAAAGAAGCTTAAGTAATCCCTATTTACAAAAAGGGCCAAATAAAACAACTGGGAAAACTATTGGCCCATAAGTTTAACTACTTCTACTTGTAAACTATTAAAATGTTTAATTAAAGATTTAATATCCCTAGTCCTGGACTGTCATGATGTAGAACAACATGGCTTTAAAAAGGCAGAAGTTGTCTGAACAATTTAATATGTTTTTATGAACAAATCAGTTCTTTACTAGATAAAACGTACCATGTGATATTATTTACATTGATTTTAGTAAAGCTTTTGACATCATGCATCATTGGCCTTAACTTCTAACTTCATAAACTAAATATAAACTGATTTCTAGTTAATTGGATAAGTAATTGACCTTACAATCGCTCTCAGCAAGTAATCATTCATGGGAGTACTTCAGCTAGGGGTATAGTGACTAGCAGGGTGCCACAGGGTTCAGTATTGGGCCCCTGCCCATTTCAGGCATTTATTGCTGACCTAACTTCGGGTTGCTCATCATTTACTATAAAATATGCTGATGATGTTAAAATAGGTGGGCCATGCACCTCTGACTATCAGGTTGATGCCATTCAACAGGATCTAGATCACATTACAACATGGGTCAAGAAGTGAGGTATGACTTTAAATATCTCCAAATGCAAAGTTATGCATTTGGGCCTTAGAAATTCACAATGTCCCTATTATTTGGATGGCATATTACTTGAGACTACATCTGATGAAAGGGATTTGGGGAATTAATATCTCAGATAACTTTTCTTATAAAAATCATGTACATAATATCATTGACAAATTCAATACAGTGGTATGGTCTATATTGTGTAATATAAGATCTAGAAAACAGGATGTACTGTTACCTCTATATAAAGCATATGTAAGACCACATTTGGAATATGCTTCACAGCTTTGGAATCCATATAAAAAATCAGAATGCCTGTTATTGGAAAGAGTTCAGAGAAAATCACTAAAAAAGTATTTGTGCTTTTTGATGTTCCTTATGAGAACAGACTTGATATTTTAAATCTTATGCCCTTATCTACACATCGTCTTCGTGTCGACCTTATGCTATTGTATGATATTATTCAAGACCCTTATTTATTGTCTGAACTGGGTCTGGAATTCAAAAACAATGGTCGCAATATCAGAGGACATCCCTTACAATTAGTTAGAAAACCCTTTGTTAGGTCAAGTCGTAAATATTTTTTTACCATTAGAGTTGTTGGTCCATGGAATAGGCTACAACCAAATATTATTATTAGTGAAACGAAAAGTATTTTTAAATACAGATTGGATGGTCTTATTTGTAAAGGGTATGACCTTTCCTATTATGTTTTGGATTAGTATAAGAGCTTCATGGGCTTCACCTTTCTTGCTCTGCAATCTACCTTACTATGAACTTTAGTATGAACCAAGCTTGCTATAGAAGCTGTGGTACATCCTATAGTTTTAGCAGATCAGAATGCAGAAACTAACTGCAGAGGACAGTAATGAAATACAATTCCAGAATCAACAGTAGAAGGAGTAATTTATGCATGAAAATCAACTGGACTGGGAAAGGTGCTGACAGCAACTTGTCTCTATGCTTTATTAGAAGCAAAAGTAAGTCAGTTTTACAAAAAAAAAATAGTGACAAGGCATTTGCATTTTTGCATAATATATTCCTAACTGGGTATTTTGGGGAAGGGGGAACAAAGGATGTACACCTAGTAAAGTAGTTGTCCCTTGCAAAACTGCTGCAACTGTACTGTACTGCAGTGTATAAGTCTCTCATCTGACATATAATGATGTCAGGAGGAGCCAGCAGTCCGGCAACTGAACAGCAAAAACAAGTGCTGCAGGGCTAAAGCAGGGCTCAAAAACAAATGCAAAGTATGGAAGGCAGAGTTAACCTTGGCCACAAATAATAGATGCATACACCTTCCAGGTCTAGTAGTGCATACAACGAATACAAGATGTAGCTTTTTGGACCATCATGAAAAGTGCTCTTTAATGGTGATATAAATTTCCCTCATTATGATATGAACAAATTCAGTGAATTATTAAATAGAAAGCACATGATTATATACATTTTTTTCTCTCCTCTTCTAGTGTTGTCCAGCCACAAGTCTGTATTCTATACTATTTGGGAAAAAAATGCCTCTGGCTTTTAACTACCCTCTTTTTATCCCCTCCGGTGTTTCAGCCTTAGTGTTACAAGGTTAATTCAATCAAACAGGGCCTCTAGCAAGACAGAATGTTTACCACCTTTCTCATTCATATACAGTAGGGCAGGGAACACTAATATCCAGGTACCACAACTAAGTATGGTGAGTAGAGCAGATGAATCAGTCTATACAGATCTTTGTTTTCTTTTTTATTAGGATAGCTTTCTCAGTATTGAACCTCCACTCATGAGGTGATGCACATAAGAAGATTTGCAAGTGATAGTGTACATAGCACTCTGGACCCACACAATCACTATAGTGTTTTGTCATGAAAATGGCATATATTACACTATATCACTGATTGCATAACTGTAGAGCTTCCATTAAGTGGCTGAGTATTGTCCAACTGCCATCAATATGAATGTTCATGCATACATGCATGATCACCCACCATTGCTGGTACTGTCAGGGCATGAATACATGAAAAAGGCACTTATATGTATTTTAATGATTTGCTTCACAAAAAATAGCAAAGAAAAATGAAAGGGACTGGGGTGGAGTGCCCCCCAACTATAAATACAGTGTAGTTAGTTATGTGTTTCTGTGAAAATCCCTATTTCCAGGGCCGGATTCTAGGTTTTAGTTTTTTTGGGGGGAGGTGTATTGTGAGGGGGAGTCTACTGAAATATATAACAATATATTTTTTTAATGGGGGTTCTGCCCCCCTCCCCCACATATCCCTTCTTAGAAGGGGAGACAGAAGAACAGCGAAGCGGTTGTAGCAGTGATGGGTAAGGAGGCTGAAGCATTGAGAGCATAAGATCGTCAACATCAGGATGCAGATTTTATTTATTTATTTATTTATTTATTGAAGTTTAGGAATTATAAACCTTTGAGTTATAGGCTCCTTTGCAAAGACTCCACGTCAGACAGCACATGATTAAGTATAACATAGCAGACATTGAGTAAATACAGATTTCGGTACAAATCTCATACAGAGAGCAATTTAAACACATAAACTGAGAACAACAGGTATTGTATATACATGTTACAGGACAAGTGTCAAACTGGAGAGCAGGGACAGTCTGAAGTGGACTTCATCATGACAGTGAGATGAGGTAGAAAGGATCAAAATGGGTGAGGAGGTTAAAGCAGTCACAGCAACCTCAGGGCAGGAGGGAGCTGATAAAGACTCAGCTTAAATTGACCCAATTTAGACTGGGAAGAGATCTCACCAGGCAGGACATTCAAACACAATGGCATCCTGCACATGAATGCTCTCTGCCTTAGTGAAGTCCTACAGGGGTAAAGAAAGGGAGATTTAGTGGAGCTTCTGTTGGTCCTAAACATGGGAGGAGTGAGTATTTTATAACCCCTATAATATACTCCAGGGTGTGGTATATCATAAGATATCATCACTTCTTGCGTGGTTGAAGGCACTCAGTTATAACTGCATAATACACATAAATCAAATTATATCATGATATGCCACACCCTGCCATATTTTATTGCTTAAATAGAAAAAGCTGTGAGGGAATATGTACCTAGATGGAGAAGACCATGAGAAGCAAGAGGAGGTCATATGATGAGTAAGGCAACATACATCTCAACTGTCCATCATAATGAGGCACATCACTCATTTTATGCCTTAACATTCCTCTGTCTCACATCTGCCTCAGCTGGGAAACAATAGGTTCTGTAAAATCAGACATGTAAGTAGAAACTCAGGATATTCTTTAACTATTTTTATGTTATCTTGTGCATGTGAAAGCAACATATTTCGGTAGCTTGGAATAGCAGGTTTTGGAGGTATAGTCATGTTACGGCCAGTGGCGCCACTGTATTTTTGGGCTGGGTTCTGTGGCCCAAATTAGATTGCACACTGTCTATGACAGCAATTAAAAAGTGTGCCACTAACTTAAAAAAAATCTGCTGCTGCAATGAGGGAGTGACCCTTCATTGCAGGGCATGCCTTCCATGGTGTAACATTTCAATAAAACATGGCATCGGCTGTCACCATCTGCCTCTCACACTCAGCAGCAAGCTGACATTGGGGGTGCACAATCCTGTCGGCATGCCCTCTCCCAGTTCATTTGCTGACAGGGAGCCCAATCCTCATCTGCATAATGGCCCCTATATTCCAGTTTGTATTCCTCTGCATCATGTTTCCCCAAAAACACAGCCCTTTTTTATTTCCCAAGGGGGTGTCCAATCTATCTCAGCTCTATTTCCCCAAAACATGTAGGTGGAACACTGGGATCCGACCCCAGCATGCCAAATCTAGCTGTAAAAAAGAAAATCTTCTCATGATGTTTTTATTTATTTTACCTGAAAATTAGAAAAGCGGATGCTTATTGTCTGCAATGCTCCCTCCCAACCTGCACCCACCCTCTGCGAATCCCATCTCACCATACCCAATAATTACCTTCAGAGTCTAGCACAACAGTCTTCAGTGGACTGGGAACACATCTGCACTCTTGAAAGCCAACTGCAAACTGAAGAAATGTCAATAAGCTGTATAAAGGCATAAATGTGTTGGTTTTTTCCAACTTAGGTGGATATCTCAGCCATTTTTGAGAATATTGGCACCAGATTTTTTATTCCACCTAGATACAAATCAGCCTGGCTGCAGGTGAGAGTTGCCTATTGCGGTATCTACTGAGACTGTGTAGCTGTGCTTAACAACTGTGCCTGAATCTGCTTGGTATTTCTCCAAATTGCTGCTTTCATTAGACAGCCAGAATCATTATCTTTATTTTGGGACATTTGTGCAATAGACTGGAAGGAGGGGATCCGGCGTGTGATCAGGGCATCCTTAATTACTTGAGGGGTGGGGGCTACACACTATAAAGCCTTGTGCTGCACATGGGCCCGAGTGCTGTGGCATGAGTGGTGTGAGTGGTGCACCACCCGGTAGAAATAAAACTGGTTTGCAATTTAAATTGATGTGTAAATTAGATAGGAAAATGAGTCCTGCACTTATTTTGAGTGTATGGTTAATATAGGGGATTTGTCTTGTGAATTATGCTGTAAAAGATATTGATTGTAATAGTGTTAGCAAAGGAGCAGGCTTAGTTGCCATGGGGGAATGTTTTACCCAAATGATACAAGATTTGTTTTAAGAAGAAATACATTTACAAATGAAAGGAGGAGTATTAGAAAACAAATGGGACTTCTGACAATATCTCATCGGATGAAAAACCTGGAAGAAGCTTCTTCTGCTTATGTTTGTTAATGCAAAGCAATGATATTGAAGTTAATCCTGGCCCAAGGATTCACAGGTAAAATTACTTTAGTCAGTGAAAAGGAAGGATATAGTTCACAAAGTTGGTGATTATAGGGTTTGGGTTGCTAATAAAAATTTTGATATATTGGCTTTGTTGGAAACTTGGCTTCATTCAGACATTTATGACCAAGAAGTACTTCTTGATGGATATAGAACCGAAAGAAATGATAGAATGAAAAAAAGGGGGTGAGGGAGTTTTAGTGTATATTAAAGATAATTTAGGCCTTTATCAGACTCTCTTAGCAGCTAGTCATGAGGGGATAGATTGTTTATTGATTGAACTGCTTACATTAAAGTTGGTAGTGGGAGTATTTTAAGCTCCCCTCAAAACAAAACTTAAAAGTTTTGATTCCCTTACAGACCTACTTTCAGAATTAATACAGGATAAAAAGACAGTTTTTATGGGGGATTTATAATGCGGATTGGAATCAGGCTAGAGGTGTAAGGCTCAGGAATAATTTTGAAACCCTGGGATTAGAACAGAGGATTGAGGATCCCACCAGAACCACTTTATTTTTGGGTCAGGCGGCTATACTTGATCTTCTGTTTGTCTCCCAGGATTTGGACATAAAAATTGGGAAGTATTGCTGATAAATCTTGGAGATCACTGTGTATTATTAATTTTCCTATCTTAGTAGTACAACAAAAGAATGTTTACTGGGCAAGAGATTTCAGGAATTTTAAAGAAGCTAGTTTAAAAAAAAAACTCTTATAGAATTTAATTGGGACAGATTGTTTATGATTCCAGATATTGAACTGGCACTTCAAGAATGTAATGATTTTTTATTGTCCATGATTCAACTCCATGTTCCAAGAGTGCAGAAATGTAAAAGAGCAAAAGAAGATCCATGGATAACAGATAAGATAAAGAAACAACTTAGGATTAGAGACAGAATATGGAAAAAGGCTAGGAGAACAAAATCATTGGATGACTGGGAAAGTTTTAAGCAATGGAGAAATAAATGTTGTAAAGTTATCAAAAATGCAAAGAAAAAGTATTATCTTGATAAATTAAGTAAGGTAAAAGACCAAAAAATGTTTTGGTGACATATTTCTGAAATTAATCATTCTACTAGAACTACAAGAGAAATAAGTTTGTTGCAAGGAGGAAAGTTGATTGATGAACCAATGGAGGTGGCTAGAATATTGAATTCTTATTTTATTGAATTAGAGGATTTTAACATTCTCTTTCCAGCAGAACATACAAGTGATTTGTCAGTTAATAATATAATAGTGGAATTAAAAACAAAACAAACAGCTGAAAATTAAGCTAAATTTAACCTTAGATTGTTAACTTTGAGGGAAGTACAGTTAGAACTGGAAAATTTAAATATTAAAAAAGACGGTGGTCTAGATGAAATTGAGGCAAGATTTCTAAAAATTGGTGCTGATGTTCTTGCACCAATAATAGCTTATTTATTAAATTGGAGCCTTAGTAGTTCTACCATCCCAGAAGTATGGAAAAAGGGAAAAGTAATACCACTTTTTAGGGGTGGGGCTTGTACTGTGCCATCAAATTACAGACTCATTACCTTACTTCCTGTGTTTTCAAAAATAATGGAACATAGAGTACATTCTCAACTATGTCTTTACTTAGAAGATAAAATATTATTTGATAATCAACATGGATTTAGATCTAATAGATCCACAAACACTGCCCTGTTAGACTTCCATAATTTAGTTATAACATCATTGGATCAGGGGCGAGTACCGAGGCAGTGTTTGTGGATCTTAGTAAAGCATTTGACTTGGTTCAACACAGGAAACTCTTGGAAAGACTGTGGCAGATTGGAGTATAAAAAGAGTTCCTTGCAGTGGTTTACATCATATCTGGCTGGCCGTAAACAATGTGTCACTAATGGAACTACAATGTCGTGCTTTGAGGAAATAAATTGGGGGGTTCCTCAGGGTTCGATTTTGGGGCCATTAATGTTTAACATCTCTGTTAATGGGCTGGTACAAAATATTAGAAATGGGGAAATTAGGATGTATTCAGATGACACTGTATTACTGGTCTCAGCCAAAAACTTAGAGGAGTTAGAGCAGAAACTGCAGGGAGACTTGACTCAACTGGAGGGGTGGATGGGCGACTCTGGACTGCTGGTGAATGCAAAAAAAAAAACAGTGTATGATGTTTTGTTCAGGTTGTGCTCAGAGCAGGCCTCAGTTGCAGATCCACCTATCCAATGGTACTCATCTGAAGGAAGTGAAATGTTATAGGTACTTAGGAGTGCAAATTGATTCGCATTTGACATTTGGAGACCATATTAATATTCAGGTTAGAAAAGTAAGCCAAAGATTGGGGGCTCTTAGGAGAGTGGCAGGAATTTTCACAAGGGAAGTTAGAGAAAAGTTAGTTCAGCAAATGATAATGCCAGTATTAGAATATGGAGCACCCATATATATGAATACTACTCAAAATTTATTAAATAAGGTAAATCAAGCTTATTATAGATTGGGGAAATTTATTACTAAGAGTAAACAAAAAAGTCATCATTGTGTAATATATAAACAAATACGTTGGTTAAATCCTGATGCTCAAAGGCATTATATTTGGTTAATAATTTGTCATAAAATCATATTTTCTAAATATAGACACCCACTAGTAAAATGTATTACTTTACATCAATCAAACAATTTGTCTTATCAAACAAGAAATGCCAATTTAACAATTCCAATGTTAAAATATCATAACAAAATTGGAGAGACAAAATTACAAAATAAAATAGCTAGGTACTGGAATAACTTGCCAAAAAAATTAAAGATGATACTAAATCTGTCCATTTTTAAAATTAACTTGATTGAACACTTACAGACTGAATGTATATGTTATGTATGATACTGGATTTGAAGATGTGTAGATATGTAGTTTGTTTGAATAGAAGTTTGTATTGAACACAGGACATTAGTTGAAAACAGGGCCTTTAGTCCTAATCTATTTGTTTCCTGTATAAAAATAAAGTTTTATCAAATCAAATCAATATCAGACTCTTGGGTTCCCACCTCATGAACTGGTCACTGCCATTTTGTTATTTTGTCCCGAAAGATGATTTTATGGACACTATGCAAAATTGCCTTTGAAACGATGATCAAAATGACAGTGTCACAGTTCATGAGGTGGACTCTCAAAAGCCTACGTTGAAAATTTGGTGGAAAAATTCCTCAAAATGACTGTGTTACAAGTGCGCAATGCGCAGTTCTCATGCACTCTTGTAACTTCAAGAATTAATATTTTTACTACAGATTGTCAAAATAGCCATTTTTCCAAATCTCCTTATGAATAGTACAGCTGTCATTTTTCACATTTGGCTTGAAATGTGTTTTCGCGCATGTGGTGCACAATGGTGTGGTCACTGTGCAAAATCAATGTTTGAGACAGATTAAGAAAATAACAGTGACAGTGTTCTAAGTAGAATCCCAGAAAGACCATTTACAAATTTGGTGAAAGAATCCCCAAATTACTGCATTACCAGCGTGCATTGTTCAGTTTCTAAGCATGTTTGTAACTTAAATTTTTTTTATACTTTTACTCAAGATTTTCAACATTAGCATTTTGCACACTGCTCAGTGAACAGTACACATGTCATTTTCATCTACCTGAAACATGTTTCGCACCTGTGTATTACAGTGGCGTGTCAGCTATGCAAAATCAATGTTTGGGACAGATTAAAAATCACAGTGCAACTATTGATAAGCTGAGGACCCAAAATGCCAGAGTTGGAAATCTGGTGTAAAAAATCCCAAATAATTACATTATGGGTATGTGTTGAGCAGATTTACACACACACTCATGACTTCACCAATTTTGCTCTATTTTCACTCCACATTTTAAAACATTACCATTTCTTTACACCTGCTCATGAACAGTACAGCTGTCATTTTTCACGTCCATTTCAAAATGAGTTTTTGCACATGTGGTACTAAATGGCATACTGTAGCTGTCATGCAACATCTCCTTTCTGCTAACAAACTGATAGTGTTACTGTTCATGCATAGATTTTAATAATTTTTTTCACTGTGAGTGTGTGTTGTAGCGTATGCATGCCATGCCATGCCTCAGGGCACCCTCATGCCATGCTGCCACCACCTACACTACTCACCTACCCTTCACCCAATGAGAGCGGAAGTATGAGGGTGGTGACGACCACCCCAGGAGAGGAGAGCTGTCTTCTGGTTAATCAACCCTACTACCCTCTCATGCCGGTTCTCCAATGACTCGAGGTTGTTCCTGAACCGGGTCACTGGCATGGCATGAGGTAGGCATCCAGTGCCTCAACCCTCATTGTCATTCGGCCTATGCAAGATATTCTAATATACTACATCAACATTAAACCCTGTGCAAATACAGACATTCATTTCTACAGTGTTGTGTGTTTTAGCTTGTATCGCCATGTTTGATGATATGCCCCATATTTTGAGGGAAAAGATCCCACATCAGTGACAAAAGTTTCAGAAATATGTCAAACAGTGAGGGCAATATATAAGGGCAAAATGGAAAGCTTTTAAATCAGGGTGACGCCATTGAACAACACAAGGTCGGAGTTTACAAATCTGGCAGAGAATGTAAGAAGTTAATTAGGAAGATCAAACAAAAATATAAGAATAGCTTTGCCAGGGATATAGGAAGGGCAGATAAGTTGTTGTTTTTACAACTACATTAGAAGTAAGAAGTCTGCAAAACAGAGACTACTGTGACTCCATAACATCATGGAGTGGAAATCGCTAGCTAGTCAGAGAGAAAATCTTTTGCGGAAAAGCATAGCACTTATTTTATATCAGTCTTTACTGAAGAACCTCAGAATCAGCCAGCCAGCAATAAATTCTAGAGATGACAGGAAGCCAGAAAAAAATGTATTCAAGTAGCAATTAGTAAAGAGTTTGTTTACATGCAAGCAACATGCCTAGCTCTGAAATGATACAGTACATCCCTGAATACTCAGGGAGGAATTGGCATGGCCAGTGGTAAAGAATTTTTAGAAAATCTATGCAAATGGAAAAGGTGCTAAAGGACTGGAGGATAGCTCATGTAATTTTCTTGTTTGAAAGGAATGTAACTACAATATATTTATTTTGCCCTCAGTTGTTGATAAAATGTAACAAGATATTAACAAAGGAAACCTCTCATAACCTGTAACTCCCCACCACCTAATGCCTTACCCCCCTCCATAATTAATCTTTCCACTAGGAAAAAAACAATGTTTCATGTATTTTAACTTATTTTGTTTATTGTTTTAAACTTCATGATCAGGCAACATGGCAGGTGCTATGCAGTGCCATTTCATGTGACAGTGAGGTTCCACACTGCTCACTTGTTTTGAAAAGCATAGAACCAAGTGGTGGTGATGTACTGTCACATGAAATGTCATCACACCATATGTGCCATTTTGCCTGATCATGGAATTTACAACAATAAAATCAAGTTATTAAATATATTGTTTTTTTTTCAGAATGCAAGATCAGGGGTTAAAGCTTGGGAGGACAGTTAATGACATGTTTCCTTTGAGGATGCCTCATTGGCACATTTGGCTGATCCTAGGATAATAAATGTAGCTCATCACAGTTTGTGGGAAAATCGTGTCCAACTAATTTGCAGCAATTATTTTTGATATGGTAACCAGAAAAATAGTTCAGGGATATTCTAGACTATAATTGGACATCAGTAAATCTTTTGACACGATACCTTATGGCAAGTTTTACATCTAATTGGTAAGCAGGAAGTGGGAAGGTAACCAGTAGTATGGACCATTCTACAACACCTCACATGCCCAAAACTCCATAACCTACAATGGTCCAAAGCATTACAATATCCTGAACCCTGATATTCACACTTGAAGCTCATCAATTCCATCAATGCTTCTCTCAAAACTACCTATTTAAATCAACTGTATGTTTATGCTTTAAGTAAGCTGCCTCGCTGAAAGTATAATGTTGAATTGTCTGCTCATCTCTGCCTCTCGCCTGCCTACCTCCCTTTCTCCTTCTCATCTCCTCTCCAGCCCTAAAGGCAGGCCTCATTTACTTATCCTGACCTACATTCAGTTCCATGCACTCAGACCTACCTCTCCCACCCTCGGTTCTTTTGTTCTAGATTGGCTGATACTAGTGGAGTAAAATTATTGATTTGTCTCTTTTGTCCTTGGATTAAAACCTTTATTTCTGTCATTTTATTCCAATCAACTCGTTGTTTTTCCTACTCAGATAATGGTTGCCATTGTATGTTTGTACATATGTATGTTTGATTTGATCATTTATTCTCATCTTATGTTTGATTCTATCCTTTTTTTATCAGTCCTGCTTGGATTTACTGGCTTTATTTATGAAGCACTTGACTGGGGTCTCTTGTTGGGGGCCACTTTTATTAACCCCACGAAAACCTTTAATACAGTCAATCATAATTTACTTCTCCACCAACTGCACAACATTGGGATATATACTGTCTCTGTGAGTTGGTTACAAAGCTACCTCTTCAACAGACCATAGCAGATCAAGATCCATGACATTCTATCTGACCACAGAAATGTCATCCCAGGGGTACCACAAGACTCTATATTAGGGCCCCTGCTATTTGGCCTGTTCTTGAATGAGCTCTCTAATACATGCCAGCACAAAATCCTTCTATATGAAAGTGATGCCGCGCTCTACACTTGCCGCTCTGCACCCAAAGGTCTAGAAAAAGGAATGCAAGCTGATTTTAGTGCTGTGGGAAAATGGTTCCTTAATTTCAAGCTTTTGTAACTACAAAAAAAACAAAAAAACAGTGTTTTACCTCTCTCAAAATTATTCTAAGTCATTTCCTCAAAATAGTTAATAATAAGCATGAGACACTCAAAACAGTCAACAACTGTAGTACCTGGGGCTCATCCTTGATGGCTACCTCTCCTATAGTGCACACATTGACTACAGTATGTTGCTAAAGCAGCCAATACCAGAATAGGCCAACTAAACCAGCACAGACACAGCCTCACAGAGAGTGCAATCAGACTTGCAGTCAACAGCTTAGTGCTATCAGTAATATATTTTGACCTGATAGTCTATGGAGCAGGCACTGACATTACTCTTAAAAGAATTAAGACTGCATTAAACAACGCTTTCAGGCTGCTTAACACACATGTGTGAGCTGTATACTAGCACTGGATGGCTAAATTTAAACAAAAGAATTCAATACCAGATTTGTTTGCTAGCTAAAAAGACCACTCTTGGTCTTGCACCACCTGGAGTGCAGCAACTACTTAACCACTCCACCAACTCCAGAGCAACAAGGGGTTCCAGCAAAGCTAGACTATACAACCCATTTTGCCATACCTAACAAGGGCAATGATCTTTCAAATATAGCGCCCCCCTCTGGCTAACTTCTCTCGGCTTGGAACTGTCTCTGAACCAAACCTAAGCCCCTTCAAATCTAAGCTGCTAATGCACCAGGCCTCTCTCAGTAAGTGTGACAGTGATACCGAGGCCTAGTGTTACATTGAGTTTACCTGACATTGCACTTTCCACCTCCCCCCCACACAGTCTCAGATCTTCCCCAGCTCAAACTGTCTGACCCTCTGATGCCTACTTTTAGGATCTCACTCAAATCAATCCTGCCCAACTACTCCATACCCCTATACTTTAACACCTGCCTGTGCCAATCCCATCCTAATGAAACTCTTTTGGGGTGGATCCACCCCTATCACTAGCTCCCTTCAAATGAATTGTTGCCCTCTTATCTGCCCTCCTTCTATTCAGTACTCAACCCACCTCCAGCTCCACTAACTAACTAACTAATCTAACTGACTAACTCTCCTTTTCCTCTGGACCTTGTTCAATGTCACCTAATGAGCTAATTATGCACAGCAGCTCTGTCTGACTATTCCACCTCTACTGTTGCACAACTGCGATAATCTTGCTCTCGTTATCTAAACCTATTCTCATGTATTTTGTACTGATGCACTTGCTTAGAGTTCATAATATTGTATGTTACCTGAAATGTAAATGTCATTGTTACTCTGTTTGTACCTTGTTTGAAATGAAGCCTTTGTAAACAAGCTCTCTAGCTCAAAGGTTGTAATCTAGGAACCAAATAAATAATAAATAAATAAATAAATAAGAGAACTCTTGTATAACTGTATGATATGTACATATTTTCACATATCATATGGTGTTTATCAGTGTCAGTGGCTCAGCAGGTAGCACACTTGTCTGTGAGGCCTGGAGAACAGAATGCTGTGGGTTCTATCACCACATCAGGCACCTATGTTAAATCCCAATACTGGCACTATAGTACAGCATGGGGGTTGCTGCTCACTCCTGAGGTGCCATAATTCTATTGACACATTAAATCATGGTTCCATCTGCCTGTTCAGGTGGATGTTAAAGATCCTTTGGCACTTGGTTGAAAGAGTAGGGCTTTTATTAGGGAAGTGAAAATCAGATGTATAAACATCACAGATACTGTACAGTAGGATTACAAAACAAACACACAGATCTCAATATAACACAAGTAGGAACAGGAAGAAAAAACAGTCACTTCACTTTTAGTTAGAGATGCAGTGAAATTAAATTTCACTGGTGAAGTGAATGTGAAGTGACCACTTTGGGGAGTGGCCAATAGAAAAGGCTCACTTTGCCTTGTAATTATTACTTCGCATTGTCATTCTGCCTTAATGTGAAATAAGGTGGAATGGCAACAATATTGGTAGCCCCCCAGTGCCCCCCCCACACACAGTCACCAGAATTAAATGTGCATCCCAAAATGCTACTGTCTTGTGTCCAGAAATCTCCCCAGTGCTGATGAAGTGAAATGAGAGTACAAGAAATACAAAGTTTCCCAGAATTAATGGCACACTCAGTCATGTGTGCAGTGGATGTGATCACATCACACACAGACACCAAAATTAATGTGCATAGCCAAAATGCTACTATCTTGTGTCCAGAAAATTATCCAGTGCAAACACAGGGAAATGGCAGCATAACAAGAAATGCAAAGTCTCCCAGAATGAATGGCATACTAAGGCATGCACACAGTAGTCACACACAGTCACCAGCATTAATTTGCATCCCCAAACTGCTACTGTCTTGTGTCCAGAAAATTCCCAGTGCTTGTGAAGGAAATGAGAGGGTAACAAAAATGCAAAGCCTCCTAGAATTAATGGTGGACTCTGTCATGCGATCAATGGCCACACACAGTCACCAGAATTAATTTGCATCCCCAAATGCTACTGTTTTGTGTCAGACAATTCCTGTGCTGGTGAAATGAAGTGAGAGGGTAACAAGAAATGTGAAGTCTCCCAGAATTAATATTGCACTCTGTCATGTAAGCAGTGGCCACACACAGTCACCAGAATTAATGTGTATATCCAAATGCTACTGTCTTGTGTCCAGAAAATTTCCCAGTGCTGGTGAAGTAAAATGAGAGTGTAACAAGAAATGCAAAGTCTCCAGAATTAATGGTGTACTACAAATGCACAGACAGAGTAAGATTGTGCGTACACTCCAAGAGATGCAGAGTCAGATGCAAAGGCACAACAACACCTAACCAGTGCTCATAAGTCACAATCCAAATCTGGAAAAATATATTTTTCAGTTGGGGGTTAGCATGGCAGTAACAGTCCAGTACCTGTAAAGATCCCACAGAGCAGTATAAAAAGTCATGCAGGTGTGGTGGATAGCAGGTTCACACTGCTGCAATTACTCTGGCACAATAAAAGTTGTCTGATTTAATGGTATGCATCACACACATACTCACACACACACTACAAGTATTGCGTAGTCAAATTGAAAGCATCATTATAAAACATTTTTAAACAAACTGAAATTATACACTATTGCACCACTACAATCAGCAAAAAAATGTCAAGAATTACTGCAAATATTACTGTGTGTACATTAACACAGTTATACAAGAAACATATAACCAAAACAGAAAGTCTGCCTTTTTCTCCCAATTAATCTACCTACACCACATATACACCCCGTTCCCAAACCACACTTCACAGTATACAGATTGATCTAAATTAACATTCAAATTCCACACAAGCAATAAACACCCAATGATATGAGCACAGGAGGGTTTCCTACAATTGATGCACTAAGTTTTGAGCAAAAATGGCTAAAATAGGCTTTTTAACAGCTTTTAGAGAATTTGAAACACAGAGCTCTGAGAAAACTGTCTCCATCTTCCACTACACACACTACACAGAACTGAGGCTGTGCAGAACAATCTAGAGACTATGTGACCTGCAATCCATAAAGTACTGCAAATTAACTTTGGAGCTCAATAACAAAAGCAAAGTGATACGAGTACAATGATTTCAATGTACTTCACCTACAATTGGGGAAAAGCGATTTGGGGAAGGCGGGAATACGCATAAAGTCATTGGCTTCAATGGACTTTGCATTCCTCACTAATGATGCAAAGTACTCCGCTTTGTGTTGCGGAATGCTTCATGGATTCCACGTTACTCATGAATCACTCCGTGGGCGAATTTCACTCACTTTGCCATCTCTACAATTAGTATAATATTTTGAGAAAATCAAAAACAACACATGCTTTAGTCTCAGTCATATACAAATGAAATATAGTGTAACAGATCAGTTTTATAAAATACATCTATGAAAGAGCGTAAAAATTGACAAAAGGAAAAAATACACCCAAAATATTCAAGTTATTGGAACATCTGAATCAGTGCTCTATGGCATGTTGTGCCATGCCCTTAACACCAAGCCAATATATTCCTGTTTATAAATATGTCTCAGTTCTGATGTGGTCTTCTCTGTTAGTTACAAATGCAGAACCTGGATTCTGTTGCCAACTAAATAAACACCTGACATTCCATATACATCATTTTATACACAGCATTACTATGTAATGAACTGCGATGCCACTTATTAATTGACCCATGGTAATGAGCATACATTAAGTCTTCAAGCATAACAGAGGTGAACCAGTGCTCTCTCCAAGTAGTGGCTATTTCACCACAAAAGCCAGAAATGTAAGAGCAAGTAAAAAAACAAGTGATCCAAGATTCCAATTAGTATGCATAGGGTTCTGTTACAGTATCTATCTTCAAGAGCTTTATGCTTCCAATTGTCCTTGACATTACTTTTCAAATGACAGCTAAGCCAGTGTATATCATACATTTAACTGGGATGCACTATTCTTTTGACAAATTATGCAGCTCAGATAAATATTGTGGGTGCATGTTGGAACTATTTCAATTGTCTATAATTATTTTCCTGTACCCAATCATAAAACACTTTTCTGGGTTGATCACTACCATTATACTTGTGATTTTCTAGCTTTTGATTTTTACAAAGTTCTCTAATGTACAAGGAACTAAAATACATCTGCTAAGTGGTCATAGTCTGCCCTTTCCAATTGCTGATACCAAGCATGACAAGAAAAATAAAAGATTATGGGGATTTGCGTTATACATTAAAGAAAATCTGAAAGCACATGAAATTCATAACTCCAGTGGCAATAACAAGATTATATGGCAAACACTGGACTACCAAATAAAACACTAACATTGGGATTAGGATATCAACCACCTGTGCAAACAATAGAAGATAGCAACCAATTCTTAAACTGCCTTGAAAAATGAAATATGACTAATAATACCATAGAAATGAATAACTTCAATTTCCCATACATAAACTGGGAAACATTAGACAGTAATAACCATATTGAAAATAGATTTATTGACTATACCATTCAGCATACTTTGGACCAATTAGTAACTAAACCTACGAGAGGAAATACTCTTAATTTAATATTAACAAATGAAAAAGAAGACATACATGATCTAAAATTAACACCACAAACTTTGGAGACAGTGATCACCAAACTATTTTTTTTTACAAAGCACATTTTAAAATAGCAAAAGATATAATAGTCTAAAAACAACTATCATAGGGCAAACTATAAAAAATACAAGAATTCCTATCAACCTGGAATAAGAAGAAGGAATTTCTGAACCAAGATTTAAAAACCATATGGATGAAGATTAAAAATCAATTAGACTGTTCCACAGATAACTGGAACCAGTAATCAGAAAATGCAATAACAATCAGAGATGTTCACACTGGTGGAATAAGAACATCAGGAAACTAATTAGAAAAAAAAACTATGCATCAAATTAAAAAACATTCATCAAGTAGTGCAAATGAAAAGCTGAAACACTCTAACAAACAACTTAACTTGATCAGAGACTCTAAAAGAAACTTAGAAATAAGCTTGATAAACAAATTAGAAGAAAATAAGAAACACTTTTACAATTGCATAGGAGCACATAAAGGAAATCAAAAGGGGGTCGGTCCAATCATAGCATATAATGGATCTATTACAGATGAATCAGACATAGCCTCTGAATTGAAAAAAATACTTTTAAGTGTATATGAACCAAAAGAGAAAACAGTTAAACCCATTATAAATTCAATAAATGTCTACATTCCAATCACAGAAAACGAAATCAGCAAGATTATAAAAGGCCTCAAATCCAGTAGGTCAGCAGGAATGGATGGTATAACTCCTAGACTACTCCAGGCACTAGAACATTAACTAGTGGGACCATTAACTTTCTTATTTAACCAATCAATAAAAAATTGTGAGACACTGCCAGAATGGGGACAAGCTCTTATAACACCAATACTCAAGACTGGTTCAAGATCAGAAACAAAAACGTACAGGTCCATAAGTTTAACATCAGTGATAGGGAAGCTACTGGAAAGAGTTATACAACAACAAACTACAGACCATTTGAGAAATGAACAAACAATAGAGATCTCACAATGTGGGTTTATACCAGGAAAGATCATTCATCACCAATTTAATATCCTTTTTGAACCAGTGGGTACAGCTTTGGAGAAAGGGATACCAGTAGACATAATATACCTGGACTTTGCCAAAGCATTTGATAAAGTGTCAAATAAACACTAATTAAACAGCTATCAAATCACGTTACAACCAAATATCATGGAGTGGATAGCATCATGGTTATAAAATGGGAAACAAAAAGTAACAATAAAGGGCTATCAGTCTAACTAGGATGATATAAAAAGTAAGTACCCCAAGGCTCTGTACTAGGGACATCACTTTTCAATATATTAATAACAACACTGAAGATAACTGAGAATGCATGGTTAAGCATGTATGCAGATGATTGTAAATTAGGGGGTCTGGTACAGAATCAGGATGATGGAAATAAACTCTAGACTAACTTGGATAACTTAACCTTATGGAAAAAATATAACAAAATTATGTTTAACACAACCAAGTGTAAGGTGATGCAGTTTGGACCTAAGAACCCTATCATCACATACAAACTAGATAACCAGGTGTTAGAAACCACTACAGAAGAATGAGTCCTGGAAACAATAATTACAGACAAACTGTCCACAAATATGCATACAAAAATGACTATGAAAAAATGCCATAAAATTCTAGGTTGCATCCTATCAAACCATAAAATTAGAGAACAAAAAATAATTCTCCCATTGTACACAAGTTTAGCTCGCCCTCATCTGGAATACTGCATGGAGTTTTCTGCAGCGAATACTGTCAAAAGTAAAAAAACTAAAAGAAGGTATGCAAAGAAAAATAACAAAATAATTAAGGGCTGCAACATCATAACTATAATGATAGACTTAAACAACTTGGACTATACTCCACTGAGTATGGTCTTTTAAGAAAAATCTTTGTCTAGTCTTCAGGGCAATCAAAGATACCAACTTGATGGAAAGTACTGGAGTACAAATATTTCAGGAACAAAATTAAAAAAAGAGGACCTGTGATTACAAATTAAAAGGAGATACAAATATGACCAAAACGCGATGCAACTTTTTTACATAAAGGATCACAACAAACTGGAATTCATTGCCTAAACAAGTAGTAGAAAGTAAAAACATTAATATTTTCAAACATAGACTAGATCAGCATATGGGTAAAAACAAAACATGTCCCATCTATAGAAACAAAGGGCAGCAAGTTCATTAAGGAAAAATTGTCTACAGCACTCATATTTGGCTATGAACCTATAAGATTGGTATCCAGCTTTGACCCGTATGTTGCAATAAAGGACCTTACATTAGTGTAAATCAAAATGCTGTAGAAAAAAAAACAATGGGATTTACCATTCCCAAACCTCCCCATGTAATAGACAATTAAACAATGTTTCTTTTAAAGGATTCAGGGCCAGATATTCAAAACTTTGCACCAGGCAAAAAAACATTTGCACAGGTTTAGCATAGGATTAAGCGTGGGTCTGCTATATTCAAAAAGCCAAATAAGTGCATGCAAACTCGCATTAACACCAGGCAAAATCATAATGTATGCAAGGGCAAACTGAGGAGGTGTGTATATGAATACAGGCCAATGTTATATTCAGCGACTAGCACTTTGTGTGGTGGTTTGTGTGTGACTTAGCACAAAGCTTAGCTTGGTGCACATTACTGTCCAGGAAAGATAGTCTTAACCCTGGGCAATCAGCTTTGACACAACATTTTGGCTTTGTGCTGTGTTTGCTATGCTTTACAAGACTCTAAAACAAAAATATGACACATAGACAAAGCCAGACATAGAGGAAACATGCTGCTCACTGATGGCTTCACAATGATGCCATCAAGTGCCACCAGTCCCAGCCATGCCAGTCAGTAGGTGGTGACCCTACCACCAGTGTACGGCATGGCAGTGTACATCACACAGCAGACCACTCTTCTGTGGACACCAACGAGATGCTAGCACATAGAATGCAGCACTGTGGGCATTGAGGATGTTGAGGTGAGTGTATGGGTGGCCAGGCTGTGCACAGACCAGGTGTGGCCTAAGGCTGGGACACATCACGAAGTCGCACATAGTGCATTGGGAATACACCAACACCAGTGTGCCTTTCTGATAATATACAGTATGCCCCCGCCATATACCAGACATCTGTACAACTGCCACAGCACAATAAAGCTGGACATGTATATGTCACTGTGAGCACCCATGCCAGAGGTGCAGCACCTGGGTCACATAACAGCGTAACAGTAATGTCCACTGTCAGTAAACACCTGCATGTTGGGCCTGTCACTTTGTATAGTGCAGTCATTAGCACTGCCCTACACACCATAGGCAGTGTTGTGTCCACATCTACTGGCCCTCTTGCTACTGTAGTCTGCTGTGTACTGTAGCATGACCTACAGTGTGAGATGCATGCAGCAACTGTGCCTATGCTGTGTTGTCCCCTGGGGTACAATATTTTATGCTATGCTGTACTGTTTACATGTAACCTACAGCTATCATCATGCACTGCCAGACTGACCTACAGGTGGAGTTGCAGTAGGATCTGGCCAGCCCCAGTACTTCCAGACTGACCTATAGATGGAGCTGTGGGACCCTGCAGTAACGCTGGGCAAACTGCATGTAAATCAGGGCATAATGAGATGCTAATCTGGATGCTTGCCCAGAGACTACCTAAGTAGGCTCATTTGCATGTCACTTTTGAATATGGCAAAGTTTGGCGGGCAAGCGTGTTTGCACCGGGCTATGAGTTAACCCTGTGCTAAACCTGTGCAAATATGTTAGCGCCATGCAAACAGTTTGGGGACTATTTACAGTTTTTAACACTGTACTTTCACATGTGCTGCTGCCTGCAGCTGTACTGGGTCCATACATTTGGTGACAAACACATTGGCCACATAGTTCGCATCTACCTACCTTCACATTGTTGTGCACTATGTTGCTGTTGTGGTTTGTACTTCCTGGTTGCTAAATTCAGAGCTGTCTTATTCCAGGGCTAAGTTTGCCTGCACTCCCAGCCCAGTTTGCCCGGTTCCATTTCCATGCTAGTTCCAGAAGCTATCTTCCCCGGCTATTCCTTTGAATATAGCTTGCTTTGTGCTCTGGTCTAAGTTTGCCACCAGGCAGTGCTAATTTCTAGCCTCAGGGCAAAGTTTTGAATATCTGGCCCTCAGTCTGCTGCCCTGAATTGCTTGGAAAAAGCACTAATTAGGGTAGTTTCCAGAATCTTTGGGGAGCAAAACGTAATTAATAAATATGAATATGGACATTAAATACATTTTGACCAGGTATACCGTCTTCTTTCCCTCAGCTTCCATTTATTCCAATGGGCCACCAAATTTTTCCTTTGCTGCAATTTACTATTCTTATTTTCCAAATAATCTTGCTGTGTCCCAAATGTAATCCCCAACAGCTTTATTATATCCTTACTTTAGGTAATCCTTGCTACTTCATCAGTGGGCACTAGTGGCTCTCCTAACTCAAAACTAGAACACTTCTGAACATTTAATTTTGTCCTGATACTGCTGTAACTTTGACAAATACCTAAGGCTTTTTGATCAGCTACAACATCAGGTACTATTTTTTACAGTTGATTTGTTTATGGAGTTATTTCCCATTTATAACATACAGTACAATAAAGCCATACTGTGATTATATGCACATAAGTGTATACTAGCACTTTATACAATAGTTGATAACAAGTGTTAAATAGCTGAAAGTTGCAAAGATACATACTTATATAAGATAATACACTGATAGGATAAGATACTTGCACTGTTTATGTAGAAAAGGAAGAAAATCTGTACTGGATTATTATAAAATACATATTTGTTTAACCGTATATAGAGAATAATGCATGGGGTCCTGAACATTATGAAAATTTAATGCACACCCGAGGTGAGGGATGCATCACTAAACCCCAAGAGTGAAGCTCGAGGGGTTTATCAATGCATCCCTCACCGAGGGTGTGCATTAAATTTTCATAATGTTCAGGACCCTGTCTTATTTTATACAATTGCTGGTGCAAATTGTTATCCTCTGATAAAGTTAAGGCATGTAGAAACAGTAGACATAGTCATAATGTGCAACACAACTTTTTTTGAGAAAATAAGCATTTTTTTTATTTATTTTACTTAATTATTACAAACACAACTGACATAAATAAGATCTGTATTAGGAGGTTTCAAGTGATGCATCACATGGAAATGCTCAGTGGCTACTTTTGAAATTAAATCTGTGCAAGTTTATTGAAAAAAAAGCAGACAACCGTTAAATTAATATCAGTGGTGAAAAAAAAAACGGAGCTCCATTTGTAATGTTTGTACATGCAGCATGTTACTTAAAGCTAAGAATAAATTACAGAGCTGAGTCCTCCATGGCAAGTTCGTATCTCCGTGTGTTCAGTGTCAGTTGCTGCCGACAGTTCATTTCCATGAATCACGGAGGTCATATATTGAAGTCCCTAGAATGAATTAAGGGACAGTGTTCAAAATCTCAGATAGATTCTAACGGATATCAATGTTAAATCTCTGTTTTTAGTTTTGTTTTGCCTTTTTTTTACTCTAGAGGCAACTAATTAACATATGGATTGTACTGTGTCACTAGCTACATACCTCTAGTCTGAATCTGATTCAATTACGGACGCCTTGGTTGATTTTGCTTCTTTCTTCGAGGGCTGCATGGTAGAAATTTATTGACACCCCTGGTTGATCAGTGCAGTTTGGACCAAATATTGTTTGAAGAGAGTTTGCTTTTCTGATTTCTTTTAGATTCATTTGACCACTACTGGGTTTGTGAACAGACAAGTTGATGTTGGCTGCTGGTTTTCTTGTGTCTCAGGTAGGTACTGTAGGAGACTTGATATTTTATGCTGTTTCTTTTCTGACAGGATTGAATAATTATTTATGCTCTGCAGGTTTCGATGGCCAGAGATTTGTTGCACCTCGGTGGGGGCACATCACAGTCTATTAACCTCTGTATTGAGGTTTTACAGGTTGAATGATTTGTTATTCATTTTACAGTTAGCTATGCTTGCAGCAGTTTTCATTGTGACATCATTGTTCTGAGTTTGTTCATGCCTCACGTTCATATTCCTGGAACCAAAGTGATCCCTGAGCTGCGTTTGTGTTGGGTGCTAGATAGAAGGGAGACTGTTCTGATAAGCAAGATTGGGGCCTGTTTTTTTTTGTAGATTTCATATGCCCTGATGGTGTCTCTCTCTGGGTTTGTTACATTTTGGTACAAATGTGGTTTTACTGGTCTAACATCCCTTGGATTATCGCCTGATTGGGTCTTTGTTTGCTGCTCAGAATATTCTAAAAAATTATTCCCTTCAGTGTCGATACCTTCAGTTATGTCTCCCCATTACAAGTCATAGTGTTCCTTGGTTCTCAAGGTGAACTGTATGCCTATGTTAAAAAATAGGAAGTTCAGTAGTCCAGTGGGAGTGGTTGTGTTTATTGTCCCTGAACTGTACAAAAGGTTAATGTCCTCATCTGTTAGTGCTTGTGATATCAGTGGCCTGATTACTTTGCCCATCTTCTTGAGATGTTTTAATTTAGCACTCATGTACGCTTTTTTCCATAAAATCTGTCTGTATACCTTTGAATATGGAGTGCGGGTAGTGCTCTTTCACCAGGTACCTGTCAATTGATGAATTATGCCATGGATGGAGCTGGCTCATATTCCATGCCATCATTTTTTTACACAAAATGAAGTTTGCTATTAATTTATCTAGATGTTGCATTTGGATAGTTTTTAGATCATATGTCTGACCTGTTTCACTGACGTAGCTAAAGAAGAGGTGGATGTCGCTATCTGCTTTGGCGCTAGTGTTTGCGTTTTCTTGTTCTTGTATAAAACGCTCTCTTTGTTCACCCTGAGGGTTTGTGGAAACAACTCGTTATACTAGCCATTGCTTTTATTTTTTACAGACTTTCCGATTTTGGGAGATGTGTGCAGACGCTGATGATGAGGATGTGCTTACAGGTTGGTGAAAAATACTGTTTGAGGTATCACGGCTTTCTAACTGTTTACTTGTGTGTGCTCTAACCCTCGTGTGAAATGATGTGTGCATGTAAGTCAGCCGATCAACTGACTAGTTATTAGGAAATATCAACCGCTTTTCCATAGAAAAAAAAATTTGCACCAGTAATTATATTAATGCAACTGTTTAGCAGTTACGGAAGGATAAATATCATTACAATAATTGTAAAGTGATACCATAAGGAAGGATAAAATAATAAAAAAGTGTATTTCTGAAGAAAGTTTAATAATCATGCAATATAAATGAAACTCATTAAGTCGGGCCTTGTATCAAATATGATATCCTTTCCAAAGAGGACGTAATAGGTTGCTATCCAGAATATCTGCCACAGAGGGTATTAACTGAGTTTTCCATCTTATTAGTACCAACTTTTTAACCTGCATAAAAGAATATTTAGCCATTTGTGTTGGTATTTTGTTAGTTTTGTATTTTCTCAATAACGTCAAGCAGACAGAATTTAGAGATTAGTGAGATGTGGCAGCCAATAATTTTTATATCAAATTAAAAACAGACTGCCATAATTTATATATTGGTTTACATGACCATAGTATGTGTAGAAGATCTCCATTAGGTAAATTAATCTCCAGCAATTGTTGTTAGATATTAACCAATTTATGCAGGTGAGAAGGGTTTTTACCATAAGTGCAATATCTTGTACTGTATCAGCATGCTGTGAACATCTCTAAAGGTGTAATGACAAGATTTCAGCATTCATCCCATTGGAAATTAGATACGTTATCTTTTAAGCAGCATTCCATCTGTCTTTGGCCTTAAGAGATTGATTCGTAACATATCCCTAATTAATTTATAAATCTTTTGACCAACCCAGAGGAGGTATTAATCCATGAGTTAATGTTAAAGAGTTGTAAGGGTTCAATGATTTGTTGAGTAACAGAAGTGTAGCCGATCAAATTTGCAAATATTTCAGAATTCGTTTTGGAAATATGCCATTTTCTTGTAAATTGCCAAGGTATCTAATGTCATACTTTTATTATCGAAGTATCTTTCAGAAAAATATATTCTTTAGTTTTCAAGTTACAATATATAGGTTTGTTCTCCAAGGTAATTTTTGAATTTCCCAATAGAGGTGTAAAAGTTATAGGGTAGGGTCCATTTGGAGCCATTTATGCAATTGAACCAATAATACATAGATGATTTAATTATAGGATGATTATTTGTTTTAGAGTTTTGCTGAGAATATAAAACTATTAGGTATTCGTCCTCTAGACATGGAGGCTTCCATATCGAGCCACAATGGCGAGTTATGGTTAGGTTTAGAAAACCATTTAATAGTTTGCACTTTTCTCTGAATGCCATAAGTGCTTTCATGAACCAAGGTAAGCAAAACCTCCTTTAGACCAGTGTGAACGTAGTTTAACTCGATTGAACCTCAGAACACGGGCCTCCCATAAGAAATGTCCTACTATTTTGTCAATTTTTGAAGTAGTGGGGGAGATTTTAAGAGGATACAAGAGAATAAGCAAAGAATTTTAGGAGTAATATTCATTTTATAGCAGCAATTTACCGGAAGCCAGAGATTTAGATTTCTCCATTTGTTTATATTCATTTGGATATCTGTCATGAGCTGTAATTTAATTCCCAAATTTTATTAAGATCCGGACTGATTTTTACCCTAAATAGGTGATGCCCTGAGGAGCCATCGAAAACCTAGTGAGTTATTTATAGAGGAATTACAGCATTTATTTAATGGTAATATCTCCGTTTTTGATAATTAACTTTCAAACCAGAAAGTTTAGAGAATATTAAATTTTTGAATAAGTGGCTGTGCAGATAAATCTAAATTTTCCAAGTAAAATAAGCATATCGTCTGCATGTATGATAAAGATATATAATGCACGCTCCTATAGGTTATTCCTGTGATATCCTTATGTTGTCTTAAAAATGCAGCAAAAGTTTCTAGAGCTAAGATGAACAACAATGGTGAGAGTGGGCATCCTTGTCTAGATCTCCTTTCAAGTTTAAAGGGTTTGGATAGCATAGAGTTAATGAGAACCCTGGCTTGAGGGTTTGTATACAGAAGTTTAGTCCAAGAACAAAAAATATTACTAAAACCAAAACAGCTTAGCACCATGTAAAGAAATTTCCAATCTAAAGAATCAAAAGCTTTTTCAAAGTCAACAACAATGGCTGCAGCAGGTGAATTAAGAGATTGGGCTTTATGCATTAGATTAATCAAAGTGAAGATGATCAGATCCTGCCCTACCTTTCACAAAGCCCACTTGCTGACTCAGAATTAATTTAGGGATCGCAAGCAACACACATTGAACGCCCTCTTTCCACCTGGACCCCAGCAAAAGTGCACTGAGGTCTAACCCCTCCCTAAAGATGCTGGAAACCTAAAGGATCAGAGGGGACCAGATAGGACAAACCCCTTGGCTACTCAAGGCTGAAGCCACCTCCTTATCAGGCCCTTAACCATGGCCTTAACAGATCACTGAGGGAAGGAGCAGTCCCTGACCAGTGGAAACATGCCATGTAGTCCTATCCACCCAGGTGGAATCGGGAAAAACTAACCAACTATAGGCCGATCTCCCTTCTCTGCACACTTGCCAAGTTGCAGAAAGGCTAATCTACAACCAACTCTGGACTACTTGGAGCTCATCTGCTTCCTTGCTCCCTCAACATGGATTCAGACCAAACCACGGTACTGACACTGCCCTCATTAACTTCTCAGATGAAGTGCTCAGGGCAATGAACAAAGGGATACCCACAGATGCAGTCTTTATAGACCTGTCCAAGGCGTTTGACCTTGTTGACCACAATCTTCTGCTACAGAAGCTGCACAATGTGGGCCTAGACCCCCATGCCCTCAAGTGGTTTGGGAGTTATTTATCAGGCTGGACGCAGAGGATCACATGGAAGGGGGTCATGTCAGAGCCACTACCTCTAAAACAGGGAGTACCTCAGGGTTCAATACTAAGCCTCCTATTCTCCCTATTTACCAATGAATAAATATCTACTGGGGAGAGCGGTTGTACAGTATGCTGATGACACTGTCATCTACCGACCCTTAGGCAATATGGCCACTCCTAGTCCCTCCTCAAAAAGGACCTCCATCCCCTAGAAGACATGGCTGTATGAGAACAGAATGGTACTTAATGTAGACAAAACCAAGGCAATGCTATTAGGGCCCAAGATCACCTGGACTTGACTAGGTCCTCATCCCTCCAACTAACCGCGCTCTCTGGCAAGCATTAAATGTAGTTTCCCTCCCTAAAATACTTAGAGCTAACTTTGGATCAGTCTATCACTTACAAGAACACGTGGACCAGGTCACCCAGGACTCTACATCATAAACTCGGTACCTTGTACCTACTCAGGGACCATCCAAAGCCTGAGGCCAGGCTCTCCATTGCAACAAGTGTCCTGCTCCCTACCCTGACCTATGCGGCCCCGATTATACAGGGCATGGCAAAGCAAGAGGTATCCAAGATGCAAATCCTATACAACAAAATAGCTCAATTCACTACCCAAGACCACCCACGACATCACCACTGTGACACTCTGGCCCAGCTCCGGTGGCCCACATTGGCCGCTCACCTCCAATATCCATTGCTTGTCCAGGCCTACAAGCTCCTCCAACCCCCCCGCTCCACTAAGCAGAGCCAGAACCATAGCCATTAAACACAACTCCAGGAATTTAAAGATATCAGAATGAACACTGCTAGAAGTCCCCAGAGTAAGGACCAATGCTGGCGGCAGATCCTTTTCTTGCCAAGCCCCAGTCTATGGAACAAGCTCCCCTCCTGGTCCAAGATGCCTCCTCACTCATGAACTTCTGCACCAGGCTCAAGTCCCATAGTCCCATATAATGGCCACAAGTGCATGCCACTGCCACAGCTCTTAAGGTATTCCTTTTGTCTGCATCAAACCTTCCCAAAGGTGGAGCCAACCATGTACCTCCTCTAGTATCTGGACACCTAGGGACCAATGCTACCTCATGCATATATCACTATGCCAAGTAGTACCAAGACAAAACTGTGTCATGATGATAACCATGTCTGTAACCATTGTCTGTAACCACCTTATGCTCGAACAACCTATATAATCAAAGTTTTCTCCACTGTATTTTATCTTGTATTGTTATCCGGGTCACCCCTGAAAAAGGACCCTAGGAACTCAGTGGGCCTACCCAGTCACCAAAATTTAATAAATAAATTAATAACAAAATAAATTCTATGTTAACTCTCTAAGGAAACCAAATACGTCAAGTACGTCCATTATTGGAGTGTGAGACTTTGATCTATGAGCCAAAAGAATGGGCAAACTGTTTAATAAAAATGTTTGTAAAAATGTCACTAGTTCTTCAGTCTCAACTAATAATTATGCTTTACTAGATACTGCAAAAGTTTCACCAGTGAAATGTTCGCTGGACTCTATCAGAGATAAATTATTAAAACTTAAAGGAAAATTTAGTCCTGGTCTGGACAATATAGCCAGACATTTATTATTTTATTAATAGTTGTAATTACAGTTCCTTTAAAATTGATGTTTGAATATTTTCTGGCCACCAATTTTATTCCTGTGGACTGGAAAAGAAGCTTAAGTAATCCCTATTTACAAAAGGGCCAAATAAAACAACTGGGAAAACTATTGGCCCATAAGTTTAACTACTTCTACTTGTAAACTATTAAAATGTTTAATTAAAGATTTAATATCCCTAGTCCTGGACTGTCATGATGTAGAACAACATGGCTTTAAAAAAGGCAGAAGTTGTCTGACAAATTTAATATGTTTTTATGAACAAATCAGTTCTTTACTAGATAAAAACGTACCATGTGATATTATTTACATTGATTTTAGTAAAGCTTTTGACATCATGCATCATTGGCCTTAACTTCTAAACTTCATAAACTAAATATAAACTGATTTCTAGTTAATTGGATAAGTAATTGACCTTACAATCGCTCTCAGCAAGTAATCATTCATGGGAGTACTTCAGCTAGGGGTATAGTGACTAGCAGGGTGCCACAGGGTTCAGTATTGGGCCCTGCCCATTTCAAGCATTTATTGCTGACCTAACTTCAGGGTTGCTCATCATTTACTATAAAATATGCTGATGATGTTAAAATAGGTGGGCCATGCACCTCTGACTATCAGGTTGATGCCATTCAACAGGATCTAGATCACATTACAACATGGGTCAAAAGTGAGGTATGACTTTAAATATCTCCAAATGCAAAGTTATGCATTTGGGCCTTAGAAATTCACAATGTCCCTATTATTTGGATGGCATATTACTTGAGACTACATCTGATGAAAGAGATTTGGGGAATTAATATCTCAGATAACTTTTCTTATAAAAATCATGTACATAATATCATTGACAAATTCAATACAGTGGTATGGTCTATATTGTGTAATATAAGATCTAGAAAACAGGATGTACTATTACCTCTATATAAAGCATATGTAAGACCACATTTGGAATATACTTCACAGCTTGGAATCCATATAAAAATCAGAATGCCTGTTATTGGAAAGAGTTCAGAAAATCACTAAAAAAGTATTTGTGCTTTTTGATGTTCCTTATGAGAACAGACTTGATATTTTAAATCTTATGCCCTTATCTACACATCGCCTTCGGTATGACCTTATGCTATTGTATGATATTATTCAAGACCCTTATTTATTGTCTGAACTGGGTCTGAATTCAAAACAATGGTCGTAATATCAGAGGACATCCCTACAATTAGTTAGAAAACCCTTTGTTAGGTCAAATGTAAATATATTTTTTACCATTAGAGTTGTTGGTCCATGGAATAGGCTACAACCAAATATTATTATTAGTGAAACGAAAAGTATTTTTAAATACAGATTGGATGGTCTTATTTGTAAAGGGTATGACCTTTCCTATTATGTTTTGGATTAGTATAAGAGCTTCATGGGCTTCTGCCTTCTTGCTCTTGCAATCTACCTTACTATGAACTTTAGTATGAACCAAGCTTGCTATAGAAGCTGTGGTACATCCTATAGTTTTTAGCAGATCAGAATGCAGAAACTAACTGCAGAGGACAGTAATGAAATACAATTCCAGAATCAACAGTAGAAGGAGTAATTTATGCATGAAAATCAACTGGACTGGGAAAGGTGCTGACAGCAACTTGATCTCTATGCTTTATTACAGAAGCAAAAGTAAGTCAGTTTTACAAAAAAAAAATAGTGACAAGGCATTTGCATTTTTGCATAATATATTCCTAACTGGGTATTTTGGGGAAGGGGGAACAAAGGATGTACACCTAGTAAAGTAGTTGTCCCTTGCAAAACTGCTGCAACTGTACTGTACTGCAGTGTATAAGTCTCATCTGACATATAATGATGTGAGGCCAACAGTCCACGACAACTGAACAGCAAAAACAAGTGCTGCAGGGCTAAAGCAGGGCTCAAAACAAATGCAAAGTATGGAAGGCAGAGTTAACCTTGGCACAAATAATAGATGCATACACCTTCCAGGTCTAGTAGTGCATACAACGAATACAAGATGTAGCTTTTGGACCATCATGAAAAGTGCTCTTTAATGGTGATATAAATTTCCCTCATTATGATATGAACAAATTCAGTGAATTATTAAATAGAAAGCACATGATTATATACATTTTCTCTCCTCTTCTAGTGTTGTCAGCCACAAGTCTGTATTCTATACTATTTGGGAAAAATGCCTCTGTCTTTAACTACCCTCTTTATCCCCTCCGGTGTTTCAGCCTTAGTGTTACAAGGTTAATTCAATCAAACAGGGCCTCTAGCAAGACAGAATGTTTACCACCTTTCTCATTCATATACAGTAGGGCAGGGAACACTAATATCCAGGTACCACAACTAAGTATGGTGAGTAGAGCAGATGAATCAGTCTATACAGATCTTTGTTTTTCTTTTTTTATTAGGATAGCTTTCTTCCAGTATTGAACCTCCACTCATGAGGTGATGCACATAAAGAAGATTTGCAAGTGATAGTGTACAGTAGCACTCTGGACCCACACAATCACTATAGTGTTTTGTCATGAAAATGGCATATATTACACTATATCACTGATTGCATAACTGTAGAGCTTCCATTAAGTGGCTGAGTATTGTCCAACTGCCATCAAATATGAATGTTCATGCATACATGCATGATCACCCACCATTGCTGGTACTGTCAGGGCATGAATACATGAAAAAGGCACTTATATGTATTTTAATGATTTGCTTCACAAAAAAATAGCAAAGAAAAATGAAAGGGACTGGGGTGGAGTGCCCCCCAACTATAAATACAGTGTAGTTAGTTATGTGTTTCTGTGAAAATCCCTATTTCCAGGCCGGATTCTAGGTTTTAGTTTTTGGGGAGGTGTATTGTGAGGGAGTCTACTGAAATATATAACAATATATTTTTTAATGGGGTTCTGCCCTCCCCCATATCCCTTCTTAGAAGGGAGACAGAAGAACAGCAAGCCGGTTGTAGCAGATGGGTAAGGAGGCTGAAGCATTGAGGCATAAGATCGTCAACATCAGGATGTGCAGATATTTATTTATTTATTTATTGAAGTTTAGGAATTATAAACCTTTGAGTTATAGGCTCCTTTTGCAAAGACTCCACGTCAGACAGCACATGATTAAGTATAACATAGCAGACATTGAGTAAATACAGATTTCGGTACAAATCTCATACAGAGAGCAATTTAAACACATAAACTGAGAACAACAGGTATTGTATATACATGTTACAGGACAAGTGTCAAACTGAGAGCAGGGACAGTCTGAAGTGGACTTCATCATGACAGTGAGATGAGGTAGAAAGGATCAAAATGGGTGAGGAGTGGGGTTAAAAGCAGTCACAGCAACCTCAGGGCAGGAGGAGCTGATAAAGACTCAGCTTAAATTGACCCAATTTAGACTGGGAAGAGATCTCACCAGGCAGGACATTCAAACACAATGGCATCCTGCACATGAATGCTCTCTGCCTTAGTGAAGTCCTACAGAGGGGTAAAAGAAAGGGAGATTTAGTGGAGCTTCTGTTGGTCCTAAACATGGGGGAGGAGTGAGTATTTTTATAACCCCTATAATATACTCCAGGGTGTGGTATATCATAAGATATCATCACTTCTTGCGTGGTTGAAGGCACTCAGTTATAACTGCATAATACACATAAATCAAATTATATCATGATATGCCACACCCTGCCATATTTTATTGCTTAAATAGAAAAAGCTGTGAGGAATATGTACCTAGATGGGAGAAGACCATGAGAGAAGAGAGGTCAGTTATGATGAGTAAGGCAACATACATCTCAACTGTCCATCATAATGAGGCACATCACTCATTTTATGCCTTAACATTCCTCTGTCTCACATCTGCCTCAGCTAGGAAACAATAGGTTCTGTAAAATCAGACATGTAAGTAGAAACTCAGGATATTCTTTAACTATTTTATATTTATCTTGTGCATGTGAAAGCAACATATTTCGGTAGCTTGGAATAGCAGGTTTGGAGGTATAGTCATATTCGGCCAGTGAGCGCCACTGTATTTTGGCTGGGTTCTGTGGCCCAAATTAGATTACACACTGTCTATGACAGCAATTAAAAAGTGTGCCACTAACTTAAAAAATCTGCTGCTGCAATGAGGGAGTGACCCTTCATTGCAGGGCATGCCTTCCATGGTGTAACATTTCAATAAAACATGGCATCGGCTGTCACCATCTGCCTCTCACACTCAGCAGCAAGCTGACATTGGGGGTGCACAATCCCCCTGTCGGCATGCCCTCTCCCCAGTTCATTTGCTGACAGGGGAGCCCAATCCTCATCTGCATAATGGCCCCCATATTCCAGTTTGTATTCCTCTGCATCATGTTTCCCCCCAAAAAACACAGCCCTTTTTTTTATTTCCCAAGGGGGTGTCCAATCTATCTCAGCTCTATTCCCCCCCAAAACATGTAGGTGGAACACTGGGATCCGACCCCAGCATGCCAAATCTAGCTGTAAAAAAAGAAAATCTTCTCATGATGTTTTTATTTATTTTTACCTGAAAATTAGAAAACGGATGCTTATTGTCTGCAATGCTCCCTCCCCAACCTGCACCCACCCTCTGCGAATCCCATCTCACCATACCCATAATTACCTTCAGAGTCTAGCACAACAGTCTTCAGTGGACTGGGAACACATCTGCACTCTTGAAGCCAACTGCAAACTGAAGAAATGTCAATAAGCTGTATAAAAGGCATAAATGTTGTTTTTTTCCAACTTAGGTGGATATCTCAGCCATTTTGAGAATATTGGCACCAGATTTTTTATCCACCTAGATACAAATCAGCCTGGCTGCAGGTGAGAGTTGCCTATTGCGGTATCTACTGAGACTGTGTAGCTGTGCTTAACAACTGTGCCTGAATCTGCTTGGTATTTCTCCAAATTGCTGCTTTCATTAGACAGCCAGAATCATTATCTTTATTTTGGGACATTTGTGCAATAGACTGGAAGGAGGGGATCCGGCGGTGGATCAGGGCATCCTTAATTACTTGAGGGGTTGGGGCTACACACTATAAAGCCTTGTGCTGCACATGGGCCCGAGTGCTGTGGCATGAGTGGTGTGAGTGGTGCACCACCCGGTAGAAATAAAACTGGTTTGCAATTTAAATTGATGTGTAAATTAGATAGGAAAATGAGTCCTGCACTTATTTTGAGTGTATGGTTAATATAGAGTTTGTCTTGTGAATTATGCTGTAAAGATATTGATTGTAATAGTGTTAGCAAAAGGAGCAGGCTTGAGTTGCCATGGGGGAATCTTTACCCAAATGATACAAGATTTGTTTTAAGAAGAAATACATTTACAAATGAAAGGAGGAGTATTAGAAAACAAATGGGACTTCTGACAATATCTCATCGGATGAAAAACCTGGGGCCAGGAAGCTTCTTCTGCTTATGTTTGTTAATGCAAAGCAATGATATTGAAGTTAATCCTGGCCCAAGATTCACAGGTAAAATTACTTTAGTCAGTGAAAAAGGAAGGAGTATAGTTCACAAAGTTGGTGATTATAGGGTTTGGGTTGCTAATAAAAATTTTGATATATTGGCTTTGTTGAAACTTGGCTTCATTCAGACATTTATGACCAAGAAGTACTTCTTGATGGATATAGAACAGAAAAAATGATAGAATGAAAAAAGGGGTGAGGAGTTTTAGTGTATATTAAAGATAATTTAGGCCTTTATCAGACTCTCTTAGCAGCTAGTCATGAGGGATAGATTGTTTATTGATTGAACTGCTTACATTAAAGTTGGTAGTGGGAGTATTTTAAGCTCCCCTCAAAACAAAATTAAAAGTTTTGATTCCCTTACAGACCTACTTTCAGAATTAATACAGGATAAAAGACAGTTTTATGGGGATTTATAATGCAGATTGGAATCAGGCTAGAGTGTAAGGCTCAGGAATAATTTTGAAACCCTGGGATTAGAACAGAGGATGAGGATCACAGAACCACTTTATTTTTTGGGTCAGGCGGCTATACTTGATCTTCTGTTTGTCTCCCAAGATTTGGACATAAAAATGGAAGTATTGCTGATAAATCTTGGAGATCACTGTGTATTATTAATTTTCCTATCTTAGTAGTACAACAAAAGAATGTTTACTAGGCAAGAGATTTCAGAATTTTAAAAGAAGCTAGTTTAAAAAAAACTCTTATATAAATTTAATTGGGACAGATTGTTTATGATTCAGATATTGAACTGGCACTTCAAGAATGTAATGATTTTTGTTGTCCATGATTCAACTCCATGTTCCAAGAGTGCAGAAATGTAAAGAGCAAAGAAGATCCATGGATAACAGATAAGATAAAGAAACAACTTAGGATTAGAGACAGAATATGGAAAAACTAGGAGAACAAAATCATTGGATGACTGGGAAAGTTTTAAGCAATGGAGAAATAAATGTTGTAAAGTTATCAAAATACAAAGAAAAGTATTATCTTGATAAATTAAGTGAGGTAAAGACCAAAAATTTTTTGGTGACATATTTCTGAAATTAATCATTCTACTAGAACTACAAGAGAAATAAGTTTGTTGCAAGGAGGAAAGTTGATTGATGAACCAATGGAAGTAAGCTAAAATATTGAATTCTTATTTTATTGAATTAGAGGATTTTAACATTCTCTTCCAGCAGAACATACAAGTGATTTGTCAGTTAATAATATAATAATGTGGAATTAAAACAAAACAAACAGCTGAAAATTAAATAGAATTTAACCTTAGATTATTAACTTTACAAGGAAGTAGATTAGAACTGGAAAATTTAAATATTAAAAAACAGCGGTTCTAGATAGAAATTGAGGCAAGATTTCAAAATTGGTGCTGATGTTCTTGCACCAATAATAGCTTATTTATTAAATTGGAGCCTTAGTAGTTCTACCATCCCAGAAGTATGGAAAAAGGAAAAAGTAATACCACTTTTTAAAGTGGGAAGCTTGTACTGTGCCATCAAATTACAGACTCATTACCTTACTTCCTGTGTTTTCAAAATAATGGAACATAGAGTACATTCTCAACTATGTCTTTACTTAGAAGATAAAATATTATTTGATAATCAACATGGATTTAGATCTAATAGATCACAAACACTGCCCTTAGACTTCCATAATTTAGTTATAACATCATTGGATCAGGAGGCGAGTAACGAGGCAGTGTTTGTGGATCTTAGTAAATATTGACTTGGTTCAACACAGGAAACTCTTGGAAAGACTGTAGCAGATTGGAGTATAAAGAGTTCCTTGCAGTGGTTTACATCATATCTGGCTGGCCGTAAACAATGTGTCACTAATGGAACTACAATGTCGTGCTTTGAGGAAATAAATTGGGGGTTCCTCAGGGTTCGATTTTGGGAGCCATTAATATTTAACATCTCTGTTAATGGGCTGGTACAAAATATTAGAAATGGGAAATTAGGATGTATTCAGATGACACTGTATTACTGGTCTCAGCCAAAAACTTAGGGAGTTAGAGCAGAAACTGCAGGAGACTTGACTCAACTGGAGGGTGGATGGGCGACTCTGGACTGCTGGTGAATGCAAAAAAAAAAAAGCAGTGTATGATGTTTTGTTCAGGTTGTGCTCAGAGCAGGCCTCAGTTGCAGAATCCACCTATCCATGGTACTCATCTGAAGGAAGTGAAATGTTATAGGTACTTAGGGTGCAAATTGATTCGCATTTGACATTTGGAGACCATATTAATATTCAGGTTAGAAAAATAAGCCAAAGATTGAGGGCTCTTAGGAGAGTGGCAGGAATTTCACAAGGAAGTTAGAGAAAGTTAGTTCAGCAAATGATAATGCCAGTATTAGAATATGGAGCACCCATATATATGAATACTACTCAAAATTTATTAAATAAGGTAAATCAAGCTTATTATAGATTGGGAAATTTATTACTAGAGTAAACAAAAAGTCATCATTGTGTAATATATAAACAAATACGTTGGTTAAATCCTGATGCTCAAAGGCATTATATTTGGTTAATAATTTGTCATAAAAATCATATTTTCTAAATTAGACACCCACTAGTAAAATGTATTACTTTACATCAATCAAACAATTTGTCTTATCAAACAAGAAATGCCAATTTAAAATTCAATGTTAAAATATCATAACAAAATTGGAGGAACAAAATTACAAATAAAATAGTGAGTACTGGAATAACTTGCCAAAAAATTAAAGATGATACTAAATCTGTCCATTTTAAAAATTAACTTGATTGAACACTTACAGACTGAATGTATATTTATGTATGATACTGGATTTGAAGATGTGTAGATATAGTTTGTTTGAATAGAAGTTTGTATTGAACACAGGACATTAGTTGAAAACAGGGCCTTTAGTCCTAATCTATTTGTTTCCTGTATAAAAATAAAGTTTTATCAAATCAAATCAATATCAGACTCTTGGGTTCCCACCTCATTGAACTGGTCACTGCCATTTTGTTATTTTGTCCCGAAAGATGATTTTATGGACACTATGCAAAAGTGCCTTTAAAGACATGATCAAAATGACAGTGTCACAGTTCATGAGGTAGGCTTTCCAAAAAGCCTACGTTGAAAATTTGGTGGAAAAATTCTCCAAAATGACGGAAGTCATAGCAAGCGCAGTTCTCATGCACCTTGTAACTTCAAGAATTAATATTTTTACTACAGATTGTCAAAATAGCCATTTTTCCAAATCTCCTTATGAATAGTACAGCTGTCATTTTTCACATTTGGCTTGAAATGTGTTTTCGCGCATGTGGTGCACAATGGTGTGGTCACTGTGCAAAATCAATGTTTGAGACAGATTAAGAAAATAACAGTGACAGTGTTCCTAAGTAGAGGTCCCAGAAAGACCATTTTACAAATTTGGTGAAAGAAATTCCCCAAATTACTGCATTACCAGCGTGCATTGTTCAGTTTCTAGGCATGTTTGTAACTTCGCGATTTTTTTTTATACTTTTACTCAAGATTTTCAACATTAGCATTTTTGCACACTGCTCAGTGAACAGTACACATGTCATTTTTCACATCCTACCTGAAACATGTTTTCGCACCTGTGGTACACAGTGGGCGTGGTCGCTATGCAAAATCAATGTTTGGGACAGATTAAGAAAATCACAGTGCAACTATTGATAAGCTGAGGACCCAAAATGCCAGAGTTGGAAATCTGGTGTAAAAAAATCTCCCAAATAATTACATTATGGGTATGTGTTGAGCAGATTTTACACACACTCATGACTTCCCAATTTTGCTCTATTTTCCACTCATTTTAAAACATTACCATTTCTTTACACTGCTCATGAACAGTACAGCTGTCATTTTTCACGTCCATTTCAAAAATGAGTTTTTGCACATGTGGTACTAAATGGCATACTGTAGCTGTCATGCAACATCTCCCTTTCTGCTAACAAACTGATAGTGTTACTGTTCATGCATAGATTTTAATAATTTTTTTCACTGTGAGTGTGTGTTGTAGGCGTATGCATGCCATGCCATGCCTCAGGGCACCCTCATGCCATGCTGCCACCACCTACACTGCTCACCACCCTTCACCCAATGAGGCAGAGTATGAGGGGTGGTGACGACCACCAGGAGAGGAGAGCTGTCTTCTGGTTAATCAACCCTACTACCCTCTCATGCCGGTTCTCCAATGACTCGAGGTTGTTCCTGAACCGGGGTCACTGGCATGGCATGAGGTAAGGCATCCAGTGCCTCAACCCTCATTGTCATTCGGCCTATGCAAGATATTCTAATATACTACATCAACATTAAACCCTGTGCAAATACAGACATTCATTTCTACAGTGTTGTGTGTTTTAGCTTGTATCGCCATGTTTGATGATATGCCCCATATTTTGAGGGAAAAGATCCCACATCAGTGACAAAAGTTTCAGAAATATGTCAAACAGTGAGGGCAATATATAAGGGCAAAATGGAAAGCTTTTAAATCAGGGTGAAGCCATTGAACAACACAAGGGCGGAGTTTACAAATCTGGCAGAGAATGTAAGAAGTTAATTAGGAAGATCAAACAAAAATATAAGAATAGCTTTGCCAGGGATATAGGAAGGGCAGATAAGTTGTTGTTTTTTACAACTACATTAGAAGTAAGAAGTCTGCAAAACAGAGACTACTGTAGACTCCATAACATCATGGAGTGGAAATCGCTTGCTAGTCAGAGAGAAAATCTTTTGAGGAAAAGCATAGCACTTATTTTATATCAGTCTTTACTGAAGAACCTCAGAATCAGCCAGCCAGCAATAAATTCTAGAGATGACAGGAAGCCAGAAAAAATGTATTCAAGTAGCAATTAGTAAAGTTTGTTTACATGCAAGCAACATGCCTAGCTCTGAAATGATACAGTACATCCTGAATACTCAGGGAGGAATTAGCATAGCCAGTGGTAAAGGAATTTTAGAAAATCTATGCAAATGGAAAAGGTGCTAAAGGACTGGAGGATAGCTCATGTAATTTTCTTGTTTGAAAGGAATGTAACTACAATATATTTATTTTGCCCTCAGTTGTTGATAAAATGTAACAAGATATTAACAAAGGAAACCTCTCATAACCTGTAACTCCCCACCACCTAATGCCTTACCCCCCTCCATAATTAATCTTTCCACTAGGAAAAAAACAATGTTTCATGTATTTTAACTTATTTTGTTTTATTGTTCTAAACTTCATGATCAGGCAACATGGCAGGTGCTATGCAGTGCCATTTCATGTGACAGTGAGGTTCCACACTGCTCACTTGTTTTGAAAAGCATAGAACCAAGTGGTGTGGTGATGTACTGTCACATGAAATGTCATCACACCATATGTGCCATTTTGCCTGATCATGGAATTCACAACAATAAAATCAATTACATTAAACATAATTGTTTTTTCCTTGTGAAATGCATAATCAGGGGTTAAGGCTTGGGGGGCAGTTAATGGCATGTTTCCTTTAAGGATGCCTCATTGGCACATTTGGCCATGCTCAGGATAATAAATGCAGCTCATCACAGTTTTGTAGGGGAAAACTGTGTCCAACTAATTTGCAGCAATTATTTTTTGATATGGTAACCAGAAAAATAGTTCAGGGATATTCTAGACTATAATTGGACATCAGTAAATCTTTTGACACGATACCTTATGGCAAGTTTTACATCTAATTGGTAAGCAGGAAGTGGAAGGTAACCAGTAGTATGGACCATTCTACAACACCTCACATGCCCAAAACTCCATAACCTACAATGGTCCAAAGCATTACAATATCCTGAACCCTGATATTCACACTTGAACTCCATCAATTCCATCAATACTTCTCTCAAAACTACCTATTTAAATCAACTGTATGTTTATGCTTTAAGTAAGCTGCCTCGCTGAAAGTATAATGTTGAATTGTCTGCTCATCTCTGTTTCCCTGTTCTTCAGCCTCCTACCCTTCCCCTCTTCTCCTTCTCATCTCCCTCTCCAGCCCTAAAGGCAGGCCCTCATATTTACTTATCCCTGACCTACATTCAGTTCCATGCACTCAGACCTACCCTCTCCCCACCCTCGGTTTCTTTGTTCTGCGATTGGCTGATACTAGTGGAGTAAAATTATTGATTTGTCTCTTTTGTCCTTGGATTAAAACCTTTATTTCTGTCATTTTATTCCAATCAACTCGTTGTTTTTCCTACTCAGATAATGGTTGCCATTGTATGTTTGTACATATGTATGTTTGATTTGATCATTTATTCTCATCTTATGTTTGATTCTATCCTTTTTTATCAGTCCTGCTTGGATTTACTGCTTACTTTGCAGGAAGCACTGACTAGGGTCTCTGTTGGGGCCACTTATTGAACCCCACGAAAACCCTAATACAGTCAATCATAATTTACTTCTCCACCAACTGCACAACATTGGGATATATACTGTCTCTGTGAGTTGGTTACAAGCTACCTCTTCAACAGACCATAGCAGATCAAGATCCATGACATTCTATCTGACCACAGAAATGTCATCCCAGGAAGTACAAGACTCTATATTAGGGCCCCTGCTATTTGGCCTGTTCTTGAATGAGCTCTAATACTTGTGCACAAAATCCTTCTATATGAAAGTGATGCTGCGCTCTACACTTGCCGCTCTGCACCCAAAGGTCTAGAAAAAGGAATGCAAGCTGATTTTAGTGCTGTGGGAAAATGGTTCCTTAATTTCAAGCTTTTGCTTAACTACAAAAAAAAAAAAAAAACAGTGTTTTTACCTCTCTTCAAAATTATTCTAAGTCATTTCCCCTCAAAATAGTTAATAATAAGCATGAGACACTCAAAACAGTCAACAACTGTATGTACCTGGGGCTCATCCTTGATGGCTACCTCTCCTATAGTGCACACATTGACTACAGTATGTTGCTAAAGCAGCCAATACCAGAATAGGCCAACTAAACCAGCACAGACACAGCCTCACAAGAGTGCAATCAGACTTGCAGTCAACAGCTTAGTGCTATCAGTAATATATTTTGACCTGATAGTCTATGGAGCAGGCACTGACATTACTCTTAAAAGAATTAAGACTGCATTAAACAACGCTTTCAGGCTGCTTAACACACATGTGTGAGCTGTATACTAGACTGGATGGCTAAATTTAAACAAAAGAATTCAATACCAGATTTGTTTGCTAGCTAAAAGACCACTCTTGGTCTTGCACCACCTGGAGTGCAGCAACTACTTAACCCTCCACCAACTCCAGAGCAACAGGGGTTCAGCAAAGCTAGACTATACAACCCATTTTGCCATACTAACAAAGGGCAATGATCTTCAAATATGGCGCCCCCCTGGCTAACTTCTCTCGGCTTGGAACTGTCTCTGAACCAAACCTAAGCCCCTTCAAATCTAGCTCCTAATGCACCAGGCCTCTCTCAGTAAGTGTGACAGTGATACCGAGGCCTAGTGTTACATTGAGTTTACCTGACATTGCACTTTCCACTTCCCCCCCACACAGTCTCAGATCTTCCCCAGCTCAAACTGTCTGACCCTCTGATGCCTACTTTTAGGATCTCACTCAAATCAATCCTGCCCAACTACTCCATACCCCTATACTTTAACACCTGCCTGTGCCAATCCCATCCTAATGAAAACTCTTTTGGGGTGGATCCACCCCTATCACTAGCTCCCCTTCAAATGAATTGTTGCCCTCTTATCTGCCCCTCCTTCTATTCAGTACTCAACCCACCTCCAGCTCCACTAACTAACTAACTAACTAACTAACTGACTAACTCTCCTTTTCCTCTGGACCTTGTTCAATGTCACCTAATGAGCTAATTATGCACAGCAGCTCTGTCTGACTATTCCACCTCTACTGTTGCACAACTGCGATAATCTTGCTCTCGTTATCTAAACCTATTCTCATGTATTTTGTACTGATGCACTTGCTTAGAGTTCATAATATTGTATGTTACCTGAAATGTAAATGTCATTGTTACTCTGTTTGTACAACTTGTTTGAAATGAAGCCTTTGTAAACAAGCTCTCTAGCTCAAAGGTTGTAATCTAGAACAAATAAATAATAAATAAATAAATAAAAAGAGAACTCTTGTATAACTGTATGATATGTACATATTTTCACATATCATATGGTGTTTATCAGTGTCAGTGGCTCAGCAGGTAGCACACTTGTCTGTGAGGCCTGGAGAACAGAATGCTGTGGGTTCTATCACCACATCAGGCACCTATGTTAAATCCCAATACTGGCACTATAGTACAGCATGGGGGTTGCTGCTGCACTCCTGAGGTGCCATAATTCTATTGACACATTAAATCATGGTTCCATCTGCCTGTTCAGGTGGATGTTAAAGATCCTTTGGCACTTGTCGAAAAGAGTAGGGCTTTTTATTAGGGAAGTGAAAATCAGATGTATAAACATCACAGATACTGTACAGTAGGATTACAAAACAAACACACAGATCTCAATATAACACAAGTAGGAACAGGAAGAAAAAACAGTCACTTCACTTTTAGTTAGAGATGCAGTGAAATTAAATTTCACTGGTGAAGTGAATGTGAAGTGACCACTTTGGGGAGTGGCCAATAGAAAAGGCTCACTTTGCCTTGTAATTATTACTTCGCATTGTCATTCTGCCTTAATGTGAAATAAGGTGGAATGGCAACAATATTGGTAGCCCCAGTGCCCCCCACACACAGTCACTCAGAATTAAATGTGCATCCCAAAATGCTACTGTCTTGTGTCCAGAAATCTCCCAGTGCTGATGAAGTGAAATAGAGTACAAGAAATACAAAGTTTCCCAGAATTAATGGCACTCAGTCAGTGTGCAGTGGATGTGATCATCACACACAGACACCAAAATTAATGTGCATAGCCAAAATGCTACTATCTTGTGTCCAGAAAATTATCCAGTGCAAAACACAGGAAATGGCAGCATAACAAGAAATGCAAAGTCTCCCAGAATGAATGGCATACTAAGGCATGCACACAGTAGTCACACACAGTCACCAGCATTAATTTGCATCCCCAAACTGCTACTGTCTTGTGTCCAGAAAATTCCCCAGTGCTTGTGAAGTGAAATGAGAGGGTAACAAAAAATGCAAAGCCTCCTAGAATTAATGGTGGACTCTGTCATGCGATCAATGGCCACACACAGTCACCAGAATTAATTTGCATCCCCAAAATGCTACTGTTTTGTGTCCAGACAATTCCCCTGTGCTGGTGAAATGAAGTGAGAGGGTAACAAGAAATGTGAAGTCTCCCAGAATTAATATTGCACTCTGTCATGTAAGCAGTGGCCACACACAGTCACCAGAATTAATGTGTATATCCAAAATGCTACTGTCTTGTGTCCAGAAAATTCCCCAGTGCTGGTGAAGTAAAATGAGAGTGTAACAAGAAATGCAAAGTCTCCCAGAATTAATGGTGTACTGCAAATGCACAGACAGAGTAAGATTGTGCTGCACACTCAAGAGATGCAGAGTCAGATGCAAAGGCACAACAACACCTAACCAGTGCTCATAAGTCACAATCCAAATCTGGAAAAAAATATATTTTTCCAGTTGGGGGGGGTTAGTGCATGGCAGTAACAGTCCAGTACCTGTAAAGATCCCACAGAGCAGTATAAAAAAGTCATGCAGGTGTGGTGGATAGCAGGTTCACACTGCTGCAATTACTCTGGCACAATAAAAGTTGTCTGATTTAATGGTATGCATCACACACATACTCACACACACACTACAAGTATTGCGTAGCAAATTGAAAACCTTTAGCATTATAAAAACATTTTTTAAACAAACTGAAATTATACACTATTGCACCACTACAATCAGCAAAAAAATGTCAAGAATTACTGCAAATATTACTGTGTGTACATTAACACAGTTATACAAAAACATATAACCAAAACAGAAAGTCTGCCTTTTTCTCCCAATTAATCTACCTACACCACATATACACCCCGTTCCCAAACCACACTTCACAGTATACAGATTGATCTAAATTAACATTCAAATTCCACACACAAGCAATAAACACCCAATGATATGAGCACAGGAGGGTTTCCTACAATTGATGCACTAAGTTTTGAGCAAAAAATGGCTAAAATAGGCTTTTTTAACAGCTTTTAGAGAATTTGAAACACAGAGCTCTGAGAGAAAACTGTCTCCATCTTCCACTACACACACTACACAGAACTGAGGCTGTGCAGAACAATCTAGAGACTATGTGACCTGCAATCCCATAAAGTACTGCAAATTAACTTTGGAGCTCAATAACAAAAGCAAAGTGATACAAGTACAATGATTTCAATGTACTTCACCTACAATTGGGAAAAAGCGATTTGGGAAGGCGGAATAGCATAAAGTCATTGGCTTCAATGGACTTTGCATTCCTCATAATGATGCAAAGTACTCCGCTTTGTGTTGCGGAATGCTTCATGGATTCCACGTTACTCCGCGAATCACTCCGTGGAGCGAATTTCACCCACTTTGCCCATCTCTACAATTAGTATAATATTTTGAGAAAATCAAAAAACAACACATGCTTTAGTCTCAGTCATATACAAATGAAATATAGTGTAACAGATCAGTTTTATAAAATACATCTATGAAAGAGCGTAAAAATTGACAAAAGGAAAAAATACACCCAAAATATTCAAGTTATTGGAACATCTGAATCAGTGCTCTATGGCATGTTGTGCCATGCTGCCCTTAACACCCAAGCCAATATATTCCTGTTTATAAATATGTCTCAGTTCTGATGTGGTCTTCTCTGTTAGTTACAAATGCAGAACCTGATTCTGTTGCCAACTAAATAAACACCTGACATTCCATATACATCATTTTATACACAGCATTACTATGTGTAATGAACTGCGATGCCACTTATTAATTGACCCATGGTAATGAGCATACATTAAGTCTTCAAGCATAACAGAGGTGAACCAGTGCTCTCTCCAAGTAGTGGCTATTTCACCACAAAAGCCAGAAATGTAAGAGCAAGTAAAAAAACAAGTGATCCAAAGATTCCAATTAGTGTACGCAAAGGGTTCTGTTACAGTATCTATCTTCAAGAGCTTTATGCTTCCAATTGTCCTTGACATTACTTTTCAAATGACAGCTAAGCCAGTGTATATCATACATTTTAACTGGGATGCACTATTCTTTTGACAAATTATGCAGCTCAGATAAATATTGTGGGTGCATGTTGGAACTATTTCCAATTGTCTATAATTATTTTCCTGTACCCAATCATAAAACACTTTTCTGGAGTTGATCACTACCATTATACTTGTGATTTTCTAGCTTTTGATTTTTACAAAAGTTTCTCTAATGTACAAGGGAACTAAAGTACATCTGCTAAGTGGTCATAGTCTGCCCCTTTCCAATTGCTGATACCAAGCATGACAAGAAAAATAAAAGATTATGGGGGATTTGCGTTATACATTAAAGAAAATCTGAAAGCACATGAAATTCATAACTCCAGTGGCAATAACAAGATTATATGGGCAAACACTGGACTACCAAATAAAACACTAACATTGGGATTAGGATATCAACCACCTGTGCTAAACAATGAAGATAGCAACCAATTCTTAAACTGCCTTGAAAAATGAAATATGACTAATAATACCATAGAAATGAATAACTTCAATTTCCCATACATAAACTGGGAAACATTAGACAGTAATAACCATATTGAAAATAGATTTATTGACTATACCATTCAGCATACTTTGGACCAATTAGTAACTAAACCTACGAGAGGAAATACTCTTAATTTAATATTAACAAATGAAAAGAAGACATACATGATCTAAAATTAACACCACAAACTTTGGAGACAGTGATCACCAAACTATTTTTTACAAAGCACATTTTAAAATAGCAAAAGATATAATAGTCTAAAACAACTATCATAGGGCAAACTATAAAAATACAAAATTCCTATCAACCTGGAATAAGAAGAAGGAATTTCTGAACCAAGATTTAAAAACCATATGGATGAAGATTAAAATCAATTAGACTGTTCCACAGATAACTGGAACCAGTAATCAGAAAATGCAATAACAATCAGAGATGTTACACTGGTGGAATAAGAACATCAGGAAACTAATTAGAAAAAAACTAGCATCAAATTAAAAACATTCATCAAGTAGTGCAAATGAAAAGCTGAAACACTCTAACAAACAACTTAACTTGATCAGAGACTCTAAAAGAAACTTAGAAATAAGCTTGATAAACAAATTAGAAGAAAATAGAAACACTTTTACAATTGCATAGGAGCACATAAAGGAAATCAAAGGGGTCGGTCCAATCATAGCATATAATGGATCTATTACAGATGAATCAGACATAGCCTCTGAATTGAAAAAATACTTTTAAGTGTATATGAACCAAAAGAAAACAGTTAAACCCATTATAAATTCAATAAATGTCTACATTCCAATCACAGAAAACGAAATCAGCAAGATTATAAAAGGCCTCAAATCCAGTAGGTCAGCAGGAATGGATGGTATAACTCCTAGACTACTCCAGGCACTAGAACATTAACTAGTGGGACCATTAACTTTCTTATTTAACCAATCAATAAAAATTGAGACACTGCCAGAATGGGGACAAGCTCTTATAACACCAATACTCAAGACTGGTTCAAGATCAGAAACAAAAACGTACAGGTCCATAAGTTTAACATCAGTGATAGAAGCTACTGGAAAGAGTTATACAACAACAAACTACAGACCATTTGAGAAATGAACAAACAATAGAGATCTCACAATGTGGGTTTATACCAGGAAGATCATTCATCACCAATTTAATATCCTTTTTGAACCAGTGGGTACAGCTTTGGAGAAAGGGATACCAGTAGACATAATATACCTGGACTTTGCCAAAGCATTTGATAAAGTGTCAAATAAAACACTAATTAAACAGCTATCAAATCACGTTACAACCAAATATCATGGAGTGGATAGCATCATGGTTATAAAATGGGAAGCAAAAAGTAACAATAAAGGGCTATCAGTCTGACTGGGGATGATATAAAAAGTGGGGTACCCCAAGGCTCTGTACTAGGGACATCACTTTTCAATATATTAATAACAACACTGAAGATAACTGAGAATGCATGGTTAAGCATGTATGCAGATGATTGTAAATTAGGGGGTCTGGTACAGAATCAGGATGATGGAAATAAACTCTAGACTAACTTGGATAACTTAACCTTATGGAAAAATATAACTAAAATTATATTTAACACAACCAAGTGTAAGGTGATGCAGTTTGGACCTAAGAACCCTATCATCACATACAAACTAGATAACCAGGTGTTAGAAACCACTACAGAAGAATGAGTCCTGAAACAATAATTACAGACAAACTGTCCACAAATATGCATACAAAATGACTAGAAAAATGCCATAAAATTCTAGGTTGCATCCTATCAAACCATAAAATTAGAGAACAAAAATAATTCTCCCATTGTACACAAGTTTAGCTAACCCTCATCTGGAATACTGCATGGAGTTTTCTGCAGCGAATACTGTCAAAAAGTAAAAAACTAAAGAAGAGTATGCAAGAAAAATAACAAAATAATTAAGGGACTGCAACATCATAACTATAATGATAGACTTAAACAACTTGGACTATACTCCACTGAGTATAGTCTTTTAAGAAAAAATCTTTGTCTAGTCTTCAGGGCAATCAAAGATACCAACTTGATGGAAAGTACTGGAGTACAAATATTTCAGGAACAAAATTAAAAAGAGGACCTGTGATTACAAATTAAAAGGAGATACAAATATGACCAAATGCAACTTTTACATAAAGGATCACAACAAACTGGAATTCATTGCCTAAACAAGTAGTAGAAAGTAAAACATTAATATTTTCAAACATAGACTAGATCAGCATATGGGTAAAACAAAACATGTCCCATCTATAGAAACAAAGGGCAGCAAGTTCATTAAGGAAAAATTGTCTCCAGCACTCATATTTGGCTATGAACCTATAAGATTGGTATCCAGCTTTGACCCGTATGTTGCAATAAAGGACCTTACATTAGTGTAAATCAAAATGCTGTAGAAAAAAAAACAATGGGATTTACCATTCCCAAACCTCCCCATGTAATAGACAATTAAACAATGTTTCTTTTTAAAGGATTCAGGGCCAGATATTCAAAACTTTGCACCAGGCAAAAAACATTTGCACAGGTTTAGCATAGGATTAGCGTGGGTCTGCTATATTCAAAAAGCCAAATAGTGCATGCAAACTGCATTAACACCAGGCAAAATCATAATGTATGCAAGAGGCAAACTGAGGAGGTGTGTGCATGAATACAGGCACAATGCTATATTCAGCGACTAGCACTGTGTAAAGTGGTTTTGTGTGTGACTTAGCACAACACTTAGCTTGGTGCACATTACTGTCCAGGAAAAGATAGTCTTAACCCTGGGCAATCAGCTTTGCACAACATTTTGGCTTTGTGCTGTGTTTGCATGGCTTTTACAAGACTCTAAAACAAAAATATGACACATAGACAAAGCCAGACATAGAGGAAACATGCTGCTCACTGATGGCTTCACAATGATGCCATCAAAGCCACCAGTCCCAGCCATGCCAGTCAGTAGGTGGTGACCCTACCACCAGTGTACGGCATGGCAGTGTAATCATCAGCACACCTGCAGACCACTCTTCTGTGGACACCAACAGAATGCTAGCACATAGAATGCAGCACTGTGGGCATTGGAATGTTGAGGTGAGTGTATGGGTGGCGCAGACTGTGCCACAGACCAGGAATGGCCACATGGCTGGGACACATCACGAAGTGCACATGGGCCAGTATTGGGAATACACCAACACCAGTGTGCCTTTCTGATAATATACAGTATGCCCCCCCGGCCATATACCAGACATCTGTACAACTGCCACAGCACACAAAGCTGGACATGTATATGTCACTGTGAGCACCCCATGCCAGAGGTGCAGCATCTGTGGGTCACATAACAGCGTAACAGTAATGTCCACTGTCAGTAAACACCTGCATGTTGGGCCTGTCACTTTGTATAGTGCAGTCATTAGCACTGCCCTACACACCATAGGCAGTGTTGTGTCCACATCTACTGGCCCTCTTGCTACTGAATGTCTGCTGTGTACTGTAGCATGACCTACAGTGTGAGATGCATGCAGCAACTGTGCCTATGCTGTGTTGTCCCTGGGTACAATATTTTATGCTATGCTGTACTGTTTACATGTAACCTACAGCTATCATCATGCACTGCCAGACTGACCTACAGGTGGAGTTGCAGTAGGATCTAGCCAGCCCCAGTACTTCAGACTGACCTATAGATGGAGCTGTGGGACCCTGCAGTAACGCTGGGCAAACTGCATGTAAATCAGGGCATAATGAGATGCTAATCTGGATGCTTGCCCAGAGACTACTAAATGAGGCTCATTTGCATGTCACTTTTGAATATGGCAAAGGTTTGAGCGAAGCAAGCGTTTTGCACCGGCTATGAGTTAACCCTGTGCTAAACCTGTGCAAATATGTTAGCGCAACAAACAGTTTGGGGACTATTATCACAGTTTTTAACACTGTACTTTCACATGTGCTGCTGCCTGCAGCTGTACTGATCCCATACATTTGGTGACAAACACATTGGCCACATAGTTCGCATCTACCTACCTTCACATTGTTGTGCACTTATGTTGCTGTTGTGGTTTGCACTTCCTGGTTGCTAAATTCAGAGCTGTCTTATTCCAGGGCTAAGTTTGCCCTGCACTCCCAGCCCAGTTTGCCCGGTCTCATTTCCATGCTATATTCAGAAGCTATTTGCCCCGGGCTATTCCTTTTGAATATAGCTTGCTTTGTGCTCTGGTCTAAGTTTGCCCACCAGGCAGTGCTAATTTAGCCTCAGGGCAAAGTTTTGAATATCTGGCCCTCAGTCTGCTGCCCTGAATTGCTTGGAAAAAAGCACTAATTAGGGTAGTTTCCAGAATCTTTGGGGGAGCAAAAACGTAATTAATAAATATGAATATGGACATTAAATACATTTTGACCAGGTATACCGTCTTCTTTTTCCCCAGCTTCCATTTATTCCAATGGGCCACCAAATTTTTCCCTTGCTGCAATTTACTATTCTTATTTTCCAAATAATCTTGCTGTGTCCCAAATGTAATCCCCAACAGCTTTATTATATCCTTACTTTAGGTAATCCTTGCTACTTCATCAGTGGGCACTAGTGCTCTCCTAACTCAAAACTAGAACACTTCTGAACATTTAATTTTGTCCTGATACTGCTGTAATTTGACAAATACCTAAGGCTTTTGAGAGCTACAACATCAGGTACTATTTTTACAGTTGATTTGTTTATGGAGTTATTTCCCATTTATAACATACAGTACAATAAAGCCATACTGTGATTATATGCACATAAGTGTATACTAGCACTTTATACAATAGTTGATAACAAGTGTTAAATAGCTGAAAGTTGCAAAGATACATACTTATATAAGATAATACACTGATAGGATAAGATACTTGCACTGTTTATGTAGAAAAGGAAGAAAATCTGTACTGGATTATTATAAAATACATATTTGTTTAACCGTTATATAGAGAATAATGCATGGGGTCCTGAACATTATGAAAATTTAATGCACACTAGGTGATGGATGCATCATTAACCCCAAGAGTGAAGCCTTAGGGTTTATCAATGCATCCTCACCGAGGTGTGCATTAAATTTTCATAATGTTCAGGACCCTTCTTATTTATACAATTGCTGGTAAATTGTTATCCTCTGATAAAGTTAAGGCATGTAGAAACAGTAGACATAGTCATAATGTGCAACACAACTTTTTGAGAAAATAAGCATTTTTATTTATTTTACTTAATTATTACAAACACAACTGACATAAATAAGATCTGTATTAGGAGGTTTCAGTGATGCATCACATGGAAATGCTCAGTGGCTACTTTGAAATTAAATCTGTGCAAGTTTATTGAAAAAAAAAGCAGACAACCGTTAAATTAATATCAGTGGTGAAAAAAAAAACGGGCTCCATTTGTAATGTTTGTACATGCAGCATGTTACTTAAAGCTAAGAATAAATTACAGAGCTGAGTCCTCCATGGCAAGTTCGTATCTCCGTGTGTTCAGTGTCAGTTGCTGCACGACAGTTCATTTCCATGGATACGGAGGTCATATATTGAAGTCCCTGAAATGAATTAAGGGACAGTGTTCAAAATCTCAGATAGATTCTAACGGATATCAATGTTAAATCTCTGTTTTTAGTTTTGTTTTGCCTTTTTTTTTACTCTAGGAGGCAACTAATTAACATATGGATTGTACTGTGTCACTAGCTACATACCTCTAGTCTGAATCTGATTCAATTACCGGACGCCTTCGGTTGATTTTGCTTCTTTCTTCGGGAGCTGCATGGTAGAAATTTATTGACACCCCCTGGTTGATCATGCAGTTTGGACCAAATATTGTTTGAAGAGAGTTTGCTTTTCTGATTTCTTTTAGATTCATTTGACCACTACTGGGGTTTGTGAACAGACAAGTTGATGTTGAAGGCTGCTGGTTTTCTTGTGTTTCAAGTAGGTACTGTAGGAGACTTGATATTTTATGCTGTTTCTTTTCTGACAGGATTGAATAATTATTTATGCTCTGCAGGTTTCGATGGCCAGAGATTTGTTGCACCTTGGTGGGGGGCACATCACAGTCTATTAACCTCTGTATTGAGGTTTTACAGGTTGAATGGTTTGTTATTCATTTACAGTTAGCTATGCCTGCAGCAGTTTTCATTGTGACATCATTGTTCTGAGTTTGTTCATGCCTCACGTTCATATTCCTGGAACCAAAGTGATCCCTGAGCTGCGTTTGTGTTGGGTGCTAGATAGAAGGAGACTGTTCTGATAAGCAAGATTGGGGCCTGTTTTTTGTAGATTTCATATGCCCTGATGGTGTCTCTCTGGGTTTGTTACATTTTGGTACAAATGTGGTTTTACTGGTCTAACATCCCTTGGATTATCGCCTGATTGGGTCTTTGTTTGCTGCTCAGAATATTCTAAAATTATTCCCTTCAGTGTCGATACCTTCAGTTATGTCTCCCCATTACAAGTCATAGTGTTCCTTGGTTCTCAAGGTGAACTGTATACCTATGTAAAATAGGAAGTTCAGTAGTCCAGTGGGAGTGGTTGTGTTTATTGTCCCTGAACTGTACAAAGGTTAATGTCCTCATCTGTTAGTGCTTGTGATATCAAGTGGCCTGTGCCTTTGCCCATCTTCTTGAGATGTTTTAATTTAGCACTCAAGGTACGCTTGGTTTCCATAAAATCTGTCTGTATACCTTTGAATATGGAGTGCGGGTAGTGCTCTTTCACCAGGTACCTGTCAATTGATGCAACGATGCCATGGATGGAGCTGGGCTCATATTCCATGCCATCATTTTTTTTTACACAAAAAATGAAGTTTGCTATTAATTTATCTAGATGTTGCATTTGGATAGTTTTTAGATCTATAGTCTGACCTGTTTCACTGACGTAGCTAAAGAAGAGGTGGATGTCGCTATCTGCTTTGCGCTTAGTGTTTGCGTTTCCTTGTTCTTGTATAAAACGCTCTCTTTGTTCACCTGAGGGTTTGTGAAACAACTCGTTATACTAGCCATTGCTTTTTAATTTTTTACAGACTTTCCGATTTTGGGAGATGTGTGCAGGCGCTGATGATGAGGATGTGCTTACAGGTTGGTGAAAAATACTGTTTTGAGGTAACCGGCTTTCTAACTGTTTACTTGTGTGTGCTCTAACCCTCGTGCCGAAATGATGTGTGCATGTGAAAGTCGTATCAACTGACTAGTTATTACGGGAAATATCAACCGCTTTTTCCCATAGAAAAAAATTTGCACCAGTAATTATATTAATATAACTATTTAACTGAGTTGCACGGAAGGATAAATATATCATGCAATAATTGTAAAGTGATACCATAAGGAAGGGATAAAATAATAAAAAAAAGTGTATTTCTGAAGAAAGTTTAAGTAATCTTGCCAACATAAATGAAACTCATTAAGTCGGCCTTGTATCAAATATGATATCCTTTCCAAAGAGGCGTAATAGGTTAAGCTATCCAGAATATCTGCCACAGAGGGTATTAACTGAGTTTTCCATCTTATTAGTACCAACCTTTTAACCTGCATAAAAAGAATATTTAGCCATTTGTGTTGGTATTTTGTTAGTTTTGTATTTTTCTCAATAACGCCAAGTAGACAGAATTTAGGATCAAGTGAGATGTGGCAGCCAATAATTTTATATATCAAATTAAAAACAGACTGCCATAATTTATATATTGGTTTACATGACCATAGTATGTGTAGAAGATCTCCATTAGGTAAATTACATCTCCAGCAATTGTTATTAGATATTAAGCCCAATTTATGCAGGTGAGAAGGGGTTTTATACCATAAGTGCAATATCTTGTACTGTATCAGCATGCTGTGAACATCTCTAAAGGTGTAATGACAAGATTTCCAGCATTCATCCCATTGGAAATTAGATACGTTATCTTTTAAAGCAGCATTCCATCTGTCTTTGGCCTTAAGAGATTGATTCGGTAACATATCCCTAATTAATTTATAAATCTTACTGACCAACCCAGAGGAGGTATTAATCCATGAGTTAATGTATAAAGAGTTTGTAAGTGGTTCAATGATTTGTTGAGTAACATGAAGTGTAGCCGATCAAATTTGCAAATATTTCCAGAATTCGTTTTGGAAATATGCCATTTGCTTGTAAATTGCCAAAGGTATCTAATGTCATACCTTTTATTATCAGAATATCTTTCAGAAAAAATATATTCTTTAGTTTTCAAGAGTTACAATATAGGTTTGTTCTCCAAGGTAATTTTTGAATTTCCCAATAGAGGTGTAAAAGTTATGGTAGGGTCCATTTGAGCCATTTATGCAATTTGAACCAATAATACATAGATGATTTAATTATAGGATGATTATTTGTTTTAGAGTTTGCTGAGAATATAAAACTATTAGGTATTCGTCCTCTAGACATGGAGGCTTCCATATCGAGCCACAATGGCGAGTTATGGTTAGGTTTAGAAAACCATTTAATAGTTTGCACTGCTCTGAATGCCCATAAGTAAGCCATGAACCAAGGTAAGCCAAAACCTCCTTTAGACCAGTGTGAACGTAGTTTAACTCGATTGAACCTCAGAACACGGCCCTCCCATAAGAAATGTCCTACTATTTTGTCAATTTTTTGAAGTAAGTGGGGGGAGATTTTAAGAGGGATACAAGAGAATAAGCAAAGAATTTTAGGAGTAATATTCATTTTTATAGCAGCAATTTTACCAGGAAGCCAGAGATTTAGATTTCTCCATTTGTTTATATTCATTTGGATATCTGTAAGCAAAGGCTGTAGATTTAATTCCCAAATTTTATTAAGATCCGGACTGATTTTTACCCTAAATAGGTGATGCCCTGAGGAGCCATCGAAAACCTAGTAGGTTATTTATAGAGGAATTACAGCATTTATTTAATGGTAATATCTCCGTTTTTGATAATTAACTTTCAAACCAGAAAGTTTAGAGAACATATTAAATTTTTGAATAAGTGGCTGTGCAGATAAATCTAAATTTTCAAAGTAAAATAAGCATATCGTCTCATGATGATAAAGATATATAATGCACGCTCCTATAGGTATTCCTGTGATATCCTTATGTTGTCTTAAAAATGCAGCAAAAGTTTCTAGAGCAGATGAACAACAATGGTGAGAGTGGGCATCCTTGTTCTAGATCTCCTTTCAAGTTTAAAGGGTTTGGATAGCATAGAGTTAATGAGAACCCTGGCTTGAGGTTTTATATACAGAAGTTTAGTCCAAGAACAAAAAATATTACTAAAACCAAAACAGCTTAGCACCATGTAAAGAAATTTCCAATCTAAAGAATCAAAAGCTTTTTCAAAGTCAACAGCAATGGCTGCAGCAGGTGAATTAAGAGATTGGGCTTTATGCATTAGATTAATCAAAGAGCGAAGATGATCAGATCCTGCCCTACCTTTCACAAAGCCCACTTCGACACCATGAATTAATTTAGGGATATGTGGTTCAATACGACAAACTAATATTTTAGCAAATATTTTGCCATCTGTGTCAAGTAAAGAAATGGTAATTCCAGTAGGGTATTATCCTTATCTTTTTGGGAAGAACAGTGATGATTGCTTCAGTCATAGTATGAGGTAATACACCTCTCTTAGAGGACTCTATAAATACATTACATAATATAGGGAACTAGTTGATCTGATAAGAGTTTATAGAAGTCCACTGGGTAACCATCTCCACCAGTACATTTATCAGACTTAAGGGAAAAAAGTTGCTCTTTACTTCTCGCTCAGTAAAAGGTGCGTCTAAAGAACATATTGTGTCTTGGGGAAGTCGGGGGAGCATTATTTTATCAAGAAAGGATGATGTTTCTGAATCTGATGCTGAAGAAAAAGACTTATATAACCTTTTGTAAAAGGAGGTCATAATCTCATTGATTGAGGATTCATTGGTTTGAATTCGCCCACCTGATCTTTTAGAGCAGCCATATACCATTCCATTTGTTGCATCCTAAGTCTATAAGCAAGTATTTTGCTTTCCTTTCCCCTCCTTCCCAATATTTATGTTTTATTCTTAATAGTGCATTTTCTGTCTTACAAAGCAATTATTTCGTTTGATTTGCATGCATGATTTAAAATTTCATAGTGCAAAGGAGATGAAGTATCAGGGTGAGGTTTAGCCATGTAAAGCTTTTGTTTTGCTTGAAGTAGATTCTCAAGGTTTCTAATATTTTGTTCCTAGATTTCCTTCTATGCACTGCAAAGCTAATTATTTTGCTCCTTAAAGTAACTTTAAGAGCTTCCCAAAAGTTCCCATGGAGGTATCACTTGGGTCATTATGAAGAAAGAATTCTTCAATTTGTGCTTTAATCAAGGTAAAATTCTGGATCTTTAAGTAATAAAGGGTCCAGTCTCCAAGATAGAGATATTTTAGAGTGGGGCCCCATATAAAAAAGTTAACGCATGATCGGATATAATTATGAGAATATTAACTTCTAATATATTCGCTGTAACTTTAGGGATGTTAACCAGTAGTCAATTCTACTGTAGGATTGGTGACGAGGAGAGTAAAAGGTGAAGTCTTTGTCTCTGGGATGAAGGATCCTCCATATATCTGATAAACCCAGATCTTTCATTAATTGTACTACCAAATTTAAGCTTTTAGGATGACTTTCATCCAAGTTATTACTTTTATCCATTAATGGATCAAGTGTAAGATTAAAATCTCCTCCGATCAGTAAGGGCGAGTTAGTTAAGTTTAATGAAACTAGGTGTTTAATTAACTCTTGAAAAAATTGAGGATTATCCACATTAGGCACATAGATATTGACTATTGATAATGGGCCTGAAGGAGTGTCGAGAGTTATAATAAGCCACCTGCCATCCGTATCTTTTTAAAACGTTAGAGGGTTACCAATTTAGATTTTACTTAATTAGTATCGCTACTCTCTTTTTTGTGGGAGCGGAGGCCGCAAAAACCTGGCCAACCCATTCCCACTTTAATCTAGAGTTATCTGCATCTAAGAGTTTAGTTTCTTGCAATAGAGCAATTTGTATTTTTATGTTTTCTAAGTTGTTAAGAATTTGCTTACATTTACTAGGTATTTAGTCCCCTGACATTCCAAGTACATATTGATAGATTAGCCATCATATATATATATATATAAAATATTTATAATAGGTTACATAAGAATTCAGGAGTTATATACCCAAGTAAGTTTAGTATTAGCCTACAGAATATCTCTATGTGTATATCCAGCCTAAAGAGATTATTGGCAAGACATTATAAAACAACCATTTAAAGAAATATATATAATCTACCTGAATACCTTCGATGCAGCTCCTTACAACTAAACTAACTATATTATCTAAAACAACCTAACTGTATAACAACAATACAATAATATCATTTAGGATAAGCAGAGAGAGAAGGTCGGTCCAATCAAAAAAAAATGCTAAATAAAAGGGACCACGACGCTCCTTTGCTCTCTAGGAATAGCTTATCTAATAGGAACTGTAATAGTAAGTCAAATAGTTAAAACAAACTAAAGTACTATCCAGTTCACCTAAGTAATAGATTGAAATACTTCAAATAGAACAGATTTAAATCGTAATCTTCTAAGATGAAATTACAATAGAGTGAAATCTTAGACTACCAATAGAATTTTATATTGAATTCTCACACTATAAGTGTAACTCTGATTAGGTTTTATCAACATAAACACCTCCAACATTATAGTAAATTCAAAGTTTGCTAGTACAGCCATATTTTGGGGAAAAAAATTGTTATTATACATTAATAGATGAGGACATGCGTCCTATCATAGGTGCATCCTGACACATGTGCTTATAACTAGTAACTGTGTACTTGATGAGTCCCTTGTGTATAAATCACAGTCTTATTTATAATTTATAAGGATTTTATAGTGGTCATGTGACTGTGATGTAAATTCAACCTATCAAGTTGAGATACCATATACAGTGAGCCACACACATAACAATTAGTTTCTAATCTATATAAGTTTATCGATTCACACTAGTAAATATCTCAATCCTAGTTATAATGAGTGTATGTAAATGTGGAGAGAAAGAAAAGAAAAAAAAGAAAAAAACCTCTAAGGATTCCTCAGTGAGACGATCCAATCATACATATCTGTATCAGGATATTTTTCTTTATATAATTCGCATAACATTAACTCTACACGACCAGGTTGGATGTTACCATTTGAATTATGGGGCTAAGATATAACAGAAGAGCCCATTACTTTACATTAATGCTGTTGATATATTAGCAATGCAATTGTCTAAACTTTAAAGTGTCAGGTCACATATTGGTGTGACCATAAACCTGAACATCAGGTACTATTGCGCAGAGATAATCCGCATAAGCAACAGCTATGAAGGGAACTGTATAATTTGGTATAGTCACTTGCCTAATATTTTGTGATGAATTTAAGGCACACAGCAGGGGATCTATGCAAAACACATAAAGCAATGGGCTCAATGGGCATGCTTGGCACACCCCTCTCAGAACTGGCACCATTTGGGCCTACTCATCTATTTATCACTGGGGTAACTGTGACATATTTATATAAACCTCTAATCCAAGATATAAATATTGGAAGAATCCCATAATGTGCTAGTACTGCCCATAAGAAAGAGTGAATAATGGAGTCAAATGCCCTTTGTTGATTTAGTGAGAGCAGAAAACCTGTCAGGGTTCCTGCCTGATATTGGACAAAATGTTGCCTTATTAAAATCAAATGCTCTGTTATAGAATACTGTGGGAGGGCACAAGTTTGTGTTTTTGATATTACCTCTCACTCCACCACCAATAATATTTTATTCAAAACTGTTGTCAACATTTTAAAATCTGTATTAAACAGACTGATAGGTCTCCAATGAGTAATGTCCCTCCTATTTCCTTTCTTAAAAGGGTATGCTAGTCTCCCATTTACCATTCTTAATAACGGAGACTGGTGTTGCTTTGTATAAGTATAGAGATCTGCTAATTTTGTAGTAAGTTATTTTCCTATGCACATATACTGTAGATTTCCCTTGTGAGCCCATCTCCTCCTGGAGCCTTATCATTGGCCAAGGATGGAATGGCAGATACAACTTCATCTGGAGTGATCGGTATCATTATCTGAGACTTGTTTTCTAAAGATATATCAGGGACTGTATGGATCTGGAAAAAGGCTGCCAGATCTGGTAAATCTAAATCATCTGGTTGAGAAAGGCTCATGGAGTATTTTGTGGCTATATATAAAATCCCTGCAGTGTTGTTTGTACCACCTGGTCTGGACCTACAAGTTTATCCATTTGCTTATACTGAATTATACCATTGTGATGCTCAAAGGGACAAACCAAACCCATTTTACCTTTGGTACCATATTTTTGCTGATACTGTAAACTTTGGGCCACCATTAAATTATATTCTGTCATATCTTTTTTAACTTGCTGGATCTGATGTGTGAGGTTTTGTCCTGTTGTGTGAGCTATTGTCAAAAGATATTATAGTAGTTTTCTATTATATAAATATTTTATGTAGGTAGAAATCCTCTGATCCTTACTTTATTTTTTTTTTAAATAGCTACCAAATCTAGAAATCTGTCTTCCCACCAAAGGGAGGGCCAGTATATATAAAAAGAACTGATTTCCTTGCCTGAACGAAGTATTGTAGATTAGTTTTTAAAGATTCCTGAAGCAAAAGTGATAAATTAAATTTTCAATCATCTGGGCCATTCTTTGGATTAGATTCCTGACCTAGTGTAACATGAATCATGTTAGGATTGGAAAATTTTGCTGGTAACATCCTAGCAGATTGAATTGAAATGTTATCAGATACAAAAAAACTATCTTTTCCAGTAGCCATGGGTCCCTTTCGAAAGGTTGGTTGAGGATGTTTCCTAACTGAGAAATATACAGTACATCTTTTAACTGTGCTGTTTGAATCATGGACTTTGAGTAGGCCATGTCGCAAAATATCTTTCTTGTTTTAGTGTTGCTCCCACTGTCTGATAAAAACATGTCACAATTAACCCCCCCTGAATCCCATTTTGTGATGAGTGCAAGTAGAGCTGAATACCTAAATAGTTCTATTGTTGTTGCGTTTGATTCTGCATCATAGATATTCACCAATCTGTACAAGATGTTACAAATTTTCACATCCAAGATTAATGTTCTGCCAGGTGCCAAGTCAATTACTCTGTTAAGGCAGTAATATTTGCCATGACCACCTTTCATTGCCTCAATGATCCTTGTTCAGCTGCAATTGGTGGTGTCCATGTTAAGCAACCTAGTAAAGCTTGTCTGAGATTCCTTGTAAGATGTCTCAGGAAATTACTAATCCTGTTGTTACTCTGCCGAGGAAGCTTGGAATTAAACCTGGGTCCCCCTCATCTTCTAGATGCTCCTGGAGATCTTCTGCAGGTAAAGGTCCTAAGCATTCTGAATATGAATGTATGTAGCTTAGTCAATAAATTTGACTTGGTTCTAGCCTGGGTGTTGCATGCAACACCTGATATAGCAATGCTGTCTAAGACATGACTCAATAATCATGTAGCTGATAAAAAGCTTAACATCCTGGTTACACCCTAATCAGGTGTGACAGGTCAACCAGAGGTGGTGGTGGTGTTCCTTTACATTAAGGACAAATTCTAACTGCTAATATTGTTTGTGCATCAATGCCCAAAGAATTTGAGTGTCTTGCCTAAAGTTAACCTTAGCACATGAGAAGCCATTCTGGTAGCTACAGATACAGGGCTGCCATCTGCTGCCTTGTGTATATTATTCCCACCTCCACTCCATTCTGGAAAAGTGAATACTGAATGTAATAATGGGGACCTTAATATTAATGGAATTATACCTCGCACCAACAGGCTTAAGGACTTAGATGAGCATGGGCTAACAAGATTACCCCAGAGATTACCCAACCTAATATAAAAACACGACCGTAGTTCCTTACTGGATTTTATACTCATCAAGTCACATAATATCTCTGATGCAGGGAATTTCCATAATGGCCTATGTAACCACTGCACCATTGCCTGTGTTAGGTGTCTTCCTCCACTTTCAAGCTAAAACATAGCCTAAAACACTTCTGTCTCCCCACCTTCCTATCAGATCTCAGGTGTATTAATTTGCAGGATTTCTATCTCGCACCTTCTGTATCCAAAGCTTTCTGTATCTTCCAGGAACTGTTACTGAGGGTAATCAATAAGCATGCACCATTAAGAAAGGTCAAATCTAGGAAACAAGCACCAGATTTGTTCAGCCCATCCCTAAAGAAGGCCTTGTAGGCTAGGTATTCACTGTGGAAAAGGGCAAGGAAGTTGCAGACTGAATCAGACTGGCTCTCCTTTCAGGTAGCCAGGAACGCCTGCACCAAACTGATCAGGATGGAGAAATTCTTTTTCTTTCGGTCTGCCCTTAAGGAAAACAATAACTGCTCTGCCAGGTTTTGGTGAATCTTGAGAGAGGTTGAGGTACATTCTCCCGTCACCCCAATCCCCGCCCAAATTCTGGTGGGCAATAATTTTTACACAGACAAGGCAGAGATCCTAGATCAGCTCATTAACAACTTTGCTTCTGCAGGACTTGCGTTTGATACCTCGCCTGTTAGTAAATTGAGTGCCTCTGGTGCCTCCAGTGTAATTGCTAACTCTTCTGCTGTTACCAGTTCTGGCCACCCTCCCTTTGATTTCCAGCCAGTATCCTTCAAAGAGGTGGAGGATATTTTTCTCTCCCTGGACATCCAAGAGAGAGCCGGTGCTGAATCTTTAAAATCCTTTTTCCTAAAAGCAGGCTATTATTACTTGACAGCACCTATCGCTCATTTATTTAACAGTTCTCTTACCCTAAGGGACCTACCACCTAGCTGGAAAATTGCACACATTATCCCTCTGTTCAAGTCTGGTGACCCTACCTACTTGAACAATTACAGACATATCTCGCTTCTTCCTATACTATCTAAGCTATTGGAAAAAATTGACAACACATTGAGGGCATACTTGGACTATGAAAATATCCTTAACCCAGCCCAATCTGGGTTTAGACCTAAGCATAGCACCAAGTCAGCTCTTGCCAAAGTGACCAATGACTGACTAAAAGCCCTGGACAGCAAACAACACATCTATGCTCTTTTCCCTGACCTAAGCAAGGCCTTTGACATGATTGATCACTCCATCCTGCTTGACACTCTGAGAAGCATTGGCCTAACCCCTTCTACATTAAAGTGGTTCCACTGCTGTCTTACAAACTGAAGACAGCAAATAGAAGCACAAGGGAATCTGTCCCCACTTAAGCCCTTGCCCTGAAGAGTTCCACAAGGTTCTATATTGGACCCTATCCTCTTCATACTCTACATAAACTGCATAGGCTCTTGCTTAGTTACAGGACATTTATTTATTTATTTTAATTTTGTTTACCCTGTAAGCCCACTGGGCCTAGAAGTCCCTTTTTCAGGGGCGACCAGGGGCAGGGAGGATACAGATGGTAAGCAATTAAAATTGAACCGGATTAAGCTGTTGGTGGTATTTTTAGTGAATGGGAGAAATTTGGCCAGGACACTGGGGAAATTCCACTGTTCTTTTTGGGGGTACTTTTTCTCCTGGGCAACCAGTCTGCCTACCTTTCTAGACATCCTGGCATCTTTCTAGGTCTCCAGCCACCATCCGGAGTACTTTTCTCAGCTCCCCATTTTGGGCCCCACAGCTTTTACCCCTACAGCTCGCCCTCCATGGTTGGGAGGTGGAGATCCCCCCCATGATCTGTCACCAGGACTAGATCCAGTACTGCCGCATACCCTCAGTGCTGAGTGGTTCCCCCATGGAGACGGTCATCATGCCACCATGACTGGTGCCCTATTTTCTTTGTTTTGGATCCCCCTCGACATGTGTAGCATACAATGATGCCAATGAACAGAAATGCATGCACTACCACAAGCACTCCTTCCCAATGTCGGCTCCAGCACATCCCCTAGAGACTGTCTGTGTACTGCATCACCCCTAGCCATTGTTAGAGCCCACTAGTGCACTGACACAAGTGCACCCCCCTCTCCAGAGAAGGAGAGCAGTCCTCAGGATGCTCAATCCTTCTGCTCCCCTACCAACCCCCGATGACCCAGGCTTGTTCCTGAACCCGGGTCACTGGCATGGTGTGAGGTGTGGGGTCTACTGCCTCAACCCTTAGTGCCACTGGGCTGGCCAAAATTCACCTACTCTTGTGGTAGGGGGTGCTGTTGCTGCCTGTCATTACAGCAGTTGGTGAGGACCTGGAGAAGGAGATGGATGTGGAGGAGGCAGGAGGGATCATTCCATCTCCTGCTTCTCAGAGGCCTGGAATGCAGCAGGCAGGAGACCTGCACCTGGGAACCAGAAGTGGAATTAGTGCTAAGCAAAAGTATGAGCAGGATGTGGAAGACAATGAATTTGTGAGGTTAGAATGTCAAAGGCAGCAATTGCTGGTGGTGATAGTGCATCAGGAGGCATTGCTAGTTAAACGGAATATGCCTAAAGTTTTGCAATAACCAGCAGAAGGACACCACAGACTTACTTGGGTGAAGGAAAAATATTAACAAAAGGCAAGTAGTCACAGCGTCAAATAAATTCAGTAGCTATGGAAATGATAATTCCTTCCATCAGACTAAATTCTCCTAGTGAGGAGAATATTGCTGAGCAAAAATCTCAAATGACAGGTGCTGACATTCAGCTGATTCCTACTGCTGACATGGCAGTATCAAAGGGTTTAGCAGTTGCGTTAGCCTGCAATGCCCCACGCTTGGATTCTGACTCAAGGACTACACAACAGGGCCCTGAGCCACCTATGACTAAAGACAGTGCTGAAACATGGTCTTAGATGCAACGCTATATGCTGCTGGATGGGAGAAAAGGTTGGATGGTGAACAGTGGGTCTCAGATATGTCACTGATTCAAATGCCTTTATTAGACCAACAACAAGCAACAGATTTGACAGAGACTATGTCCCCATTACATCTAACGCAGGACTTAGCCCTAGCACAGCAGCCTGTATTGAAATTACCTGAACAAAAAGCTCCTGATGCTCCCCTTAATCAGAAACCAGAACGTATACAGAAATCCTTTGCATCCTTATTTCATTTACCTGTGACTCCAGCTTAGCGCCACAATGCAGTATGGCTACTTTAAAAAAGGGGGATTGGACAGTGTACCTGACAGGGTACCCATTGGAAAAACAGTACTGAAAAGACTCCTTAAGGTTTTTTGCAGCTGAAATTTATGCACTCATCTATGTGTCGGGGGAACACACCTATGACATTAGTTTTAAAGCATCCAGTAGTCTGGAAAGGTTTTGGAGGAAATACAGTGAGTCTTGGAACACACCACTATGAGCTCCATTTGAGGCCATACCCCTCACTAAAACAGAGGTTAAACAAATAACTGAGGGAGTGAGTGTTAAGGATTTGACTTATTGGCTGAAACAGAGGTGTACCATACTGGAAGAACCAACAGCGATTTTTTACAGCAAACAGGATTGGACTGGGGGGTTGGAGATATAATGTAATGCTTGAAACAATTGGGGAAGGCTTACAGCATCTACCAAACTCTTTCTTTCTAGGATGGGATAGAGGGGTATTATTTTATGCAGGCCAACCAAAGGCCTGCTACAAATGTGGGTCTGAAGGCCTAATCAGTAGTGTGTGTGACAAAGTGAGATGTTCCCTGTGTAAGGAGCTTGGCCATGTGAGTGCACAGTGTCTGAATGAGTTGGTCTGTAGCTTGTGCGATGAAAAACAGCATTCCTATCAGAGCTGCATGTGGGCGGCACATAACACTAACCCTGTGGCAGACTGAAGAGCAAAGTCGCCTAATTGCTATAGCACAGAGACAGCAGACAGGACTACTCACTCATCCCTCAAATAGCTCCACAAGAACAAACACAGAACATACTGACCATATGGTGGCTGAACCCCCGAACAGCCCCAGTCAGGCGTTGGCAATACAGAGACTGTAACAACCCCTGTAGAGGTAGCTGTGGAAATCATGCCCCGATTAAAGAAACTAGGAAGGCACACTAGCCAGAAATGGCCAGCTAAAGCCATTCCATCCTCTAAACTGGCTACCACGAGATTATTCCATTACAGAACCGATATCAGAACCTTTCTAATGAAGAGAGTGATTCTGTGGAAATTTCTGACTCTTCTTCAATGGTCTACATGAGGGAAGCAGTTTCTGGCATTGAATAGGAGCCCCCTGTGAAGCAGCAAATTGAAAATCAGGGGAAGACATAAAGGCCTAATGTTAGGAGTGGAGTTAGGAGAAAATTAATGTTGTTCTCAGAATGTGCTTTGTTTCTTTCCTTTTTCTTATGTCCCTTCTTTTCCAATCAATTAATGTGAACAGCATTAAGTGTCTAAGAAAGAGAGATGTGGTATTCTCAGCTTTGCAGTTGCAACAACCAGGTGTTTATTTTCTACAGGACACAAGGTTGCATATGTTGTTAGAGATTCAAAAGGCTAAAGCTGCTTAATATGTCAGGCCATCATTCTGGTCCTTGGGACAGACCAATGTTCAGGGGTAGGGATCTTGTTTCATAGTATAGACTTTAAATGCATCAAGTTGTTGGAACTGGTACCTGGACGGGCATTTTTGATGGATATTTGTCGTCAGGGGAAACTGTTTTATTTAATTAACATTTATGCTATGCAGTCCAAAGCAGAAAGAGTATCCCTCTTTCAACAAATACAACCATATTTGCATACAGCACAAGCAAGAATTTTGGGGGGATGATTTTAACTATGGTTTAGATAAAAGGGATAGGGGAACAAACACTAAAACATTAAAGGCCTTTTGTGACTCAAATTGCCTGAATTACGTTTTCAAAAAGGCAGACTTACTTGATGCCATCTTTTCCCATCTCAATACAATAGTCCTTACATTTCAAAAAGGCCCTCAGTCTACGAGGACTGATTTTTTCTTTATATCAAAGCATCTGCAAATTTCAAGAGCTGCTGCACTAGTGGTGGCATTTTCAGACCACTCTTTGCTTTCATTGAAAATAGGGACTGTAGTTAAAGTAGGGAGGGGAAACTGGAAGTGTAATTCCTCATTGTTGAACAATGTGAAATGTCATGCACAAATTCAGTATTTTTCTCTCGGCAAAGAAAACTGTTTTATTATGTATGACTGGCCTGTGCAGTGGTGGGAACATGTGAAGAGAGAGCTAACATTCTTATTGAAAAGTTTAAGTAAAGAAAAATAGAGATGAGCAGTATCTGTAATATTTGCAAGATAGAAAGTAGTTACAAACATTAATTTCTTTATCACATACCTCAACACATAACTATCAAGAACAAATTTTACACGTGTAAGAAACAATGCTTAAATTCCATCAAAAAAGTGCAGATGCATTGAAATTTCCACAAAGTTTTGGTTTGCAAGGTACAAATTTGGCAATCTGTCCATATGACACCTGTAAACAAAGAGTACAGCAAAAGCAAATGGACAGTCTGCAGGATCATTTTGGACAGGTTCACAAGGACCTGAGTAAACTCACTGAACTTGTGACTAAGTACAACACAGCCCTTTTGTGGAAAAGGAAATAGCTCTTTAAAAAGTGCAGGATTTCTTTCAAGATATAGATATCCCGGATTATCCTGTAACACTAAAACAAGAAATTTTGAAAGAGATGGATTCTGCAGAAGTTGTGGCAGCAGTTAAGGCTCTCCCAGTAAATAAAACTCCTGGCATAAATGGTCCGGCATCTGAAATTTATAAAATCATCATAGACATTCTGTCTGCAGAGCTGGCACAAGTTTTCACTTATATGCTGCAGAATACATTACCATTCACAATGGCACAGGGGTCACTAGTTTGGATACATAAATCAGGTAATCAACAATTATTAAATAATTGGAGGCCAATTTGCCTGTTAAATTATGGACTTTAAGCTTCTAGCTAAAATTCTGAATGTGAGATTATTGCAAATAACAGACTATGGGCTCAGCCCAGCTCAAGCATGCTATGTTAAAAAGTCTAGTATTCTTGAGCATTTACTGTTACTTACAGAAATCATTACCAGAAGTAATAAAACTGAGGTAATTTTTTTTTTATGTTTCTTGGACCAGCGCAAAGAATTTGACTCAGTCAATCATGCACATTTGCGTGAAGTACTTAGTTTTCATAAAATCCTGCAGAACTTTATTCAGCAGGTACAAATATTGTATAAGGCAGTGATAGTGATTCCATTTGTTAATGGGTACTTAGGACCGATTATACCCATATACCCATGTAGTCATTTGTCCCTAGGTGGACAATTACATCCAGCTCAGAATCCCTTGCAGCTGTTGTTGCTATCCTGAGGATGTGCTTCCTGTCCCTCCAAGCCATGGCACCAGACAGGCACCTTACTTCAGATTTCCCAGCTCCTCCCAGTTCTATCCCCCTAATAATTGTTAGTTTAACCTCAGTGATAGGGAAAATGATGGAATCACTTCTAAAGGAAAGAACTGTTGAGTATCTAGAGGCCAGAGGGGCACAGAACCCTAGGCAGGATGGATTCACAGCGGGAAGGTCATGCCAGACGAATCTGATAGATTTCTTTGACAGGGTGACCAAAGTAGTAGATCAGGGAGGGGCTGTGGACATGGCCTACCTAGACTTTAGCAAGGCATTTGACATAGTCCCACACAAAAGATTAATATATAAGTTAGCCAGCCTGGGAGTGGGTCCCAAGATGACAGCCTGGGTAAAGAATTGGCTGGAGAATAGGACACAGAGAGTAATAGTAAATGGAGTCCACTCAGAAGAAAGGAGGGTTACTAGCGGGGTACCGCAGGGTTCAGTATTAGGACCAGTCCTCTTCAATGTCTTTATAAGTGACATTGCAGAAGGACTGGAAGGAAAAGTATGTCTCTTTGCAGATGACACTAAGATCTGCAACAGAGTTGATGCACAGGGTGGGGTGGAAAGGATGAGAAGGGACTTGGCAAGGTTAGAGGAATGGTCAAATGTATGGCACCTTAGATTCAATGCTAAGAAGTGCAAGGTAATGCACCTGGGAAACAAAAACCCAGGGGAAGAGTACACAATGGGGGGTGAGATACTAACAACAACAAAAATGGAAAGGGACCTGGGGTAGTCATATCAGATGACCTAAAGGTGGGCAAGCAATGTGAGAAGGCAGCAAGGAGGGTTGGGGGATACTGGGATGCATAAGGAGAGGCATCACCAGTAGAAAACAGGAAGTTATTATCCCTCCTGTACAGACAGCTGGTGAGACCCCATCTGGGAGTACTGTGTGCAGTTCTGAGACCCAATCTCTGCAAAGACATAGACAGGATGGAAGCTGTCCAGAGAGGGCATAACTAAAATGGTGCAGGGTCTGCACGGAGGACATATGAGAGAGACTTAAGGAGCTTAATATGTATAGCCTCGAGGAAAGGAGGGAGAGGGGTACATGATAGAAACTTTCAAGTACCTCAAGGGAATCAACAAAGTCCAAGAGGGTAGCATCTTTCAAAAAAAGAGGTGTGCAAGAACAAGAGGCACAATTTGAAGAAGGGGGGGCGGCTCATAGGTAATTTAAGGAAGTATTTTTTCACAGAGACGGTTGTGGATGCATGGAATGGCCTTCCGGAGGAGGTTGTGGAGTCAAAATCAGTGGTGGAATTCAAGCATGCATGGGATAGTCATAAGGCAATTCTGGGGGGTGGGGGTAGGAAGAAGTAGGCTGCTGGTTAACTAGGATCTGCAGCTTATCCAGTGGAAGTAGAAATGGGCAGACTGGTGGGCCAAGCGGTCATATCTGCCATCGAATTCTATGTTTCTATGTTTCTATGTTTCTATGTTTTTATGTATGTTTCTATGTTTCTAAAAAGAGGAGTCAGAAAAGGCTGTCCCCTCAGCCTGCTCCGATATGTGTTCTGCATTGATCTTTTATTAAGAAAACTGAATGCCCATACAGGTATCAGATCGTTACAATTGGATGTATTAAAGATTCCAAATAAATGTCTTTCCTATGCGGATGATCTATGTCTTTTATTGCCAGATGACGCTTCAGTCGCAACAGCCTTAAAAACTTGTGAGGCTTATTCAGCAGTATCTGGGGCTAGTTTAAATAAAGCAAAGTGCCAGGGAGTCCAGTAAGGTGCACAGCAACAGGGCATAAAAGAAATAACAGGAATCCCTATTTTCCAGCAACCGGTAACAATTTTGAGTTTATACTGGGGCAAAGGGGATTTGGAAGCATTGAACTGGACACCAAAACTAGAAAATGGAAATCCTATGGTATCCAAGTGGAATGGCCAAAAATTAAATAAAAAGAAATGTGTTTTAATGATTAAAACAAAACTGTTGCCACAATTCCTGTATGTTAGTAAAGTTTACCTACCTCCTAAGAAGCTTGAAGCATATCTGCTTAGCCTGTTTATTCAAGCAGTCTAGGGAAGCAGACTCGCTCCTATAAAAAATAATATAACATATTTGCCATGTAAGTTAGGTGGTTTAAATATGATTAACCCTTTGGTATTTTTTATTGTATGTTTATTTATGCCAATATTAGACCTTTACTAGTAAATCAAGAAATGGCATGGGTCCCATGTATGTGTAATACTGTCCTAACTTGGTTTTGATGCTGGGAGGGGTCAAGAGCAATGAAGTTGAAACATGATCCCCACCCTTCCAAATTTCTATAGAGAAGTTTTTCTTAAATTACATACTTAGAATATTGCAAGTCAGATGATAATTGGTACCAGCAGAAACAGCTATATAGAAGTATTATTAGTGCAAATTTTACAGATCCAATGACCTTTCCTTTGCAGCCAATTCATTTTCAGGACGCACAATTAGCTTTACTAACGAATAACAGAGTCCCGATAAAAATTGTAGAATTTCCACTGGCTTAGCTGCCATAGAAAAATAAATGTGAAGGGCAATCAGAAATACAAGCAAATCACAGAAAGATATTGCATAAGGCAGGAATGTGTACAACAAGAAGAAATTATGGAACATTTATTTTTTTACTTGTACATTTATACAAGCATTTTGGGTTGCTTTAACAGAAAATTTTTCTTCTGTGATGTATGAGGAGCTTATGCATGGTATATATCATAGAGGCTGGCAGATAGTCCATGAAAGTACTCTAAATATAAGGGCCAGATATTCAAAAGAGTTGCGCAATGCACAACTGGGTTGCACCAGTGCAAGTCCGAAATGCGCCATCCTGCGATATTCAGCAGGAGGCAGTTGCGCCCCGAAATCATGCTGAGCAGCAGTGCAATGACAATGTAGGCATGCACAACTGAAGGGGGGGAGGAACCATGCATAAACTGCACCGCCCGATATTCGGCCAGATATGTGCAGAGTTATGCAGGCACAACCCCTACCTGTGCCCACACAAAGTTGAGCCATAAAAGAAAAGGAACAAGTCGAGGGGCCACTCACTGTTGAGCTGCCACTTGCAGGGCACAACACAGCAGCTGCCACCTGTTGGTGGCCCTGAATCTGTTCCCTGGACCTGGTGGTGCCTTCCATGCCCCAATAGCAGGCAGTAATGTACCCCCAGCAGCCCAATCACGGGTGTAATGTACCCCAAGTAGCCGCTTGTGGCACAGAACTTCCTCTAAGTCCACTGTTCCTGGTGGTCCAGTGGACTGCGAGTAGTCCTGATCATGGGTGGCATTCCCACCCCCCCAGCAGGGAAAGCCCTGGTGATCTAGTGGCCTCACCCCACCCACCAAGGGAGCTCCACCACCATCTCCTCCCCGACAGCCAGTGGGCAGTAGCACCTCACCCATCTGCCACCCTTGCTGTTCGTCGACTGACAGTTATAGTGACTGGGTACTTCATTGATTAAGAGCATGAGCCAATCGGTGTGCAGCCCATACCGTACAAGTCAGTCCAGATATGTGAATGGATTGTGAACTATGAAATTGAGATGCCTGGCCATAGATCTGTCAAGAAAGTGTACCATGAAAATCTCCTAACAAAGTGAATAGACAAGCCCCAAACTCAAACCCTGTAAATACACCCAGAGCAAAAACCATCTGAGTTAGATGTGGCCTATGAAAAGCTAGCTCTTCCCATGGTAGGCAGAGTCACCCAGATTAACCCTGATCTAGACCCTAAACAGAGATCAGAGGTGGGTCAATTGTTACATTTTTGCCAAGATACATTTACAAAAACACCAGGAAGAGCTACAGGGGTGGAGCATGACATCAGAGTTAACCAGGAGAAACCAATCCATCAAAAGCCTTATCGACTGCCTCAGAAAATTAGATAGGAGGTAATTGAGGAGATAAGAAAAATGGAACAATTGGGGTGATTGTTCCCTGTTGAAGTGCTTGGTCTTCCCCATTTGTAGTAGTCAATAAAAAAGAAGGGGGGCTATGCTTGTGTTTAGATTTTCAAAAGATGAATACAATTTCAGATTCTGACATCTATCCAATGCCCAGAATTGACAATCTACTGGAGAGACTAGGTACTGCATGTTACATTAGCACAGTGGACTTGATCAAAAGAATATTGGCACCCTCGTTACCCCCATGCCCAAAACTGACAGCCTTTACTACACCCATAGGTTTATATCAGTTCACCACAATGCTATTTGGGCTTCATGGAGCACCTGCCACCTTTCAGTGTTACATGGACCACATATTGAGACCCTGTATGCAGTATATTGCAGCGTACCTGGATGATGTCATCATTTTCAGTCCTAACTGGCCCACTGATTTGATCCATCTAAGTACCATTGCAAAGACCATCAAGGATGCAGGGCTTACTATAAACCCTTTGAAGTGTGCCATTGCTAAAACTGAAAAATGGTACTTAGGTTTTGTCACTGGTAGTTGGGCTGTTAAGCCAGAAATTGACAAAGTAGAGGCAGTTGCTAACAGCCCCACCCCTATCACAGAAAGACATATGAGATCCATTTTAGAATTAGTCACCTATTACTGACATTTTATTCCTGACTTTGCCACATTGGCAACCCCATTGACAGAACTAACTAAGAACAAATACCCGAACAAAATAAAGTGGACCCTGTATTGCGAGAATACCTTTCATAATATCAAGGCTATATTCTGTTCTGCCCTGGTGTTAATGAATCCCAACTTTCATAATCCATTTGAGGTACAAACTGATGCCTTTGACAAAGGCATAAGGGCAGTCCTGACTCAACAAGATTCAGAAGGGGAACATCCAGTACTGTATATCACTAGGAAGCTCCACAAAAGAGAGATGAAATATTCCACATAGAAAAGGAGTGTCTGGCCATGAAATAGGCTATAGAAGCCCTCAGATATTACCTATGGGGAAATGACTTTGCAGTTATGACAGACCACATCCATTATGTTGGCTGAATCAAATGAAAGACAAGAACATCCAGATTATGAGGTGATACCTTGCACTACAACCATACACATTTACACAGAAACATCATACTAGGTCACAACATCAAAATGTTGACTTTTTATCCTGCTATTGTGCTGATAATAAACCAGTTACTGGAATTTAAATATGTATTGATTGTACTTGGAAATTGTTGAACATGTTTAAATGATGATGGTGCTAAAAATTGCACTAGTCTCAGGAAACGAATGGTAATGAACAGAAGTATGATGTTATATCATTTAAAATAACATTCAGAAATTTATTAGGGTCCCTGAGGGGAACTTCTGGAGAGGGTGGGAGGACGTTTCAACCATTCCAAGGGTGAAGGTTTTAAGTCAACCAGAGTTGTGTTGTCTTCTTTTGTGGGGAGGTGTGTAGCAGGGCATACCTATTATGAATAAGAATATATTATAGTGATTAATGTGCACATCCCCCCACCATTTCTTTCAGACTATCCTATCCACTTACTTATCTTACTGTCCCTATTTTCTTGTCAAGGTGGCCAATCTGATAAATTCTCATTCTTTGCTTTTTCTGTCCCCTTTATAAACCAGACACTTGATGCACAAAACAGCACTGGAAACACTTATAAAATAAATATCTGTAGCGCGGGTAGCACTAAAAAAACTACAGAATGCCCCTTTTGGTATTTCTCATAAATAGCATTTAGTAGCACATCGCAGTTAGCTCCCAAATGGGGGATTATCCTGTAGCACATGTGCTGAAAAGAAAGAATCCTGCTTCGGAGCAGAACTGGTTCTCTTGTTTGCTTTGAAGCACTCTGAATTGTCACGGCTGTGCAATACGGCACAGAAATAATCCTGTAACGGAGCAGCTTGCTCCATGTCTGAGCAAACACTGCATGGTGTGGCCTTAAAATCCTAGCTCCTAGTTCCGTGCAGAATGATGCTGCAAACAGGGCAAAGTGCCACAAGATGCGGCTAAGGATAAATAAAAAAACAAAGGTTGAGAATATGAGACACTATGGGCAGATGGTTAATAAGCCCTATTGTGTCCAACATAGCTGAGAAATGTGCCCAATAAAAAGGACTGCAACCCCAGAATTTTGTAACTTGGGCTGCCTTGATCGTAATAAGGGCCAAAATGAAACTGTAACCTGAAGGCTGACATTTTTTAGCTGTCAGCTTTGTAACATACATGCTGCCTGTTTTTGTAGGGATTTGGTAGGGCTGCCAGAGTCTACCAAAAGCTCCTTAATTTAGTATATGGTGCAGTGAGGTGAGGGCTAAAGAAGTAAAGCCCTTACAGAAATAGAAGAATAAAGAAAATCTTTATGGGGACAATTTTGTCTTTATCTTGCATACTGTGTGGTATCCTGAAATTGGCAAGGCAAAGAAGATAAGGAGTTCACTCTTATTCTTCTATTCTGTTGACCAGTTCAAGAATGCCTATGTTATTAAACTTTATTACAAGAAGGTATAAGATAGTAATTACCTGGGTATGCAGACATGACTTTCTATAGGACTGACAGCCCAAGAAATGGCAGCCTTTATAGAATCTTAGGAAGTGAGGTCACTCCTAATGGGAGGAGCTTATGACCCTCATTACTGAATACCCTATAATTAGGGTTTTATTGGTCCTATAGCCCAGATACTAGTAAGAAGTGATAAGCAAAGGAAAGTTTCCTGAGAAATTCACTATAAACCGGACTGTTGAGGGTCTAACTAAAGTGTAACCTGAGTAATAAGAGTATACAAGTTAATAAGGAATCGCCTGATTGTGATGTCATTCCTAGCTTTTCTATATAAACTCACCACATGGGGTTAAGTTTCAATAGGTGGGTCAGCAGTTAATTGACCATAGTGAGAGGAGGACTTGAGTGTGCAAGTTTACACACAATGATTCAAAACTATTGAATTACAAAAAGAAGTGTCAGGAGTTTGTAAAAGAAAGTATTTCCTATATGCTGTGGTGTGAAGGACTAATACCCCTTTTCCTTTTTGTAAATTATTTTTTTTTATTAGTTTATCAAAAATAAATTGACAAATACAAGTTTTGCATTTTTTATGTACTTTATTACTGCTTTGCGTGTCTGTTATTATACCCATGCTTCTACAGCCCTGATAAGCCACTGTTTGCCCTTTCCTTTAGACTGTGACCCCTCTTCCAGGTCCCTTTATCAGAGGAAGGTGGTCCATCCATGTCTGATTCTGGGTCACATAAGGATGACCATAAGGAAGAAGTGTCAGACCCATTCCCTGAGGTAGCTGCCACCTCGGTTAAAGACTCATACCTATAAGGAGGTGGCAAAATCAATAGTTTTCATAATTTTGGAAGCAGGCATTTCCCATGATTGCCTTCATCTAGAGACCACTTCTTTTTTGCTTTTTCATTTTGGGGATGGGAAGGTGGAGGGATTTCTAGATTAATCACAATGGGAGCTACTTCCATATCGACCATTTCAGGCTGCTCTTTGGGAATGTCGGTTTCATGATTAACATCTTCTTTGTCCTCTGCACCATCCTAGTGCACTTCAATGGTAATAGCTGGAGAGGGGGTACTTCTCTGGGATCAATAGCCACTGTAGAAGAGGCTGGAGGGGCAGCATGTGGAGGCTGTCTAGGGGCCTGCTGTCTTTGCTTTCCTCTGTGCTAATGCTTTCAAGAGGCCCTGCTCTTCACTGTCAGTCTGGTCTGGCTGATTGAGGAAAGAAGAGAGAGTAGGGACATGATAGAAACTTTTAAGTACCTCAGTGGAATCAACAAAGTCCAAGAGGGTAGCATCTTTAAGAAAAGAGATATGCAGAACAAGGGACACAATTTAAAGATGGGGGGTTAGGGCAATGTGAGGAAGTATTTTTCACAGAGAGGGTAGTGGATGTATGGAACAGCCTTCCTGAGGAGGTTGTGGGTCTAAAACTGTGGGAGAATTCAAGAATGCATTGAACAGACATAAGGCAATTCTTGTGGTGGGTAGGAAGAAATAGGCTGTTGGTTAACTAGGATCTGCAGCCTATCCTGCAGGTAGGGAAATGGGCAGACTAGGTGGGCCTAACGGTCCTTATCTGCCATCAAAGTCTATGTTTCTATTTTTCTATGTGCAGTCCAAGGGCATGTGAGGTAAGTATGGCCCACTGTGTCGCACAAATTACATTTTTGTTTGTTTCTACAGAAACCACTCATATGACCTAGTTTGTTGCACATGGTACACTTCAACTTATCACATAAACTGCTGATATGCCCCACAGACCCACAATGAAAACAGGCTTTGGTCTGGCCAGCATAGAACAATGCTCCTTTTTCCCTACCTAGAAAAAAACGGTTGGACAGATGTTCAAGTCCCGTCTCTGTGCTGTTTAGGATCACTGAGATGCGCCATCCCCCTGTCCAAATCTGATCTTCATCCAGTATCACATCAGTATCACATCAGGATTACCCAACACAGTGTAATGCTGTTTCAACCAATACAAAAGGTCTGTTACACTGACCCTCTCATTTCTAAACAATACAGTGATTGTGCAGTTAGTGGGTTTAGTCCGTGGAATCACTTCAAATGGGGCCCATGAGGTTTTTAAAGTACAATATTTTGTCAAAAAGTTCTGTAATCCTGAACTCAGTTTGAAACTGAGGTCAAAAGTCATCTGTCTAGACACATGTATCAGGGCATATAATCCAGCTGCTGTAAACACCATAGATTCTTTCAATAAAGTTCTTGCCAAAAGTTTTCTGTCCGGAAAAATGTCCATACCTCCCCTATGCAAAAGACTCACTGGATTGTGCCTCTTTGCAGGATATGTGGGTGCTCTAAAGAATAAAGCATAGGATCTTGGCCTAGTTTCCTCTGCATGAGATACCTGTTCAGTAGCATCAGGCACCCCTTGGCCATTTTTGGGAAGCCTGTGTTGCATCGATGATGCAGCATGAGACTCATTACCCTTGTGCTGAGCAATTCCGTGTTCTAGTCGGTAAACAGGGGATTGAGGTAACTCCAAGCACTGTATAAGATGCAGGGGGAAAGGCTCACTCAAAATGGGATCCACATTAATACCCTGAATGTCCATTCCATTGTTACTTATCTCAGTTTATAATAATACTGGTAAAGAAGTATTTGTTGTTGTAGTGCTGTCTTTGGGCAAAGTTATTGGTTGAAGTCCTGACACCTACTGCCCAACCTGGTCATCCTTTTTCCATCCCACAGATCTAAGTGCTGACTTGACTGACCATTTTCTGGTGTTTGTTGATGCAATATTTGCTCTATCATCCCATTTTAAGCCAAGCGCTATACTGCCCACATATGCCATTCCCAATGGGATGGGCTGTGACAGTTTATACTTATTTCTTTGCAACACAAAAAGTGGTTCTCCACTCATACCTGCTGTTAAGGAGAATGATTATGCTGCAACACTTCTGCCTCTTGATTGACATCTCGCCTTGTTTCTCCAACTTCTGTGTTTACGCAAAACTCCTGTTTGTCACATAGAACTACAGTAACAGCACCCACTGTATCTGGTGGCTGTCTCTGGGCCTGCACAGTCTGATTGCTAGGCAATGCTATGCTCTGTTTTAACCTTTCCAGATCGTGATCTACAAGTGCTTGCTGAATTTCTTGTTTCCTTAGTAGAATGCCCTTCTTCTTGGATGGGAAAAGCTGCTCAATATCCTGTAATTCATTATTGACTGGCAGCACAGCAAGTAATCCTTCATTTATTTCCTTCGGTATGAACAGGGCTGATTCGCCTACATCACATCTCTGCTCTTGGAGCTTGTTCCGAGAGCCTTTTTGTGGCACCATACTTGCTGCCTCCAATTCCAGTTCTGAATCCAGCACTATTGGAGCATCGAAAAACTATTTGGCCTCTCAAGTCGAAGAGGTAGAGGAGGAGGCCTGCTCCTTCACTTCCTGCATGTCCTTTGTCTCCGCAACTACAGGTGAACTGGCTATCCTGACAGACAGCAGTTCCCCTGTCTGAAGAGTAGGGGAATTCTCCAGTGTCCTGGCCAAACTTCCCCCATTCACTAAAAATACTACCAACAGCTTAATCTGGTTCAAGGTCAGTTGGCTTTCATCGGTATACCCCTCCCCTGGATTGTGCCTGAAAATAGGCAATATTTGTCTAGTGCACTTACCTGGTCAACAAAAACTAAGTAAGTCATATTTTGTTAAATCAGAATGGTTATGAAAATGGGCATTTTTGCTAACATACTCTCCAGTATAAAATAAAATGTATTGATTAATCAATGGACTGGAAATTGGTTGAGTAATAAGAGCCACAAAGAGGCACTTGGTAGCAATTGTCCATCTTGCAGTCAATGGCAAGTGGAGTTTTGTTTATTTGTTTGAAAACTGGTAACTAGGAAAAGCATACTGAACTGAAGCTCATTTCCAGGCATAATCCAAAGGATAGGGAATAGGTACTGCAATAATAAACTCATACATGGTATTCATTACTAGCATTAAGTACAGAGTACAATTAAATTACAAATGCACAGAAAAGTAAACAGAACTATACAAAGGTACAATGTACAGCTTTAATGTAAGCAATAAGACATGAGGAGGTATGCATTAGACATTTCTAATGTGCAGCCGGGGCATAGTGAAGCACAAAGCCACAGGCTGCATGCCTTAAGCCCCTGGCCATGTGTTAGAAATGACTAATGCACCCACAGTGTCTTATTGCACTTATGAAATGGGTCAGTGTATTTTACATTGATGTATAAATTGAAATTATGTTTATATTGAAAAACAGTTTAATCTTTAATGAGTTTTGTTGTAAAATAGTTCTTTCACCCTGTATTTTTATTTTGCCATTAGGACTTTTGTCCTACTGTGGCCGCCATTCCTGAAGTTGTTTGTTAAGGTTGCCATACTAGCCCGCCACGCACATGGAGTGCTTTTTTCATTATGTGACTATTTTAAATTTCTTTCCCCATTTAATATTTCAAATGTCTAACATTGTTTGAATGTGCTTTCTGTTTCTTTTTTTTTTGTTCTATTGATAGCACATGCTAATGGAGTGGACTAACCAGCAGAGCGGTCAGGAGGAAATTTAAGTATATGAGGTGCTGTGAAACGACTGTCTGGTACTTTTTTTTCATGTTTTAAACTGTGATTCTTAATTCTTTTTAATACACAGGAAGCAACTATGTACCTCTTGGTATATGTGGAGTGAGTGACAGGCGATGCAGAGTGCAGTGTGTACTGAGTCAAATTATCTAGAACTGCTAACAGCAGTCAGTGTGAAGTTAGAGCACGACTGGTAAAGGAGCATAGATTACTCAGTATGTTGGCTATTCAAACCGTATCAGAACAGTTTGTTTATTTCTGCCTTTTCAGTTTGTAAATAAGCCAATCTGATGCATTTTGGATGGCATGTGACAACTGTGACTTGCAGTGACTTACAGTCAGTAAGTCAGTAGTGGGAGCTAGCGAATGAGTGCTGGGGCAAAAGCAAGAGGAAAGAAGGGGACACAATTTCTTACAATAAGAAAATGGACTAAAGTAACTAAAAACAGTACAGTTAGAGCCTACCGGGTCAGTGTGTCACATGCTGAATAGCGTACGACATACGTATGCAACAGGAACAGCGTGGTAAGGAATGGCGAGAGAGTGCAATATCACAAAATGAAGTTCTCACAGTAGTGCAACATCTCTCTCTCTCTCTCTCTCTGTTCCCATGCAAAGGATAAGACCTCTGCTGGGACAGGGGGCCTGCGAGATGCTGCTGTGGCTTGACAAAAAAAATGATCCATGAGCAGCAAGGGATGCCGGCACTGTGTTTGGGACCGTGTTTTGATTCCTAGTCCCAGATGCAAGAAATTTTTTTTTTACCCACGTTGTGTGATTTTAAGGGATAACCCCCCCTCAGAGTTAGATATAGTACAGCCCCCCTCCCAAAATGGGGGGTACATGAGCCACAGCCTCCAGCAAAACAAAGACATATGCTGCCGCAATATATTGCGCTGTGTTGGCAGAGTGATATATTGCAGTAGCATAATGTCTTGCAACATTATGACCCTGTGCCCAGTTAGGAGAGTTCTGTTTCACTGCTTGATTTTTTTATTGCAATTTAGGTACACTGGTTTATTGTGTCATTTTTCTCAATAATAAAAAAAATGGCATTGCTTAAAAAGTGAAGGTTCCATTTGCTTCCTAATACCTAATTTTTTATCTGTGGCTGTGGTTACCTGAACTTGTTGCTAGCCATACATTAGACATGTCTGATGAATGGCTATGAACCAATCAAAATGCAGGATTTCTATTATCCATTTTGTAAATACAAATAAAGAGACCAATGCTGGTGGAATAAATGGCAGTGTAGATGTAGATGTAGAAAAGGAAGGAGCCTAATAGAGGCTGGAGTAGAACACATGAGGAGGCCCAAAAACAAGAATGGTAGGGCTCCAACAGCAGAGGACAATGGAAGAGGAATGATAGGAGCACGTGGATGCAGGAAGGAGTTTTAGCTGGAGCCTAAGGTAGATGGGGAGGAGGAGAGATGGAGACAGGACAGGAGTAGGAGTAGGAGCAAAGGAGTGAGGGTGAGGATAGGAAAAAACTGTGAGGATCCATGGAACAGGGGAACTATGAGGTGGAAGGGACAGAAGAAAGGAGTGAGGAATGATAAGATGTCAGGGCAAAAATGGAATTTAGAGATGAAGGAGGTGCAGTGGGACTGGCAACATGAGAGTAGTGGAGGAAGAAGAGAGATGAGTGTAGGGAGCAGTGGTGAGTGCATCGCTCATCATTGATTTAGCTAACAGAAAAGAAGAGAAAGGACATGCTCATTCTGATGCAGGATATTTTTCCTTTTTCAGGTACTGTGTAACGTCCTGCCACTGAAGTATGCATGCTTTAGAGGCAGAGGGGGTCCACTAACTAGAGGGTGGAGAAGACTGGGGTATTATTTTTTTTTGAAACAGTATATTTTATTGAGGTTTATACAGAACAATGACATACATGTTGTAACCAAAACATTTCTAGACATTCATGATCTACAACAGACATTACAAAGTTACAGATTTACAGGGTGTAGTTCAAGCAAGCTGAGTTTCTGTTTTATTTTATAAATATGCCCTTGTTCTTGGGCTGGCCAGGTGGTGCTGAGGGTTGAGGCACTGGAAACTACACTTTGCACCATGCCAGTGACCCGGGAGTGAGTTTGGGCAGCTGGGGGTTGGCAGGGGAGGGAGAGGATGGGGTGCCGTAGGACTGCTCTCCTCTTCTGGGGAGGGCAGAGGCACAGTGACCGGTATTACCTACCACCTAGCGTAGGCTGGGTGCTGACTTGCTTGGTCCTGTACATAGGGGTTGGAGCAGCCGGTCGGAGTGCAGTGTGCGGACACGTGCACAGCACACCCTTTGTCGGTATTTCATGCCCCACCTACGAACGATACCAGAACAAGGAAAAATGGGGTAACCCTGTCATTGCAGCTTGATGGCCATCTAACTGTACCAACGCCAGCTCCGGAGGAAATCACCAGAGTGGATCTAGTTTCGGTGGGGGAGTTGGTCAACCCCTGCCACCCCACCACAGGGGGTAAGCTGTGGGGTAATTGGGTGATCACCCTCCTGGGAGACCAGCAAAGGTCAGATGGCAGCTGAAGGATAAGGATGCCCAGAAAATAAGGCTGATTGGGGCCCCAGGGTGAAAACATCACACAAAATATGCCCTTGGTCTTGTGCAGGGTTCAGGTTCATCTGTTCATGTGCCAGTTCTTCTCCCTCTGTGGTCCCATTCTCTTTAGCCATTCCCAGGCAGGCAGTAGGTTGTGGTGAGTGGGAAAGAGGTGTGGCCGAGAGATGGGTATGATGTGGTTTGGAATTATAGGGGTTTAGAGGGTCAGTAAAATTGTCTCTAGGGGCCCCCATCGCCTAATAAATGTCTGTCTGTGGGGTATGTCTGCTGGAATGGATAATTTTTTCCATATGGAGAGCCTCCAAGATGGCAGTGTTCCATTCCTGAAAGGAAGGGATGGCTTCATTGACCCAATGTTTTAGAATGACCATCTTGTCAATAGCTCTTATCAGTGATAAATATTGTGCTCTGCCTCTGCACAGTGGTGGTATATCCCTAGAAGACATGCCTGGGGGGAGAAGGTCCTCTCCAGCCCCAGGATAGCATCCATTCTATTTTGGATCTCTTCCAGCAGTGGGTAGCTCCTGGGGCAATGCCATAGGATGTGTTTAAGGGTTCCCACAGCAGCATTTTACCTAACACAGGTGTTTGAATCTAGTGTGCCCATCCTGTGTAGTTTGTGGGGTGTGTAGAATGCATTTTTGTAGGATCTTGTATTGGGTTAGATGAAGTCCATCAAATTTTCTTCCCATGCCTCTCTCCAGCTATCCCCACCCTCCAGTATGGCAAACTCCCTATTTCAGTACTTCTCTTGGATACCTTGGGGTGGGGTTGAGAATTTCTGACAGAATCTTGTATACTCCTGAGACTTGATGGCTCTATTCTGCCCTGGATTGTAAGTTGTCTCAGATTTCATAGCTACTCTTACCCCAGGATTTAGGGTCCAGTTTTTGCTTAGGATATGCTGGAGTTGCAAGTATGAGTATACAGATATGCCAACGTTGGGGTATACCTGGAGGAATTGCACATAGGGGAGGATGTTGTCGTCTCTCAATAGATTCCCTACTGCAAGGCGATCATTGTTTTTAAGCATGGATTTCAGAATGGGAAACCTTTGAATTTTAACATTAGGGTTGAGAGTTATGTATTGGACTGGATCATAAAGGGGTATGGTACCAAGTTTCTTATGAAGAAGTCTGCTTACTAAGATGTAGGTGGCAATTGGAATTTGTTTTAGGGCATGTGCCAATTTCCAGAAGGGGGTAGAGAGGAGAACCAAGATGTCCGTTTTGTTTGTTTGGCAAATATCTAGTTCCATGAGTTTCCATTGGGGAAAGTAGCTGTTGACCATTCCCACTGGTACCCCTGCTCTCCACCACTTAAAATGGCTCACATGGATAAACAGGTGATATCTGCTGAAGTCAGGCAGCTGTAGGCCACCACCTTGCTTGGGGTATGTGAGCACCCTATGTGCTATTCTAGGTTTTTCCCTTCCTGTATAAATAAGTTGACAGTTGCTTCGAGCTTGGAGAACCAGCTCCATGTTATATATGCACCTATCATGCTCATGGGGTAAATTATTCCAGTCAGGATGCTCATTTTTATTATACTGATTCTTACCCAGAGAGTCAGAGGTAAGGCAGTCCATCTGATTATGTCTTGCTTCACCTGTTGTAGAAGGGGATCTAGATTCCAGGTGGCTAATAGATGTCTGCTCTTATAGATGTTGATGCTGAGGTACCTCTGTGCATCCGGCACCCATGCCCTTCCCCCCGCTGTAAGGCCATGGTTCTTTATGTGCATTCATTTAGTGGCCTTATCTTGGTTTTGGAGAGGTTCAGTTTGTATCCTGATACCTCCCCAAATTGCTTTATTAGGGAGATAGATGCCTGCACAGGGACTTCTGGGTCCTCCAGGGTGTAGGAGGCTGTTGTCCGCATGTGTGGAGACCTTGTACCTGGTATTTCCCACTCAGATGCCTTTTAAGTCCTGATTCAGAAGGAGGTGTCTGATAAGTGGTTTCAGGTATAGATTGAAAAGGTACGGTGACAGGGGTTACCCTTGATGAGTCCCTTTTCAGAGTGGGAATGAGGCTGATAGGATTCCGTTACAGGAAATTCTGGCCAAAGGGTTGGAGTAGAGCAGGTATACCCAGGTGGTGAAAACTACTGGGAACCGAAACTCCTTAAGGGTAGCTTGTAGATATGGCCATTAGACCTTATTAAAGGGCTTTTTGGTGTCTAATGACACATCAAGACTGCCGGTAGGCCTGTATCCCTCACAGCTGCCAGGATGTGTCTGAGCTGCTTCAGTTGATCCATGACCAGCCAGCGTTGGACAAAACCCACTGGTTCTGGGATTATTACAGCATGTCAGACCATCCCAATTCTGCTGACTAGGACTTTAGCCAGGATTGTGATGTCTGTGTTGAGTAGGGAGATCGGTCTGTAGCTGCCCATCTATTCAGGGTCCTTTCCCAGTTTTGGCAGGGGCAAGATTAAGGCTTCCAGTTGTGTAGGGTCTAGGCATCTGTCCCTCTTTGAGTTTCTGAATAATTAGGTCAGCAGAGGGGCTATGAGGTTTATTGTGGCCTAGTAAAAATTCACCGAGAAGCCATCAGACCCTGGGGCTTTGTCCGAGGCCAGACTTTTTATCGCCTCTCGTACCTCCATAGCTGAAGGCTATGCTCTGGGATTGCTCCAGACACAGGCGTAGTAGCCATGCCATGGTGAGGAATTCTTGTATTCGCTTCTTTGCCACCTAGAAGTCCTTTGCCACAGGGTTTTGTAAAAGACCTGGAAGGACTTGGCTATGTCTGGAGGGTTTGTTGTAAGGGGGTGTCTGGAGGATAACTGAATCAACTGGATTCCCTTTTTGGCTTTCAGCTGTGTGATTCTGATTGCCAGAAGTGAGCTCGCCTTGCCCCCGATCTACATACTTTGTTCTAGTTGGTAGGATGGTTACTTCTACTTGTTTCCTGATTAACTCTGCATATCACAAACTACTGATTTTAACTGTTACCAGACCCCCCGGCCCTTTCTAAAACTCTAACCTAATACTGTTATTTTTTCTTTCCTTCTTTTACACCCCTACACTATTTCCTCTTCTGTTCTACCTTCTCCCTAGACTGACTTAACTTCAGACTCACTTCCCTTGTTCTCAAACTTAGCCCACTGCAGTCTCTCACACACCAAATCTTCAGTGTCTCTCTTCCTCCATTTTTAAACTGCACAGATTACTGTGCCATTGAACTCCTCTGTCCTTCTCTTTCACACTCTCCCCCTCCTTAATTTTTCCCCATAGACACTGCTGGCACCTCTCCCCCGAGTCACCACCTTCCATTAACGTCCTTTCCTCTCGCCCCTGCCTTGCTCTATTGTCATGCTGCTACTCAGTCCTCCTACCAATATACACAGCAGCACTCAGCTTTATCTGTGGTCGTATCCTGAATCCTCTCCCTTCTCTCTTCCAGAATCAGACTAGAATTAGGCAGAGAGACCGGTGAGGATCTCTGATGGTGACCTCCCATATACATTCTGCCCACCTGCAGTAACCATGGGTTCAAGACCGCTGGAGCCGCTCAGTGGAATCTGCCCTCTCAATTAGCCATTCTTTGCCTGAAGCCTGCTTACCATTGCCTGCTTCCAATACCAGGCCACCGCTGATTGGTTTGCACTGCCCAGGAGTCTTTTTTTAATCAGCCTTAACTTTAAAACTAAAATAATGCCAGTCATTGGCTCAGCAGTTGGATTTCCACTTGCGCTGCCAGCAATCTGGGTTCGGGAACGAACCTGGGTCGTCAGAAGGCCAGTCAGTTGGAGAAGGATTGAGCATCCCATGACTGCTCTTCTTCTCCTCCAGGGGAGAGGGTGATGGAGTGATTGGCACTGTGGCGACACCCAGTGGAGGCTGAGTTGCACCATAAGCACCGATACCTAAGCAAGCTCAGGGGTGGGGCAGACACAGGTCATCACTGCACATCTCCACCCTGACTGAAGGGGGAAAATTACACTGCTGGCCACTTGGATGATGCCTGTCCTTCCACTCTAATGAGCTCCCAGGCAAGCTCCCAGATCTATCCTGTTGTCTATGGCACTTAGTCCGGTGCTGCATCCCTGCCCTAGGGAGTAATCCAGGGGATTTCTGGGAGTCAAAGCAAATGTGGGAGTGGGAGTGCAGGGGGCTGTGACCAGGGTGGATGGCTCAGTGGCAAGCAGCAGGAAAAACAGAGAATTAAAAAAAATAATAATTCTATAGAGAGCTAAAATATTATACAGAGGCATTTTTCTCCCTCCCACTCTCCTCGACCCCAGCCTCCGTTAAACACTTTTCCTCCTCCATTTCACTCCACCCCTCTTCCCCTAGAACCTGTCCAGGAATTATAATCAGTATATTTAGGTTTCTGCTACACCTGCCTCTTAAAGCTTCTGGCTAAACACCCTCAAGATCCTTCACCCCTTTCAGGATTATTCACTCCTGTAAGCACTCTCCTCGAAGCTAACTCCCTTACACAAAAGCCCTCATCTCATAGCTTGCACAATTAAAATCAGACAGAGACATCTAAACCCCAATTCAGTTTTGGTTTCAACTGCTTCTCAACCCAGCAATAGTCGAAATGCAACCAATGATGCACCTCCTCATTCTTCTAACTATTCTATCTACATTGTTGCTCCCCTCCTCAGTACCCCCTAACCAAGGGACCCTCTTCAACCTATTAAAAAACTCCAGCACAAATTAAAAAAAACAGTGCCAGCAACATCATCTAAACCATTTAAAGAATGTCACTGTTACTCTAACCAAGAACCACAGCAGCAGTGTAACACCTACCCACTCCCCTCCCTCTCTCATTGATCTCCTCCTATAACCAGTAAAGATCCTAAAAAAACAACATCCATAAGAGCAGCTCAGAGGCACTAAAACAACTCAAGACTGATGACAATTCATTTAATTTGGCTGCTACTACTCTTCTCTGGGAACATACACCCAAACCCTGGCTCCAGAGGAGTGGAAAAAATTATGAATAACAACACTCCCAATAATATGACTGAGAAGCAACTCACAATTTCCTTTGTAAATATCTGCAGCTTGTTAGCCAAGTATGACCAGCTGCAAGTGTGAGTATCCCAGCACAACTCTGACATCTTATCTGTGGTTGAGACCTGTCTCACCCCCTAGAACTCCTGACACCAGCATACAACTAAATGGTTACAACCTCTTTAGACTGGACAGAACAGGCAAATGGGGTTGGGGCTGTGTCATTTATATCAAAGATCACTTCCAGGGCCAGGCACTCCCACCTATAAAAACAGGTAGTAATGTCTAAATTCTGCCTGTAAAATTAATCCTCAGTACCCATGGGAAGAATCTCATAATGATCTCCACATATGTCCCACACAAGGAACAGGCTACATGCTTTAATGTGCCCCTTGAATGCCTCTCTAACCATAATCAAAACTCAGAGGTTATTGAAGTGGGCAACCTTAATGTAAACTGGCTGGCTCCTGATGTTGCAATATACAGAGATGCCATTACCTCACTAAATATCTCCCAACTTGTTGACACGCTGATAATTACCAACTATGGCACCAGAACCAGCACCCTACTGGACTACCTTTTGAACAATCAACCAGAAGGTATCACTCGCATGGTCATTCTCCCAGATTCCGTAAGTGACCACTCCCCTATCCTTTGCACCTGGTCAAATAACTCCCCCAAACCCCTAGCCAAAGGAGTGACTTTCTGCATCTTGCATAAAGGGTTACTGGACCCCCTTAAAGATTACCTAAGTTGCATAGACTGGTCACAACTCAGCTTAACTGAAGTAGACAAGGCACTAGACTACTTCATTAAGACCTTTAACATGGCCTGCAACATCTTGGCACCCCTCACCACTAGGAAGGTCAGAGGCTCTCACAAATCATGAATAACCCCATCATTCTTTGAGCTTATGCATACCAGAGATAACCTCTGGCATAAAGCTAAAAGTACAGGAGCACTGTCTGACATCCAACACTAACATTCAACCCATAATACTTGTACCCAAACCATTCAACAGGCCAAATCATACTTTTTAAGACAGAACTGGACAACTCACGGGGAGATAGCTGCAAATTCTGGCCAAACATCAGAAAGCTAACAGGAAAACCTAATAAATCTCACCCTGCCCTAATTAATCTACATGGAAATATAGTACAAGACCCCAAAACCATTGCCAACATGTTCAACAGGGCTTTCACTGACCTTAATGAAGTACTCCTCCTTACCTACCTCACCTCTGTGAATGACCACCAACAACCTGCACCAGCTGTCTCTCCCCTTTCTCAGGGCACCCCTGTCCCACCTTTCTATCTCAGAATAATTTAACCCACTAAGGCCAAAAAATATCTGCTGCAAGTCGTTTGAAAATCCAGGTACAGCAATGACGGTTTAAATCTGAAACTGCTGACTCTCACCCTGGATGAGATTCTTGCCCCATAATGAGAATTCTTAATCTCTCACTTATCTCAGGCCAATTCCCCAAACTTTGGAAAGCCGTGGTTATAATTCCGGTCTTCAAAAATGGAGACAGGACCATCCATACCAACTACAGGCCAATTTCTATCCTCTCCCCCCATCTCCAAAGTCTGGGAAAGGATGGTCTATGACTAACCAATTGAAAACCTCAAAACGTATCAACTTCAGTGTAAAGAGCAGCATGGATTCCAAAAGCTACACAGTACAATTGCTCTTGTCGAATTCACAGGATTCATACATGACTATCTGGATCAGGGGCACTTAGGGATGGCTACCTTCATTGATCTAAGGCCTTCAATATAGTTAGTCATGAACTCCTACTAGCCCAACTATGTGAAGCCACCATGTCCCCCACCTTCCTGAACTGGTTCCACAGCTATCTCAGTGACTGGGTTCAGTGGTTCAAAATTGGCAACACCATCTCAGATAGTCAAAATGTTAGCACAGGAGTCCCACAAGGGTCCATTTTAGGGCCTCTGCTGTTTAGTCTTTTTTTAAAACAATCTCCCTAAAGTTTGGCAACACAGAATCCTGTTATGTGCAGATGATGCTTTACTTCACTCCAGTAATCCTAACCTCAGCTCCCTCGAGCAAAATCTCCAGAATGATTTTGAACTCGTTGAAGACTGGTTTACCAATGCATGGCTGCTACTCAACTATAAGAAAACAAAAACAATGCTTTTCTCCTCCCCGGACAGTAAAAACGGATCAAGTTGCCTATATATTTGTAACAAGAAAAATGAAATCTTAGAGATGGTGCACAATTTCAGGTTCCTTGGACAGTACACTATCTTACTCACTGCATTTTGACAATGTTTCTAATACAGTCAACAGGAAAATTGGTCAGCTATACAGGCATAAATGATGTCTAAATACTAACATCCTGAAACTTGCTATAACCAGCTCAGTACCCTCTGTAATAGAGTACAGCCTCATTGACTATTGCTCAGTGCCAGAGCTGACCCTAAAGACAGCTGCCATTGCACCTAACAAGACCTGTTGGCTAATCCATGGTGCCCTGCTTTTAACCCATATGTGCAACCTATAAAGGCAAGACAAGGCAAGATTTATTTAAAAGACACCCAATCCCAGAGGCTATGGGCGCCGTACAAACAGATAAACACATATTCAAAAAATAAATCAATAATTGAAAAAAAAAGTTTTCTATAGACAATATGAATACTAACACTTCATATAAACATTACCCATAGACTGTAAACTCCTCCCTGCTACCACTCTTGTGGAGCGGGATCACATGAGCCCTTCTCCAGTCTTCTGGGACCTCTCCTGTGCTCAGAGACTCACTAAGCAGTTCTGATAATGGCTCTGCTAGTTCCAACCCTAGCTCCTTTAGTACCATGGGATGTATGCCATCAGGTCCCATTGCCTTGTCCACCCTGAACTTATCGAGCTCTTGTAGGACCCTTTCTTTTTTGAAATGACTAGAGCATACCTCCTTCCCCCCTGTGTCCATGGTGCTGAGCTGTTGGCCCTGCCCTACCTTCTCTTCAGTAAATACTAAGCAGAAGTATCTATTTAGGATTGATGCTTTTACATGGTCCTCTCCTAACATCCCCCTTATCTCCTTTGATCTTAGCAATACCTCCTCTGGACTTTCTCCTTTCACTAATGTATCTATAGAAAGTCTTGTCACCTTCTTTTACTGTTTGTGCTAGTGTTTCCTCAGTTTGGGCCTTTGCCTACCTTACTGCCTTCCCTGCTTCCCTTAGGGAAGTTTGGTATGCCTCCCTATCTTCATCCTGCTGCACTCCCTTATATTTCCTGAAGGCCAGCCTTTTGGCTCTTACCTTTTCTGCTACTGTTTTTGAGAACCAAAGTGGTTTCCTTCTTCTTTTCGCTTTCTTTTATCTCTAAGACAATGGGAGGTTGTTTCAAGTATTGCATCCTTAATGCTTGCCCACTTTGCCTGTACCCCCTCTCCTGTATTTCTTTTTGCCAGGGCTAGCTTAACTCTATTGGCCATCTTATCAAAGTCAGATCCTCTGAAGTCCAATACTTTTGCCTTGAAATGGGATGATTTAGTTCTAGTGGCCAAATTGAACCATACCATGTGATGGTCACTGGCCCCCAAGGGACCTTCTAACTGCAGATCTGTGATCCTTTCCCTGTTAGTCAGTACTAGATCTAGGATAGCCCTGTCTCTTGTGGGCTGTTGTACCAGTTGTTTGAGGCCCTTCCCCTGCAGGGAATCCACTATATATCTAGTTCTGGTGGATGTTCCTGCTGGTATTGCCCAATCTGTATCTGGCATGTTGAACGCTCCCATTATTGGAACCTCCCCTTTAGCTGTCATGTTTTGCATATCTTCTTACAGTAATGTGTCTATGTCCTGCCCTTGGTCTGGGGGCCTGTAGACAACCCCAGTTCATATGGCAGTCCCATTTCCTGTTTCCAGGGTGACCAACAGTACTTCTGGCTCCTTATGTGTATTCTGAATTTCTGTAGCTTTGATATTTTCCTTGACATACAGGGCCACTCCACACCCCCCCCCCACCTTTTTTCACCTCAGTCTCTTCTGATCAGTACATAGCCACGTACTGAAGTTTCCCAAGTGTGGTTACTGGTAAACCACATCTCATTAATTGCTACTATGTCCAGTTTTACCTCTGTCATTATTGTCTGCGGGTCTGGGATCTTGTTTCCCAGACTGCGAGCATTTGCGATGCTGCTGGGATATCCCAATTTACATCTGGTAGATTTAGATCTCCCAAACACCACTATTTCCCATTTCCTGGTCATCTACCATATTTCACTAACAAACTCCCTATCCACTTCCTCTCCATGATATCCTGCATATTGCTGTTACCACGTCTCCCCTAAAGCATTGTTGGTTAAGATGTCATATGTCTGATTTATTTGCTATGTTATTATGTGTATGTAACTGACATGCTCTGTAATGTACTCTTTATCCTATCCAATGTATGCTCCAGCTAGTGTGTACTCCTACCAATGTATGTACTACTGTGTACTCCTCCCAATATATGTAATTATTGTCTGTAACTAATCTGGGTTGCTTCTGAAAAAGGGACCTCTGGTCTCAGTGAGCTTACCCGGTTATCAAATCTAAATGAATAAATAATAAATAAATAAATACATACATACATACATACATACATACATACATACATATATACATACATTGATTTGGTGGTCTGTAGACCACCCCTTCCCTCACTGTCTCCTTCTACCTAAAGTGACCCATAGTGTTTCCAGTGATCCATCCCTTCCCCCACTTGCCATTGCTTGAATCCTCTCCTTTACATACAGAGCACCCCCCACCCTTCTTCTTGTCCTGTTCCGCCTATGGAGTACATACCCTGGTATTTACACCTCCCATCTGTGGTTGTCAGCCCACCAGGTCTTCATAACTGCAATCATGTCCGTCTGCTGCCATCTCTGCCTGCAGGTCCACCATTATATTATCAAGTCTTCTAGTGTTTGTCAGCAACCCTTTCCACTAGCCCTGCCTTCCTCCTTTTCCATCACCCCCGGTGTCTCCCACCCCAGCTGTGGGGGAGTGTGTTAGGTAAGTTCCACCAGTCATTTTCCCTGTACCACCCCTAGCAGCATATTCCCCCCCTCCTTTAGTTGAAATCACTCCCCTGTATTTTATCTATGTATCCCTGGAGTTTTACCCCAGTAGTGTAGCCCCCTCATCAATGATATTTAGTCTGTCCCTTGCATGCAGATGCTGGTCTACCCACATGCCCCCTTACTCACCTATGCAATCATAGCCCTCCTTTCTACAGCACTGCCTCAGCCAGTGGTTAAAGTCCTTGATTCACAATTGCCTTGCTGTACTGGCACAGTGTATTGGCAGGATTTCTGAAAAAGCTATGGACTCCACCATCCCCTTTCACCCTCCTGCTAGAGCCATTAACCTCTTCTGGACCTCCTCCACCTCCTCCTCCCCAGCTAGGTCTTTTGTTCCAAGGTATAAGACCAGATGAGGTTTCTCCCAGATTAGCCTAATGCAATCTCTAATTTTGGATAGCACCATGCTTGCCTTCATTCCTGGATCACAAAAAAACTGATCCCCCTTTAAAAGTCACTCCCTTGCTTAACTAGAAGATCCCTTTTATAATCGAGTCTCTGTACACTGTCACAGATTTGTTCCTCCCCTAACCCCAAGGTGCCCCTAAATTCCTTAGCTGGCTTCTCCCAGTGCTACATACATCCCTCTGGCCACCCCTTAAATAAACCCTGTGCCCCCATCCCTCCATCCCCCTGCCTTCCCTGATGGTTGCCTATCTCACCCCCTTTCCTTTGTCTCCTCCTTTCCTCCTCTTTGCTATTACCAGTTTCCCTTTCTCCGTGTATCCCACTGTCTACCTGGTTTTCTGCATGGACTCTTTACTGCTGAACTTCTCCTGCTCCTTTCCCATCGCTATTTTTGCCCTCATCCTTACCACATTGTCCCTCCAATGTGTTACTCACTTCTTTCTGTGCACCCACCACTGCCCTTATCTTGTAACCCTTTTGTGAGATCCGCCTTTAACTCTGACCTTGTCTGCCTTTCATGGCCCAACTCCCTGTTACCCTTAACTTCCTTCCCAGTTACTTCCTTCTGTTCTTCCATTGCCCTCAAGGACCACTTTTGAGCCCGTCGTGTATCTATGCTCATTTACTTTGTCATACATTCCCATATTGCCAGTGAATCCTGCCCATGTTCCTCAGTGTATCCTGCATGCTCCACTTTCTGTCCACTCTTTTGCCCTGTCTTCTGTCCTCCACCCATTTATTTATTTATTTATTTCTAAGAATCAGTTTACAACCTTTGAGCCAGAGGCTCGTTTCCAAAGGTACTTCGTCACATAAAGACATACATTGTGTTTTTGGTTATATAGCAAAGATTTGCAAAACAATAGGCGTTCAACAGAGGCGCCATGTCACATTGTGGTCAGACAAATACAGTTGGGTACAGGGTACATGTAATTGATAACAGGTGTTACACAAGTTGGTATCAAGTGAGCAATCTGGTTGGTAAACACTGAAACAGCTGGCACTGGCCAGGTTAAACATAGGCATGGTGTACAGGGAAGTGGTGGAGGGGATGGTTAGGTGGAGAGCAGCCCGGGGGGCATTGTCAAGAGAAGCAGAGGTGGAGACTATGTTCAGAGACAGGAGCAGTTACAAGTGCTGAAGATGTGGTTCCGAAGTGTGGTTTTGAACTTGGAGATGGTGATGGCATTGGTGATGGTGGCAGGGAGAGAGTTAAACCAGGTTGGGGCTCTATAGCAGAAGGACCTCTGGCCACGGCTGGTTCTTGATCTGGGGACCTTTAGAGTGGTCTTGTAGGAAGACCGTGTTGCACTAGTGGGAGGGCTCTGGTGGATGGATGCCGTTACTCCAGGGGGGGAGAGCCCAGTAGGTTTTTTTTGGTGAGGAGACAGGTTTGGTATTGGAGCCGTTCATCCAGGGTAAGCAGGTTAGCCTCAACATACAGCTGACAGGTGTGTGTGAGACTGGGGGCACCAGTAATCAATATGCAGGCTTTATTCAGGGTTAGGTGAATTTTGTTGAGTGCAGTGGTGTCGGCAGCACCATATACTGGTAGACCATAGTCTACAAGGGACAGAATGGATGATGTAACAGCTAGCCGGAGAGCATTTGGGGGAAGGCAGGTTCTATGGTGGAATAGGATGCCAAGCCGCGTGTTAGTGGTGGATGTTAGGCCGATGTGTTTGTGAAATGTGAGGGCTGAGTCAAGGTAACCCCAAGGTATTTGTAGCAGCAGACTTGTTCCAGTGGCTGATTGGTACTTGGAAGGATATAGAGTGGGTGGGTGGTTGCTAGCTTTGTTTTGGGGGTGAAAAAAGAGCATAGCTTTGTTTTATTAAGATTGATGATGAGTCTCGCTCTTTAAACCAAGCCTCGCACTGTTGAAAGACTGCTGTAGGGAGTCCTGTAGGGAGATGGGATTGCGGTGGGTGGCAAAAGGACAGCGCCATCTGCAGACAGTAGAATTTTGCAGGGCTTGCACTGGGCAGGGTGTTCAGATAGAGCTAGAAGAGAAGGGGGCCCAGGATGGAGCCTTGGGGGACCCCAGAAAGAATGGGATGGGTATTGGAGAGTGTGCTATTAATTTTTACACACTGAGATCGAGTGTCAAGATAGCTAGCGCACCATGCCAGGGGGCCAGCCGAAAGACCAGTGTGGCAGAGTGCATTCAGCAGAAGTGGATGGGAGACAGTGTCAAAAGCCTTTGAGAGGTCGATGAACACTGTACCAGCTAGGGAGCTGGTATCCAAGGAGGAGTGTAGAAAGTTGGAGAATTCAATAAGGGCAGTGCTGGTACTGTGACCTGCACGGAAGCCATGTTGCTCTGGGCATAAAATGTTATGCTTAGCCAGATAATACGTGATTTGAATGGCCACCACTTTCTCCAGGGCTTTAGAGAGGGGAAGGAGGATGGAGATTGGCCGGTAGTTGTTGGCCAATGATCTGTCGCCCCCTTTATGAATAGGTGTGATAATGGCTGTTTTCCAAGCTGTGGGGAATTGTCCCAGGCAGTGTGACTGGTTAATTAGGCTGGTGAGTGGGGCAAGGACTTCATCTAGCACCAGCCTGAGGATGCTGGGGTCCAGTGAGTCACTGCCGGGATTGTTGCCATTGAGAGCTTTGATTAGGATGGGTCTGGCTTCCCGGGTGGAAATCTTTCGCAGGTGGAAGCTGGGGTGCTGGAGGACAGGGGGAGGTTGGCTGGGGAGGGTCAAAGAAATTACTAGGAGGAGTGAGCTAAGGTCAGTGAAAGTGGTGTTGAACCAGTTAGCTATGGTGGAAGGCTCGGTGGAGGTGGTGCCATTTCTAGTGAGCTAGGATGGGGCAGGGAGCAAGCTTACCATTAAGTTGCTTAATATTATCCCAGAAGGTCTGGGCTAAGCCCCAGGAGGAGGTAAGGGAGGCCTGGTAATGGTCTGCCTTGGCTCTCCTGATGGCCCATGAGCACTTATTCCGGGCTGCATTGTAGGCTTGCCTATCAGACAGATGACCTGTTTCAGTGGCAAGGTGCCAGAGGTTATCCCGGTTTCTAAGTAATTGTAAGAGGGCTGGGCTAACCCAGCGTGCGTTCTGTTTTTTGAACCGGATTTTGGTTAAGGGTGCAAAGAGATCACAGGCCATGTTGAAGGTGTGAGTGAAGAAGGTGATGGCAGTGTCAATATTGGTTGCATGCTGAATGGGGGACCAGTTTATCTGGGTGAGGAGTGCTTTAAGGTTTTTCAGCCCACCAGGGCGGAGGCGCCTAGGAGGGTGGTCTGGGCTTTGGGTTTGGGATTGGGGGCTACCCAATGAAATAGGATAGGGGAGTGGTCACCAGGAGTCTGGGAGGACCTGGATGTTTTGGATTTTATGGGGTCGGTTGTTATAATAACATCCAGAAGGGTGCTGGTACCACTTAGGGTTAAGTCTCGTGGGCTGGGTGACGAGTTGCATCAGATCTTGGGTGGCAAATGAGTCTCTGGTCACAGATGAGGAGGTGCTGAGCCAATTTACATTAATATCCCCCACTAGGATTTGTTCTGCCTTATGGTGGAGGGTGGCTAGGTAGTCCATTAAAGATACCAGGGCTGGGTGCTGGTTCTTTGGGGGAACGTAGGCTGTGGTGAGATAGAGATGGCTCCTAGAGGGTCTGGGGTGAGTCTGAGGGTAAGGGCCTGGGCCCCATTTATAAGGGCAGGGTGGGAGTGCGTCCAGGTATTGTGTTCCTGGTGTAGATTGCACTAGCCTCCCCTCATTTGTCTACCCGTCCTCCCGGTATAAGGTATAGCCTGGGAGGAGACAAATGAGTCAGGAGTTGATTTGGACAGCCAGGTTTCAACCAGGGCTATGATGTCTGGTTGGTGAGCCAAGGCCCAGCACTGTAGGGCATCAAATTTCTTCAGCAGGCTGCATATGTTCATGGAGGCCACTTGAAGACCAGTGGGCTGAGTGGGTGTGTGGGAGGGGGCAGGGCCTGGGTTGGGATGTATGTTCCCTGTTAGGAGTAGAAGGAGGAGAAGTGCTCTGGTCAGAGGGAGGCAGATGGAGAGTTTACGCCGGGAGCGATAGAATGAGGAAGGGGGTTTAGTTGCACAAGGGGTGGGTTGGGTAGCACAGGCAGAGAAGGCCTGAGTGATCAGAAGTGCAAGGGGCTGGGGGAAGACAGGTAATGTCTGGAAGGGGGTGAGGTGGAGAGGAGCATATGGGATATGTGGAGGAGGAGGGAGGGGGAGGAGCAGTGGTAAAGGAGGAGGGGAGGACAGGAGGGTAGGTAGGAACACTGGAGTAGTGAGGCTGAGGGTTAATAGGGACACTAGGGTTGGTAGAAGGCAAAGGAAGGAGGAGGAGAACAGATAGGCTGGTGAGCAGGGGATGCATGTGCATAGTTGGGAAGGCTGGGGGAGCTGAAGTGAGGAAAGAATGGGGGTACTAGGATGAAAGAGGGGAGACAGTAGTGAGAGGTCACCTGGGAGCCTAGTTGCTGCTATGGTGTATGGTGGTGCATGCCTGCAGTGGTATAGAGTACCAGGTTCAAGTCTTGACCAGGGTAGTAGGAGAGAGCTAGACTAGTGGCTGTAGAATCAAGGAGTTGGATTCAAGGTTTGCAGAAGCACTTAGATAACACTTTAGTTGTGTCAGAGGGTTAGTGCGTTCTTTATAGTTTTGAGATCCTGCAGTAAAAAATAGGCAGGTGTTCTAGCTGAGTGGTGGAACTGTGGACTTTGGAAATAAGGGTGCAGGGTTCAAATCCAGCAAGAAAGAAGAGGTAAACTTATATTGTGGCAGGTTGGGGGGGGTAAGTGATTAAAAGGCTTAGAAAGTAATAATAAAGTAGGTAGGCAATGTGGTGCAGAGGTAGAGCAGCTGACTCTAACTGCAACGGTACTGGGTTTGAACACAGCTCAGGGACAGAGTGTAGAAAGGCTCAATTTTGTAATTCAGAAAAGGAGGGAGTGAGGAAGGGTTAAGAGTATGAAAATAGAGGAAGTTGTTGGTCTAGTTCATTGGCTTAGAGGATAGTCAGTAGAATTTGGAGAGAAGGGTACCAGATTTGATGCTAGCAGGTGCTTAGAGATAGGCTGATGGAGGAGTGCAGAAAGTAGGTAGTAGAAGGATTCAAAGGGAACTGCAGTGACCTCTAGTGGGACAGCTGTGAAATGGTAGCTAGGAGGGGTATAGAGTTGAGATAGCAGCTAGAATGGAAAGTGCAGTGACCCCTAGTGGTTGGTGTCTATAACCTGCAAATGGGAAAGTGGACACTTAGTAAAAAGGAGGGTAGGTCACGTGTCACATCACGTGACCTGCCAGCAGCAATATATGGAGTGCTGACCCTGGTTGGGGTGGGCAGGTGGGAAGTGCCTCACAACAGTCAGGCTGTAGTGCCGGACACTTTACCTCTTACAGGCTCTGGCAATCCCCGAATTCAGTCTCCGCTGCTGGGCTGAGTTCTGAAGGGAGTGGGCTGCTTCAGGGCCTCTTACAGGCTCTGGAAATCCTCTGCATTTTTCCTTTCCCTTTTTGACCACAATATTTCCCTCTTCAGCCATAATAGTTCAGCCTCCATCCTACGTAGCCTTGACAAATTGGGCACACCTCAGCCTCACAGAGTGCTCATGAATATGGCTGCTCCACAGTTGTTATACCCCACCATCCTCCTCCTCTGTGTCCCCTACCACTCTCCCACCCCCAGTCCTCCCTGCCTTTATACTGTGCCTGTCCCTTCCCTTGGCATGCCCCTCTACCTGCCCCCTCTACTAACCTTACCTGCCCATCTCTTGATCCATGCATTCCTCTCCCCCTTGTGCCCCTCTTGCTGCATGCTTCCAATGCAAACTAACAACCTCAGAACAACCTGTATCCAAACCCTTCACCCAGGCAATCTGCTTCTTCAAACCCCAGAAACTAGTAGTGTCCTAACCCTTATTTATTTATTTATTTATTTATTTATTAGCTAGCTTTTGGTAACCAGGTAAGTGCACTAGTCAAAGAAAAACCTGCCTATTTTCAGGCACGACCCGGGAGAGTACACTTTTGTATATACAGCATTGACAACAGTAAGGTACACCAATGACAACAGAAGGAACAAAATGAAAAATAACTGTAGGTACAATAAGACAGCAGTAGTGATAACAACCAATTAATACACACAGGGATAATAGTAAGAGCTAGCACAAGTTAGAGTCATAACCAATTAAGACATGATATGCTAATAACATCTGAGTAGTAAGCTAGGGGAGAAAATGTGAAACAGCAATGCACAGGAATCCACTAGAGATTAGCAGGACTTTAGGTTCCAGAGAACGTAAGTACAGCTGGGGACAACTCAGTAGCTTGCGAGCTGTCACAGTTACCAAGAGTGTAGAGATGAGAAAACAGTGAATCCTTAAGTGTTAGGTGAGATGAGGAGTTCATAACATGGGGGGAAGTGAGTTCCAAAACCTAGGTGCAAAATATGAAACTGCTTGCTCACCCATTTTAGATGTGCAGGGTCGAACAGATAACAGTGGGAAGGAGGAGGACCTGAGGGATCGGGAGTGTGAGACTGGGGTAAACATGTCCCCCAGGGTGGAGGGACAAGGAGCTCTGATAAGGGAGTCAACAAAACACCCTAGAGCATAGCAGTGGAGGGCACTGGGAGACAGCCAGTGTAGGACCGCATAGAGTAGGCATTGATGGGTTAGGCGAGGGTCAGATAAGGTGAAGTTACAGATATTATTATTAGAACTGTCCCACTTGCGAAGAACCTTTGCATTGGCATGAGAGAGTACAGGGAGGGCATATAGGAGTTGTGGGAGTAAAACCCCTCTAGCTACTGAGACCATAGCTGCTGGGGTGAGTGAGTGAGTGATGCACTCTGTAGGCCGCACCTATCTTGGCATTAACTGAGCAACATACCCCATTGACATGTGTAGCAAAATCCAAAACCGGGTCACGCGTAACCCCAAGGTATTTGAGAGTTAAGGCATTAGAGACAGCAGTACCATCACAGCAGTGGACTAGGAGTTTTGGGGCCTCTGAGGGCACTTTTCTTGCGGACCCAAAAAGCATGGCCTGGGTCTTAACTATGTTTAGGATTTGATGGTTAGATGACAGCTAGGATTGTAGGGACTGAAAGTCAAGAGAAAGTCACTGATTTATGTTCACAATAGACTTGGAGGAAGAGTAAAGCACTATGTCATCAGCGTACATTAGGATGCTGCTGTGAGGGGAATGAATAGGGATGTCATTAAGGAAGAGAGAAAAGAGTAGGGGCACAAGGTTAGAACCCTGTGGAACACCACAGGTTATAGGGGTGGTGGTGGAGAGAACCTTGCAGAAAAAGAGCCTGACAGCGATTTTCCAAGTAGCTACCAAACCAGAACAGGGCAGAGTTGGAGGCACCTAGTGCTTGTAGCTTAGCCAGAAGGGGAGGGTGATGAACCATGTCAAACACCTTAGATAGGTCTATAAACACAGCACCAGTGAGTAAGCCCTTGTCCATTCTACATTTAACATCACTAGTAAACTTGGTCAGAGCAGTGGTAGTACTATGCCTGGCCCTAAAGCCATGTTGTATAGGAGACTGGAGGTTAAAAGTAAGAAGGTACATGATGACCTGGCGATGGACTATTTTCTCAAGTAGCTTGCAGAGCACAGGAAGAAGTGAGATGGGGTGGTAGTTAGACAGGATTTTAGGGTCCCCTTTCTTGAACTCAGGTATTGTTCTGGCTAATTTCCAGACAGCGGGGACTGAGCCAGAACAGATAGAGAGATTAAATAGCCTAGATATGGTCACCACAAAACAGGCAGCAAACATTCTAAGAATCCAAGAATGAATCCTATAAGAGCCGGCACTGCCACTAGGAGGAATGGAAAGCAGTAACTTAAGAACATCCTGACTTGTGACCAGAAACAGATCAAGAACAGAGGGATCAGTGGCATGATTAGATGAGGGAGCCCGGACATGGAGGGAAGAGGTGGGCATGAGGGAAGGAAGAGTGGAAAACAGGGAGTTGAAGGCATTAGCAATGGTGAAAGGGTGGTTACAGTGGATACCATTTATATACCTATCCTTCGGGGTCTGAAGCAAATTGTTCCCAAGAATTTCTTTAATATGAGACTAGTACGGTTTCATAACATTCTGGGTAATCAGTTATGCATCGAGGAGGGCATCAGTCTCCCAAAAGGGACAGGTGCACACTCACTTAATATCTATAAATCAAAATTTGCACCACCTACACTTAAAAAATGTGTACAACCTTGAAGATGACTACTTTGTTAATACCTGCAAATCAAAATGTCCTTGTACACCTTTAAGATGACTACTTGTACAACCCTTGGGATGACCTTTAAGATGACTACTTTGTTAATTCCAATAAATAAAATTTCCCTTGTTATTCCACATTAATTTTCAACATTAAATATCTCACCAAATCAGTCCAAGTTCAAGATCTGATTGCAGTTATGACAACCTCTTACTGTTCTACATCCTTCCACATTAATTTGTCCCTCTAAATCCAATCCCTGTCCTGTACCAGTAATCAACCCTTTTCTGCAATAATTTCTTCTTATCTCCAAAAGACAGCACCTTCCAGCTTTCACTGGGCTTTATTCTACCTCCTTCATGATGGCTCAGCTTTTCCCGAGTATTTAACAGAGGTCAGGGCTAGGGTGGGTGGTTAGAGCTGTGGTGGGCACCTGGGACAAAACTCTCCTCTGCTAGCCCTGGAAGCAGCTCCTGCCACTGATTCCCCATTCTGCTGCAGCTGAGCTCCTTTACTGATTAGGGCAATGCCGGGCCTTTTAAGCCTGCTTGTTATTTAAACTTATTCTCATTTACTTGTCAAAGCACTTAATAGGTCCAAAAATCTTATGATTTTTATTTGTAAGGAATTGCTAATATTGTTTATTTTTATGTTCTCTGTGGGCCCGATTCCAAGACAGGGGATAGAGCAGAGCACAAAGTATGCCAATGTGGAAAATACGGCAAAATTCCTATGACATGCGAAAGCAGTGCCAGATTCCAAGACAGCCATCAGATATGCCAAGAAACACTGGAAAATGTATGTCACAACTAACACCACTAATGCATGTCACAGCCTGCAAGAGTGGTGTAGCACTACACATGTCACAACTATATAACCATAAAGGTGTGTGCAAGTCACAGGCATGTCGTAGGAGCTATGAGATGGTGGGTAGCAGGGTAGAGTCAGCAAGCGTTAGCAAGAAGAGGAGGAGGAACTTCACATTCAAAGATACTGATGTTCTCTTAGAGGAACTGGAGGCAAGCCCAGACCTATTTTTTGGGAAGGGGGCAAGTGACAGGAATGACTCCAGAGGATGAGGGCATGGGATGAAGTTGTGCAGAAGGTCATTGTGGTAGCACATGCACACCGCACAGTGCGTGACCTGCAGAAGCGATATAGTGACCTCAAGTGCCACATCAAGGCTAAGGAGGCATTCAACAAGCAGCAGGCGATGGCCACAGGAGGCAGGCCACAGGACATGCAACCCCTAAGCACACACAAAGAGAAGGTACTGGCATTTGTGAGCCAGCACAGTGTCTATGGGGACTCAGAGCTGGACATGTTCTGGGTGGATGCAGGGATGGATAAGTGGATGTCCGAAGCATAGCAAATGGAACATGTAGATGTAAAGTGATAATGGGCAAGAGGGAGTGTGACATTCTACTTGCACAGGCAGTCTGCTGGAGCACAGTGGGAACCATGAAAGTGGGGCACAGCAACGCAATGGGGAAACAGAGCTCAGACGGGGGAGGGGGACAATCTGGGAATGTAACCTGGCATGGTGCACGGCCTTCTGAACAGCAAGTGGTGCAGCCACCACATGGGCAGGCAGCACTGATGCACCATAATTACCCCCCTCACACCTGCAGTGGACACAGGGGTAGGTAAGGTAGTGGCCGATACCACGCAGCATGAGGTGCACAACAACACAGGGGCGTGGATGGTGGCACACATGTTGGGCATTGACTGTCATGGTAACACTAAAGCACCATTGTTTATACCACACGTGAAGAGCCAGAGGATGCAGCGGAAGGTAAGCCAATGGCTGTCTGCACTGCCACCCTGCAGGATAGTGCTGCAGAGTAGTGGACCATGGCAGGCACGGGCATCATGTAATGATGCAGCAACACTGATCCCCTCACATTCCCCCACAGGTGCAGAGGCAGATGGCAATGGATCAGGTAAGGACATAGCCAGTGGCAATATCAGTGCATAGTAGAGCAATGCAGGGGTGAAACGGTAGTAGGCATGACCCCGAGTTTTCCACAATTCTGTGGCCATGGCAAACCGCAGAATTAACTGCAGAATTCCCCACCACCTGCGGAATTTGAAGCCGCCCGTGGAACAAACATCCTTTGCTGATGGGGGTGCCCAATCCCCTGTTGGCTTCACTGCCCCCCCAAAAATGTCTGTACGCCACACTGGGAGCCCACCCCAGTGTGGCAAAAGACTCTTTGCTGACCGAGGTGCCCAACCCCGCTGGCTTCACTGACCCCCAAAATGTCTGTAAGTCATGCTGGAGCTCACCCCAGCATGACAAATGTCCCTTGCCGATGGGAGTGCCCAGTCTCCGTCGGCTTCACTGGCCCCAAACTGCCTGGTGCCATGCTGGGAGCCCACTCCAGCATGGCAAATGTCCCAATGTTTTTAAAAATAAAAAAGACCTGAAAGAAAAAAAGTCCATCGGTGATTCTCTTGCCCCTCCCTCAAACCGCACCCAATTCTCTTATAATTCACCTCCTTCAATCCCATCTCACCCCATACTTACCTCCGGAGCCCAGCGTGATGGTCTTCAGTATACCGGGAACACATCTGCACTCTTCAAAGCCAACCAAGAACTGAAGAAATGCCGGTAAACTGTATAATGGCATAAACGGATTTTTTTCAACTTTGGTGCATATCTAAACCATTTTTATGTTGCTTGCACACATGTGCAAGAAACATAGTGCCATCATCAGAGATTTCGGAGGTGTGTCACCTCCTCCTCCAATTCAGTCAGTGTGTTGACAGGCGTGGCCTCTGTAAGCCAATGCATTCTGGAGCTGTCTATGACAAGCTCCAAAATGCAGTGGCATACAGTTGAAAGGGGGAGCTACGCTTGAGTGAGCAGTGATAAGATATTGCCAGCTCATGCGCAGCTCCCACCCCCGCCGACACCCATGCAGGTGTGCGCACCCCTGCTCCCCGCACTGTATAGCCGACGGGTGCTCAATTCTCATTGGCTGAGCTGCGTTCCTCCCCCCCAGTAGTAGGTGCCATGCTGGAAGCCCACCCCAGCATGGCAAGCAATCCTTAGGCCGACGGGGGTGCTCAATCCCCCATCGGCTGAATGCTCCCCCAACCGTCCTTGTGCCATACTGGGAGCCCACCCCAGCGTGGCAAATGTCCTGCATTGTCCGTTTTTTTTTTAATCCTGCAAAGACAAAATGGTCCCATGTAGTCCCCTGGCCCCCCTCCCACAACCCGCACCCACCCACTGCACACCCTGCCTCCCCACACACCCCTCACCCCATACTTACCTCTGGACCTCGGCGCGATGATCTTCGTGGAGCGGGGAACACGTCTGCACTCTTCAAAGCTGACCGCAAACTGAGGAAATGCCGGTAAGCTGTATAATGGGCTAGTAGGGGGTTTCAACACTGTTGCATATCTCAGGCATTTTGGAAATTTTGCAAATTCTCCAACATGGAGTTTTGGACCCCTTCTCATGAATGATGTCCTGTTAGCATTATTCAGGTCAAAGAGTGATTTTGCAGTCACTGTGCAGTCACTGCGAAAATTACCCGCTTCGGGCCTGAATAACGCCATGACAGTGACATCATTCATGAGAAGGGGCCCAAAACCCCATGTTGAAAATTTGGTGCTAAAATTCCAAAAATGACTGTTTTCCAGTGTGAGTTATGTAGTACCTACGCAGAGGCTCCGTAAGTTCGTGAAATTTCAATATTTTCACTCCAGATTTTCAACATTGCCATTTTACCATACCTTCTTATGAGTAGTATAGTTGTCATTTTTCACATCTCACCCAAAATGTGTTTCCGCCCATGAAGTGCACAATGGCGCAGTCGGTGTGCGAAATCAATGTACGGAACAAATTAAGAAAATCACAGTGACACTGTTCATGAGCTCAGGTGTTAAAATGGCTATGTTGAAAATTTGGTGAAAAAATTCCAAAAAATGACTGTTTTACGAGCCTGCATTGTACAGTTCCTACGCACACTCGTAAGTTTGAAAATGTTCAATATTTTCACTCCAGATTTTCAACATTGCCATTTTACCACACCTTCTTATGAGCAGTAGAGTTGTCATTTTTCACATCTTACCCAAAATGTGTTTCCTCCCATGTAACGCACAATGGCGCAGTCGGTGTGCAAAATCAATGTATGGGACAAATTAAAAAATCACAGTGACACTGTTCATGAGCGAGAGGTCTTAAATGGCTATGTTGAAATATTGGTGAAAAATTCCAAAATTACTATTTTCTGATGCGTGTTACAGTTCCTATGCACACTCGTAAGTTCACAAATTTTCAATATTTTCCTCCAGATTTTCAACATTGCCATTTACCACACCTTCTTTTGAGTAGTATAGCTGGCATTTTCAATCTCACCCAAAATGTGTTTCCACCATGTTGTGCACAATGGCGCAGATCGATGTCAGAAATCAATGTATGGGACAAATTAAGAAAATCACAGTGACACTGTTCATGAGCAGAGGTCTTAAAATGGCTATGTTGAAAATTTGGTGAAAAAATTCCAAATACTATTTCTGAGGCGTGGGTTGTACAGTTCCTACAGCACACTCTTAAGTTCTCAAATTTTTTCAATATTTTCACTCCAGATTTTCAACATTGCCATTTTACCACACCTTCTTATGAGTAGTATAGCTGTCATTTTCCCATCTCACCCAAAATGTGTTTCCACCCATGTAGCGCATTATTAGCACAGTCAGTGTGCAAATCAATGCTCGGGACAACTAAGAAAATCACAGTGACACTGTTCATGAGCAGAGGTCTTAAAATGGCTACGTTGAAAATTTGGTGAAAAATTCCTTCAGATGTTCTGCAATATTACTAATGAAGACATTGAACAGAACTGGCCCCAGGACCGATCCCTGCAGCACCCACTGTCGCCCCTCTCCCTAGACTGCATACCATTTACCACCCTCTCTGCCTCCTGTCTATTGTCCATTTTTAACCAAGTTTACCACCCTTTCCCCATGCCCAGCCTACCTAGCTAGTTTATCAGCCTCCCATATGGGATGGTGTCAAAGGCTTTGCTGAAATCAAGGTAGCGTTGTCCACTGCCCCACCCTGATTCACTTCCTTTGTCACCCAGTCAAATAAATCAACCAGGTTTATCTGACATGATGTCCCCACTGTGAATCCATGTTGTCTATGGTCCTGGGTTCCGATGGCATCTAGATGCCCCACTATCCTTTCTTTAAGCAATGTCTCCATGATCTTCCCACTTCTGAGAGTAGGCTGAATGGCCTATTGTTCCTGCCTCCTCCTGCTGCGGACTTCTGTAGAGGGACCATGTGCCCTCCTCCAATTCACTCATGTTGAATGACTCAGTGAACATGGCTGCCAGAGGTACTGCTATCTCCCTAGCAGTTCTGTTAATATCCTTGGCTTATGCCATCTGGTACCATTGCTTTGTCCACCTTCAATTTAGTGAGCTCCTGCAGGACTCTTTTGCCTTTGAATGGACTATTGTCCACCTCTTCACCCTCTTGGCAACTGCTGTACTGCTGTGGCCCTTGCCCTCCCACTCTTCTGTGAATACTGAGCGGAAGACACAGTGGATGTCTTGGGAGGAAGGCATGAAACTATCACTTCAAATACCTAAACAGCACATACAAGCAAGCAACATTCGGCATTGACAAATGCTTGTTGAGGGTGTTTCACCATATTTTCAACATGGGGTTTTTGGGGCTCCACCTCATGAACTCAGTCACTGTCATTTTGTTATTCGGTCCCGAAAAGTGATTTCGCGGTCACTGTGCGGAACCACCTTTCGGGACTGATTAATGAGATGAAAGTGTCACAGTTCATGAGGTAGGCCCCAAAACCCTATGTTGAAGTGGAGTGAAAAAATCCCCAAAATGACTGTTTACTGTCGGACGTGTGTTGTGAGAGTTCATATACGCACTCGTAATTTTGAGCATTTTAATATTTTCACTCCAGATTTTCAGCATTACCATTTTACCATACCTCTTATGAACAGTATAACTGTTATTTTTCACATCTTACCCGAAATGTGTTTCAGCACTTGTATCACACAATGGCGCAGTCAGTCTGTGAAATCAATGTTCGGGACAGATTAAGAAAATCAGTGACACTGTTCATGAGCAGAGGTCGTAAACTGGCTATGTTGAAAATTTGGTGAAAAAATACCCAAAATGACTGTTGTATGAGCGTGCATTGCACAGTTCCTACGCACGCTCGTAACTTCGAGCATTTTAAATGTTTTCACTACTGATTTTCAGCATTGCTATTTTACCACACCTCCTTATGAACAATACAACTGTCATTTTTCTCATCTTTCCTGAAATGTGTTTTCGCACTTGTAGCACACAGTGGTGTGGTCGGTGTGCAAAATCAATGTCCGGGACAGATTAAGAAAATCACAGTGATGTTGTTCATGAGCAGAGGTCTTAAACTGGCTATCTTGAAAATTTGGTGACAAAGGTCCATATAATGACTGTGTTATGAGCATGCATTGTGTTAGATATGGCAAAAAAAAAACAACAAAAGGGTAAAATTAAGGGTAAAAATGTGCCGCAGAATTGCCACAGAAAAATCGGAGCCCTGGTAGTAGGCATGACATTGGACATACCACTAATGCACTGATGTCTCCCCACAGGCACAGCAGTAGTGGGCACAGCGGCAGGGGACATTGCACCCAGCACCGCAGGTCAGGCTCTGCAGGACACAGCTGAGACACCAGTGTTGGGGGAGCAACAAACGGTGGGGGAACAGCTGCAAGAGGAGATTGGGTTGGACCTCAGTGATTATCTAAGCTGTGGCGGCCTGGGGGTGACATAACACAGGATCTGCATCCCTCATCCTATCAGAGGCTGGAGAAGACACTGAATGGGACAACAACGTCACCAGAGGTGGAGAGGCTGCAGACCCCGATTGACTACGCAGGGTTCTGCCAGACCCTGGTGACCACCCACATGGAACAGGTGGAGATGCCGGGCTGCATAAGGCTCAGTATGGATGCCCAACCAGCGATACAGCAGGAGCAGACAGCATCACTCATAGGGTTGCTGAAGACTGGGGTGCAGACCACTGCTAGCACCATGGAAGGGATTGTGGAGGCCATGGCCACAGCACAGACCAGTGCACAAGCACAGATGTGTGCCATCACCCACCTGGCCATGGCCGTTGAGGGGTCAGTGGTATAACAGACAAGGCAGGCCAAAGCCCTTATGGCCCTGCTGCAGACCATAAAAGCATGCCTGCATCCACAGGTCACTGCTAGGCATGACGCAGCCACACAGGTGACACTGGAGGAGCAGCTGGCACCAGCCCTGTAAATGGTGCCAGGAACAGGCGCAGAGTCCACAGTACCACTGCCAGGGGTAGCGTAAAAGCAGTGCTGCCAACACCTCCACCACCACCACCACCAGCACAAACACCATCGCCACCACCAATGCTACCTCCACTGCCCCCTGCAGCCATGACACAGTAGGTGGCATCAGCACCACCACCACCAGCACCAGTGCCACCATCCACACCACAGGCACTGCAGCCCTTTGTGCCACCAACACCCACAGCACTGGGGTGACTTCGGCCATCAAAAGCAACTGGACGGGCACCAGTGGCAGCATGAGCTGCAGGGGTGACAGGAAAGAAGGCAGCATCAATACCTGTGGCCAGGGGCATTGGGCAGAAGGTGCTGGGTACTGGGCACAGGACCACTGGCTCATGGCAGGAGGCAGCATAGGGCAGTGGCAAAGAAGATGGCCATGGACAGAAGTGCACCCAAGAGGAGTGGCTGAGGGACAGCACCACAGCATGCGCAATCTGCACCTGGGAGACACAGCAGGACCTGAAGGACAGTGGTGCTAGTGGCACCAATCGACAGTGGTGGCACAACCAGGATGCAGCGTGTGCAGGGTGGGACAAGTACCACCACACAGTCTACAAAGCAGAAGAGGTTGGGCCACTAGCAACAGGCACAAGACAGATGTGCACCCATGGCACGCTGTTGCCAGTGGTGGGTTGTGGGGGCGGGCTGCACATGGGGTGGACATGGGGTGCATCTGGCAGCTGTGTGGGTGGGGTGTGCATGTGTGTGAGTGTGTAGGGGCATGGAGGGCACTGTGTGGGGTCACATATGTGCACTGCACAGGCACTGGGTGATGGTATTTTTGGGGGTTGTCACCTGTACATAACTGTATTGCACTGTGTCAACCATGTGTAGCCCACCTGTCACTAGTAAAAAGCTCTGCACATACATCTGTGTGTTGTTACTCATTACCACTGCTGTGACAGGACATATGTCACTTTGCAGCCAGCAGAACGCTAATGCATTCAAACCGTGTAGGCCGCAGTTGCATGCAGGCCGCATGTGCATCACGCAGGTGTGCAAACACACGCCACAGTCCACAACTGTGCAGTTGCAACATGTGATGCACATGCAACGTGTACGTGCACCTTGTGCTTGTTGTGGTGATGTGGGGTTAGCTAGGCTGCAGCACCATCATGTGGGTTACAGGCTGAAGAGCTGGAAACAGTGTTGAGGGATAGGTGTGCCACTGGACAGGAGGACCAGGTGAAATTCAGACAGCACACTGGTAAGTACTGGGACACAGCACTTCATACTTCTCAACCTCCCCTATCACAGATCAGGGATAGGCCTTGCAGTGATGTGGACAGCTGACCACACTGAGGGACACACCTGAAGGAACAGCAAGATGTGTTCCACAAGCTGTGTACAACTTGCTGAACAGTATGAATGGCATGTTCTAAATGTCAGCTAGAGTGCTACACCACTTGCTGGTAATATATTCTGATTCAGGTCCCTGCCTTTCAGTGAGAAGCATGCCACATTAGGAGGGACAGAGGACATTCCTGAGGCATATTCGGGGACATCCCCGGGGGGAATCAGGGATGGTTAGAGGTATGCAACACCCTCAGGCAGCAGGCCGCAGTCACAATGCTAGCTATGTGCTACTCCATGTGTTATTCCCCTGTAACACCACAGAGAACACACCCAGGCCACAGGTGAGTACTAGACACTGCACAACATGCGCAGTTCCAATGCATGTACTATGATGTGTGCCTAACATTGTTGTTTCCTTCCCCCTGTGTAGGAGACAGTGCCACTGCATGGGAGCAGGTAGGTGGACACTGCCACACCACTACAGCTGCTGTAGTCACTATTTGTACTGCTAGCTAATGCTGACCTGCACATTGTCCATCCAGGTATGCCACTATAGCCAGCAGTGCCACCCACAATGATCATGCAGTGCACATTACAAGTATACAAGTAAATGTATGTCACATGTCATACTGTCAGCATGAGTGGGCCATGGGACCACACCCTGGGCACAGGTCAATGGGTACAATGGGCTGCTCCCCACAAAGGTTCATGTGTGGACATATGGCATTGCAGCATACAGAGCTGCCTGACCACACCCACACTTTACAGAGCCATGCTGCGGCATGCCTCCGCATGTGGCTGGAAACCTGGTGGTACACTGCTGGGGAAGTGTGTGGCAGTGCGGGGTGGTGAGTGCGCATGGCACCACACTGCTGGGCCATGCTGAAGGCGGAGTGTATTCTTAGTGAAGAGAGCACTGTTGGGGGGGTCATGCATTGGTGTGACCTGTGGCTTGTGCCTTGTCCCCATGCACTGTGCATGCAGGCAAGTGTACCAATGGGTGGGAGGGGGTTGTCAACACAGTTGCAGTCCATTGTGTATTGACACATGTGCTATTCCTTCCTCCCCTGCAGATCTCACCGCACATCCATTGGACCACTTGCCACAAACACACGCCGTGGACATGTCCTGGGGATCGGGCCTCAGGCTGAGCAGGGATGGTCACCTAACTACACACCTATGGAGACTGCCATGCTTGTTAATTGCATGCAACAGTGGGGCCAGATGCTGCTACCACAGGGTTGCAGGAGGCACACTGCTGCTGAGCGGGACTGGGCGTGGCATGCAATCGGAGCACGGCTGGGGGCAAGCAGTGGCATGCACCAGATGGTCTGCCAACTGTAACACCATTGGCAGGATATGGCACGGAAGGACATTGGGACACTGGAGCAGCTACTCAGCATGGCAAGATGCAGGGATGTGGAGATGAGGTTGGGCCAGGACATGGTTGCAGGTTGGTATGCCTATGGCTGTACATATGGCGATGCAGTGCTGACACATAGGCCATGGCATGCTGAGGTTCACACATCTCACCATTCTCCTCATCCCCACAGGTTCATAGGGTGCGGCCTAGGACCATCAAGATGCCTGTGTTGGCAGCCTCAGGCAGGAGGCATTACAGTGTAGGTTGGATAAGTGCATGCATTGAGCACCATGTGTCTTGCCCATGGTGGGATGTCCAATGGTGGCCCACGCTGTGACCATGCATGTCCTGTGTGTGTGCCACATGGCCAGGCCTTGCTCTGACTGTGTCCTTTGCATCCCAACAGGTGGGCATAGCTGACTGATGCAATGCAGAGGGCACAGCAGTGGGCCATAGCAGGAGGGGGTGGAGGTGGAGGAGGGGGTGGATATCGCACAAGTGCCAAAGGTGCAAAACCCCACAGATGGTGGGCAGCAGGAGCCTGGATCACAGCCTGATGCTGGGCCAGAGATGGAGATGGATGATGTAGGGTATGTGGCCCTGGCCATGGCCATACCACATATGGGGCCCATGGTGGTGGATGCAGCAGTGCTGCAGCAGGAGGATGCACCACCTATGGACACTGGTATTGTGCAGGGTGAAGAAGCACTAGCAACAGAGGACCCTGGGCCAAGGCCAGTAGATGTTGTCTAGGAGGAGCAGCAGCAGGGTGGTCTGGACAGTGCTGTTGGGGTACCTGGGGGTCTTCCCATCCAGGGGAGCATGCCAGATAGACAGTGCCTGGTCACTCTGGTGTTGGCAATCCTGGAGGACATTGGATGCCTGCATAGCTCTGTGGGCACCCTGCTGGCAGAGCTGCGCTGGACTTAACATCAGTGCTGGTAAACTGTGTTGTTGGGGATGGCTCTGTATATATGGAGTGGGGATTAGTGTATTGTTGTTGGTGGGTGTGGGTAGGCATATGGTACTGTTGGGGGGATATGCTTGGGGGGTCCTTCTGTTGCTTTGTTCTGTTTGTTGTCACTTTTTCTGCTGTTCACCCCCTTTCCCCATTGCTGCTTGCCATGTGTCCCTGTTGTACCATTTTTTTTATGTTGTTTCTGGGAGCCTCTCGCCTTAACCCTCTGATGTCCCCCTTCCATGCTGACCAGGTATCAGTCCCCCTTCCCTTCAGCCCCCACAACTTACCCCTCATGGCAGGGTGTAGTGAGGTACTCACCCACCAGTCTGGATCCAGTTTGGGGGAGGTGCACTCCTGGCGGCGCTGTGAGGGTGGACCATCGTCATCCATGGCGACGGCTCCATTTTCTCTCTATTTTTCTATCCTGCAGAGAGAGGCATGCAGGACATCAGTGGAGAGAGCGCACACACATCTGCATGCACTGCTTCCAGACGTAGGCCCCATCTCTGCCCCATAGTGTTTACAGCATCGGCGCACTGCCCCCCAGCTGCCGCTAGGAGCCAGTCAATGCCAATCACTGGCAGACCCCCCCTCCCCGGAGAGGGAGAGCAGTCCCTCGGACACTCAATTCCTCTCCAACCCTGCCAATCCCCGATGACCAGTGCTCGTTCCTGAACACCGGTTGCCGGAGTAGCGTGAAGGAAGACGACCAGCACCTCAGCCTTCAGCGCCACTGGGACAGCCCCTGTTGTACCATTTTGTGTATTAAACCCATTTTCTACAACCCTGGCTCTGAGTGTCTATCTCAAGTGTGCATGGTCTTGTGTGATCATGTCTCTCCATGTGCATGGGCCACACCTGTGGTGGTGCATGCTGTCCCCTGTGTATCCTCAATGTGCACCTGGTCTGTGTGCCAGCTGTGCAGCTCATGGCCTTTGGCACACTCCAGTGGCCACATCTACTTAGTGTCCTGTGTGCTGCAGTACACCATGCATGGTCCAGCCCCCATGCTGCCACATGTTGCTTGTCCTGGCTATGTGGTAGCCTTGGGCCTGTATGGCCCCCTTCCACCAAGGGGCCCAGTATACCCTGTGGGTGGTCCAGTGGCACAGGCATTGGTGTGTCTCACCACCATATGTCTACAGGTCTGTCCCACACAGTGCTGTGTCCCTGTTGTGGTTGCACTGCTACATGTATAAGTGGCCATGTCAGGGGCATTGTGCCTGGTGGCGCCATCATCCCAGCTTTGTGTCTGTGGTCTGTGTGCAGTCTCTGCCTCCCATGCCATCTGTGCCCATGGCACATGCATTGCTGCCCCTCTCACTCTGTCCTGTGTGTCCTGAGTGCTTGTGTATTCCACTGTTTGCACTGTGCTCCACCTTGGGGTACTGCTGTTTGTGTGGTATGCTGCTGTCTGGCTGGGGGGTGGGGTCCATTGGCCTGTGCACTATTTAAGACACCTATTGCTTGTTCTAACTTATGTGACCTTCCTCTGCCATAGCTCTGTATGCCATCTGTTTTGGAATAGCATTTACATGGTGCTGGTGTGTTACACCTGTCATTGGCCACATTATGCAGAGGCATATGCATTTTTTGTCATATCTTGCGGTGTTCGTAGCTGATGCAGGGTGCGACGTAAGTGTTCTCTTGGAATTGTGCATGTCGCAAATCACTGGCATAACTTGTGATTTGCACTGTCAGGACTGACGTACTGCATTTATGCCTAGCATAACTGTCTTGCCTGTGTCTTTTGTAGTAAGTCCATGTATTTGTATAAATGTCACTCTATGTGAAACAATTTTATTGTAACTGTAGATAAACACAGGACTGTCTTGCAAATTGGACTATAATAGTCCAAATGACATGTATTTTCCTGTATAAAAATATGGTTTTATCTACCTACATATCCTTCCATTAATTTGAATCCTCCTGATAAGGCTGAGAGAAATGAGCAGATTCCAATTTAATGTAATTTTCAATAAATTCTGCAATTTTCTCAAAGACACATGGAATTTGACTTTAAGTACAGATGTTTTGCACTTTTAGGCAGAGAGTAATTAAATAAAATTGATGCACACCGTGTCCTTGTAAGGTCTTAGAACCAACCAAATTTAATGTCTTTGCATTCTCTATGTTTAAAGTTTCATGGGTTTATAAATTTGCAGTTTGCATTCTTGCAAAATTTGATTTTAAAATATTGTAAAAGATTGACCAATTTTAATTCATTCTCACTTGAAGCTGTAAATATGAACTTTTTCAGAAATTATAATGTCGTATAATAGTTTAATTGCCTCAAATCGGGTTAAATTTGGATATGTTGTTTTAAAATTAAAGGGAAATAACTGCAATTTAAATTTTGGCAACATTTTGAAGACTATGGCTCATTCCTATTTGAAGCTAGAAATCTAAAACTATGTACACATACTGTATAAATGTAGTGATAACCTGTATACCTGTAAAAATGTATAACACTTCAATGAACACTATCACAATTATATTAAAATAACAGAAATCTAAACTTTAGAAAAATGTTTGGCTATCTATAATTCATCCCCCTTTGACGCTTGAGACTCAAAACTTGGCACATATGGCAGTGTTGTACATTTTTCTGAATCCTGAAACTCTGATGAAATTTGGATATGAAATTTTAAAAGTAGATCAAAATGACTGAAATTTCGACTTTGATTAACTCTACACCCATAACTCAGACCCCTTTTAACTTATGACTCTGCAATTTGATACATTTATGCAATCCTTATCTGTCTATATATAATTTTTTTGTTATTTGGCTGCATACTTTTAAAAATAGACCTAAATAACAGAAAATTTTAATTTGGCAAAATTCCATGCAATTTTCATGCAAATTCCATGAAATTCTGTGGAATCAGGATGAACATTCTACAGGCATTCTGGGAGCAAAATTTAAAATTCCTCACAGCTCTACTTCCTGGCCCTTGACTGCTACTGAATGGAGGCTCACTGGTGGTGCTGGGCAGATGGGAGACCTGGCATTATACTGCAGGTGGGTGAAACTGAGGTTAGTTTCAGATCCAGCTTACACGTGCATCTCCATGCACATGTTCAGATGTGTCACTGGGCCCTTGGTGACAGAAGTGGAGAAAATAAATTGAGGAAAAACACCCCTGGAGACAGGATGGCATCTGTCCCCCTGCAGGTGCTGCACCATGCCACAGTCCAGAGGCAGGATGACAGTGGAAGGTGAGTCCTGAAGGAGCCAGGTGATGGGCTGGTGGAGGCTTGTTTGGAAAGAGGGTCTCCAATGGTGCAGGATCAGAAGGAGATGATAAAAAAGACACAGATGAATTTCATGCATGGCTGGAGAACTGCAGCAACTTCACAATGTGCAATGTTTACAACTTTGCACCAAGTTTTCTCTCAAATTAAAATTTTGCAACACCTTTACTGGTGTCTTATGCTTTGCTCTATTAGCACAGATCTGTTCTCAGCCTTGTTAAAGGTAATACATTGAGTTGCTGCAGTTCCTTGTACAATTTGTACTTTATTTTTATAGTTCAATCTGTTCTACTAAGTGTGCTATCACACTCTCAACTCCTTCCTCACATAGGATCTCCAGGAAGCAAGTATAAACAGTAGAAAAAACTGCAGCAACTGAATATATTACCTTGAACAAGGCTGAGAACAGATATATGTTAACAGAGAAAAGCATGACACATCAATCCACCCTGAAGGGGTCATGGTGGGTCTCAAAACACCAGTAGTCATTTAGGCACCGGTTTCAACCCTACAGTACATACCAAAAGATACCCAAACTTTTTGTTTATGAAATCAAGAGAGTTAACCTAATTTTCTAGTGCATGCACAGTGGTTACAAATTGACTTACACTGGTACAGACTATTCCATAAGAAGAATTTTCTTTATTTACGTTAACAATATATAAAGCTGAGATGGATATCTTGCTGATTGAAGTTCAGTTGTCAAATACTGGATCACTTCTCCAGTCTCCTTGCATTTTGTTTCATAACATTTCTCATTTCTTCATTATTACTCCTTACACAGAGTTCACTATTACTTGTATCTTCAAACAAAGAAACTGTGACCTAGATTCCCTCTCATATTGTGTGTGTGTGTGTGTGTGTGTGTGTGTGTGTGTGTATACAGTATATATATATATTAGAGACAAAAACTCTATTTAATGCATTAGTTAGGGTTGTTCCAGTGACAAAGTGAGGAAATTCAGTGATGGGGTTGAAAGCCCCCTTGGACCCCAGCCACCCCCAACCGGCATTGGGGTGTGCATTGGGGTTTTGTGGTGCTAACTCTCACCCCATCACATGTGTAAAAGAAACAGAGGTATAGGAGAATGGGGTGAGAGTTAGGACCCATTGTTCTTGCGCACCCGTACTGATTGAGGGGTGGGCTGAGGGGGTCAAGGGGCTTTCAACCCCTAACACTCAATTTCCTCACTTTGTCACTGTGGAACAACCCTAACTAATGCATTAAATGGAGCTTTTTGCATCTAATTTCCCTTCTTTTTGAGAATGATGATGAGAAATAGTGAATGCAATGCGGCGGCAGGAGTGCTCCTGCCATGTGATGTCTTGTAACATACTAACAGGAACAGCAACACAAACAGAAGTGCGAACAGTGGCACACATGGTAATGCAAACATAAATGGTAAAGGAAATGTTAATAAAGCATAGAATTGCAAAGTAATGCGGAAGCAAACAGTGGCCATAAAATGGACATTGAGCAACGGTGAAAGTGCAACTGATGATACAAACAGTGATGGCAGCGGTATTTTAAATGTAAATGTTAAGTGTCACAGCAAAAAGACATGAAGACAGAATGGAAACGAGAAGCTACGTGCCGAGCTATGTGCACGGCCGGTACTGCAATTGGTCAAATGGTAGATTATGAAGATAACACCAAGGAAGAAAGGGAAATGAGACAGGCGCATGTGAATGCAGGCGAGCAGCATGGGCGCAGTACCGCAATTCTAAAGCAAACGGTAATATTCAACCAAATAACAGCAAAGGAAACAGAAGCACAAAGGAAACACAAGTGCGTAATGGAAATGCAAACCATAATGCGCATGGGCACAGTAGCATAATTGCAAACACAAATGGTAACAGTAACAGCAAGGAAGATGCAAAGCAGAGAGAAATGGAAAAAGCAAACTAAAGGGCTGCCAGGAAATGCAAATGGCAATGTGCATGGTGATGCACACAGAAAAAACCAGTGGAAAGCATGAATGGTAACAATAACAAAAAATGCAAAAGTAATGAATGATAGCACGAAAGGGTAACTTTACGGTGGCATCCGGAAGAGAAGCGTGCGCAAATGGGGACATAAATGCAAATGGAAACAGTAAGCAGGCGCATGCCCTGTTTTGCCAAACAGGTGCATACAGAAATACAGTGTGTGTACAAAGAATCTATGCATTGTAATGAGGGATCGACGTTTAAAACAAGCATTGGAAGTACTTAATTGCTAATATCTCAGCAACTGCACACGTAGAAAAAATTTAATTTCACAAAATCTTGGTTTTTCCTGGCTAGGTTTTGCTATTACATAGCCCAAAAGCTATGTAACTCACAACAAAAATCTGTATCTAAGTATGGTTTTCAAGATACCAGGTCCTGAAAAAACACGGCATACGCCACCATGTTAGTCTATAGGAAAAAAACATCAACTTCAGAGTATTGTAACTTGCCATCTGTGCAATATTTTTTCACCAAGGCACCAAAAGTCACATCTGTGAGATGTTGGCTGCCTTTCCTCCAAATCTGAGCCCAAAAGACCAAACCATTCTTTTGCAGCAGGGTAGCAAAGAGCTCCTGTCATTTTGGCCATAGTCTGGAATTGCAATTTGTCACAAAATGTGTCGCAATTTGTGAAAGTTTTTGCAAAATTTTGTGAAAGTGTCGCAAGTGTGACACTACTTTGCGACACTACTTTTTCCAGAAACTTGAAAAACATATTTCTGGGATGTTTAACCCCAAAATAAAGACATGGCTAGCATCCTCAGGGTCTGACTGGGTGAACACAAAAAGAATGTGTCCCTAGATGGTCCTAATTTTAAATGCCAAGCATTCTTCTGATCAGCAAACAAAAACAAAATAGTGGATTTGTGACACTACTAGGGCCATTTGTGACAGTAAAAAGTGCATTTGCGAAAGTGTCGAACTTTTTGTTAGCTTTTCCCATTGACTTATAATGGGAACTTGTTTTTTGAATAATTTTTGAACCGTTTAATAATTTTTCACGAAATCTTCAAAGGCACATCGGGCATCCTGGCCACACATTCCCAGAAGTTTTAGGACCACTCATGCAAACCGTCGAGCCTGTAGGCATGAGCAAAGAATTCACCAAATAGAGTAAGCGATGCTGGCGTGAGATCCGCAGCTTAATAACTCTGCAGCTGATAGAATCCAACCAGTTCTGAAACTTGGCAGATCCCAAGATGTATGGTTCTTGATCATGCATTCCAAATTTCAGGCAAAGCTGTTGAATGTTGGCAAGGTTATTAAGGTGCAAAACTTGACCCTTTAACCTTAAAAGAGCTCCTCAACCCTAACTATGGTAGCACTACCGTGCTACCATAATAAATATATATAAAATATATCTAGAAATATATAAACTTCTCCCTGCCTATGTTTTCTTTCTCCCCTCCCCATCATCCCTTTCTTCTTCTACCGGGTTTCTCCTGCATACCACAATTCCTCTTTCTACAACTAAAGATGCAGCTGCTGCAACAGCAGCTGTGTATTATTGCTTTATAATCATGATAGTGTAATCTGATCTTATGAAATCTTTTATGTTACCTGTTGTAGAAACTGCTATGCATAATTGTATGTTTCTTCAAGACATGGATCTTTTGTAAATGAGCTCTTAGCTCAAAGGTCGAAATCTGAGAATGTAACAAATAAATAAATTATATACGTATGTATACTTATTACTGTATTTGTTTCAAATTTTGGTAACCGGGAAAGGCACACTGAGCTGAAGCTCATTTCCAGGTATGACCCAGAGAAAAGGAAAAGGGGAGTGAAAACAAGTAAAACAGTTACAATACACATATAGGCCCAGATATTCAAAAGAGTTGAGCTATGCATAATAGGGTTCACGCTGCACAAGTCTGAAAACTGCGCCATTCTGCGATAGTCAGCAGGAGGCAGTTGTGCCCCCAAAATCATGCTGAGCAACAGCACAATGATAATGAAGGCATGCACAACTGAAGGGGGAGGAACCATGCATAAATGGTGCAGTATGATATTCAACAACGTGCGCCATGCGCAATAGGGGAGCAAGCGGAAGTTGCGCCATAGCGGAAATGAGCCAAAATAAAAAGGAGAAAGGGAGAGGCACAAGAACGCTACAGGGAAGCCACATGAAGAAGAACTCTAGCCACACAGACAGGGCAGGAGGGACACAAAGGGCAGGCCAGGGAAAGGGCACCCTGAACACACAGGTACAGGGAAGGTGTGGGGAGCCACAACCAGTGCAGAAGGGGGAAGTGCCACACAGCACAGATGCCACCACAGGCAGGTGTTCCCGGTGCAGGGGAAGTAGCAGGGAGGACAGCAGGGGGAATACAGTAACAGCTGCCAGGTGGGGTGAACACAAGCCAGGGACGTGGCCAGTGCCACCTTCCAGATGGAGGCAGTTATGAGGGGGTGAGAGGCGGGCGGCAGGGGTGGCTGTGGAAGGGCCCATCGGTATGCCCCCAACAGGCAGTGCGAGCCTGCACCAGCTCGAGCTGTGCAGTGATACTGAGGTTGTGGGCTGGTACTGCCTGAATAGGTCAATTCTGAGGCAGCTCTGTGAGCTGTGCAGTGATGTGATGCAGGCATTCACACGACGGAGCCATGCCCTGTCAGTGGAGACTAAAGTAACAGCTTGCACGTGCTTGCTCACCATGGGAACCTTCCAGAGACCAACTGGGGACACCACAGGCATAACCCAGTCTGCCACGTCATGCCACCTCACCCAATTCCTCAGTGCACTGCTGCCACATGCTGCGGAGTACATCCATTTCTCCAGCACACCAGCAGAGTGCACAGCAAACATACAGGAGTTCCACAGGGTAGCACGTATGCCTGGTGTGCTAGGGGCAATAGACTGCACCCATGTGGCCATACGCACACCACCAGGCCACAAGGGGGCCCCATACATCAATTGCAAGGGCTATGCCAGCATCAACTGCCAGGTGGTGTGCGATGCCAGGGGGCACATAATCAATGTCTGTGCCACGCACCCTGGGGGAGCAAACGATGCCTTCATCTGGCAACAGTTGGCACTGTGCCACAGATTCAAGAGTGGAGACATCCCCACTGGCCACCTAGTGGGTGAGTGTGCAAACCACATGGACAATCATAGGGCCTGGGGGGGCATGGCCAGAGGTGACATGGGTAGTGGCCTACATGGCCTGGGGCAGAGCAATGCTGATCACCAAACTAACCGCTACCCTCTACACACAGGTGACACTGGATACCCACTCTGTCCCTGGCTGCTCACACCCTACTGGCAGCCCACGACCCCATTGCAACAACACTACAATGAGTCACATGCCACCACACGTAATGTCATCGAGCGGGTGTTCGGGATGCTGAAGGCACGTTTCCGTTGCCTGGACACCTCCAGTGGTGCCCTACAGTACAGCCCCTCAAAGGCCTTCTGGCTATTTCTGGCCTGTTGCATCCTGCACAACATGGCCAATGAATGTGGGATAGCCATACAGGTCAAAGAGGGAGACAGCGATGGGGACAATGAGGATGCCGGTGACGATGGTGATGGGCAGCTCCCCCTTGGGTGACGGGACCCCCGACTGATCTGGCTGGCACAGCTGCACTGGGACACCATCATGGAGGAGCACTTCAGCCAACCCAGGTAAGTCATGGGGCCATGTGCAGCCAACAGTGGCTAAGGCACAACCCACAAATACGCATGGACGCACCAGGGGTGCATGCCATCAAGGGAAGTGGCAGGGCACAGAAGCACACACCCAACCAGGGATGGGTGAGGATTAACATGTCATGTGGATGGACACACACACACAATGCACCAAACATGCACAGAGGGCAGGAGGCACACTGACCCAGAATGCCAACCTTATCCACACACATGTCCACAGGCCACCATGCCTACTGCCTGTCCATGTGCGTGTGTCAGATGCTGAGCACCATTGCACATTGGTGTACAGAGCAATGCAGGCATCATCCTGCACACACAACTGTGGACAGCAGCCATGAGGGTGTGCAGGTGGCCTGTATGTCCGCATGCAGGGCTGGGTACCCACCCGTGCACTGCCCACTGAAAGACACAATGAACACAGAGCAGCGCCAGACAGTAGCCACGCTGGGAGACAGGTCAGTCACATGACACAGTGCCCTAGCCACCACAGATGCATGGGCAGCCATGCTGAGACCCACCAGTACTGACAGGCTGACCACTGGCCTCATGGTGTGGCACCAACGGTCCCCCAGGGGTTCCACTGCATGAACATGACCGTGCTCATGCAGGGGTCTGTAGCACACCAAACATGCCTGTGCCAGGAGTGCTCGGGACGCCCACAGCTGAACCCGGTGTAGACAGAGAGGGAGTCTCATGACACCGAGAACGAGGGGTGGACAGTGCACTGCGTGGTGTCTGTGATGCATGGACACCTAACTGTGTGCCCATTGTGGCCATGACAGCAGTGAATGCCTGTGCATGTCTGTCAATGGCAGCAGTCACATCCTCCCTCAAACGGTCCATTCCTGCCAGGATAAGAGTGGTGTCCCTGCTGCGATGCTCCTCTGCCCACTCCAGAGCCACACACAGTGCATCTGCTGACGTCGCAAGCTGCATCTGCTGCTGGACTGATGCTTGCAGTAGGCGGGTGTGCTTGTCCAAGAAGTCATCTGCCTCCTCAGCATCCTGTCCCTCAGGATGTGCATGGCCCTGATGCTCAGCACCCCTTGAGGGTGGGCGCTGCACACCAGGACCAGGTCTGGACATATCCACAGATAGTGCACAGACACCACCGCTGAACCCTGTACCCCAAAGCCCATTGGCCGACTACTGATGCTGCCCCTCCGGTTGCCACTCCCCAGGGCTCAGTGGTGCTGCCGCAGTGGCCGCAACAGTCCCACTATCCTGAACAAACACCAGTGCTGCCCCACTGGTGCTGACAGGCACAGGCTGGGAGTGTGATGACACGCAGGCCTCCATGGCAGCACCACCCACAGCCACGGGCCCGATGTGTCCTGCTGTGTGGCCATCCCATGGCACACACGTGTCACTGCCCATGACGTTAGCAAGATCATCATTGGTAACAGACTCTGCACTGGCCCCAGCCACAGCATGCTGGCATCCATGGATGCCAGCATGCTGTGACACTGGCAGGGCTTCCTCTGCACCTGTTACAATGACATCAGTGTGGACAGCCAGGCAGCCCCACTGTCGAGCTGATCCATGTATACCTATGGAGGTGGATGGGCCTTCCTCCATCTCCAGCTGACTGTCCTCAGTGGACAGGCCCACCGCCACTGACCCATGCAGATGCTCAGGATCAGTAAGGGAAAGCAAAGTTGCGTTACTGCATGTGACCTACCCTTCCCCCCCATAGACAGACCATGACTTACCATGCAGTGATGGGCCACCACCCATCTGGAAGTCACCACCTGGAACACCCTCAATGGCACTACACTGCAGCTTCTAGCAAGCCTCTCCTCCTGTGGGATCAGCTGTACCACCTCCGGCTGTCCCCCACCTGTTGCCGCTCGTGCTGCCCTGATGGCAGCTACCTTCTCCTTTGTCCTCCTCCTGTCCATGCCCATCTTTTCTTACACTCCTGCATGGAGCACTGGTGGCTGCCATGCAGGTTCACAGCATGTGCCACCTTCTCCCATGCAGCAGCACGGGCTTGAGGTGTTCCCTGCCATCCGCTGAGAAGTGGCTTCTGATCCAGTTAGGCCTCAAACAGGGATTAAGTCTTGACCTTGATAAAGTTAGGCATCCTCCTCCTCCCACCACTGTGTTCCTCCTCTGCCACAACTTGCTCAGTCATTATTTAGACTGTAAGAATGGCAGTTGTTACCTGTGACTGTGCAGTTCCATGCATGTCCCTAAATCCACAGTCCACATTTCCAAACAGCATGCAACTCACCAATAGACTGCAGTAACTGACTATGGCCACTGCAGCCAATATCGCTTTTATAGTGCAACCCATACAAATAGAGTGGAAGCAACTTTAAGTTGATCGAAATTGCAGTGCTGCGCCATTGAATGGCTGATTAGATGATCTGCATATGATGGCTGAATATCGCGTTTTTGCACTTTGCACAATTGTGTTGAACATGCTGTGCCAATGGTGCAGTTCTGTGACATGCTTAGTACACACCTCACTGCGCATGTCTGGGTTGCTGACGCAGGCATCTGTCGTGCTGCTGAAATGCTGTGCACGATAGGCAATGCAGGGCATGACCACCATTGTGCCAGTGGTGCTATAGCGATGGTCACTACATGGTGCTGTGGCACTGGGCCATCATAGGCACACTGGGCCAACTGCACAGTAGGCCGCTAATGGCGGTAGCACACAGGCAGCCAATCATGCTACATGCATTGGGTTCCAATGGAACTTTGCGTGTCCATGCACCAGAGACCCTTGACCCTGTACCTGACCTTTGCCCCCTAGGCACCATGCATCAGGCATGGGTGCACCTTTATCGCACTGTTCGGTGACAGCGCGATAGGGAATGGCACCGCTGTACCACTCAGCATCTGCACATGGGGAGCCATACTGCAGAGTGCCATATTGCCAAATCGAGCTGAGAGCATGGCACATAGGAGGGCAGCTCAGTGGTCGGCAATCGAGCTGGCCAACCTAGTGGACATTGTGGAGCCGCACCATGGGCCACTGTTCAGGGAGGCTCCCCTGGATAGGTCCAGGACCCAGATGTGGGAGGAGGTGGCCACTGTGCTAGAGGAGGCCACAGGATGGGGGATGAAGAGTGCTGAGCAGTGCCACCACAAGTATGGGGACCTGCGGCAGAGGGAGCCGGAGCTGCTAGCATGCCTGTGGGTACATGCCAGGAGGGGCATGGTGCCACGGCCAGGTAGGTGTTGCGTCAACACACTTTTATCTTCCATATGGGTAACAAGGTTGTATGTGTCCTGCACATGGGGGATGGACTGTCCAGGGTTTGCTGTGGTGGTGTTATCAGGGTGTGGGGTGGGTGGGTCTGGCTGGGTGGGGGGGCACACACCTGGGGGCAGGGGGACATTGCTATGGGATTGTACTGATGTTCCTCTCTCCATGTTTGCAGCACAGACCCAGAGGAATGCCACCATGCCAGTGATCTTTGGCGGCAGGAGGAGCAGAGTGCAGCCAGGCAGGGCAAGGGCCCTCACCATCCACTGGACCGGCCCGATGAAGGTGAGTGCCATACCTCCATGATTACTTTTGCATGCTATGTAACAGGATGGGCAGTGGGGCATGGCCACTATCCATCGACACCACTGCCATGCATGCGACTTGTTACAGTCAACACTGTCCAGTGGCAATGCATGTCTGGGAGTGCATCAATGGTGGTCCATGCATGCACCAGGTACATGGTTGTGCCACTGCCTTTGCACCACATAGCCATGTCACTAAACGGCCATGGTGGTGCTGTGCATGACTTGGCCAGTGGGTGTGTGCAGTGTTCCACATGGCTGTATGCGCCTGGGTGGGCAGGTCATGTGGACGTGATCACTGTGGGTAGTCACACACCATCACAGAGGTATGTCCCACAGCCGTATGCCATGCACAATGGGCGGGCGGTATGGGGTTGTGCATTCACACCTATAGACTGTGCTCCCTTGTCATAGGTACACGCCATCTCCAGGAAATAAGGGAGGCACTGCGGGAGATACTCCAGGTGGTGAGGGCCTCGCTGGACATCCTCTGCAGGATTGACAACACCGGGGTCCTGCGGAGGCACAGAGCGTGATGGAGTCGGAGTGGGGAGAGGCGTTCCCGCTAGGGTCCTCAGTCCCTGTAATCTCCTACCCCCTGGACCCACCCTCACACCCCTCCTTTCCGTCCCATCTGTCCACCCCTGCCCCTGCCCACCCCACCTTGTTTGTGGCCTCCCCAACCTTGTATATATTTTGTACATAGTATTGTAAATAGTTGAATTTTATATGTTTGTTCAATACAGTTATTTTGATATGAATACTGTGGTGGTCTCTGATTTGCAGTGGGCTATAGGTACTCAGCTGCAGTGGTGTGCATGGCATCAGGGGTGGTGCAGTCACGAGTATGTGTGTGTATCTGTGTGGAGGTGACTATGGCATGGGGTTAGCTATCAGTCAGTGTCTGTGGTGTGTGTGTTGTGCCTGTGCACTGGATGATTGTGTGCAGTGGTCCATGGTGCGTGCTCTTTGTCCATGGCACCCCTATCAGCCCGTCCATGGCCTATGCAGCTGACACACATGCATGTCTGTGACCTGCACGGTCCACTGGCATGTCAGTGGTGGCAGTCCCTGCAGGACAGCCACTGTACCTGTCACATTGCTGGGTTGCCTCCTGTCACTGGTGTGGTGCATGTCTGCCTTGGGTGACACTGTGGCCTCCACAGTTGTTGTCCCACCTCCATGCTGTGACTTATGTGTGTTGCAGGGGATGTGTACCACTGTCTGTGACTTGTGCTCTGGGCAAATGATGGTGGTGTATGAGTCCACAGTGCCTGCACAGAGTGGCTGGCACTCCAGTGCCATGGAGGACTGTGGGTTGTGTGTACACAGTTTACATGGGCCCACACTGGGAGCTTGGTAGCCCCACCACTGCGTCCCTGTGTTGTTGTGCCCTTGGGTATGGGTGGGTGTCTGTCCATGCACTGTGTGGCATCCGGTGTGGTGCATGCTTTCACGCACCACTGTGTGTGTCTGTGCTGGCTGTTGTGGCCAGTGGTGGGTCGGGCCGTGTCATTGGAATACTGTGCAGGGTGCTGTACCACTGGTGGTGGTGTCCGGGGCAAGCCCTGTCCCGTGTGGGTACCTCATGTGCCGATGCATGGTTGGTCTCTCAGCAGTACCTCAGGGGACTGTGCATGGTGGCACTGTGTCTGCCATTGTTGCATTGCTGTGTGCTGCCACCCACTGGTGGTGCTTGTAGTGGGAGCTGGCTTGCATGGTTCTGTGGTGCACAGGGTTGTATTGTCACAGTGGGGGGTGATGGCATGCATGGGGTTTCCTGCAGTGGTGGTCGCTACTCCTGGGGCGGTGTCTGGGGGTAACAGTGCAGGGTGTGCTCTGCATTGGGGGGATGTTGTGGCACGGGGTGGTCAGCCCTCCTTGTGTGCAAGTCACAGCTTGCCAGGAGGTGTGATGGGGCACCATGGCCCGGCTGTGGGTTGTTTGCTTGTCTCCATGGGCCGGTGGTTATTCCAGCCCTCCCCTAGTTGTGCAGTGCATGGGGTGTGAGAATGCGATGTCTGTTCTGCTGTGTGTTCCTGTGCCCATCTGTGGCATGGGTGGTGAGCCCCTACCTCCCTGGTTGTGCAGTTGCATTGCTCTGCTGCTGGGGCATCCCTGGATGTGCTATAGTGCCTCTGGACTGCTCAGCTGCACATCCCTTGTTGTGCTATGGCGATCAGATCTGCTCAGCTTCCCCTCCCTAGTTGCGCTATGGTGCAGGTGGTGCGATATTCAGTCGTCGGCTGTAGGCACAGTTTGGCCTGCTCCGTTTTTGAATATCACGTCTCTTGCACATGGGCACAATGGACTTGCACTTGCTCCTGCTATTGCGCAATTTTTGGGTGCAGTTTGAATATCTGGGCCATGGTGTACAATAAGTGATAATAAAAAGTAGTAAAATAACAATGATTCAGTGTCAAAGACTGCTTAACATTTACAGCTTAAGGTTTGAATAGAAAGCCAACTGTAAAGGAGAAACTAAGGGAGGCAAGAAAGGAGGGAAAGGTCATAGGGGGGCGAGATAATGATTACAACTGTTAATAAAAGATATATGAATTAGGGGAACTGGGGCACAGAAGGAAACAAGATAATAATGTACATTTAGAGAGACTCATCCTGGTTGCTGGGATAAGAAAGAACAGAGCATGAGGAATTGAAAGATTGGGAAAATATACTTTTTAGAGAAAACAGTTAGAAGACAATGTGATGAGTTTGGAAGAGAGTTTCAGAGGGAAGGGAGTCATAAGAGAAAGCCGTGGGCCTAGAATTGGAATGGGGATATGGGAACGAGAAGGTACTGGGATCTCTGGTGTGTAGCTGATAAGAAGAAGGGGATGATGGGGAGGAGAGGGGAGAAAGAAAAGATAGGAAGGGAGAGACCCAAACTAGAATTTGGATATGAGGGTGGTGGCATGATGCTGGCAGTGTAATTGATGGGCAGATAGGGAGAGGGAAGAGTAGAATGAGTAGTGGTGCATACAGGGGGGATAATTTGTGGCAAAGTGACAGAAAGCATTAAGAGATATGAAGCATAGGTGGACCCAAAAACCAGGTCAGCGTAACCAAATACAGGATGGATTATTTTGGTAAGGAGCTTACTGTGAACCTCAGAAGAGAAGGAGTCTTTGTTTCTGTACATGGCTTCTAGCTATGGGTGGAATTTGGCATGGATATATTTGATATGTGCCCCCACCTATACCTCATATCCTCTTACCCGTGACTCTTCAACCTCTATTTTGTCTATTTATCTGTTCTTCCTCCTACCTCCCCCCCCCCCTTCATCTTGAACTCATCTAGCCTCTATGCACCTCTGGGTGTTACTTGGATATTCTTGCTTGAGCCTACTCTGTACCTATTGTCTTCCTGTATGTTCTGCACTTTGTCTGTGCTGTACAAATTGCCTATTTATAAAATGGTGTTATACACTAAGCTGCACCTTTTACTTGCATTTGTACTTTCTATGTCTAATTGTTGTACATGAAATCATAATTGTATGGTGACCTTACCAAAACTGTATTCACCTAATTGTATGTCCCAAGTCCACCTTGAAAATGAACTTGCTCAGTGGTGTCCGCCTGGTTAAAGATTTTGATTGATTGAATGAGAAGTTGAGATGACTGACCAGCCAAGCACCAAGATACTTAAACATGGGGACTACATCAAGGGTGGTGCCACCAGTGGTAGAAAAGGAAGGGAGGGGGGAGAGTTTGGCATTTTGGAGCAGTACCCTATGTCATGGATATTGTTTTCTTATGTTAACTTTGAGATGATTTGCTTGGAACCAGTGTAACACTTAAAAAACGTTATTCTGCAGTTGGGACTCCACTTCAGAAGTTGAGGGATCAGATGCATAGAGTACCATATTGTCGGCATACATGTGAATGTGGGAAAAGACACAAGCAGATGGGAGAAAACTGAAAAAATAACTGGCCCAGGATGGAACCCTGAGGGGCACCCGCTATAATGGAAATGTGGAGGGACAGAGCATCACTTGCTAGGATAAATGTATTTGGCTCATAAGAAAGGACTTGAACCAGTCAGCATCATGGGAGGACAGATCATCTGAAAATAGGTTGGATATGAGAAGAAGATGGGGCACAGAATAAAAAGTTTTGCCTAGATCAATGGATATAGCAGTAGTAATGTGATCATGGTCCATGCCACTGAGAACTGTGTCAGTAACACTAAGGAGGGGAGATGATGATGGATTGATTTTTTCTGAAACCAAACTGAAACTTAGAAAGAAAGCCAGAGGAGTTGAGAAAGTCATAGTCTAGAGAAAACCAGAGACTCCTGCAATTTAGCAAGCGAAGGGAGAAGAGATATAGGCCTGGAATTGGCAGGAATACAGGGATCATTCCCTTTTATGAAAGTGTGGCACCTTGGGAACTTTCCATGCCCAGGGTATGGTACTAAAAGAGAAGGAAAGATTCAGTAGGTGGGCAAGGGGGAAAAGTTATAACAGGGGCAGAGTTTTGGAGAATGTGGGGGTCTAGGCCATCTGGGCTGAATTTATGAGGGTTGAGAGATATGAGGGCAAGGAGGACTTCATGTACAGAAATTGGACAGAAACTAAAACCTTTGGATGAAGTGGAGACAGTGGAGGCCTGAGAAAAAGCTATCAGGCAAGAGGGGAAGGCACAAGTAGTAAAAAGGAAATTGAGAAATGAGGCAATGGAAGAAGGGTCAAAGACAGGTAAGCAGTCAACCATCAGGATGGGGATTAAAATAGAATGAAGAGCCTGTCCAATTTGGGTGGGGGGGGGGACTGAGGTTCTATTGTAGAGTCAATTTAAAGCGTTGGGCTTTTGGGGCTCATGTTACCGTAGTACAAGCATTTCTGAGGGTCCTATTCAGGTGATAGAGAGAGAGAAGGCGGATCTCGCCCAGGCCAGATTATAAGTTTATGTAGCTGAATGATATCAGCAGAGATCCAGGGGTGGAGGGAATGTCTGACTCTGCAACTTCTGGGCAGGGCATGAGTGTTCCATGCTTTGTTTATAGAGTAGCAGAAAAGGGAGAGAACAGAATATGCTAGGGACCATTCAAGGGAGGAAAGTCACAAAGGAGGGTCCCACTCTTTAGGGTCCTGAAAACCTAATCCAATGGTAGTTGGAGGGGTGTGAGGCAAGCATGGCTTATAAACACAGTAGATCATGTAGTGGTCGCTAAAGGAATCTGGAAGACTGCTTGCAACTACAGTCCAGTGGGGTTGGGGGGAAGCACCCAGTCCAGGACAGAGTGGTTTTGATTGTGTGGGTTGGGGCTCGTGGGCTCATATATTAGCTGATAGAGGTTTAGAGATAACCACAATTGGAGACAACAAGACCTACTCACTGGTGGAGATGTGCGAAATTGGAAAATTTCACTTAGCAAAATATTTCACATAATTCCTGCATTACGCAAACTTTTTCACCTAGGGGAAATGTAATTTTGCTTTGGATTTCATTTTCACGTAATGTAAAATTTTGCCCAATTCCGCTTTTGCATAAGGCAAAATTTCGCCATTATCCTTAATTTCACCCGTGAAATTACAAAGCATTATGGGTAGATAGCTGAACTATTACAGGCAGGCTGTTTCCTGCACAGCATTGTCTGTTGAGTTGGAGAGCAGTTCAGTGTGGTGCATCACAGCCAAATAACCCTTCAAAAACCCCTTAATTTGTGATTTTGGAGAGTTAATTGCTCCCAAAATGTCAATTTAGTTCCTAGTGCTGCTAGTGAAACTTTTTTTTTGTTTTGGTATCTTTGGATAATGCTTAGTTAAACTTAGGGAGTGGTTTCAGTGTTCTCTGTGTCCATGTCTGTGTCTGTGAGGGAGTTGAGTGGGGAGGTCGACCCTGTGTGTGTGTGTGTGTGTGTGTGTGTGTGTGTGTGTGTGTGTGTGTGTGTGTGTGTGTGTGTGTGTGTGTGTGTATATGTGAAGCGAAGCACAGCTAGTTCTTCCTAATATTTGACAGATTTCTCACAAGTTGTGAGTGACTTTCTGTAATTTCTTTTAAATCTTAATATTTGTGTTGGTGTGCTACTTATTTGTTATATTTATGTTACATATTGACCCTTTTTAGGTAACTTATCTGAACAGTTTCTACATTCTGAGCAGTTCTGTTCCTGTTTCCCTCTGATTAATCACTTTTGTGCTTTATTTTTTTTTTATGGGAGTATTCGTGGACATGACTGACCACTTGATTTGTCCATATCCAAGTACACTGCATTGCTGAATTGTTCAAAGAAATTAAAATTGTGATCTAGTCTCTGCATTGCAACATTCCTGTTTCTCTATTTAATTTGCTTACTATACTTTTCCTCCCTGTTACACCACCGGTGTTTATTACCCGACCCTATTATATATGGGGGCATGTTAGGCAGTGGCACCACCACGGTTAGGCCTGAAAACCATTTGAAACAGTGCAGATAACAGCAGATTTGTGTCCTGATGGTGGATGTGAGCTATGTAACTGCTTATCTGACACCTGATTTCTGCCTGAATGTACTGTAACATGTTTTGGGAAACATTTCTGGACATCTGGGCCATGTTAGGCAGTAACAACACTATGATTAGGCCTTAAACCATTGGTAAGCAATGTGCCAAACAACATGTTTTGGTCCAGGGGAAAGGCGTGTAACATATTACAGCATATCAGACACCTGATTTAGGTCTGAATTTACTGTAAAATATTTTGGGAAACATGTATGGACTTGTGGGGCATGTTAGTCAGTGGCACCACCTTGGTGAGGCCTGAAAATCATTAGAAATGTTGCAGAAGTGAAGTGCTGGCCTGGTGGCACAGAGAGTTGAGGAGCTGGACGCTACACCTCGAACCATGCCGGCGACCTGGGTTTGGGAGCGGACTCAGGTCATGGGGGCTGGCTGGGGAAGGAGAGGACTGAGCGTCAGGAGAACTGCTCTCCCTCTTCTGGGGTGGGTCGGTGGGAAGCCTTACTCTAGTAGCGGCCCCGGTGGAGACCGGGATTACTACATGCAGCGGTGCAGGAGAGACAACCAGAAAAGCCAGAAAACAACTTTGGTGCACACCGAATGACGGCCTCCATCTCTCCACATCTCCAGAACCTCCAGGAGCCTGCTCCTCCACAGCAGTACCCCCAAACCTGTAAGGAAGAAATAGAGTGCTGGGGTTTCCCTGCCCCCAGTGCCTTCCCCCTCAAAGGAAGGGGACCCACCTGGAAATGGGTTACTCCAGGATGACTCGGTGGGTTGGCTGTGATATGTGGTATGAGAGCAGCACTCGGGAAAAGATTGGCTGTGAGTGGAGATACTAGGAGGGCCTGAAGGAGAAGTGGGCACTGCAGCATCATAGGAGGTAAAAAGATAACTCAAAAAAATAAAAGAAATGGTGCGGAAAACAGCAGATTTGGGTCCTCCTGATTGTGAATGTGAACCATGTAACTACACGTGTGACACCTGATTTCTGTCTGAATGAAATGTAACATTTTCTGGGAAATATTTTGGGAATTCTGGAGGATCAGAAGGACAAGGGTAATATAACACTGAGTGGGGAGAACTAACAGAGAGAGAACAAGAAAAAAGACTGAATTCTATAAGACAGAAATAAAAAACAGCAATGGTCAATAAAATTATTTTACATACAAAATAAAGAAAGAAGAGGACTTGAGGAATGGATGAAAATTAAAGAGGATAGAATAGCTTTTTTATGGAGGGGACATACAGACAACAGAATGAAATATAGAAAAATGAAAACAAAATAGTCACATTAAGTGCCAGTGGGGCTGCCATGGAGTTCTGACAGGATGAACATGATTTTGTCAACTTCACACTGTAATTTAGAACCCCCCCCCCCAGGCATCACAAAATTCCTGTCTGAAATCATTTAACTCTTGTTGGACATGCTGGACTGCAGACAGGACAGCGGATAAGTCCATATGTGTCACTGGCACTGCTGGCAAGGCAGGGGCTGCCTGTGCTGCTGGCTTTGAACAGGGATGGCCCTAGAGGGGTCTTGATGTTACTGAGTGCTGCTGTTTTCTGGTATGGTGAGCACGGCAAGGAGGTTTAACTGGTCCAGCCATGCCTCCCTCCTGCTCACCCCCTTCAGTGCTTACACCCACACTGTTCCCCACAGCTGCACTTGTTGATGCCGCCACCTCCCGCAATTTGACATACTATTGCGGCAGGTGGTGATGGACCATGTGGCAATGCTGGCCAGATGTCCCAAAGTATGATCCACATTTTCCTTGATGCACTTCCTGCCTGCATAGAATGCATGTGGCCACTGGGTCACCAACCAATATTAAGTAGAAAACATTCCAGACAGGAGAACTTCAGGGATGATGGAGCCATGGGGGGGTGCCGCAGATAATGACCCAGGCACTGACTCCTCCAGCTGCTTGGGAGTGGGCAAGGTCTTCTGCTGCCTGGATGGAGAAACAGTATCCTCCTGGTGCTGGGGAGGAGGCACTGTCTCCAACTGCTGCTGGTGAGGGGCACCGTTTTCTGCTGGGTGATGGAGCAAAAAGCCTCCTGCTGTGGCATTTCATTTGTTATGGTTAGCTGAAACGTGTGTACAGGTGCCCCACTGTCTTCACCCTTCTCCAGTACATCCACTGTCTTCTCCCTTCTCCAATATGTCCACAAACAACAAACACCATGAATTCAAACAAACAAACAAACAAAAAAAAGAAGCAGAGCTAGAGACTCAGATAGAGTGGGGGGGGGGTCACACATACAATCAAACACACAAATACAGTCACCAGGCACTAAAGTATGAACTATGACAAAGACAAACAAGAAAAAATTAGAAACACCAAGCACAAATTAAGCAATTTAGGTGTAGAAGTGTACTCTGCAGTCACAGGGAGTATAAACACTGCCTGCTTCCTCAAGATACATAGCACAGGAAATGAACCATTCACTTACTGCCTGCTTAGACTCAACCATGTGACCACCAGCAGAGCAAAATGCCCAATTTCACCAAATTTTGCCTCAGATGTGCAGGTGAAATTGGCAGTGAAAGTTCATTGACTAAATTCTGCTGAAAGGCCATAATTTTGCAAAATGTTTAGCCTAGAAATCTACCAAATTTCACATGAGCCTCACCAGCTAAATTAAATTTCGCTGCAGACCCTACTCACCAGATAGAGTTTTAATATTTTTATTGTTACACCATATTACTAAGATCAACGTTTTGTAGTAGTCTTACTACTTCTTCAGGATCTTAATATTGTGGCCTTGTTCTTTTTTTAAAACCAAACAGGTGAAAGGGTTTTTTTAAATTGTTCTTCCTTTTTTCAAATGTTTTACATCAGGTATCTTGTCTAGATTTATAAACTTGTATTTGAGAAGCATGTTGCTTCTTTGTGGACCAAACCCTTTCTCTAAAATCTTTTTTCTTTTCCATGTGGTCCACGAAGAAGCAAGATGCTTCTCTCAAATAATTTTGCAATAGTAACATTTTTGAACCTCTGTAACATAAAAATCTCTAATCCAATTCTCTCCAAATTTAGAAGATGCTATAACCATTACAAAAAAGTTGTGCATGATAATTTACACATGTCTAGCTTCAAAGCTGCCTGATTTCTTTGCAGATAAAATATTCCATGACATTTCTGGCAAAATATAAAATGACAGCCTTGATCACATATAATTTTGAGACAAAGCACCCTAATGTCATGAAATGTGATATGTTTAGAACTCCTGTCATCAAATAATCATGCCAAATTTAAGATCTCTGGCCCAATAGATGGCAGAGGTATATGCAGATAAAATGTTTCATGAAATTTCCCACAAAACAAAAACTTACCGATTTAGAGCACCTATAATTGTGAGACTATCCCTCAAAATACTATGATATTTGACATGAGACCTTGTTCCAGAAAACAAGCATGCCACATGGTAGAGCTCTAGCTCAATAGGTGGCTGAGTTATGACCAAATTTAATACATTTTAAAAATTCCATGAAGCATTGTTGAAATCTCACAAATTTAGAATTTTCTTATTCTACACAGCTCTACTGATTAAATAAACCTGACATGACAAATCCCTTTTAAATCCATGCTGATTTATATACATTAATCCATTTCCATCTAATAATATAACTATTCCCTCTTTATTCATTTTCTCCAGATGTGTTCATCCTGTCAATATCAGGGTTATAGGCATGCAGTTTCTCAGTTTCAAATAAGCCATTCTTCAGTTCTCAGCTACTACAGCTGTTGCTATCAATTACCTAAAGAGGACTATCAATAGCTTTTCAAATGCCTGTCTTATTTTATTTAGCACCCTAGGGTGACTCTCATTTGGTCCTGGTGACTCGGGCCATAAGGAGGATGTCAACATCCAGCTGCAGTGGTTGTGAGCCTGACTGTTACCTGTGCTTTTTTTCACCTTGCCTCTGGCAGCCAGACTTCAATTAAAGGGGAAGTAAATATTGCAGGGGTCACTTAAATTTGAAAGCTCAAGACAAGACCATTCAAATGAGGTACTAGATTTAGATGTAGGTGTCTGGAGTCCTGAGATATGATTATCAAATTATCTGTAAATCAAAACAAAGCAGTAGCCATTTCATGTAATCTTAAAACAGGAAGTGATGTCACTGAGGGGCCAGCTCTATGTTGTTAATTACAACTTTACCCTCAGTGATATCACTTTCTGTCTCAGGATCCCATGAAATGGCTGCTGCCTTGTTTTGATTTACAGAGTATTTATATACTCATAGCTCAGGATGATTGACATCCACAAGGAAGTCCCATACCTCATTTGAAATATCTTTTTATGGGCTTTCACAATTTGAGAGACCCCTGCAATGTCTACTTCTTCTTTAAGAGCAGGAGATGCTTTTTAAACTCTGCCTGCAGCCCTTGTAAGGATTTTTGGAACCTATTGGGGATCAGGGCATGTCCAGGGGGGAAGGGACTACCATCTTCCATCTCCTAGTCACCATCCATCCATGTCACAGGCCATGGGGAGTATGCCAACATCCAGCTGCAAGGGTTGCAAGCCAGACTGTTATTTGGGCTACCCTTTACCTTGCCAATGCCTGTCAGACATTAATTAAGAGCAGTAGTTGCTTTTCAAATGCTTCCTGCAGCCCTTTTCATGACTTTTTGGAACCTATTATGGCTCACAGTCCATCCAAGAGATACAGACTGCAAGGTTCCCTCTCATGGTCAGCAGCTATCAGCACCACAGGCCGTGAGGAGGATGCTGACATCCAGCAGTAGGGGTTATGAGCCTGATTGTTACCTGGGCTCCCCTTCACCTTGCCTCTTACTGTACAGTCAGAATTTAATGAAGCAGCAGGAGCTGCTTTTTGAACTCTGCCAACAGTCTTTTGAGATTTTTGGAGCATATCAAAGCTTGGTGCATATCCAAGAGAAAGGGACGTCATTTCTTCTCCCTGGGCTGCCTTGTGTGAGTGGTCCCTGTATGAGCGAACCAGTAGGAGTGGGAATCTTTGAGATACGTCACCAGAGGGGAGACACCAGGACATCAGGGGACTCTACCCAAATTTTCCCCTGAATACAGTAAGTTTTTGCTGTAATCTGTAACTGTGTTTATTGCTTATAGTTTGGGAACCCCAACTACTTGTTGTGTTAGTGATACTAGCTGGGAACAAGTTGCTTACCATATACTGCTTATTAGGTCCTGTTATTCATTGTAACTGCTGCTTTCTGCTCATAGTCAGGAACTGTAACTACTTGTTGTCTATTGTCACTAACTAGGGCCTATCTGCTCAACATGTAGTGCTCAGTAGGTGTTATGGCTCTTTGTAACTGCTAAACAGCTGTGTTCATATTGTACGGTCTTCAGTCTGTGAAGTCATATCAGGCTTGTGCTCTGTTACTCCAATCTGCTGTTTTGATTATTGGCATGTGCTCCCTATTTGGTAGTTAGCCCACATTATTCCCATCTGTGCAATTTAGGCTTCTTCCCTATCTGGGTGAAGCTCCATTCTCCATAATTACTTTTAGGCTTCCATGCAATACAGGTGAAGTATGGACCACCCAATTTGTTTATAAGCCCCCCCATTGCTGGGTGGGCTTACTCACCTTGGGGTGCCACCCCGGTGCCAGTAGGTTTATGCACCCTGCAATTCCCTTTTAGTGCTTCTGCCAGTAGGTGGCAGCCTTGCATTGAAGCATTTCATCAGTATTCAGGTTTGGGAAGGGAGAGGGACAGAGGCTAGCAGTGTGGAAGCAGGTGAGACAGGGTTGAATAATGCCCTGTCCCATATGTTATGCAGAAAGAGTTAAATGGAAAGGTCTGTGCTAGCCTATCCATTTTTATATTTTGTCTGTCTGGTTGTACAACAAAATTGTTTTGCATATCCTAGGAGCAGATCATTCTGATGGTCTCACAAATCTCCTCCTCTGATTATCTCTCTACTGTACCTTCACTTGCTGTTTCTGTCTGTCTCTCCCCTTGCATATCTGCATTTATAAAACATATGTGAATCTTTATGTAAAACTGGTATCCCTTTGTTTGAAACGGCATATAGCTGTACATTTGAAATGATTGTAAAATGCTATTTGGAACTTAAGGGTTTAACCTGAGATAATGGCTTGCTAAATCTCTGCAGAGCTGTGAACAAGAGGTCATTTCTGGGTCACTGTGTTCTGTTTGTTGCACCTGCAAGGAAACTGACAAGAACATTCTATAAACTGACAAGAACATTCTGTGAGAAGCAGAGTATCTCTTAAAGAGGTTCCCAGGCAAAGACTTATAAAAACAGAAGCAATGCTTTTGCTCAAGAGACAAGGAGAGAGGGAGACTGAGAGTCTGAGATTTGAAATTGAGAAGAAACATTCAGATGAATGACTTTTCTCTGTTTGTACTGCCTTTGTAAATAGTTGTATTGAATAATTTTTATTTTTTTGTTTTGCTGTTATTGAGAATGTAGAGAGATAACAAGAGGAGGAGAATTATGAGACTGTCAGAGTGATCAGTTCCTAGGTCACACAATAAAATCTGGTTGTTCAAACAGACAGACAAGAGAGAGAAAAGGATAGGACAGAACAGACCCTTGCATTAAACCCTTTCTGCATAACAAATGGGTCAGGGCCTTATTCAACCCTGTCACAGCAAGACAGTTTTGGAGAGGCTACCCCCACAGTTTAGGCAGGTAGGCACAGTAGTGGTGGTGCAATGGTCCTTTGGGTGTTCCATAGGAAGAAGGAAATGCAGGCAGTTGGGTATATTTTCATCACCCCCCCCATGTTTGGTTCATAAACAGCAGGAGCAATACAGGCACTCAGTGGGAATGTGAGTCAATATCAGAGGGCACCATTTCAAGTGATGCTGCAGTGAAAGAGGGCGTAGAACCCTGTAAAAGGTAAAGTTACCAGGCCAATGGAGTGGCTGCAGTGGTGGCAAAGCCACAGCAGGGGTTGCCGGAAAGTAGCAGCACTAGCTTTCCCTTTCCCATGTAGTACATTGGCCCTGGGTGTATGTGTGGAGTGGAGGAGCAGTCCCGGGATTTGATGGGACCTGCCATCCCCATGTCTGGGGCAGGTCACAGGACCTACCATGCCCATGTCTGGGGTAGGTCTTTAGACCCATAAGGGCTGTGGCTTCCTCACAAAGGAAGTAAGGGTAAGGAATGAAACCTCTGTCCTGTTTTGTGTTGCCCAGTTCTAGGGAAAACTTAATTTGGAAAGGTATAAAAATTAGCTGTACCAATTAACAGGTTTAAGGAAGTTTTATGGAAGAGAGAGCATTTGGGAGAAGCTATGGAGGCTAGGCTGCTTGTCACCCCGAGGCTAAAGATTTCTCGGCTGGCAATTTGGAGTAGTAAATCACTCCCCTGCAATGTGAATTCTTAAAGGAGCAAATATACTCTATCTGAGATCTAATGAGAGAAATAGGTTCCTGTGGAAGAAGCTCAGTACATGACAAGTTTGCAGGTTCTATTCTTTAGTCCTGTATTTCCGTTCAGGTCTGCTGTATGCTGATACAAGATCTGTGCCTAAGTTATGCTGTCTGTCACTCTAATATGAACCCTGTATTAGCCAATGGAGCTGTGTTTGAAGAAAATGACTGAGCAAGTTAACTCTTGGGCCCCAAATTATTTACGGTGCCCAGGAAATAAATTGTCTTGCTTGTTCTTCTAATCTTGTGCCTAGATAGTTCACTATCCCTCTGATTGTTGATGAGCTATCTATGTTTTTAACCCTTAAAAAATTTAGCTACTGTCCAGATGGCCTGATCTAGAGAAAGATTTCCACCTGACTTTCCAGTGTCCTGGAGTGGTGAAAGAGTTCATGGAAGTGGCTCCTGCTCCAGTGTGTTCCTACTGGAGTTTTAAGACCTTCTCAGGGGGTGGACCCTTGGTGGCCATTTGTGTCAGGTAAACAATGTATAGTTTGGACTTCTTAAGAAGCTATTGGAGGTAATGAGTTAAAGACATCAGCAGGTAGGATGCTCTCTAATTTTATTTTGTACCAGCAACTAATCAGAAGACATTTGGGATGGCACTTTGGTCTGGGGCCTCTTCCCCTTCACAACATCACTTACCACTACACAGTGGGGATGGGAGGCTTGCATATTTATTTAGACTGTCACTTTCTGGGTCTGGCCTATACTCCCACTTGCCTCCCTTTCTGGTCAGTCCTATGCCCCTTCTAGCTTCCCTAAGTTAGACATGCCCTCCTAATTATCCCCCTGGTGTTTCTTGCATTGCTAGGATCATCCACCATGTTGCTGCTCTGCTTAGCCTTCCTCCCTTCCTCATCTCCCTCTTCTCCCGCACTCCATCGACTGTTCCCTTCCTTTCTCTCTTCTTGTGCATCCACCCTTCTCCCACCCACACTGTCCACCTGATCTCTACCCTGCCTTCTATTTTCCACTTCCCCTTGAATTCTGGGTGCTGCCTTCTACCTGTTTCTTAGCTCTACTTGGAATATCTCTGGTATCTGGTACCGCCTTCCCTTTTTCCCCCACTTCCCGAATGCCACTCCCAGCCTTTTCCTTTTAAACATCTCCATGGCTCCTTTAAACTACTTGTAACCTGGCTACATCTGGTGGCAGGTGGCATCAAGATTAATCCTGTCCTGCCCCACCTCACCAATGCAGCTTCCCAAATGACTTTGGGTTGCTCATCTTAACTGTTGCAGCATCCTCCCAAAGGAGCCCCTCCTGGTCAACCTCCAGCCTAATGTTCTCATCTCAGAGTCTTGGATCTCCCACAGTGTTCAAGACTCTGTAGTGTCCATGGCTGTTTACTCCATAACCAGATTGGATTGCCTCAGGAGAGGCAGTGGTGTTACAATCTACCTTTCTTCTAGTATCCAAATTGTACCAATGCTATTGATTTCTTCCCCCTCTGCCAGTTAGCTGTTCCTTCTCAATCTCACCCTCCCTTTATCTGTCCCACTTTTCAAAGCAGGAGTGCAGCACTGTCCTGGCCTGTCCTCTGCTTTGGTCATTGAACTCCTTGCCTCTACCTGCTTCTACTCCTCATCTTGTGAGCTGCTGATACTCAGGGATTTTAACACTAATTGGGGCCCCCTTTTACAAACATTGCCAGAATGTTAAAGCCCTCCAGGTATCCCAACTAATTTCAGACTCCACCTGTTTTTTTCATAAATCACTGAACCACACACTTCTGGACTTGGTACTGTCATTTCATTCCTACATTTTTGTGGCAGCAGGTATCCTCTCAGATGCCCTCTGTGATCACCATATGGTCTGCTGTGTGTGCAAGCACCATTGCTCCAAAGTTCCCTCAAAAATCATCCTAATGTGGCACTTCAGGGCAATGGATTTATCCTCTGTCCAAGCTGACCTGTCAGCCACTGACTGCTCCCACATCTCTACAGCCACCAGCATTAACTTGGCCTTTGACTCCTTCCATACCAAACTTAAGGCTATCTGGGAACTCCATGCCCCCCTTCAGGAAATCCAGGGTCCAGGGTTCCCACCTTCCCTGGATCCCTGTCAAGCTGCTGGTCTGCCTTTTTGCTCAGGATTTAGCCTGGTGGTCCTATAAGATCACTGGTTCACCTGTTGCTCTGCTAAATTACCAGACCCTTTTTTGCAACACCTGCACTAAAGCCAAGAGGCTTGCAATCTCAGAGTACTTTTCATCCACACTCAAGAACAACCTTAATCACCACTATAAGTCCTGAAATGTTATCCACTCCCTCATCTCCCCCAGGACCCTGTCCACACCTCCCATTCTTAAGGTTGGCAACTCTCACATCACTGACCCTATTGCTGTTGTTTCTTCCTTCCAGTCCATTTTCACCAACATTGTTTTTCTTTCTTCCCCCTCTCCCCATCCTCCTCACTCTTCTTCTCTTCCCTCACACTCTTTTTCTGTCTCTCATACCACTTCCTGTGCCTTTCTTGAGGCCTTCCTAGTTCCTAATCCGAACAAGGGTATGACCCCAGATGGCCTTAACTCCAAGCTTCTGCACCTCTCTATACCATCCATCACCTTCCCTATTACCCTCCTCATTATCCTCTCCCTACTCTCTGCTTCTGTCCCTGATGCCTGGAAACAGGCTACTGTCATCCCCGTCCTGAAAGGAGGTGGTGCTTCCTCTCCTGGAAATGTTTTTCCCATTCCTCTCCTTCCCATCCTGGCCAAGCTCCAGGAACATCTTGTCTTCTCACAACTCACCCCTTTTCTTGACTCCTCCTCCTTCTCCTTTTTCATTCCTTTCCAGTCTAGCACCAGGAAACCCCACTGCACATCTACAACCCTCCTCTGGCTCACTTACTCCATCCTATCTGGTATACACAAGGGCCAAATTACTTCTGTTATCTGTGTTGATTTGGACAAAGCTTTCAGCACAGTGTCACATTCCCTTCTGCTGGACAAGATAAATGCACTGGGGCTCTCTACCTCCTCAGTCAGCCATTTCTGCTCCTACTTAGGGACAGGTTACAAGCAATCTGTATAGGAGACATCTTTCTCCCACAGTCCCTATCTGCTGAGGCATTTCCCAAGATTCTTTCCTGGGCCACAGTCTCCTCTCCCTATACCAAAAAGACCTGCTTTAATCTGTTCCTCTGTATCCATCCACATGTATGCAGATGGCATTGTGCTGTTTGGCAAGGCAGGTCAAATTTTATTTAAAAGGATGCCCATCCCAGAGGCTCCTAGTGCCAAGCAATCAAGTCAAATATAAATAACAACAAGAACATAAAATACACAAAATGACAAATATGATATATAAAATAATACTACAATATAAAATATAATAATAAATATTCTACACTATACATTGCTATTATATTTTTTAAATAAGATACTCTGCAATAATGTCCAGATTAAATGCATAGCCAGTGAGCGGATATAAGCAAAAATCATGTATCAGGTAAGTTATAAATCAAAGTCCACGAAGGCCTGATTATACAGGAAGGTCTTGAGGTGGGCTTTAAAGACCTCATCTGAAGGGGTCTCTCATAGCTAGAGACAGCTAGTTCCACAGGACTGGAGCAGCGACACTAAATGCTCTGTCATCTGTTGTTTTTAGCTTCATCTTGGGAATCACAAGGATGCCCCCAGAGAGGGAGAGGACTGAGACAGTGGGTGCAAGAAGGTCCTTCAGATAACCAGGGTTCAGGCCATGTAGGGCCTTAAAGGTGAGCAAGCCCACCTTAATGAGGACTCTCCACCTGACCAGCAGCCAGTGCAGCTCACGCAGCACCAGAGTAATGTGACTGCCCCTCAACAATCTGGCAGCTGCGTTCTGCACCAGCTGCAGCTGGTGGAGGTACCTCGAGAGACCCTGAGATAGAGCGTATTACAGTAGTTGAGTCTAGACATCACAAAAGCATGAACCAAGGCAGAGAGGTCCGGGGGCAGAACTAGGGGCTTTATCCTGGTGATATTCCTCAGATGGTAGAAACTGGAATGAACAATGGATTACACCTGGGACTCCAACGTCAGTCCACTGTCGAGAATAACACCCATGTCATACACCCTAAAGGAGGCCTTCAATGGTACAGCCCCAAGGAAAAAAACTTGTTTCTTCATAGAGGCCAACCTATCATATCCTCTGTTCGACTTCATCACCAGTACCTCCATCTTATCGGTGTTCAGTCGCAACCAGCTGGGGGTCATCCAATCACTGATCTAGCCAAGGAAGGTGTTTAGTATTTCCACTGCATTGGATGTCCCTGGGGCAAAGGAAAGATACAGCTGGGTACCATCAGCATAGTAATGAAAACCCAGACTGTACAGTACTTCCTAATGAGCTCTCCCAGGGGCAGCATGTACACCGCAAACAGCATCGGCGACAAGACCGAACCCTGAGGAACACCACATGACAGGAGGCTAAGGGAGAAGGAGAAATTCCCCATCACAACCCTTTGTTGCCTGTTGTTGAGAAAAGTGTCCACAGAATTTTCTAAGGCAGTCAAGTAATTCACGGTGGTCTACCATGTCAAATGCTGAGGAGAGATCAAGGAGAATGAGAATTGTCCCTTCCCCTCAATCTCTTGCCCTAAGGAGGTCATTATGCACCCAAACTAATGCAGTTTCTGTACTATGCCTCGCACATAACCCAGATTGGAGAGGCTCATATAGATCATAGGCCATGAGGTGCGCCTCAAGCTGATGTGCCACCACTTTCTCAACAATCTTACCCAAAAATGGAAGGTTGGAGATGGGATAGTAATTTGCCTTGATGGCAGGGTCCAAAGATGGTTTCTTCAGAAGGAGTCTCACCAGTGCCTCCTTTAAGACATCAGGAAAGGCCCCCTCTTACAAGGGACTCCGGACAATTGAGTTCAAACACTGGGACAACAGAGTAAACACATCCCATTAAGAAATTAGTTGGCACCAGGTCCAGTTCACAAAATGTGTGCTGCAACTTAAAAGCAACCTCAATGACCTCTGCCACCTCCACCAGTCTAAACTCACCCCAGTCAGATGGAGTGCTTTCCAGACACCCACGGTGACCACTGGAATCAAAAAAATGTCTTTCAGGTGGAATCCCCCTGCTTGAAAGTGGACACCCTGTCTGAGAAGAACAGAGCAAACTCCTCACATAAAGCATTTGAAAAGACTGTTTTCAGCTGTAGACAGGAAGGATGGAGAAGCCTGTCCACAAGCCAAAGAAGCACAGTTGGTCAGTTCCTCACAGCAGCAATCTCCCTGGACAGGAATTCTGCCTTCTTATGGTTGATTGCTGTCTGGTACATACTGTAGTGTGCATGCAGGGCCAGTCTGTTCACCTCCAGACCAGTCTTCTGTCAACAGTGCTCTAATCTCTGACTCATAATCTTCATAGCCTTGAGCTCCCCATCGCACCAAGGGGACCTCAAGTGAAAGGATTTGGGTTGTACACGGACCAGTGAAAGGGAGTCGAACGCACCAGACATTGCCTTATTATAGGTAGCAACTGCCACACCCCCAACCCCAGTGCATGCTTTGTCCACACTAGCTAGATTAGCCACCGCCAGAAAACCCTCAGGGGTCAAAATCCTCAAAGGGCAGTAGCTAACCATGTCAGCAGGGGGAGAGCTCTTGGAGGGTGGGGCCCCGAACAAAAACACCACAGTGCAGTAATCAGACCAGATGACCTGATCAGTCCTGAGATTATTTATCTCAAGACCCAGTGAGAAAACCAGGTCCAGCATGTGCCTGTCCTGGTGGGTCACAGAAGAAACTTCTTCCATCAGGCTCAGAGATTACATCATCTGGAGGACATTGTAAACAAGCCAAGAAGATTCATCTTTGGCCCAAACATTGAAGTTCCCTAGCACTAGAGACCTGGGGACCTCCAATATTTCATCGATGATGAAGTCGGCTACCTCCTGCAAGGATTCACCTGCTGCCCCAGTGGGGCAGTAAATCAGGAGAATCCTGCAGCTTGTGCCTGGATCTCCACAAACAGTCACACACTCAAATGAACCTGGAACCCTCACTGGGTGCAGGGTGAAGCCTAGTTCAGATTTAAAGCAGATGACTACCCCTGCCCCTGAGTTCCACTCTGGGACAGTGCACTATGGTATACCCAAATGGGACAGCGGCCTCTAAAACTGGACCAGCATCATCACCAATCCAGGTCTTCATAATGCAAGCCAGACTGACTGAGAAGAAATCAAGTCCGCAATAATTGTGATCTTGTTTCTTATCGATCTGGCACTGCAAAGCACCACCTTCAGGGGATTAGTGGACAGTGAAACCTCTCTGGCTGCTTTCCCACTCGGTCTGATGGGAACCCTTTTAATCGGAAATAAACGCATCTGGCCTCTCCCTAAAGCTCATCTAATCCCTGGGTGCCTTCTACATCCAGCTACCTTGAGCCTGCCACCTCCTGCAGTGCAAGAGGCACCCCAGCCCAACTGAACAATATGGTTCCTCCAGTTTTACTATAGCACTGTGACAGCACTGATGCCGACATCCTCAACAGTAACAGACATAATGCCGAGTGTCAGCATTGTACTGTCAGGGATGCCAGTGTGTTTCCTAAGGGAGACTGTGCCCCCGAATCCCCCATGTGGGAAGCTCCACCCCCACCCCACCTCTGGACTCTAGATTTACAACTCCAGTTCAGCGTTGTCTCGGGGATGGAGCACAACACCAGAAGCTTCACCACTGGTGTCTGCAGGAACCAGCACAGCAACCCACAGATTTCGTGTGAGATCTGTCACTATGCTGGTCTTTGCAGTTGCAGTGATGCCATCCCATCGACATACTAGTTCCTCCTTATTTCAACCTTCCAACAGCACCTTGCTGTAGTGGTAGAAACTAAGAGGACCTCCTTATTTCAACCTTCCAACAGCACCTTGCTGTAGTGGTAGAAACTAAGAGGCTAGAAAAAGTCCATAGGTCAAACAGCTGGGTTGACCCATACACTATCCTAGCCTTCCCAGGCCCTCAAGCCTTCCCAGACACATCCTTCCAGACAGCATAGTCCCAGGCCCACAGAATGCTAGCTGACCAAGCACGCAAAATACAAATATACACATAGACTAAAAATCCTACAACATACACTACACACTCACACATTTAGTTAACTAAAACTCAAACCCTCCACTCAACCATCTCCTACCCACTATCAAAGATAAGCTCACCCGCAGCAAAAAAACAGTAGAAAAACTGAAAAACAAGCTTTAAAGTCACAGAAAACCCATTTCAGCTTACAGAAAACCAGTTAGATTACTGCCCATGACTTCAGGGCAAGAGCTCTCTCACTGCCCCAGTCTTTCTACAGTTAGATGATTTTGCAGCAAAAACATGAATAACCTGCATGCAACTATAACAAGGAATCCAGTGTATGCCCCAGAGCTACTCTCACCAGTTACTGGGACTCCAAGACCAGCTGCTTATTTGTAACAACCTTTGGCCCCTTTTAGCAATAGATCCATGGGGGCAGACCAAAACCAGTCCTGAATCCTAGCAGATATGACCTCAGCCTATCCACAAGTAGCCACAACAGTGCACAGAGCTACCCAAGAAGTCCCAGAAACTCTGCAGGGATACTTTGACAGAAGCCTCACCAGTAACCATTGCCCCGGAAGCCCTACTGTGGAAGCACCCTATGTGACCTCGTGCCCCCCAGGAATGCAGTCCCACTGGCTGGGAATACTGATCCCACGCTGATGGCCCTCTCATGTAGTGGAAAAAGACGCACCAGTGGATGCAAAGTTCCTTAAGACAAAAGGCAACAATCCCAGATCCCAAGAGGTAATTCTGCCTCCACCCAGTGTAGTTATGGGTGAGTTTCCTCAGAGTTGGCCCCTCTGAAAATTATGGGAGCACCCACTGCAAGTTGTCTGAATGAACCCAAGCAGCAGCTCAATCGGGTGATGGTGACGGTCGATAACACTCAGAAAGGTGCCAGCACTAGGAAAGTGAAGCATGCAGTAAGACAAAACTAGTTTAAAAACAAAAAAGCTAGCCATTCCAGTGGTTCTGAGGGCTGAGGCACTGGACGCCTTACCTCGCACTGTGCCAGTGACCTAGGTCCGGAACGACCTTGGTCCGCCAGGGTGCCAGCGGGGGTAGGGGAGAGTGGCAGCAGGATTGAGCGATGGATCCCCTGTCCCAGGAAGGGGGCTTGCCCAATTGTAGTCCCGCTGTCACTGGATGGAGGTCCGGTGACAGGCATAGGTGGTACTGGTGCAACTGGTAGGGTGGGAGACATCCTGCAAGACAAGCATACATGTGCCTCATTATGTGCGTGTCACATCAGGGATGCACTGGAGCAGGATTTAAAAGGGGGGAAAGCTGATAAAGTACTAATGCAAAAAAAAAAAGGCTTGATAGCCTAAACTTCACCACTTCCCAGCCCTGCCTACATTAAGACCTTGAGTAACACCTAGTTGGATAAAATGTCTAGAGTTTTTTTGGGTTCTCACAGTCAATCCATGTTACTGGAGAACACAGACATTAAATTGTAGACAGTAAAAGAAAATTAGTAGAGAAATGAAAAAGGAGAATACTCTCTTTCAGAGCTGTGCAGACTGCCATCTTGCTTCTCCTGTCCTCCTACAGACCTCAAGAACAGGGAGAAGTGTTGGATAAGGCACTTCCTCTGGCTCAACTGCTGCTGGCCATACAGTCCATCTCCAACAGGATTTTAACAGTTCAAAGAAAAAAAAACTCTCTCTGCTGTAGAAAAATCACCACAATCCCATATGTGCACTGACATTACTGGACTCAATCATTGTGTGTCCAAAAATAGTTTACTGTATATTTTCCATCTGCTTCGAGGCTGTACTGGTACAGAATGGACTGAATAGCCCTTTAGCAACAGGGCAGTGAAGAAACTTCACAATTTTGAGGAAAACAACCAGTGTCTACCCAATAATTCTGATAGCAAAATTGGCATGGTATCGGAACTGAAATATTACAAATGGATATAGCCAATTGAGCGATGAAGTGCAGTCCAGAGGCAAACTGGCAATCAGAGTGTCAGATGCATTTATTTGACATTCTAACATGCTGTTCTTCTGCATGTTGAAGAGGCTATGTCATTTTCACAATACAATATTTTTGAAGATGTAATAATTGAGTCCTGTGTTGCCAGTGGGTATATGGAATTATGGTGATTTGTTTACATCAGAGAATTTTTTTTTTTCTTAGAATAGTTATCGCTGCAATGTGAATCTGGTTCTACACACTCGAGGAGGGCCAGGTTTGAGTCCATTAGAGCCCAAACACTGTTTTTTTTCCCATTTAGGATTTTAATTGTTCTGTGCTGGTTCTCTTCCAACCTTCGATGCCTTAATGCCAAGAACACTGTCTCTGTGACCTTTGGCTCCCAGGCAGAGGCTCACCAGGCTTTCTCCTTTCCCCTCCTTCCACACCCTTGATTGTACTGTGACTGAGGATTCTCCTTCTTTTATTAACTTGGGGTCTGGCTGTACCTGCACCTCGGCTTCTTGGTGCACATTTATGCCATCCACCTCACAAGTTTCACCTAAACTGAGTGTGCTCTATAGAAACAAAGCCAGTATCCCTCTTCCAGGCTGCAAGGAGCTAGTCACAAAGATGATCTTTCACATTGTTGGCCATGGCAAAATTGTCTACAGCAGTGCTCCCAAGTGCACTCTTGCCAGACTGGGCCCCCTCATTCACTCTTTCTGCACGTTTGCCTTGTGCTGCCCCCATTGTGCATGCCACTGCTTTCACTCTTCCTCCCTTTTCCTCTTTTCTTTCAGTGCAAGACACTTCACCCACTGTGCCACCTTCACCTCCAAATTCTAGTTTGACTCTGTCCCCCACCTTTCTGCCATCTTCTTCTCCCTTTCTTGGCTTCTTATTCCCTGTCCCTCCCCCCAAAAAAACTTCCATGGGCCAAGCTGCTTTCTCATGTCATTTTCCTAAGCTCTGGTCCTTTCTTCCACTGTCTACCCACTCAGCCTCTTCATTCTTCTCTCTCAAATCAAATCTTCATGACATTTCTATCCCTCCTGCAACTGTTCCTGATCTTTGACCCATGTGTCCCTTCTCCCTGTGTTGTTGGTGTTCTCCCTTGCCCCCAAGGCTGCAAGTAATTTTGTTACTCCTCCTTGGCTAACTGCACCTAAATCAGTTAGTCATATATGGTAATATTTTGGCCCTAAGCCTGCCTTCTGCACTGGCTTGATAGCCCTCACACCTTAGCAGTCTAGGTGGTGGTAGTCTACTAATATTTTTCATTGCTGCCAGCCCTGTATAGCACGTCTACTTTTATTTTCATTGTCATTCATCTTTATGTGTGTTGCCCTGACTATCAGCCTTTAAATCATGACTGCACACTCTTATGTTTACTTTTCTGTTGTTGTAAGTATGTTTGCTGTGTTTCCTTTTAACTACTGCACCTTCCATTGTGTATTTTCACTTGTACATGCTGTATTGTATAATCCCCTTCCCCCTCTCCTCGGGACATACCTGAAAACAAGCCATTGTCAGCTCAGTATGTCCTTCCTATTGAAACATTTGATACAAACAAACAAAGAAATTTGCCAGATTCAAAGTTTATCACTTCCTTTAGTATTCATCCTCTTGTAATCCTCCCTGCTCAAGTCTGTCACCGGTCTCACTCTTTCATTTTCTTCTGCTTTCAGGTAGAAGACTTGCTTCCTCGCCCATGAAAACTAAACACATATTTTTTTTTAATATCCTTCCTTATACTCATCATCCCCTGTACACTACTCACTCATTCCTTCTTTATCCATTCGACCTCTTTCCTTGACATTTTACTTTCACTTAGGGATCTGCTACAACTTGTAGTATTATTTTTGTCCTGTAGTTTGTTTTTTAAGTTATTTCCTGCTACAGTAGCAGTATTGATAAGTTTGACTGGGTCTGTGAGGGGAAATAAGCTAAAGCTAGTTGCCAGAGGCAAGCCAGATGACTCTAAAGAGTGAGTATGATCAGTTTGTGCTGAACTACAGGACCCTCTGTCTAATTAATAGGACAGCTGAAAGCCAAAATATTCCTTTCATTCTTCAAAGCCAAAAACAACTCTTCTATATTACATTAAAGATCCTGGCTAATGACTAAAGCAGTCACACCTGGTGTGTGAGACAGGAGGTAGGACAAAGAAAATGTCCTTTGAAATACATAGACCACTTAAGTCCAGATCAGACTGGTTGCCTAAGAGGACCTAGATCTCAGGAAACAAGGAAGTGACCTGAAGTGATACCATAGGACATCTGTGACAATGGAGGGTGGAGATGGCTCTTTGGAAACCTTGTTAACCTGAATTTTTGTGAGAGACAATTTAGCTAGGCTGAAACTCTGAGCAGATAACATCTAATGTTTGAGTTTTCCCAAATTCACCAAGGTATCCGGGCACAGTGTGGCAAGCTTTTCTACTGTGAGAAATATAGGAAGTGTAGTAAGAATTTTCTGTGTTTTGTTCTACAATTAAAAAAGTATTTTCATTTTATATCTGTAGAAGTACTGCTAACCAGTGTCTTAGTGTAGTATATCATATTATACTGCATTTGTAAATAGCTTGAAGTATTAAAATATTTATTATATACATCATGTTTCTATGACTGAGTTCTTTGAAGTACTGATAACTGGATTATCACTGAGAAAAACTGTTCTTCCTTCTCTGAAGAGAAGACTACTGTTACCATATGTTGTTCCTAAGGTGAGATGTTCCTAGCTGTAGCAGACGGGAGTGGGTCAGTTGCCCTTTTGTAAAAAGTGCTGTACTATGTGGGCAGTGGCTCGGGGGGGCACAGACCTAGTAATACACCGAAGTAATGTCTATGCTGTGTGGTGGCAGTTACTGAAGTACACTTGCAGACATCTGAAGGGTTTGAGAAAGTTGGTACAGTTTACAGGCTGCATCTTGTAGTGTCCAGTCTCTCATAGGATCATAGGAAGAACTGCTGTGCATTAATTCCATATAGGGATTCTGGTGACTTTTTGAAAAACACCTATTTTTAAGTAATGAATGCAATTTTGTATAATGTTATAGTGTATGGTGGAATGCTAGTATGCATGGAATTCCATGCCTGGAATATGCTTGTTCCGCTATAGTAGTGACATCATTATGTTGTTCTGCTGCAGTACTGATGTAGCTACTGCAGCAGAACAACTTGCAATGCTGTCACATACTTGATTTCTCCTATCCAATTAAGCTAGAAGTTGTTGTTTGTTAAACTTGAACTTGTAGAAACATCTTCAGCACACTGTGTCAGTAATTTGAGCCTACCACCAACCCTGAAGTGCATCCAACCAGCAGTTCACTGAAACAAAGTGTAATGTCCAAAATAGGTATGGATGCCCATACGCTATACAGAACAGTGGATGAGCAACTTTATGCACAGCCAGTGTGTTGTGCCACCTCAGGGATCTGATTCCTATGGACCTCTTGAGCATCACTCTTGAGGTCACAGGGAATCAGAACCCCTTAGTGGCACAACAAACTGGTTTTGCATAGTTGCCCATCTGCTATCCTGTATGTTTTTACTGGATGATTGTTTCTTTTATTATTGCATTGTATTGTTCTTACACAGTATTTTTACTGGTCAAACTTGAAAACTAGCTGTGTATCAGTCATCAAATAAACTATACTGTAACTAAACCAAATCTTCACTGTTGTGGATTATCATATCATCTAGGCCCCTTGATTCTATTATATTTTGTGTTACGGTTTTCCCTTATATTATTTCTGATGATGATATGTCACTATATCTTTATGAGCTCAGCAATTTTAGTTTTTGCTATCTTGTTTTTATGTGTAATTGTTGTAAGGTGCCTTGATTTTAAGAAAGGCATGGTATAAATAAAGATTTATTATTATTAATATTTGTTATTGAATGTAAAGTAGCTACTGCAGATATTTGTTGATGACTAGGTACAGTATATCAGTTAAGCAGTAAGGCATGACAGGGTATGTGTTATTGTATATTATACCATGGACATAGATATAAACACAAAATGCTGTACTCCGATTGGCTGGCTAGCACCTTTCTGCCGTGGTAAATCCTATGATATACCCATGACAAAGGTGCCAGCCAGCTCCATCTCTAAAATTCATCTGAACCCTGGAGTTGGCAGTGGAAAATCGCCATCTTGAAACCCCGCTAAACGAGATGCAGAAGCAGAATTTTTTAAAAAGACTGCAGCCGGAACATAATGTTGTGCCTCCCCCCACAAATTTGTAACTTACCCTACTTCATTCCTCATCTCCTTTTTCCTATAATCGTCACCTCCTGTCCCAGGACTGCCTAAGAGGGGGCACCAGGAAGGCACAAACATCACTGCTCCGTACTTTTAAATCTCCCGCTATTGCTGCTCATCATCCTCTGTCCTCAGATCCTCTCCAGTGTTCCAGAACCAAAGAAAAGAGCAGCAAACCCCAGATAAATCAACTTAGTCCCAAAACATAATTAAAAAATATAAAATGCCGCCAATTCAAAATACTGTAGTGTCCTCGCGCACCACAAAACTGCACCTGGAAGTAAACATGCAGATGGACCACAGCCTATGAACACTCACACCGCACGCCACTCTGCCACCACTGAAACAGAATGGAGACCATTGTCTTTGTTTTTTTATTAAAAATAAAAATAATAACCCTGTAGACTGCTCAAAATAAAACTATAGACTACCATAATCCTCCATATGCAAAGACCAGGTGAAGATTTCCTACATCTTTATTACCATGCTGCTTCGAATCAAACCAGGACCTCCGAGAGAGAGACACAGCTACGCACAATAGCGAGATAACATGCATGGTAAAGACTTTCTCTTTTTTTACTTTTGCCCAGAGCTGGGGAAAGGGGAGGGGGGGGCTGCCATCTACTTAAAATATTCTACCTAGCAACAGGGAACTATTTAACACATAGTGGAAGAATATTACAGGAAAAATCAACAGAGAAAAACACATTTTCAGAGTAAAATCACTTTAATCTTAAATTCTTTAAAAACAGGTCCATGGTATAATAGCAATAAGCCGCTCAGGTGTGGGTTATCAGGGTTTACCATGGCTGGTAAGTTACCACAGTGCAAACCACTCCAGCCATGTAAATCCCAACCCACACCCCCTTGTGACTTATTGCTTAAATAACATCACATCTGGGGTGGGTTGAAGCACGATGTGAAGCCAAGTGCTTCCACCACACAAGGAGTGAAGATATTTAAGCTACAAACCATGACAAGATGTGGGTTGTACTGGGACTTCCCCATGGCTAGTATGACTTGGCCACAAGGCCACAGACCAAGTGATCAAACCAGGTCAGCCATGGGTAAACCCAACATAACCCACACCTTGGAGTGGTTTATTGTGATTATATAATGTCCCCCTATACTTTTTTGTAACAAAAAATAAACATAGTTTTTTTTGTAGTTTAAATAATTTTTATTTATTCTTATGTCATAAAAAAATAGTTCCCTGTTGCTAGGCAGAATAGTGAGGAATTGCCCAAAACTCAGTCAGTGTACAGTAACAGCGTGTTACTGTTTTGTTTTTTTAAACAGACAGACTCCTGATGTATGCTGGCAGAAACAATCGCTTGATACAGGAATCGGGCATGTGTCAGCCTCGTTCACTTCATTAACTTAACCACTATTGCAGGTGCCCTATAAACTGCAGGAGGGGGGTCATTATGTCAATTGGAGGTGACAGCAGCAGGTTTAGGAGTGTGAACAAGGTGGGAGAGGCATCCCCAACTCAGAGTACAGTGATAGTATTTTACTTTGTTTTTTTACATAGAATCCTGATGTATGCCATGCTGGTAGACAACCTCCTGAAACTGAAATATGCAGTGTGTCAGTCTCATTCACCCCACTCACTTCCCTACTATTGCAGATGTTATTTGAACTGTGGGTGGGAGTTGGTTAGGTCACTTGGTGGAGCAGCAGAAACTTAAGAAGACAACGAGGTTCAGGAAGAGTGGCATCCTTAAATCTGTCAACTGTGCAGTGTTTCTTCACCTTGGAGTCAGACTTGCCAGCTGGGGAGTGGTAGCTGATGGCTGGGAGAGTGCTGTGGAGAAACAGCAGAGTGTTTACTTTTTCAGTGTGTGGCAGAAACACTGATGAGTGGTATTGCCATTTTAAAGAAGAGCCAAGTAAAATAAATTATTTCTCTTCCTATGATGTGAGGAATTTGTATTTCATCATCACGTATTGAAATGATGATTGGTTTAATCTCTTTTTCATATATGATCTAAACTTGCAGTTCAGTACTGCTTTACTGGGTAGACAATATGGTGTTTTTTCTAGGTTTTTTGGTCATTGGAGAGGTTTGAAAAGGTGTGGATCTCAGATGTGGTTGACTGGCACCTTTTATGTACAGTAGGTAATGCCAAGATTTACCATGGCAGAAAGATGCCAGTCAGCCAATCAGGGACTTCGATTCTCAGACTCCATTGTACAGTATAATACAAAATAATGCAGATTCTGGAGTGCCTTATTGCTATTATACAATGGCTCATGTTTTTAATAATAATAAAAACTTTAAACATTTAGTTTTTTTTAAGAGATTTGTATTGTTTTTTGTATGGAAGGTATATTTGGAGGTATGGAGAAAATGTAGTCCAGTAGGTGGACCTGCTGCTTCATGCTTCACTTCTTCTCCCAGTCTTTCTGTGACAGTTTGTGTTCCATCCCCCATACCAGACAGGGAATAAACATGTACAATTTTTGGTGGCCAGGTGCTTTAGTTTAGTCAGTTTGCCCGTGATTTTGCTGTTTTGTTTATTTATTTATTTCAGGTTTTGGAAGACACTCTTTGAGCATAGCTTGTTTGCAAAGGTTACATGTCAGAATAACATTAAAGACAGAATAATATTAAGAAAATAATATGAAAATATTACAGATTAAATAGCAACAATATTGAGGTTAACATGACAGTAGCTCATGACATTGTCACGGCATATACAAGGTGGTACACAGTACTAGAAAGTGTATAGGACAGAGGGGAGTAGCCACGGGGCTTGGGGTGGAGAGGCACAGTGGGAGTTAGTGGAAAGGGTGACTCAGCCTAACAGTGATTGGGGAGGTGAAAGTAAGTAGGGGGAGGTGGTAGGGGTGGGAGGTTAACTATTGGGGGTTAGTGGCTGTAGAGGCGGGAGGGTAAGGTGTGGCGTGAAGAGATGATGGGGAAGGAAAATGTGGTAGTGGAGAGGGAGGTGGGGGAGGGGAGAGGGTGAGAATGAGACGAGAGGAGGAGAAGGGTAGGGGAAGCAGAGAGAGAAAGAGATAGGAGGGGTGGTCTACCTTATGCTGTTTGCTTTTAGTGGCGTTCCAGTGAGAATCTCTGGGGGAATGAGCAATCGGCCAAGACATGAATGAGCACGCGCTTACCCTGGCACCATAGTGAACAGCACTAGAAAGTATGAAAGCGGCGTGGCTGTGTGTCCTCTTCCTCTGTGTAGGAGAGAATGTGAATGTAGTGTTTTTGTTAGCATTTTTTGGTGTTTTAGCAGTGATGTTTAAATGTACTACAGGGTAGGGGCATTTGAAGTGAACAGCTTCACTGAAGTGCGTGACAGGCAGTTACGGTCTGTGCAGTTCAGTGAAGCCTCTTGTTTTAAGGAGAGAAAAAAGATACAACCATGCAAATGTAATTAATTTTGTATGCTGTACTGATATGTTTGGTACAAGCACCTTCGTTTTCTGCTGAATTTCTGTTTTGGGGTGCCAAGATCTCCAGGGGAGAGGGGCAAATCTGTGAGGGTTGAAACTGTCACCTTTGCTTGTGTGGTCATGAAGTGACAGTGATTCTTTTATGGTCATATGGTCATTTTGTTGCCTGCCCTAGATACAGTGATGTTATCATGAAATAACATCACTGTGACTGCGGCTCATTAGCCAATCAGGTTTCTAGATTATTTCTTGCCATTGTATAATAGGGGTTTCTATATCAGTAAAATATATTGATACTGTGCATTAATATTGTTAAACACCTCCATCAGTAACAGAATGGATTCAGAGCTGCTTACAACATAGAAGTCAGTGTGTGGTAGTAGGGGGAAAAAATCTTGGAACCTAGGCCAGTCACCAGCGGTGTACCACTGGGCTCTGCTCTTGGCCCTGTGCTATTCAGTGTCTTCACTGGGAACATAATGGAAGGGATTAAGAGTAAAACCTGCCTCTTTGTGGATGATACTAATCTCTATGGACAGGTGGGCACAGAGAATGGGAGAAGGGTGCTACAGGAGGACAGGGCTAAATTTGAGAGATGGACAAATACCTGGCAACTGGCTTTCAACACCAAAAAGAGCAAGGTTATGTGACTTGCACATAAAACCCAGGGAAAGAGTGCAAGTTGGGAGGAAGGGTGAAAGTAGTAGAGACTGAAGAAGAAACACCTAGGGGTTATCATCACTAGTGACTTGAAACAATCTGCACAGTGCAGCAAAGCAGTGGATAAAGGTACATGAATGCTGGGATGCATAGCAAGTGGTTTCATATATAAGTGGAGGAGGGAGGTCATTGTGCCCCTGTACAGATCACTGGTGAGACAACTAATGGAGTACAGGGTCCAATTCTGGTGTCTTGACCAAAAAAATGGACATAAACTCGCTGGAGGGAGTGCAGCACAAGGTAACAAGATGATTCCGGGCCTACAACACAAACCCTATCAGGAGAGACTAAAAGAACTCAGCATGTACACTCTGGAGGAGAGAAAAAGAGAGGGGGACATTTTTTATTTAGTTGTTTTTTTTTTTTTACCAGGTATAGCACACTAAGCTGAAAGCTTTTTTACAGGAGCGACCTGGGAGCACAAGGAGGTTAAGTGACTTGCTCAGGGTCACACAGTATGCAAGTGGAAGCTGTGGGATTCAAACCCAGGTCAGATCTGCTGGATATCACCAAATTTGTAGCTCAGAGCCTTAGATCACTGTGCTATACTGCCTCTTCAACATAATGTAAACCTTTAAGTACCTTAAGGGCAAAAACAAAGTCAGCATTGAGAGCTTGTTTAATGTGAAGGGTGCACGGATAACAAGGGGACGTCAGCTAAAGTTGGAGGGAGGGGGATTTAAAAAAGATGCAAGGAGGCATTTCTTCACCAAAAGAGTGGTTTCAGGATGCAACAAACTTCTGGAGGAGTTGGCATCTACCAAGATTGTTGGAGGTTTTAAAAGCAGGTGGGATAGTCTTATCAGGAAAATCACAGTGAGGACAGGGGATGGTGAAAGTGGAAGGAGGGCAAGAGATAAATTTTGAGGCAAAGTGGGGTGGGGAGAGAGGCAGTTCTACTTAAATCTTACAGCTTAGCTTCACACTCAAGCAGACTAGGTAGCCTGTTATGGCCTTTATCTGCTATACTTTTATATTTATTTCAAGCACCTCAGTTGTCCGCTGAATTTCTGTTTTGGAGTGTTGAAATCCTTGGTAGGCGGGGGGTGGGGTGAATCTGTGAGGGTTAAAACTGTCACCTTTACTTTCGAGGTCATGAAGTGATTCAGCATAGAGAGCTTGTTTAACATGAAGGCTGCAGGGACAACAAGAGGACGTCAGCTAAACTTGGAGGGGGGATTTAAAAAAGATGTGAGGATGCATTTCTTCACTGAAAGGGTGGTCACAGGATAGAATAAACTTCTGAAGGAGTTGGATTCTGCCAAGACCATGGGAGGCTTTAAAGGCAGGTGGGATAGGCTTAACAGGAAAATCACAGTGAGGATGGGTGATAGTGGAAGCGGTGGGGAAGTGAGAATTTTGAGGCAAGGGGGTGGGGAGGGGCAGCTCTACTGAAATCTCACAGCTTAGCTTCACACTTGAGCAAACTGTACAGACTGTTATGACCTTTGTCTGCTGACAGTTTCATATGTTTATATGTATAAATTTGATTTGTTGGAGAGTGTGCAATGTGTCAATATGCTAAAGTCCCATCTGTTCCTGGAAAACTGTAATTTATAGCGTGTAGCAGTTTTTAAATATCCCAGAAAATAGTGACTTGGCACAACCTAATTTCAATAACCCAAACAATACAGAAACATTTTAAATAACTACTTACCCTGAATATAAATGTTAAAACTCTTGCAAAATGAACTACTATGTAAAATAATCTAAGAATGGCTTCAGTATGTACACTGTGCAATAATTAAGATGATTTTGTGACAGAAGGATTAACCCTGTGAGGAGTGTTTGGATAGCCAGAATAAGTACTCACTGGACACCAAGTGGAAGTTGTTTTTTAAGGGGAATAAATCTGATTTATAGCCAGCAACCTTTCAAACATTGTGAGGCAAGGCAAGGTAAGACAAGGCAATTTTTTTTAAGGTGCCCAATCAAGGAGGTTGTGGACACTGTACGGATACAAAAACACAGAACGATAAGAATAAAACAAGATAAAACCCAAAAAATATAAACAGAAGGCCAATAAATTGGTGTGGCAAGGCCTGACTAAAGAGGTAGTTCTTGAGGTGGGCTTTGAATACTTCAACTGAAGGGGCCTCCCTAATAGCTGGAGGAAGCGAATTCCACAGGATGGGGCGGTGACACTAAATGCTCTGTCGCCAGCAGTTTTTAACCTCTTCTGGGAATCACTAGGAGGCCCTTAGAGGAGAAACAAAGTCAGTGGACCATTGCAGCATATGTAAGAAGGTCTGACAAATAGCAACCAAATAGAAAGCCACCATCAAGCCACAGATACCTGCTCTCTAACAGGAGCAATGCGGTCCCCAGGAAGCCCTGAAGGCCTGGACCCCAGCACACAGCAATCCCTCAAGCCACAGATACCTGCTCTCTAGCGGGGGCAGCGCAGTCCCCAGGAAGCCTTAAAGGTCTGGACCTCAGCCCACAGCAATCCCTCAAGCCACAGATACCTGCTCTCTAGCGGGGGCAGCATGGTCTCCAGGAAGCCTTAAAGGTAATTCAGAATCCTTCCAGTCCTTCCAGACTTTGTTGTGGGGTGCTGGCCCGTCAATGCTGACTGTCAACTTCTCCACCCACCCCAGCCGGTAACCTGTGACGTGGTCACCTGAATCAGGGCGCCGTCTGAAATGGCGACGCAATCTGGGCGAAAGCCCGAAAGGCGAGGAGGCAGGGAGGGTGACTGGATGTTGTGGGGTGGACGCACTTAGTGACAGGATTTCGCTGTATGTACATGCACGGGGGTGAAGTGAGCACAGTAAGGTGGCCTGGGAGGGGCGGAGGGTAGGGTGGCTCTGTGGTTGGCTGCCGAGCTGCGCCATGGTGTCGGGGTTGGCCTCCACTTACGGTGCCTGGGGTTCCGGGTTCTGGTCTGGGTCCAGGTGCTACATCGTTTTTGTTGTTTTGTTGTGCCAGGTCCAAAACTTGTGTTTTTGCTTTCGCCCCTGACATGCACCCCTGTAGTTGAGAATCCTTGGCAGACGGGTGTGGGGGCAAAGCCCCTGCGTCGGGGAGGTGGAGCTGCAGCCCCAGAGCAAATCCAGTGAGCCTTTGGTACCATTCCTCCATGCGCCAAGTTTGGCAGGGTGGCAAAATTGCTTTCGCTGCCCTGACTTCGCGATAATGCGAGTCACCATTCAGCACTCGCCATTATCACATAGAACCCCCCAGTCACCTTCCCACCCAAGGCCAGCTTTCCATTTATTGCTCCTTAATGGTCACATGACTGTACCTGTTTTCCCATTAGCAGGTTATACTCAGTGACCACTAGGAGTCACTGCTGTGCCCTCTCCGTAACCTGCTTTCACCACCTTGCCTCTCTAGCCAGCCCTCCATTCTTTGCCTTTCTCTTGCTCTATTCACTGCCACAGGGCTATTCCAGCTACTCCAATATTATGTAGCCCAGGATCCCCCTGCCAGTCTTAAACCTTGGACCCTTGGCCCCACAGTCTGGACCCTTGGCCCCACAGTCTGCATCTCTTCCACTGAGCAATCAGGTCTGCACAGTTTTACTCCATCCTTTTCCCCCCTTTAACTTCTACGAACACCCACCCCTGTTGTAACGCCTGTTGCTACAATGACGTCTAAAAATGCCAACACCTTTCATTCATTTCTGCTATCACTCACCCTAATCTGCCTGAGTAATGCACCCCTAGCCCAGCATACATGTACACCTCGTTGGCTCACTCTTTGTTCTTCTATAATGGACACTACCCCCTCCCCACTCTCAAGTGCGTCCCCCCTCCTCCACCATGCCCTGCCTTGTAACCAGGATGCAGGCACCTCATGAAACATTTCCCTCATGTGTGCATGATGGTATGGTCCCCCCTCGCCCTGGATCCTACTCTTCCATGCTATACCCTACATATGGGATCTTCCCATTCCAGTCTGTGTTCAGCACCCAACCTACTCTGTCTTGCATCTTACCAGACCTTACAAAACACTAAAACTCGCTTCCTTACTGGCCTTTCTGCTTCTCCTTCTACTCTCTGGTAACATATACCTGAACCCAGGACCCCTCCCCTTCCCTGTGACCAAGCAAATCGCCCTAGATGAACTCCGCATGGTGTCAACTGATATATGCAGCCTGCTGAAAAAACTTGACAGCCTGCAGGGTTGGGTAGCCTGACACCAACCAGACATCATCTCCGTGGTGGAAACCTGGCTTAATAAAAGCACCCCCAATTCTGCTGTTAATCTTACAGGGTACACTATATACCATACAGACAGACAAGCAAGCTAGGGGAGTGCTATTTACCTCCAGGACTCCCTCCAAGGACATGTCCTCCCATCTCCTGACCTTGAACATTGTGCCCAGGTCCTCTCTACGAAAGTTACCATCACCACAGCTGGAGCACCTTTATTCATCTCATCTGTTCACATTCCCCGAAGGAACCAAAAACAGCCTCCCAGTCTGTCCTAGAGCACCTCCACCAACTACCAAATAAGGCTTAAATCCTTGTGCTGGGTGATTTCAATGTTAATTGGTAGGCCGGCACTGCAACTCCCCTAAAGGATGCCATTGTTGCCCTCGACCCCACGCAAATAGTTCCCTCGGCCACCCTCCTCAACCTGAGAACTGGCACCTCGACCCTCCTAGACCTTGTACTTACCAACTGGCCTCACAAATTCACTAAAGTTAGTGTACTATCTGACTCACTAAGTGACCACTTGCCCATACTGTGTAACTGGTTCTTTATGGCTAAAAAGACCCCTTAAGATTGTCCTGCAACATCACCTCAGACCAGGTAAACTGCGACCCTTTAAACAACACCTAGCCAATTGGGACTGGTCCCCCATGACAACATTACCAGATATTGACTCCACTTTGGAGTTTTTATCTGCACTTTTAACATAGCATATGACCTCTTTGCACCACTCAGTAAACGTGTCATCAAAGGTGCCAACACCCCTGGATATCCCAATCCTTACTTGATCAAATGTGTGATAGGCACATTCTCTGGCGCACAGCCCTGGAAACCAGTAAACTTGCTGACAGGCAGCGTTACCAGGAGGCCAGGAACAAATGTACCTGGAATATCCACAAGGCCAAGGCGGACTACTACTGAATTATTCTCACAGCCTCATGGGGCTCAGGACATAGATTCTGGGATAATCTTAAAGAACTTAGTGGCAAAATCTCAACAGCCCCTCCCTCTCAAATATGCGTAAATGGATATTTCGCTACTGACCCAGAGATCATAGCAAACACACTGAATTCTTAATTTTTGGACCTCAGCAGTGTGCTCCCACCAAACCTCTTTTCCCCTACCCCTACCCGTATCCGCATATCCACCCAAGTGCCTCCTTTTTGCTTTAAAGCAATCTCCCAGTAAGAAGCTTCACCGCTCCTCCTATAGGCGCTCAACAAATCTAGGTTTAGCAATGATTCCTTGGACCTTACTTCTAAGACTAACACTCAGTGAGGTTCTCTTCCCTTGCACAACTCTTCTGAACCACTCTATTTCCCTAGGGCTATTCCCTATACAGTGGAAAATAGCCCTCATCACACCTATCCTTAAGAGTGCTAATTTTACCGTGCCTGGGAACTACCACCTCATATCGATACTACCACCCTCTCCAAAGTCCTCGAAAAATCATAGCCACCAGCTCTCTGAACCACCTTACCAAGTACAATCTGCTATGTCCTGAACAACATGGCTTTCACAAGAGCCACAGCACCACCACTGCACTCTTGGAATTTCCAATACCCTACACATCACATTCATGACGAGTCACATGGCAGGTGCAGTATTCATTGACCTGTCAAAAGCATTTGACACCGTTCATCACTCACTCCTATTCACCTCCCTTACCCAAATAGGGCTCTCGCAGTACGCATTAGGCTGGTTCGCTGACTACCTCTCAGACAGAACCCAGCAAGTAAGAATAGCACACACACATGCTAGACCCCCCTCCAAGTCACCTCAGGTGTACCCCAGGGGTTGATTCTTGGTCCCCTTCTATTTAGCCTATTTCTTAACTCCCTTCCCAAAGGCTGCCCTGGTAATATCTTCCTGTACGCAGATGATGCAGTTTTACTCAGCACCCATGCTGACCCAACTGCCCTCCAGCAAACCGTACAAAGATCCTTCAGTGATGCTGAATCTTGGTTTGCAGAACAAAGACTCGTACTAAATTATAAAAAAACTAAGTCCATGGTGTTTGCCCCTCCCCAAAATAAAAACAAGGATCACCCATTGCTCATACAAAATTCACTTAATGAAACCCTTGAGCAGGTCACCTCATTTAAATATCTAGGGGTAACGTTGGACTCAGGGCTTACCTACCATGAGCATGTCCACTACCTGAACGCAGCTGCTAATACAGTACTCCTTCAGCCTACTCCACCTATACAAGCACGGTCTCCCCCCTGAAGCTTGCAACTAGCTATTTCTGTATCAGTCCTGTCTCTCATAGACTATAGTATCCTGGTATATGGTGCAGCAGATATTACATACCTCAATAAAATCAGGGATGCTCTGAATAAGGCTTGTAGGCTGGTCACAGGCAGTGACCAAATCACTCACACCTGTATGCTCTACTCTCGCACCAAGTGGCTAAATCTTAATGGGCATTTAAAATACCAGACCTGTCTTAATGCAAAAAAAATCATAGCTGGCTTCACCCCATTTGGTCTCTCGATGCTGCTACAACCACATCAAGTCACCAGATGCACTCACCTATCTGACAAATTTCCCTATCAGGTCCCTCTCTGCAAATCCACTATGGGCCAAAGAACCATTCAGTACCAGGCACCACACTGGTCGAACTCACTCCCCAAATCAATCCTCACGGAACCTAAGCTTGGCCACTTTAAATTCCTCCTTCATAAACATACCATTCAGGATGCTACCCGTGACTGCTATTGACCTCACATTCTCCACTAATAATCCACAGGTGACAATGGACCCCCACTGGTCCTGCCTATTCTCTGTAATGTTCTTTTGCTGCAGATTACTTACAATCACTTAGGGCTGAGGGTACGCTCTCTCTATTTTGTAACTGTCGCTCTAGTTATGTTAAACTATTGTATTAATCCACTGTAACTATTGTAATTATTGTAAATGCTACTACTGCTATTCGTGACTGCAGTAAATTCAATGTATTACTTCTGTGTCTGTATCTCGTTGCTGAAACTCTCTGCAAATTTTGATTATTGCCTTGCAACACTATATGTACCTTAATTCATATTGTGTTTCCTGCTATTTGTATATCACTGACGTGGAGCCTTTGCAAAGGAGTCTCTGACTCAGAGGTTTTAATTCTGATACATTCAATAAATAAATAAAAAACAAATAAATAAAGGTCCAAGATTGTGTACGTCCTTAAAGGTCAGCAAACCCACCTTGAAGAGAACCCTCCACCTGACCTGTAGCTAGTGCAGTTCACGCAAAACCGGGGTGACGTGGCTGTACTCAGGCTATCCAGCCAACAGCCTGGCAGCAGCATTCTGCACTATCTGCAGCCAATGGAGGGGCTCACCCCCTGAGACTCTGAAAAAGAGTATATTACAGTAATCAAGCCTTGACATCACAAATACATGTATCAGAGTGAGGAGGTCCTCAGGCAGACCTAGGGGCTTGATCCTAGAGATATTCCTCAGATGATAGAAACTGGTATGGACACTGGATGACACCTGACATTCAAGTGTCAGCCTGTCATTGGGAATAATGCTAAGATCAGTCACCCTAGAGGAGTTCTTCAGTGGAGTAGGCTCCAGGAATAATTGGTTTGTCGCATCAAAGGCCAACCTATCAGGCCTTCCTTTGAGCTTCACCATCAACACCTCTGTGTTATCGGGGTTCAGTCACAACCAGCTGGAGGCCATCCAGTCATTGAACTCGGTGAGGCAATTATTAAGCACCTCCACTGCATTTAGTGTTCCAGGGAAAACGGAGAGATACAACTATGATGATACCCTCAGTGGAGACCCAGAAGAATACTGAGGACATCCACAAGGGAGACCCACAAAAGGGTGGCAAGGGACACCACAGAGGAAGGAAACAGCTACTGATAGGGGACTCAATTGTTGGGGGGGTAGAACTTGGGAAGGGAGAGAAGGAAGTAAGCTGCCTGCCTGGTGCCAGGGCTTGGAGGGACAAGAAGCGAATCCTCACAATTGTAGAAGCAGCATCACAGGAGAGATAACTAGATATCATTGTCCACCTTGGGACAAATGACCTAGCTAGGCATGGGATCAGTGCAGTGCAGAATGAATTTGTGGAGTTGGGAAGGGGCCTCAGATGGGTAGCAAGCACAGTAACCTTCTCAGAGGTGCTACCAGTCCATGGCAGGAGTGAGGATAGGGTACTGCACACCATGCAGTTTAATGAATGGTTGCAAAACTGGTGCAGAGCACAGGGCTTTGGCTTCATTGGGAACTGGGGGTCCACCTGGAGAGATAAAGGTCTGTACTGGTATGACAGTCTGCATTTGTCCACTAAGGGGACCAAGCTCCTAGGTGACAGATTTAAATGCTTCCTTGGCAAGCTTTTAAACTAGATAAGGGAGGAAGTACTGATAAAGGCAGGAAAAGTCAAGCCTGCCCCCACAAAACATGGCAGGTAGTAGGGTAAACACTGAGGTACAGAGTTCAACACAGGTCAGGACAAGGGTAAATGGTAAAATAGATAAGAGCAATTAGAGCAGGGATGGGGGAAAAAAGGATCAAGCCAACATTAAATGGAGGGCAATGACTACTAATGCCCATAGTCTGGGAAACAAGCATTCTGAGCTAGTAGCTTTAATGGAAGATGAAAAATTGGATATTGTGGCAGTCACAGAAATATGGTACACCAAGAACCATGAATGGGATGTCAACATACCAAGTACACAATCTACAGAAGGGACAGGGAGGCAAAAGAGAAGGTGGAGTAGCTCTATATACATAAGGAAGGGATCAAAGCTACAGAACTAAAATGTAAAGAGGAGGACAGAGGCACTCTAGGTTACCTTGGAGATAGGGAATGGCATCACAATCTGCACACGGGTTGTATACAGACCCCCGTCTCAAGGGGAGGAAATGGACAAGAAAATGATAGAGGACATTCTCAAAATGGCTGAAAAAGAGGAGATACTGTTGATGGGGGACTTGAATATGCCAGATGTTAACTGGAGGACTAGTACTGCAGCCACATCCAAGAGCAGGGTCATTCTCAATGCCTTGAGGGGTAGACCTTAGACAGCTAGTGCTGGAACCCATTCGGGAGGAGCAATACTAGACCTGGTACTCTCAAATGGAGAGGGATCACAAATTTAGAAGTCAGTAGACATCTGGGGAACAGCGACCACTGCACAGTGTGCCTACAATGAGCACAACCATGGAGATAAGCCATACAAAAACAAGGATACTGGACTTTAGAAGGCTGACTTTGCAAAATGGGTGAACACCTGAAGAATGCACTAGCAAATGGCCAAATAGGAGGGTGGAAGAACAATGGAGAAAATCAAAACTGCCATCATAGAGCAACAAGTCTTTATGTAAAACAAATAAAGAAAACAAAGCGGAGTAAAAAACCACTATGGTTCTCAAAGAGGTGGCAGGAAAGTTAAGGAGAAAAGGCTGCATTCAAAAGTATAAGGAATCACAGAGGGAGCGACAGGGAACTGTATCAACTAAAGCAGAAAAAAAGTAGGAAAGGCAGTCAGAATAGCAAAGGCCCAAACTGAGAAAAAATAGCCAACTCGGTCAAAAGGATAAAACCCTTTATAGGTGTAACCCCAGATGGCGCTATCCCAGGGCTACTACCCCGCCTGATTTGCTACTAACAGGTTGAGGGGCCCTGATCCAATGGCGGTGCCCCACCCAGAGGTCAGGGTTTGCAATAGTTAAACTAACTTGGTCACAGCCCTCTGGGACACTGCAACTCCCTTTCTTCCCACTAGTGGCCACACAATATATCAAATTACCTTCACAGTATACACTTACCCCAGGACTGGTTCTGCACTGGGACCTCCTGTGAAATAAGATACAGTGCAACAATCACAGTACAGTGCTAACATGAACCAAATACTTGGGCAGTATATTTTGCTGGAAACAAGCAGCTCTGATTTATTTGGGGATATAACAAGGACGGGGAAATCAGGTTAATTAGCTTATCACTTTACTCATCTACCATGGCTCTGTGCACAGGCCTATCCCTATCAGTTACTGTCCCTGGGCACCCAAGCCCTAGTGGCTAGTCCAGACCGTGGCAGCTGGTGAGGCCCTTTCACACAGAGAAAAGGAAAATTAAACAGTCAGCAGTACAGTAATTCCATTTGGATTTAATGTTGGCAATTCAACAGGCGACCTGAATTAGTACTCACCTAACCTCCAATAAGATAGGGTCCTTCAATGTCAGCAGGGCTACTCTTGAGCTCCAAGAGACTCCTCACACATTTATATGAGTAAACAGTCACAGGCAAAAGTCACTTAATGGCAGCAGGATTCACTTGAGGTACACAAACCTCTTCACACATTTATATGGTAAAGAAAGCACTATACCAGGCAGGCTGCATCTGTACCCGATCTAATTACTACACAATACCGGGAGAACACACAGCAGATTCAGTTCCTGACAGACCGAGTGCAAATTTTCAGCAATTCCTCCAGTCTTCTACAGGGTGAGCCTGATTTCTACTCTTCAGATATCTTTGATTCTCTTCACAGAGACGGTTCAGTCCTAACAAGCTGCAGACCCGAACTCTGGACCTTACACATGTTTCCCGACTAAAACTGCACACTGAAAAGCACAGGGCTCCTTCCTTTCACTGCCACAGCTCAACTGAAACTCCAACAGACAAAACCGGGCACTTCTTTGAGTTCCTCCCAGTTCTTGACTGGATTGGCTGTCACTCAATAGACTGCTCCTGTTGGTCCAAAAAGGCGCCAAGTCTAATACATCTCCCAGAGTCACTGCCCATACAATCCTCGTGTGGCTGGCTCAGATTATGAGTCCAAGTTCTGATTCGTCAAGGCACCATTTTAGAGCTAGCTTACCCCACACTGATTGGTCCAGTTCAGCAGTTCAAAACCAGAATGGGGAACTAGGCAGACACTGTTCTGACTGCAAAGAAAGCAGGTTAGACAAACTGTAATTTCATTATTACTCTAAATGGTTTCTGGCAAACAGTTACATCTTTCAGATAGGTTCCCTTTGCACTCCTAGTGACTGCAAAAATGGAGTGAATTGGCAGCAGCTTGAGTGGTACTCAATCAAAGAAACACACAGTCCCCCATACAAACTAATTATGTCTGCAAGCAGACAGCTCTTAAAGAGACAGTACCAGAGGTTCTAAAACACTCACTGATAAATGACTAAGCATGCAAACACCATTCAGGCTTGGAGCACTCAAGCAAGCTCCTGGAAGTTTTGGGAACCCCCAATTTGCAGGGTTCACCTTCCTGCCTGGAGAAGCTTGGCGTCCGTGCCTAGCAAGTACCCCATAAGTTTCAACTGCAACCATATACATTTGCATTAGGCTCGCACATGTAATCATCAGTCAATATATCATTTTACCAAGAACATTTCTGAAACATTGCAGTCGTCACTCTTTACACAGTATTACATACACATTGTACCATAACTCAAGTTATTACCTCTTGTACATGAAACCTGAAGAGGGCCCTTCCTATCAGTTACCTTGGGGCTGGATGGAGACACGGGCACCATACTTAGAGACAACACAAGTAACTTGGAGTTAGCACTGACGCTCAGTTTGGGCAATGAGCTCGGGACACATACACTCCTTTATGGACAACATTGAGAGGCAGATCCACTGGCCACCAGAGAATCATAACTGAGGTGCACCACAGGCTTTACAGCTCAACCAGTCTTTCTAGGGGAACTGTTACAGTCTCTGCACTCTGAGCCTCATTTTCAGCATTGTCCTCACTTGTCAGGAGTCTCCATGAGGGGTAGAGAGGCTAGAACTTGGGGCACTTTCAGCTCCAAGTTACAGTTTCTGAGTCCACAACATTTGGCTCACATGGAGAGCTTTCGGACACTGGCAGTGTACTGTCAGGGCACTCAAAATATTTCTTCCTTGTTCTGGTGTATCACCAGTCTGACCCAATCCATCATTTTCCTCCCCTTAAAGCTCAAACAGTTCAACCATATAAATGATTCCATTTCATCTGATCTGATGCTTTGCACTTCACTTTCTGGGAGCATTGGCTCCAGGGGACGAAACTGGGGCTTAGACAGTCCAGAAGGCCCAGCTTCGTCTCCAGCATTGACTAGGGATTGCCCTGAAACAATTGACCTCAAGTTCGGTAGAAGGATAGTATTCAAAGTCACTCTCACTTTCTTCTGATATGGACTGACAGTCATGCTCAACTGGACTTGTGGAGGGGAACACTTTAACTCTGCTTCTGTAGGTGCAGACTTTCTTGATCTTTTCTTAGCAGCAGCTCTAGTCACTAGTCCAGAGGGGGCATCTTCTAGGGCTCAGACTCAATCAAGATTTGTCCAATGGGCAGTAAATGATTTCTATGCATTGTTTTACATCTTTTGAATTATTCTTAGGCCTTACTTTGTACACTGGCAGATCATCTAGTTGCCCCTACAATGTGGAGGAGATGGTGCATCTGTCAGCAATCTTGTGTTTGCCATGCAGTCCCAGATTTCTTAGCATACCCGATCTCCCTCCTGAGTTCCTGTGCTTTCACCTTTTATCATACCTTTCTTTGTTGGCCAGATTTCTTTTGGCAGCCATGGTTTGAGCCAGTTGGTACGCATGAGTTAGCTGGGCCTTTAACTTTTGCACATACTGTAAATAGTTGTCAGCTTGAACCCCATCAGGAGACCCCAAAACACACATCTACTGGTAGTCGAGCTTCTCTTCCAAACATCAGGCGGTGGGGAGAACCCAGTGGCATCACTTTTGGTGCAGTTATAAGCATGTACCAGGGTGCTAATTTGTTGGCTCCATCTAGTCTTGTCCTTTGGGTGCAGGGTGCTAGCATATCTAGAAAAGTGCGGTTGAAGCGTTCAGGCTGTGGGTCCCCTGGGTGGTAAGAGTGGTTCTGGGTTCGCACTCCCCACAAGCATATCTCTGATCAGGCGACTCTCAAAGTCTCTCCCTTGATCAGAATGGATTCTTTAGAGGAGCCCATAGTGAACAAAAGTTTCTACAAGTACTTTGACTACAGTGGATGCTTTCTGGTCTTTGGTGGGAAAGCTTGGGCATATCTCGTGAAATGGTCAGTGACCACCAGCACATTACTGATATTTCTTGATCTGACTCCAAACTCAGAAAATCAATACAGACCAGCTCCATGGGTGCACTGGTAGGTTATGTTAACAAGGGGCAGCCCTCTGGGAATAAGCTTTCCTCTGTGAATAGCGACTACAAGTTCAGATGTGTTGCTACATCAGCCCCCATCTTAGGCCAATAGAATCTGGATCTCCCCAAGTCAAGTGTTCTGTCTATACCAAGATGCCCCATGTGGTTGTGCAAGGACCTCAATACTCGAGTCTCGAAAGGCAGTGGGCAGTACTAGTTGTTGTTTGTCTACTTGTCCTCCTCTGTCTACTGTTTCTCTGTATAACAGTTTATTGATCAGTTTCAATTTAGGACCTTCTTTGTATAACAGTGCAGTTCTCAAATCAGTGGAGCGTAATTTGGACACATCTTTTCCTGCATAGAGGGCTTCTAAAGCTGCTTTGATCATGGGATCGCGGATTGAGCCACCGAATACTATCATTGTCAGCTGGGGCAGTGCACAATGTCTATGCAGAAAAGTGGCATAAGCAGCAGGTATGCAATTCTCAGAGGGTCCCAAGCAATCCACCATGCAGTCCACTGTGTCCGTGGACATTTATTCCTCCCTGTCAAACTTCCGGCAGAGTGCCTGAATGTCAGGTTCTGCCAATCGGACCCAATCATTCTGGGGAACAGACCTTCTGGAGAGAGCATCAGCATCTATGTGGTTCAGACCTGCTCGGTATTTGAGAGCATAGTCGTATGTAGATAATGCAGAAAGCTACCTATGGCCAGTGGCATCCAACTTAGCTGAGGTCTGCACATAGGTTAAAGGATTATGTCAGTTTTACTAGTATTTTAGCCCCATACAAGTACTCATGGAATTGGTCATCAATAGCCCACTTCAAAGCTAGAAACTCTAACTTATGTACAGGATAGTTCTTTTCAGATGGGGTCAGACTTCTACTGGCAAAGGCCACTGGTCTCAGGCCATTCTCATGCTCTTGGTACAACACAGCCCCAACCCTTGCAAGCTAGCATCAGTGTGCAGGACATAGGTTTTCTTGGATCGGCATGGCCAGCACTGGAGCATAGGTAAGTTGATAAATGATCATGAAAACAGTCTCACAATCAGGAGTCCAGGCGCCCTAAATACTTCACTCGTCTGAAAAATACACTCTTTTCAGTCTTGATGGACGCTGACTTTGGTATTTTTGTGGGTTGGGGATACCCTTGAGTAAGGTTAAGTAAAGGGCGGATCACTCTTGAATAGTCCTTGATGAAACGATAATAACCACAGAATCCCAGGAATCTTTGGTAGTTCTTTTAGATTTTTGGGCTGTGGCCAGGTGGTCAAGGCCTCAACTTTACTTGGCTATGGTCTCATTCCCTCGGTGGATACTATGTGTCCCACATACACTTTACTGATGTTTGAAAGAATTGACACTTATCAATGGACAGTTTAAGGCCAAAGTCCTCCAGTCGATCCAATACCTTAAATAATCTGCTCTCATGTTCCCTCCAGTGAGCTGCCAAACACAATAACATCATCTAGGTATACCAGGCATTCTAGTAAGTTCATGTCCCCACTGCACGCTCCATCAATCGTTGAAAAGTGGCTGGGGCACCTGAAATCCATGAGGCATCCTCATGAATTCACATAGCCAAAGCGGACAGATAAAGGCTGTCTTCTCATAGTCCTCTGGGGCCATTGGGATCTAGTAGTACCCACTGCGGAGATCCAGCACAGAGAACCCCTTGCTCCCGTTTAGGCAGTCAAAGCATCCTGAATGCGGGCATTGTGTACTGATCAGGATAGTCCGCCGGTTTACAAAGCGATAATCCACACACATGTCTTACTGTTCATTCTTTTCCTCACTACCACAATGGAAGCATAAGGGCTTCTGGATTCTTGTATTACACCAGCAGCTGACATCTCTTGCAGATGCCGTCTCACATCATCTATGTCAGCAGGTGCCAGCCGAGACCTCTCATGAAATGGTCTTTCATCATGCAGCCAGATATTGTGCTCAGCTCCTTGCATGCATCCCACGCCAGTCCTTTAAAAGAAAACACCTGGTCTCTCTGGGCAAGCTTCTCACTGATCCTCACTTTCCATTCATCTGAGCGGGGAGTCGCTGAAATCAAACAAGTCAAGCGTTACTCTGTCATTCTTCTCGAACTCTTGCTGCAGGTAGCACTGCAGTGTCTGCACAATGCATTAGCCAGGATACAACCTCTATTTACTGGAATGTCTCTTTCAGACACATTATGAACTTGGACCATTACCCTTCTGGCATAAGCATGAGGCTCAGCGGGCAAAATACTACATTGACCAGCAGTCCCTCTGGCAATTTTCAACCGCCTGGTGCATCCAACATGAATATTTTATTCTTAACATCCTTTCTGATAATACGGACCTCCTTATAAGGTACACTGGGCATTTGGCAGGATCAGAGACTCAGGATCCTTCTTCCATACAATTCCGACCGGTTCCTCTGGTTCTGTTTTTTCAGCATCTCTCTGTGCCTCATAGGCCTTCTTAATTAAAGCCGGAACTCTTATAGCTCTACTAGTCTTTGACCCCTGTTTTTCATAACACAACTGTGCCAGCCTTCCGAACATATGAGCATTTGTTCCAATCAACAAAGGACACCATCCTTACAGTCCAGTGGGGGGACACATCAAGGCTAGGGTCTCTACTTGTTCAGCCACTCCAGCCACGGAGGTGGGGAAAGAACAACCAAATTCGGATATACCCGGAATAGGGTGAGCCTTTTCATTACCCCCATACATACAGTCCTTCTAATGAGTTGTAAAGTACGTCTGACAAATGCTTCTGATACCAATCTTGGAACATAATTGTCTTAGAGCCACTGTCAATACAGCTCTTGTAGACACTCCATTCACCTTTACAGTGGTCTCCATGGAGGACACTATTCTGGACCAATCTGGAGGCGGTAGTGAGGCCTGGGCAACCGACCTTGCCACAAGGGCGTGAATTAAATTTTTGTTTCCTCCACTGATCATGTCGTGCACCTCTTAACCACTGGTTGTTCTCCAGCTCTCCTTGTAGCCTATATGCAACTTTGTCAGTCTTTTTGGGGACTGGCATTTCCCTTTTCATGTGCCCATCACCACAATTGCTGTAAAACATACTTTCTGGGTTTGAGCTGGCGGGCGCCACACACTGGAACCAGGCGAGTGTGCAACTGGAAACCTGGGTGCCATCTCTGTCTGCGGTGATAAGCATTTGGAGACATCTCATCAATTCTCTCCATACATGGTCAAGGAATTGAGTTTGGGAGCTGTTATCAGCAGCAGATACATGGGTGGGTACCCCCACCCCATACTTGAATGCAGTCGGATATGGGTCAGGGCCCAGTACTTGCAGGCGTGGCCTTCATAAAGGACTATTTTTGAATTCCGGATCTCTCTCAACAGTTCGCCCATTGTGGCATATCTTTTTCCTTACTTAGGCCTCATTTACACGCAACCTCTGCCCCAGGAGCTTCCTTGATGGGTCACCTCAGTCACTGGTCGTAGCCACAGCTATTGGGTGGGTCCTCCCGGTCATCTTTCTCAACTCCTCAGTTTCTCTCATTAACTCATCATAAGAGGGTGGGATTCAGTCGATCTGCCAGAAGTAGCTGAGCAACAGCAGTTCTGAGAGGGGCAGACTCGGGATCCTGTCAGCCTGGATTCGGTCCATTCAATCGCTGGCAAACTACCTTTTCTGAGGCATTCTTGCAACGAATTTTTCCAGACGAGATACATACACAACAACAACTCCCTTGGTACTGTTGTGCATCTCTTACTCTCCACCATGGTCCTCATCAGAATAGGACCCACTTACACATTCTCAGGGCCTCAAGATCAGCCTGTGCAGTCACTTCAGGGTTACTGGCCCGTTTAGCATGAATGGTAGCCAGGGCAGGGACCTCGGGCTCTCACTAACCCTCTTTCACTTTTCAGCTTCGAGCATTGCCATTCTAGCACTTGGGGGCAACATAGTCTATCCAGGTCTCCCAGTCATCCTCCCTTGGGGGTGGGGAGGTGCCAGAGAAGATCCTCAACCTTCGGTAAGAGTCATGACTAATGGCAGGTGCAGAAATAGGAGTCTGCATTGGTTCACCACCATTACGGTACTGGACGGGAGAGGGTGTTGGGGAGAACACCCCAGGTGGCAAGAATAGTTTCTTCAAGTCCTCCACAGTTTTCCCTTCCCCCAGCAACCATTTATCAAATTTCTCCTCAAAAGTTTCAGATAGTGGTGGGGGCTCATTCCCCCCCAGGTCTTTACTGTCCTTAGTTATCACTCTCCAAGCAGTGAGGGCTCCCTCTGGGGTAATGGTCTGTGGCACTTTGGAGCTACCTATCGGATCCTTAAACTCTACTAGGGCCAGGAAAGTGTGGGTGAGCAGATTAGCATGCCGACCCACCACCACAGGGTTTTGTAAACCTTCCACCTTGGAAAGTACTCCCTGCACAGTGTCCGTATTGATACCCAGGGATGTCCAGGATAAGCATAGCATTTTGGGGTCGATCTCCTCCCAGTACACCCTCCACCAGCGGTGCACAGCCACTTCTGTCGGGTACCCATTTTTTCTTAACAGTGGTTCGTAAATATGGCCACTAGGGACACACAATCCCAGCGGTGAGCCTCCAAGATGTAACCCTAGATGGCGCTATCCCAGGGCTACTACCCTGCCTGATTTGCCACTAACAGGTTGAGGGCCTGGATCCAATGGCGGTGCCTCCACCCAGAGGTCAGGGTTTGCAATAGTTAAACTAACTTGGTCACAGCCTCTGGGACACTAACCCCCTTTCTTCCACTAGTGGCCCACACAATATATCAAATTACCTTCACAATATACACTTTACCCCAGGACTGGTTCCGGCACTGGGACCTCCTGTGAAATAAGATACAGTGCAACAATCACAGTACAGTACTTTAACATGAACAAATACACTCAGGCAGTATAACTTTGCTGAAACAAGCAGCTCTGATTTATTTAGGGGATATAATAAGGACAGGGGAAATCAGGTTAATTAGCTTATCACTCTACTCATCTATCTATGGCTCTGTGCACAGGCTATCCCTATCAGTTACTGTCCCTGGGTATCCAAGCCCTAGTGGCTAGTCCAAACCATGGCAGCTGGTAGGGCCCTTTCACACACAGAGAAAGGAAAATTAAACAGTCAGCAGTACAGTAATTCCATTTGGATTTAATGTGGCAATTCAACGAGGAGCAACCCTGAATTAGTACTCACGACCTCCAATAAGATAGGGTCCTTCAATGTCAGCAGGGCTACTCTTGAGCTCAAGAGACTCCTCACATTTATATGTAAACAGTCACAGGCAAAAAGTCACTTAATGGCAACAGGATTCACTTGAGGTAACAAACCTCTTCACATTTATATGGTAAAGAAAACGCCTATACCAGGCAGGCTGCATCTGTATCCCGATCCAATTACTACACAATACCGGGAGAACACACAGCAGATTCAGTTCCTGACAGACCGAGTGCAATTTTCAGCAATTCTTCCAGTCTTCTACAGGGTGAGCCTGGTTTCTACTCTTCAGATATCCTTTGATTCTCTTCACAGGGCCAGTTCAGTCCTAACAAGCTGCAGACCAGGACCTCTGGACCTTACACATGTTTCCGACTAAAACTGCACACTGAAAAAGCACAGGGCTCCTTCCTTCTTCACTGCCACAGCTCAACTAAACTCAACAACAGACAAAACCGGGCACTTCCTTTGAGTTCCTCCCAGTTCTTGACTGGATTGGCTGTCACTCACAATAGACTGCTCCTGTTGGTCCAAAAGAGCCAAGTCTAAATTACATCTCCCAGAGTCACTGCCCCACAATCCTCGTGTGGCTGGCTCAGATTATGAGTCCAAGTTCTGATTCAGTCAAGGCACCATTTTAGAGCTAGCTTACCCCACACTGATTGGTCCAGTTCAGCAGTTCAAAACCAGAATGGGAACTAGGCAGACACTGTTCTGACTGCAAAAGCAGGTTAGACAAACTGTAATTTCATTACTCTAAATGGTTTCTGGCAAACAGTTACATATTTCAGATAGGTTCCCTTTGCACTCCTAGTGACTGCAAAATGGAGTGAATTGGCAGCAGCTTGAGTGGTACTCAATCAAAGAAACACACAGTCCCCATATAAACTAATTATGTCTGCAAGCAGACAGCTCTTAAAGAGACAGTACCAGAGGTTCTAAAACACTCACTGATAAAAGGCTTAAATGCCAAACACCATTCAGGCTTGGAGCACCCAAGCAAGCTCCTGGAAGTTTTTGGAACCCCATTTGCAGGGGTTGACAAATACATTAGGAGCATAGAAAGGTTAAGGGAGGGATATAGTGAAGATTAACAAAGGAGGGGAGGTGGCAGAGGAGACAGTGAAAGGCAGAGATACTGAATGAATACTTTGCTCAGTATTCACAAAAGAAGATGAGGAGCAGTTACCTAAACCAGACAATAGAAGCACTCTGGGTAGGGGGTTGATACCAGTCCATTCACAGAAGAAAGAGTCCTGAAAGAACTCCTAAAACTCAAGGTGGACAAGCAATGGGGCCTGACAGGATTCACCCAGAATCCTAAAAGAACTAAGGGGACCTAGTGACACCACTGACCACACTTTTAACAAATCATGGCAGGATGGGGTGGTACCTGAGAGGACTGGAGGAGGGCAGATGTGATTCCCGTTTACAAAAGTGGGAGCAAGGCAGAAGCAGGAAACTACAGTACTGTAAGTTTGACCTCAGTGGTAGAGAAAATGATGGAATCACTTCTGAAAGAAAGAATTGTTGAGTACCTAAAGGCCAGCGGTGCACAGGACCCAAAGCAACATGGATTTACAGCAGGAAGGTCATGTCAGACTAATCTAATTGATTTCTTTGACTGGGTGACCAAAGTAATAGACCAGTGAGGGCTGTGGATATGGCCTACCTAGACTTTAGCAAGGCATTTGACAGTCCCGCACAAAGATTAATAATCAAGTTAGCCAGCCTGGGAGTGGGTCCCAGGGTGGTAGCCAGAGTAGTGAACTGGCTGCACAACAGGACACAGAAGGTAATAGTGAATGGAACACATTCAAGAAAGGGGGTTACTAGTGGGTATCTCAGGGCTCAGTACTGGGTCCAATCCTCTTTAACATCTTTATAAGTGATATTGCAGAGGGTCTGGAGGAAAGGTAAGCCTCTTTGCAGATGACACAAGATCTATAACAGAGTTGATACACAAGAGGGGAGAAAAGATGAGAAGGGACTTGGCAAGGTTGGAGGAATGGTCAGACATATGGCAACTTAAATTCAATGCAAAGAAGTGCAAAGTAATGCACCTGGGAAACAAAAACCCAGGAGAAGAGTACACAATAGCAGGGGAGGTACTAACAACAACAAAATAGGAAAGGGACCTGGGAGTAGTCATATCAGATGACCTAGAGGTGGGTAAGCAGTGTGAAAAGTCAGTAAGGAGAGGCAGGGGATACTGGGATGCATAGGAAGGGCATCACAAGTAGAAAAAGGAAGTGATTATCCTCTATACAAACAGTTGGTGAGACCCCATCTGGAGTACTGTGTGCAGTTTGGAGACCTCATCTATGCAAGGACATAGACAGGATGGAAGCAGTCCAGAGGAGGGCAACTAAAATGGTGCAGGGTCTACATCAGAAACCATATGAAGAGAGCTGAGAGAGCTTAATATGTATACCCTTGATGAAAGGAGGGACGGGGGACATGATAGAAATGTTCAAGTACCTCAAGAGATCCAGGAGGGTAGCATCTTTCAGAAAAAGAGATGTGTAAGAACAAGGGGCACAGTTTAAAGATATAGGGGGACGGCTCAGGGGTAATGTGAGGAAATTCTTTTTTACGTGAGAGTGGTGGATACATGGAACAGCCTTCCTGAGGAGGTCATTGGGTCTAAAACAGTGGGGGAATTCAAACATGCATGGGACAGACACAATTCAATTATAGTGGGGGGGTTGCAGGAAGCAGGCTGTTGGTTAACAAGAATCTGTAGCTTATCCAGTAGGTAGAGAAATGGGCAGACTGGGTGGGCCAAGTGGTCCTTTTCTGCCGTCAAAGTCTATGTTTCTATGTAACTGAGTATCTTCTGCATAGCAATGAAAACCCAAGTTGTACTTCCTAATGAGTCCTCCCAGGGGCAACATGTACAGCAAACAACATTGGTGACAGGACTGAACCCTGAGGTACCCTGTAAAACAGTAGGCTCAGGGAGGAGGAGAAGTTCTCTATCACCACCCGTTGCCTTCTATTCATGAGGTAGGGCTCAAGCCAGCAGATGACTGTGCCAGTAAATCCACAGAACTCCCTCAGGTGATTGAGTAACACACAATGGTCCACCATATTAAATGTTGAGGACAGATCAAGAAGAATAAGAATTGACCTCTTCCCTTGATCCTTCACCCTGAGGAGGTCATTGTGCACCCAAACTAATGCAGCCTCAGTGCTATGCCTAGCACGAAATCCTGACTGGAGAGACTCTTATAGATCAAAGGTCACATGGTACTCCTCAAGCTTAGTGGTAGGCGAAGTGGCCAAAATTCGCTCCATGAAGTGATTCACAGAGTAACGCGGAATCCGTGAAAGTGTTCCATAATGCGAAGTGGAGTGCTTCGCATCATGATGAGGAATGCAAAGTCCATTGAAACCAATGACTTTGCATTATTCCACCTTCCCCAAACCACTTCTCCACCAGTTTTAAGGTGAAGTACATTAAAATCAATGTACTTCGCATCTCTTCATCTTGTTATTGTGCTCCAAGGCAACTTTGCAGTGCTTCATGGGACTGCAGGTCACATGGGCTCTAGATTGTTCTGCACAGCCACAGTTCTGAGTAATGTGTGTGTAGTGGAAGATAGAGACCATTTCCTGTCAGAGTTCAGCGATTCAGATTCTCTAAAAGCTGTTAAAAAAAGCCTTTTTGAGCCATTTTGTTTGCTCAAAATTTAGTACATTGATTGTAGGAAACCCTCCTGTGCTCATATCATCAAGTGTTTATTGTTTGTGTGTGGATTTTGAATGTTAATTTAGTACAGTCAATCCGTGTACTGTGAAATGTTCTTTGAGGGAGTAGTGTATCTGTGGTGTAGGTAGATTAACTGGGAGCAAAAGGCAGTCTTTCTGTTCGGTTATATTTTTCTTGTATAACTGTGTTAATGTACACACAGTAATATTTTCAGTAATTTTTGACTTTTTTTGCTGATTTTTGTGGTGCAGCAGCATATAATTTTAGTTTGTTTAAAACATTTGGTTGTATTGCTAACGGTTTTCAATTTGCTATGCATTACTTGTAGTGTGTGTGTGTGTGTGTGTGTGTGTGTGTGTGTGTGCGATGCCTGCCATTAAATTAGACACCTTTTTATTGTGCCAGAGTAATTGCCACAGGGTGAACCTGCTATCCACCGCACCTGCATGAATTTTTTAAACTACTTTGTAGTATTTTTACTGGTAGTGGACTGTTACTGCCATGCACTACCCCCCAACTGGCAAAAGGTATTCTTTTCCAGATTTGGATTTGTGACTTGTGAGCACTGGTTAGGTGTTGTTGTGCTTTTGCGTCTGCATCTGTTCAGTGTGCAGCACAATCTTAATCTGTCTGTGCGTTTGGAGTACACCATTCATTCTGGGAGACTTTGTATTTCTTGTTACATTCTCATTTCACTTTGTCAGCCCTGGGGAAATTTCTGGACGAAGACAGTAGCATTTTGGGGATGCACATTAATTCTGGTGACTGTGTGAGCGACCACTGTGCATGGAAGTGCACCATTAATTCTGGGAGACATTTAATTTTTTTTTACCCTCTCATTTCACTTTGTCAGTACTAGGAATTTTCTGGACACAAGAAAGTAGCATTTTGGGGATGCAAATTAATTCTGGTGATTGTGTGTGACCACTGCATGCATGACTGAGTGTGCCATTAATTCTTGGAGACTTCGCATTTCTTATTACACTCTCACTTCCCTTCGTCAGCACTGGGGAATTTTCTGGACACATGACAGTAGCATTTTGGGGATGCACATTAATTCTCATGACTGTGTGTGACCACTACTCGCATGATTGAGTGCGCCATAAATTCTGGGAGACTTTGAAATTCTTGTTGCACTCTCCTTTCACTTCATCAGCACTGAGGAATTTTCTGGACACAAGAGAGTAGCATTTTGGGTGTGCACATTAATTCTGGTGTCTGTGTGTGATGTGACCACATCCACTGCGTGCATGACTGAGTGTGCCATTAATTCTGGGAGACCTTGTATTTCTTGTTGTGCTTTCATTTCATTTTGTCAGCACTGGGGAGTTTTCTGGACACAAGACAGTAGCATTTGGGGATGCACATTAATTCTGGTGACTGTGTATGTGTGGGGGGCACTGGGAGGCTGCCAATATTGTTGTCACTCTGCCTTACTTCGCATTAAGGTGGAATGACAACGCAAAGTAATAATTACAAGTTGAAGTGAGCCCTTCCTATTGGCCTCTCTGTATTGGGACTGAAATAATATATGGATCTAATACGTTATAACACTAAGGGGGAACTCCTACTATGCATCTGGGCTGGCCTGTGCATACACAGCACAAGTCTGACAGGGCCACGTAGGTAGGAACAGAGCAAACCTGATGTTTTTTTCCTGCCTGCAAAGTGTGTTTGCTTCTACTGTATGTTTCTAATCCCTGTGATTTTTAAGGTCTGCCCCTTGACTTCAGTGCACATGTCATCTATGATCTTGCATAACTGTACTTAGAATATGCAATCTTTCTACAAATTGTTTTCGCTGTCCCAGGCGTTTTCTTAACACAGAATGGCTTTAAGTTTTTTGAGCCTCTGATTACCACTTGAGGAATCCCTTCAAATTCTCTCACTTTTTGTAATCTCATTCTTCAGCAAGTGACATGCATTTTGTCTCTAAATGGCATGATATGTTCCGCTTCTGCACCATACACTAAATGGCATGATATGTTCTGCTTCTGTACCATACACTAAATGGCAGACCTTGGCATAATTCTGCACTTCTGTTGTTTTCCAACCCATGTGTGATTCTTCAGTGATTCCATTTATGGTATCCAGGCACCCGTCTATATCCACAAACTTTATGTTGTATTTTAAGTTATGTAAAAAAACACTGTCTAATGACTTAAACAGTCACTTCCGCTGTGTGAGACAGGAGGTAGGACAAATGAAATTTTCTCTGCAATACACAGACCACTGAAGTTCAGATCAGTTTGATTGCTCAAGAGAGCCAAGTTCTCAAGCCACAAGGAATTAGCCTGGAAGTGATGACATGGAACATGTGTGCAGAAGGTGGGTGAAAACTGTTTTTTGGGGACCTTGTTAATGTGAATTTTGTGAGAGGCACTTTAGTTAGCATGAGACTGTGAGCAGTTAATACATAATGATTGAGTCTGCTCTAATTCACTTTGCTGTCATATGCGGTAAGCACTTTCTACACTGGAAAATTTAGGAAATGTAATAAGATTTTTCTGTGTTTTTTCTGCTATTCAAAAACATTTTCTTTCTATCTCCATTGAAGTACTGCTCACCATAGCCTTAATGTAGTGTATTATATATGTAAATATCTTGAAGTGTTAATTTTTTTATATTCTTTATGCTTCTGTGACTCAGTCCTTTGAGGTACAGATAACTGGGTTATCACTGACAAAACCTGTGGCCAAGATATTCAAAGGAAATACACCTTGTGCAACTGAGTTGTAGCACATCTCTGAAATACACCCCTAAGCCATATTCAAAAGGGACTGATGCATCACACAAATCCAGATGTGTCACAGTGCAAACATAATGTAAGTGACACATCTGTAGGGGGCATTCCCCTTCATACATGTCACATCTCCACATTCAGCTGAGATGTGTGATGCAGCTGTGCGCACATCTCAGAGATGTACCATGCAATGATAGACATGGAAAAGCCATGCCTAAGTCATAGCCATCCACAGGCAGGTTGTTATATTGAATGGCGCAACACAGCAACCCAACTCTTGGGTGGCTACCACCCCCAGCCCCTATTGTGAAGGAAAAAAAACATATCCTGTCTGGCTCATTGGTGCAGTGGTAGGGCTACCACTCCTGGTGTCAGCAACTTGAGTTCTGTTCAAGAACATACTCAGGCAGCTGGAGGGCCAGCCGCGGGAGGAGGATTGAGCACTCACGGGCCCCTCGCCTCCTCCGGGAGGAGTGAGCTGTATGTCCTGCTGCTCTACCACCACCTGGGAGACCATGGGTAGAGATGCAGTGGGACAGCATGCAGCAGGGTGGGAGAACGTTGGCTGGGATCTGGAACACTAGCATGTAGTGACGTGCTCCTCCCCTTGGATCCCCTAGTGCGCTGATGTTCTAAGGGATGGCACCAAAAAGAGGAAAAACCCTGCAATGGACTCCTGAAGAAGGGACCCAGCTGCCTGAGAGAAATCCACAACCAGGCTCCAGATGGGGCCTGTGCAGCATACCTGACACACATTCATGGACTGGAGGGGACTATGGGGTTCCCTCTTCTCCCCGCCCGGGGGAGGGGCAAACCAAAGCCAAATGGGAGAATTGCTGCCGGCATTCAAGAAGGAGTTGCCTAGGGAGGATCTATGGGAGTGAACACAGCCTAAGGATCTCTGAGGATAGGGTCCTGAGTGGTGAGTAAGGGGGCGTAAACAGAGAATATAAAAAAAAAATATCCCTGGTAGTCTAGTGCCCCCCCGCCTGTCCCCGATCATATAATAAAACAACATCCCCTTCAGTTTTAGTCTAGTGTCCCCTGCCCATCCCAATCATATAATAAAACAAATCATCCTTTCCTGGTTGTCCAGTGCACCTCTCACCCATCCCAGTCATATAATAAAGCAAATCATCCCACCCTGGTAGTCAGTGGCCCTCCTTTCTGCGCTCATCTGCATAGTAAGAAATGTCGGCGGTCCTGGTGGTCTGTTAGCCCCTCCAGCCCTGATTGCAGCATGACACACAACTCAGTATTGCCTTGAGTAGTCCAGTGGACCCCTGACCCCACCTACTGAGGCAGCTACACCCCATCCTGTTCATCCCATTCCAGGATGGCCATTTCAGCCAGTAGGCAGCAAAACCACCAGACACCTCCATGGCTGCCCGCCACTGTGCAGTCACTGAATGATAGCTAAAGTAAACACTGCAATATCATTGGTCGACATTATCGATCGATGGGCTTGTAGTGAGTATTGTAAGCTTTCATTCACAAAGTTAGGAATGAAAGCTACAGTACACTGTAAGCCCACTGCTGACCACTTGCTGAAATGGCCATGCTGGGACATGGGAAGTGGGGTGGGGTTATGGGTGCCCCAGTTGGTGGGGATCCACTGAGTAACAGGGCAATATCAGGTTGTTATGCTATGATCAGGACTGGAGAGGTTACCACTAGACTACCAGGGGCTGTCAATAATTATTTACTATGCGGATGAGGGTTGGGGAGGGAGGGCCACTGGACTACCAGGAGAGATGATTTGCTTTTATTATATGTTAGGGATGGGCAGGGGCCACTGGACAACCAGGAGGGATTTCTTTTATTATATGATCAGGGATGGGGGGGGGCTAGACTACCAGGGGTCTGGAGTGCTTTTGTGGGTCATGGAGGCTGCAACGTACCCTGAACATTCTACCAGGTTCATCCATGCCCCATACATGGAAATGGCATCATAATGATGTGCAAATAGACCCATTTGCACCTTGCATGGGTAATGGATTCATGTGCATGTCATGGTCTGAATATCTGGAATTTGTGCCCAGCGAATCCTGAGGATGCACCACACATCCCAATTACAAGAGTTCAGACCACACAGGAAGATGCTAGTGCTGTGAGGAATGTGGAATTCCATCAGCAGAATTAGCATGGAATGGCCATTCCGCAGGTGGAATTTCTGATGGAATTTTACTCTTTCTTCAGTGGAATTCCACCTACTGTGCTCTACGGAATAATATTCTGCAGAAAAGCAAGGTGCAGTTCATGTTCAGGGTTCCCACAAATCATTCCACAACTATTTTCTTCCACAGAATTTCACCACTCTGCAGTGAAATTCAGCAGAATTTCGATGGAATTTTTAAAATTCCACAGAATTTCATTCCACCGGAATTTGAAAATTCTGACAGTACTCTTTGGGGACCTGTTTGCACTGACCGCATCTTTTGATATATTCAGATGGCATAAATGAAAATGCATCTTGTTTGAATATAGCAATGTTGTGCTCTAGCATAACTCAGTTGCATGGTTGCAGACATTTGTGCTCATTCTAGAGGCAGTTTGAAAATCCTGGAAAGTGTTACCATCTCTGAAAAGAAGACTACGTTGCCATATTTTGTTTCTAAAGTAAGGTGTACTCAGTTGTTACAGAAAGAGTTGAGTCATTTGCCCTTTAGTAAGGACCGCTGTACTGTGTGGGCAGTGGCTCTGGTAGGATTCAGACCTAGGAGCACCCCGAGGGAGTGTCAGTGCTGCATGGTGGCAGCTACTGAAGTACTCTTACAGGCATCTGTAGGGTTTGAGAAAGCTGTTAACAGTGTACAGGCTCCATCTGGGAGAGACCAGTCTGTCACAGGATCATAGAAAGGACTGCTGTGCATTAATTCATTATCAGGATTCTGGTGACTGTTTATAAACCACTATTTGCTTTTTTAATAAGGAATGTAATTGTGTGTAATCTTGCTTTGACTGAATGATTGCTTCATTTATTATTGATGGTAGCATTCTTGCATTTATACTGGTCAACCAGGAACACTGTCTGTGTAGCTAATGGTGCTACCAGTCATCAACTAAACTAAAACTAAACAAAATCTTCACTGTTCTGTTGTGATTTATCATATTATCAAGGCCCCTCAACTGAATTATATTTTTGTGTTACACAGTTTCTCTTCCATTATTTGGTACTGAATGTACAGTATCTACGTAAGCAATAATACCTAACAGGGTGGGCAGTATTGTGGAATACTGGACCACCCAGGGGCATAATGAGGTTTGACGCCACAGACGGAGGGCCTAATAGCCCCTGGAAGGACTGGTATTGCACAATACCTCCCACTCTAGAGGGTAATATTGTGCTTAGAAAGTGGGCAACTGTATTTTATATGTTTATAACAATAAATGTTTATGTTTCAATGTTAAAACACTTGAGAATTTTTTTTGTAATAAAATAGTTCCTTTACCTGCTTTTGAATGCTGTTTTTTCTTCTTAAACCTAGAGAATTTGTGCTTCTGAAACCTCTGTAGTTTTACATTTTTGAGCTGGTTGTCATGGTTACCCGGCCCCTGGTACGCATGTGCACACACACACACACACACACACACACACACACACACACACACATATACACACCACGGGACTTAAGGTTTAAAAGCTTTGGTTTAAATTTTGTTTATATTTTCATTGTCCCCCCTCTTCCTGCTGCCACCTTGTAAAGTGTCTGCGTGACATCTCCCCACCTATATAAAGTAGCAGGCATTGTAGTGAGATGAAGAGCCCCCACACACACACACATACACACAAACTCTGTTATGGCTATGTTTTTGAGGCAGAATTTTTATTAATACATGACGAATCCTCAGAGTGGAAGGCAGAGAATGGAGAAGCACTGTGTCAGCTGGGAGTCCAAGAGTCCTAGGACACGAGGAGAGACTGCCTTGAAGCCGATCATAATGATGGCTTCTATTTTCATTTGCGAACAAGGAGTCAGTGGGGGGATGGAGGCACAGAGACAAATATGCAAAAGCTGATCGAATGGCATTAACACTCAGTAAGATATTTCTTTATTATTTTTAAAGTACTAGAATGCTGGCATTTGGGATGTTCACCAGTGGGGATTGTTGGTGCAGTACAGGACTGCTGTAAAGCCACTGATCCCAAGCACTCTGAAGCACAACTTTCACTTAACTCATGAAAAGAAAAAAAAATAAACACAAACTAGGACACAGTATCAGGGAATGTGTGAGTGTTTTCTGTTTCTGAATGCTGGTTTTTGTGTGTTGGGGTGGGAGCTGCCTTGCTTGGTCATTCACGTACCAACTGAGAAAAAGCAGGGCTGCAGGTAGGGTGAGCTGGGAGAAGCTGTCACCAGTAGCACAGAGCATATGATGGCTAGCACTACTAATTAACAAAATAAAAAGCAAACACTTTTTCTTCTGTTGGCAGAAGCCTGGATTAAGAGTGGCAGAGTGTTTGGCACCATAAAAAGGAGGCTGGTGTTGACATGTGTGTTGAGGAGAGGGTGTTATTGGCCACCAACTTGACCACTAAGCATGAGAAAAAAATGGTGGTAGTTTGAAACTTGAATATTCTAACTGGCCCCATGAGCTCAGTGATCAGTTCAGTTGCCAGTGGCACTTATTGTAACCTAGGGTCTGATCTCAGATAGACCAGGGGTCTGGGTAGAGAGCTAGCCAGTCAGGAGACAGAGTTTTACTTGCCCATTTTCTACAGTAAATAGTTCTTGATCACTTGATACAGTATATCAATATGGGTTTCTATGTCCGTAAGATACATTCATACTGTGTGCTAGTATTGTTAAACATCTGCATAGGTATAAGCTTCATTTGTTGGACAGTGTGCAGTATGTCAATATGCTATAGTCCCAGCCATTGCTGGAAAGCTGAACTAGCTTGTTGCAATTGTTGAATCACTCAGAAAAAAATGACTTGCCACAACGCAATTTCAATAATATGAGCAAAACAGAAAAGTGTAATTATAAGATAATTGATCGGTCTCCTTGAATAAAATGGTAAAACTGTTACAAAAAAACCTGCTGGCTAAAATAATCTATCTAGGGATGGCATGAGACTGTGCACTGTACAATAACGAAGATGATTCTGTGACAGGAGAATCCAAATGAGGATTGTTTGCATAGCCAGAATATGTACTCACCAGAGACTGGGAGGAAATTTGTCACATGATAGAAACCTTCATGTTTGTCATGGGAACAAATATTGTTGATAGCCAGCCACTTTTAGGAGCAATTGCATAAGCTGATAGGAGGCAACATCCTGAAAAATCTGAGCAAGTATTTCTGAACTGTGTGAGTGGTGGGCAAGTGGAATAGTTTGCAAAGGGAAGTGGTGAAGATGGAAGCTGTGTTGTGCTTCAGAAGGAGAAGGGACATAAATGATGTATGAGGCTGATATGTTATGATGTTAAAGGATGGAAGGGTCAGGGGGATAAACTGCTACTGTGGGGCTGGGATAGACTGTGCATACCCAGCACATGCCTGGCAGGACCACATGGGTAGGAACAGAGCACACATGATGCACTTTGATCTTTTTCTGCCTGCAAAGCTTTTCTGTTTCTGTTTCTAATCCCTGTGATGTTTAAATGTCTGCCCCTTGACTTCAGTGCACATGTCATCTATAATCTTGCATAACTGCACTTACCATAACCAGCATGCCTACAAATTGTTTCTGCTGTCCCAGGGATATTTTTAACACAGAATGGCTTTAAGCCTTTTGTGCCTATGATTGCCACTTCTGGAATCCCTAAATTTTTTGAGTTTGTATTTATTCTCATTCTTCTGCAACTGACATGAGCGCTGTTTCCAACTGTTTTCGTACTTCGTGTTTTTGTCCCATACAGTAATTGGCAAGCCCTAGCATAATGTTGAACATCTGTAGTTTTCCACTCCTTGTGCCATTCTGCAACAAATCCTTCTATGTAATATAGGTCCCACCAGTCATTAAAAAGCATTATGTCGAATGCACATGTGCTAAACCCATGTAGAGTGCCATCCACACAGGTTAATGTTGTTTCTGATGAGGCATGATAAAAGTTATCACATATTAGTCTAAACTTGTATCCATGTTTAACATCTGTGACACTGGCAGAACCTATAGGTTCATAGTGACCATTTTGAATAGAAGGGATTGCAGGACAGCTCACTGGATGGCAGTCACTGTTTATTGTTAGAGCTGGCTTCCATACTGAATTGGTATAGATATTGCAAGTTCTGATGTTTGGTCCAAGCAGTGAAAACCCATGGGGGCAGAATGCTTCAGCTTCTACAACCTGCCCTGAAATCCGATAAGTGTAAGTTGGGGGGCCATTCTCTTGTATCTTTGGACAGCAGACTGGAGTCTTCGGTGTCAATGTGCCAAAACTGCATCTACTTTCTATAATAGCCCCTAAGCAAAGAGTCCTGATGATCTCCCCATGGGCTATAACATTTGTGGGTAAAGTGCATGATCTGGGGACACAGGCTGCTACTGGATGGGTAGGATCCCAGGATGAACACTGGATTTCATCTGATCCTTCCAGGATATATCCTGACTCACATGTGATCACAGCAATGCTTCCTTTTATTGTTTTCTTCTCCTCGATAATGTGACTGTGTTCTGGGGGGCTAAACCTATGACATTCACGTTTAGTTCTAACAGTAGGAAACTGAACTTGAACACTCGCATGATCCCCATGAAGAGAGAAAAGAAAGATGACATATTGTGTAGCTGGCTGAAGATTAGTCAGCAAGTAATGCTGCTGGTTGGTGGTGTATTCCAAAGGCCGGTAGTAATCATGCAAGCCTATGGTTTTCACCATAATTGAATAGGTGTATGACAAACTGTTTGGGTCTGTATCTTGTGCAGGTGCATCCCAGTTCAGGTGGATGCTTTGGTGAGTAATGTTTGTAATCAATAAATGTCTGGGTGGATTAGGTTGTGTTGTATGTTTTATAACCATAGAATAAAATACAGGCATGCCACATTTTTCAATTCTATGTTGAAATGTGTAGTTAACTCCAGAGAGAGGGGTTGGTATTGTTAAAGTTGGAGCACCATCCAAAGGTATTGCCTGTTCATTGAAGAACTCGTCCACCACAAAAAGAGAATAGGAAAGGTCACTGTGTGAACTATTATTTAGACTTTTGAATTTAAGTTCAATATTGTTCTTATTAACTCTTAGTATCTGTGGCATCATGTATGAACTATTGACATGTTGCAATGAACTGTCCACTTCTGAGATGCTGGTATAGTTCTCTGAGAGCATAATGGACTTGTCCTTAAACACAATCTGAACATGGCGGCTTGTCGTGTTCAGTTTCCAGTTTTCTAAAATAAAAAGTAAGTCAAAATCATCCATTTTAAGCAGGGGTTCATTATCTCTGATACTAATATAAAGATCTTTCTGTTTCAAAAAAGAACAAGACTTTTCTGAAAAACTGCTATTGATGACTATATCATCTAAGATTTCATCTGTAGCAAAGTTAATTATTCTCTTTACCCCAGTGCAATGATCCAAGACATACGTGTCCTTCCCAGGCCCACCAAATAAAATGTCATCACCATCATTAGGAATGAGAGTATCATTGCCAAATCCTCCTTCAAGGGCATTATTTTCATCATCCCCAATAAGTATATCATTAAAGGCAGTTCCCTTTACTCTTTCTATGTTGAAATAGGTGTCATTCTCAGCATCTGCCCAGAAACCTTTCCCATTCAGCAAGTCAATTTTCCCACCAGTGGAAGATAGTGCATCACCACTAAAGATGATGGTGTCACTTCCTTCACCTCCATCAAGTTCATCAGCACCTGGTCCTGCATACATAATGTCATCCCCTTCTCCACCATACATTTTGTCATTGCCATTCCCGCCAATCAAAACATCATCTCCTCTATTTCCATATAAAATGTCATCTCCTCCATGACCCTCAATTTTTTCATTTCCTTGATTTCCAGATAAATAATCTTCCTCATTCCCTCCACTAATGTAGATGCTGCGTGGACTCCCCTGGATGAAGTTGCTATAATGCTTTGCACCTAGTACATACTCTGTATTCATATACTCCTTGTTTGTTGAGAGTGACAGATTCTGACTACTAGAAGAAGACACAAGGTTGATTTCTTTGACTTGTTTATATGGGTAACGTGAGTTAATTTTAAAAGTGACTCCATCAACTGAGTGAATTGTAAGATGCTGGTATGAAGCTCCTTTCAGGTAGTTAAGCAAAACAACTTTAACAGAATCACTTTTTGATATAGAGGTCAAGAAAATGTTTTGACCCTCAATTTCAATGCTAATGTCTTTGCATAAAACCTGAAAGAATAAGTGGTCCATTTTCTTGTCTGTTGCAAAGTTATTAATCTTATTCCATTTACCATATCCATGACCTATGATATAGGAATCAGAACCATTACCCCCCTTCAGGAGCTGGTATTTATGTGGGTTTCCTACTCCGGGGTCTATGTGATTATCAAGTTCATTCCCTATTACACTGTATGAGCATTGACTGGATTTTGCTTCAAATCGTAAAACGTCCCTTCAAGGAGGTTCATTTAAATTGAAGGTCATCAGAGGCCCTGTACAGCTGTGATTTGTTAAATTAATCTCGAATGCTGCCAACCTGTCCTGTGGATTAGGGGGAAGGGAAGCTACTACACCATCAATAGTTTGAATGATTAAGTGTCTGTATTCCTCTTTGGCAAACCAGTCTTGGAAAATGAGGAAGGTGTGTGCCTCAGAGAACTCAACAGTTAGATTTGGATAATATTGGTAGTTCAGACTTATGTCCTGGAAATGGTACCCTAAGAACAAGACATCACTCTGCTTATCATGTGCAAAGTTGTTTATAACCACAGAGTGGCATGTTTTTTTAATGGTGTACTTGTCGCTGCCTTCCCTGCCTTCCAGATAGTCATGCCCACCACTGCAGCTTAGGAAGTTCCCCAGTCCATTACCTGAAATGACATCATCAAATGCTGTGTCAAATACTGTGACAACCATATTGAGATGGTCAGTACCTGACATAAGGTTTACATTAACACCAGAGGGATCTGTGCTAAAGTCCATCAGATAAGGGTGAAAATATGGTGCTGTGTTTTCATCAAACTCAATTTCAAATAAAATGTGATCAGATGACTGAAAGGCAATGTGTTGGAAAGAACTGTTGCTCACAAAGTTTTTTACCTCTGCACAAGTTAGGGGGTCTGTTGCATCAAACAGATGAAGGTGACGTCCTTGGATTACATCACTCCTGATTCTTTTGAAAGGAATATGTATCATGACAAGATCAATAGCATTGTCTGAAGCATAATTATTTATAATGTCACATCCCTCTCCAAGGAAGATCTCATACATGTCTGACCCTTCTCCTCCTGTTAGGTAATCTTGCCCTGGACCACCATTCAGTTTATTGTCGTTACTGTTTCCTTTGATGTGGTCAGTAAAATTTGTACCAATAACTGTGACTACAGTCTCAAAGTCTCCAGACAAAATAATGTCAATAGAATCATTTGCTAAGTGTTTGTCCAATGTTAAAGGAATGCATTTTGTATCCAATTGTCCATTTAAAAACCCTTTATCCAATATTGAAAATATCACTCCATCCACAGACCTGAAACTCATGTGACGATAGGTTTCCATGTTGGAGCCAGAGAACCAGTTTTTAATTTTTATATGACTGACTTGGCCATACTGAACAGATAAGTCATTAAGGTCCCTCTGACAAAGAATGTGGCTGAAAGGTGCTTTGATTAGCAAAGTATCTTCTGACTCATCATAAGCAGAGTTGTCAATCTCTGCAGCTGCACCACTGGTTGGGAAAACATACAGATCTCGCCCTTCACCCCCATTTACAGCCAATGACTGGGGACCAAGATAAAAACTGTCATCCCCACCCATCCCAAAAATTGTATAGTGGTAATGCTTGGTGACATATTCAAGATCGGCATCCCCATAGGAGCAACTCTCTTTCTTCTGTTCAGGTCTAGCAAGGTCTGGGATCTGCGGAACAAAGAAGGAATTGGCCTTGTTATTCCCATAGTATGTCCCAAATAAGGAAGAGCGAAACAAGATATCTCCACAGATCAGCTGTCTTGAATGGACTGGAATTGACCACAACAGCTTAGCTGACTCGGTGTGGTATAACAGCTGCTGAGACTCTCCCACCCCCAAAACAATGGTTGTTATGTTGGGATGGTAAAACATTTTTGTTATGGTCTGAGTTTGTCCATTTTCATCTTGAACACCTACAATCTGCACCATCATGTTCCCATCATCCAGCAGCCTTAGAACTATGAAGCCTCCATATTGAGATAGTTTCCCCCAGTAAAGTCAATGGTCTGAGATTCATTATCTGCTGCAGTAATGCGAAAATAGCTGTCTGCCTGTGAGAGATCGTGGAGTAACTGAAGATTCTCTTGGTATCTCCTGTCCAAATCATGTATCTGTCTCAGAGTCCCCCCTGTAACAAAGTCAACAGTGCCTTCTCCTAATCCTTCTAGCACAGCCACTACTTTTTGCCAGGCAGGTGTATTTGTGGGCAGTTTGTTCAGTTCCCTCACAATGTCACAATAATAATCACTAATAGCCATTCTGACCACAGAAAGAGCAATAATGATGGGAGTCAGAATAGGTACAGCTTCCGGCATCACAGCTTCAGCTACAGCCAAGGCTGTAACGGTGACATCTAAAGCCAAGTTTGTTGCCTTTAATCCATAAAATGTTCTCTCTTCTGGGTTAGACAAGTTTGTATTTTTCAGATCTTTAACATCTTCTTCAATGAAAAAAGCGTCAGCAGCTAAACTCACATAAGGCACTCCTTGCAAGAATCGCCCAGCTGCTGTTTCAGCCACTCTCTCTGCCATTTTGGTTGCCATTTGAAAGGTTTTCTCAGCTCCTAGCTTTAAAGCTGATTTTTCAATGACTTTCTGAAAGACTTTCCCAGCCAAGCTGGATGCTTTCTCATTGAGCCCTGTGAGGGAGCCCACGCCATGAAATGACTGACTCAGAGTGAAGGTTCCCCTTAAATAATCCTTTTCTTGGAAAAACTTCCCTGCCCCAATAAAACCAAAAATCATGCCATGTATGGTCATGGCTTTGCCAATTTTGGAAAGAGCTGAATTGCCTGGCTGTGTCCTGATATATTCTGCATTTTCTTCTAAATTTCTGCCATAATGAAGCTTGGCTTCCTCGACTGAGAACTCAATTACTTCCTTTTTCAGTGGGTTATTTTTGTTTATAATCTCCACACTCCCTTTCCCATTCTTAATCTTTAGACTTTCCTCGTTGATCTCATAGCTGTCTGCATATTTTCTCTTTGAGTTTCGGCATAGAAATAAATCCCGTTGGCACCTCTTGGACTTTTGTGAAGGAGGGTCTTGATCTGCAGGGGGCTCTTGTTCTTCTAGGGCCTCCTGTATATTCTGATCAATTATATTCCTGTCATTACTTTCATGGATTGCATTCTCCAGCTCTTGCTCCCTTACAACATTTGTTACTGATTGGGTAGGAACCCTATGATAATGTTTAATGTCTCCATTTTCATCAAATATTGATATAATACTAAACCTGGCTATCGTATTCTTGTTATTGCTTAGCTGGTAGTCAAAAACTGTATTTTCGTTCTCAACAGTTATTTTGCTATTAAAATCACCCGCATCAAAATGATCTTCATTTTGTAGAGCGACATTGGGAACAAGAACGAACAGCTTTGAGTCACCACCATCCTTATGCATTTCTGTTACTTGTGTAGTTAAAGTTATAATCCTTGGTTGCTTGACTCCGTAATTACGTATTAGCATCATAAAATGTTCAAGTTCTTCTCTAACATTTCTACTGCCTGATCTACAAGTACGGAATTTAATTTCAGTATTAGGAGCATCTTTACCACCCAGAATTTTAGAAACTGCCATTGCCAGCTGTTCTGGAGTAATTCTATGCAATAGTTTATTTCCCTGAAGGACCTGAACCATGACCAACTATGGTAATCTTGACTGCATTTTTATTTTTCACTGCATTCCAAATTATCTGCCATTTGTTGTTATCATTCAGCTCATATCTGTGTTCTTTGTTCCAGCCCCCGATGTACTGATACATTTTTTCTTCTCCATTTTCTTTAGCATATTGAATCACTATGCCACCCTGATTTAGGAAATCTTGCCTTACTAATGCAGCACTACTAATGACATCTTCATCAGTAATCAAGATTATCTTTTGGATTGTGGGATTTTCTTTAGATAGGGAATGTCTCTCCATTGCTGATATACACTGACAATCAAAAATCAACAGGACTGTGATCAAAAACAGCTTCCCCCATGGTGCTGGAATTGGCCCAGATCTGAAAGGAGAAAATGTGTTACTATCAAAGGCCTTCACAAAATATACAAAAGATAAAGCAGCATTCTATGAAATAATATTAAATTGTACCTTAACATTGACATACTCTGTAGATCATTCCATAGTTAACTATGCAGTGCATTTAGTAATTTTATTCCATTGGTATTTTAAATTTAACCCCCTGGGCCACATGCCTGGAGCCACTGCCAGATGTCAGTAAGGTCAATCTTTTGTCATACATGGCCTGGGCCCCAGTAAAATGTCAGAGCATTTCATTAAAATAAGAAGGGAAGGACAGCATACATGGTCTACTCAGAATTCAGCAAGGCCTTCAACACTGTGCCACATTGAAGACTGATAAAGAAACTGAATAGTCTAGGGTAGAAGCCAAAGTTGTAAGCTGGTTTAACAACAGGTTTATGGATAGGTGGCAGAGAGTGCTGATAAATGTCACTCTCTTTAATGAGGATTGAGTGATGAGAAGGGTGCCACAGGGTTCACTACTGAGGCCAGTCCTGTTCAATATCTTCATAAGTGATGTCTCAGAAGTACTTGAAGGGAAAGTATAACTATGGTCTGCAATAAGGTGGATACTAAGGAGAGGATGGAAAAACTAAGTAGATGCCTTAGAAAACCTGTGAAGTGGTCAAGAATATGGCAACTGGTGTTCAATGTCAAAATGGGCAAAATCATGCACCTGGGGCATGAAACTCAGCTGAGTATAAAATGGGGGGGGGTACTTCCAGTCACTAAGCAGTAAAGGAACCTTGGGGCTATAATATCAGATGACCTTAAAGATGCAGGCCAGTGTGACAAGGCAGTGGGCAGGGCTACTGGGATGGCTAGGGAGAAGTATCACAAGCTGAAAGATGGAGGTTATATTTCTGCTGTAGAGATCTTGGTGAGATTATACATGGAATGTTGTGTACCGTTCTGGAGGCCACATCTCACAAAAGACATATAAAGGGCAGAGGAAGTCCAGGGCAGGTCAACTAAAATGGTACATGGGTAGCATGGAAATCATATGAAGAGAGACTGATATATCTCAACATGTACACCCTGGAAAACAGGAGGAATAGGGGGACATGATACAGACCTATGAGTAGCTCACAGGGTGAAGAGGGTACACATGGGGAGTCAGTCATAAAGAGCTCTGGACACCATTGAGATAACTTTGACAAAAGTACAAGATTTAAACACAATTCAGTTTATATTTCTTATATTTTCTGTAATTATGTACCCCCTTTTTAATTATTACTGACGGTTTCATAAAAATGGATCCCTGTCCTCTAGACTTCATCTACTATGGAAGCTGCTCTACACGTAACATCAGTGGATGTGATTCTAGAAGCACCCCTTCACATGTCGCAAGTTGTGACTTGTGAGAGGTGCGGTTACACCAGGAACCCTATGCCTGATTCTGTAAGGAGCAGGGTCCCCGCAGCTAAGGCCTTAGATTTGTAATGTGTCCACAGGTATGCCAAACACAGGTTGTACCTCAGGAGCATGTCACAAGACACATCTTCATAGCAGTATGGTGCAAATGACCCCAAGCCTGGACAGCCCTGCAAGCATCGGCTCCCGATCCCCAATACTGCATGTAAATGATCCACAGGGTTGCTGCCCCCCAGTCCCAATCCTGAATCCAAATCCTGGACTGCTGTTAAGACTGTATAAATCCATTGTCCTGGTAGCCATGTGGTCCCCCCCACCCTCCACCCAGCAGCACTGACCACCCCACCCCACCATACCCATCTAAGGCTGGCAACTGGCAAAGCCTCCTCTTGCCATCATGGCCAGCCACTGGCTGTGCTCTGTATGAGTGAATACTACTGTAAATAGTCTGCTCTCAATTTATGAACTGTCATTCACTGGGCACGTACTTTGTACAGTGGCATGCACTCATACAGAGCACAGTCAGTGGCTGGCTGTGATGGTGAGAGGAGGGCTATGCCCATCACCAGCCTTAGACTGGTCTTGGGGGGTGCAGGTGGTTGGGTGCTGCCAGGTGGGAGTGGTGGGGGGGCCACTAGGCTACCAGGGATAATGGAAATTTACATAATTTTTAATGGCAATTCCAGGACCTGGGTTCAGGGATCAGGACCTGGGAGGCAGTGCAGCCCTGTGGGGCATTTTCTTGCAGTATTAGGGGATAGCGGCTGGGGGTCTCATAGGCCTGAGGGGCATACCTGTATATGGTATTGGGGTGCTAGGGGAGGGGGTAGCACCTAGAGTGGCTTTAGGGTTCCTCTAGCCCTGCAGAGCTGGCAAGTATAGTGGGATTGTGGCTGGGGGTGGCACATATAGGTGGTTTGAGGCTGTTGGCACGCCTCTGGTGGATGCAAGTGACGGATGTCCACCGGGGGGTATTCTAGATTAGTGCCATTGGGGACTTTGTTGCTGCCCTTCCAGAACAGAACACAACAGCTGCCATAAAACCCTAGTGCCATGTCACAGGGGGATTAGGATGTATCTGGTGGTGTAAGTCCACTTTGGTGCAAGTAGCCTGTGACTTGTTGCAGACTGCATTGCACAATATCAAATATCACATTCTCTGGTGCAAATTGCTATTTGTACCATGTTTTGTGGTGCATGTCAAGTTATGCCAGGCATATCCCTTCTAGAATTATCCCCCAAATCTCCAGTTTGTGACATCATCATAATTAGCACTTAAGCAACAGAGTGTGATGCCATAAACAGAATTGCAATGTCTTGTGTAAGCAACCAGAAAAGGCAGAAATGTTACCATTTGAATGCCCTAAGTAATAAAGAAATAAGTAGGAGAATTACAGAAAGAAACATAAAATATATACTGAGTTATGTCTAAATATTACATTTTTTAAAAAGTTGTCCCAGTGGGTCGGGGCACTTTAAGTAAAGAAGTGCAACAGAACAATATGGTATGCAATGAAGGGGGGAAGGGTACTCAGGAAGAACATGAGGAAATACTACTTCTGTGAGAGACTGGAGGACACCTGGTACAGCCTACCACCAGAGATAGTAGGGGGCAAAAATAGTGTGTGTGGGGGGGTCTAATATGCATAGTCCAGGCATAGGGGAATTCTTTACTAGTGAGTACAAAAAAGGGGTGGGGTTGCTAGAGACCACTTAGGGTCTGCTGAGATAGAATAGACAGCGAACAACTGAGCAGACTGGATGAAGAAAGCTTTCTTTTTCTGCCAACACATTCTGTCTTCCTATGTTATGCACATATTATCCTGCTTAAAATGTTAAAGAGAAATACTATCACTAGAAAACAGACAGAACACCAGGAGGAAGGAGCTACTGGTATAACTAAAACTTCTCTACTGGGACTAAGAACTAGAACTCTTGTACTGGGACCTTCAATTTTGGGTATAAAAAAAGAGTTAGTGTGTTTTTCAGAGGTAGTTGAAGTAAATTGTTATCTGTGTTATCTGTGTACTTATCTAGGTGCTTGTCACAGGTGTCAGAAAGGAATTGTTATCTGTGAAATTAACTAAGTGTAGAAAGATTTGCAAAGTAGGGGGACTGGCTTAGCTAGAATGAGCCAGGTTAAAACCAGGTTCAAGCACTGCCCTAGATAGCTTGCGCTGAGAACAGACAGAACACCAGGAGGAAGGAGCTACTGGTATAACTAAAACTTATCTACTGAGACTATATTGCCCTCCTTCCCTCCCTCCACCCCCACCTTAAACCAGTTCTACTTTTATAGGCACAGGATTTAACTTACAACAGGAACTTCCTTTTTGGGAGCAGGAATTGAGTGATCACAGAGCCACTAAAGACTCACCATCCTAGAAGGGAAGAGTAGCTCTCCGCCCCCCCCCCCCAGCTGCTGGTGGTCTGACTCTGAGCAAGTAAGGAGATTACTGAGAAATATAGGAACTTCTTGTCTCAGAGCAGGAAGTTCAGGAGCCAAAGGGACACAGAGGCAGTAAGTAAATAGGGGAAGAAAAAATAAAGAAAAGAAACAAATAGAGGAAAGATTCCAAACAACAGTTAGGGAGCCAGAAAAAAAGACATGATGGGAGTGGTGCAGTGCAGTGGCTGTGGCTGTGGAACAGCAGTCCTCTGGGAGACATTCTGGAGGATGCAGTGTTGTACCATCTGCAGTCACCTCTCTGGGCTGAGGGAGGAGGTTGCTCATCTCCAGGCTGAGTTAGCCAGGATTTGTGGACCTCCTCTTCCACCCAGGGACCACTAAGGTCACTGTCATTGCCTCTGAGGCTGCCAAGAAAGAGGAGCAGTTGGACCACAGTGGGCTCAGGAAGGGTGAGGGTGGTGGAACAGAGGTGCATCCCTCCAGTTGTACCTCTCCACAATTTCTATGTCATTCTGGAAATGTGAGATTCCTCTATGGAGGCACCTACGGTGGAGGCCAAGGAGGGTGCTGGGACCCTTCACAAAGGAGACCCACAGGAGGGTGGCATGGGACCCCACAGGGGAAGGAAACAACTCCTGGTGGGAGATTCCATTGTTAGGAAGGTAGACCTGGGGGAGGAAGGGGAGAGGGAGGTAAGGGGCCTGCCTGCAGCCATGGCTTGGAGGGACAGGGAGTGAATCCTCAGGATCACAGGAGCAGCTGCACAGTGAAGGGAGCTGGATGTCATTGTCCAAATAGGAACAAATGACCTGGCTAAGAAAGGGATCAGAGCAGTGCAAGAAGCATTTGTGGAGATGGGGAGGGGCCTTAGACAAATAGAACACATGATAACCTTCTCGGAGGTACTGCCTGTCTATGGCATGGATGAGGCTAAGGTGCTCCACACCATGGGATTCAATCAGTGGTTGAAAAACTAGTGCAGAGCTCAGGGATTTGGATTCATTAGGGACTGGGGGTCCACCTGGAGGGACGCAGGTCTATACTGGTGTGATGGTCTGCATCTGTCTAGGAGAGGAACCAGGATCCTAGATGATAGGTTTAAATACTTCATTGGCAAGCATTTAAACTAGTCAAGGGTGGAGGCACTGGAAAGGAGCTGGGAAATCCTAGCCTCCCCCAAAAAATCAGGGTACTAAGTGAGGTAGACACCAACATAGAGATGTCAAAAGGGAGAAGCGCTGGGGTAAATGGAGAAAGTAACAAACACAATAAGGACAGGGATGGGGCAAAAAGGGGTAAGGCCATCAAGAAATGGAGGGTAATGAGTACCAATGCCCATAGTCTGTGCAACAAGCTCCCTGAACTGGTGACCTTGATGGAAGAGGGATGCCTGGGTATCGTTGCAGTCACCAAAACATAGTAAACAGAGAACCATAACTGGGATGTTACCATACCAGAGTACACAACCTACAGGGGAGACAGAGGGCAGAAGGGGGGGAGTAACCCTCTATGTAAGAGAAGAGATAAAAGCAACTGAACAAAAGAGTAAACAGGGAGGAGAGGAGGCACTGTGGGTCACCTTAGAGACTGAAAATGGCACCAAAATCCACACAGGGGTTGTATACAGACCCCCATGTCAGGGGGAGGGAATGGGCAAGGATATGATAGAAGGCATCCTTAAGATGGCAGAGAAAGGGGAGATACTGTTGATGAGAGACCTGAATATGCCAGATGTTAACTGGAGCACCTTTGCTGCAGCCACATCCAAAAGCAGGGCCATTCTCGATGCCCTACAGGGGGCATGCATCAAACAGCTAGTTCTGGAACCCACTCATGAGGGAGCAATCTTAGACCTCGTACTCTCAAATAGAGACAGTGAGAGGTTCTCAGATATAGAAGTGGGTAGCCATTTGGGAACAAGTGATCACCAAACAGTGTGGTTCACAATAAACTCAGCTACAGAGTCAAGCCATACAAAAGTGAGGGTTCTGGACTTCAGGAGGGCTGACTTTGGCAAGATGGGAGAGTGCCTTAGAAAAGCACTAGCAAACAGGCTAGTAGGAAGGGTGGAGCAACAATGGGGAAACATTGAAACTGCAATCACAGAGGCAACAAGCATTTGTGTGAAGCAAATAAACAAATGAAAATGAAAGAAAAGCCACTATAGTTCTCAAAAGAAGTGACAGTGAAGGTCAGGGAGAAAAAGATAGCATTTAGGAAGTATAAGGAAACACAGAAAGATCAGGACAGAGAACTGTACCAGTTAAGGCAGAAGGAAGCAGGGAGGGTAGTCAGAATAGCAAAGGCACAAACTGAGGAAAAGATAGCCAACTCGGTTAAGAAGGGGGATAAAACCTTTTATAGGTATATCAGGGAGCGTAGAAAGACAAAGGGAGGGATAGTGAGGCTGAATAGAATGGATGGTGGGTGGGCAGAGAGTGACAGTGAAAAAGTGGGGATACTGAATGAATACTTCTGTTCAGTATTCACAAAAGATGAAGTGGCAGAGGTGCCTAATCCAATTAACAGAAGCACTCTGAAGGGGGGGGGGGTCGATCCCAGTCCTTTCACTGAAGAAAAGGTTCTGAAAGAACTCCTAAAACTGAAGGTGGACAAAGCAATGAGGCCAGATGGAATTCACTCCAGAATTCTAAAAGAATTAAGCAGAGACCTAGTGACACCACTGTCTACCCTTTTTAACAAATCATGGGAGGATTGTGTGGTACCTGTGGACTGGAAGAAGGCTGATGTGATTCCCCTTCACAAAAGTGGGAGCAAGACAGAGGCAGGAAACCACAGACCTGTCAGTTTGACCTAATGGTAGGGAAAGTGATGGAATCACTTCTGAAGGAAAGAATTGTTGAGTACCTAGAGGTCAGTGGGGCACAGGACCCAAGACAGCATGGGTTCACAGTGGGAAGGTCATACTAGGTGAATCTAATTGATTTCTTTGACTGGGTGACCAAAGTAGAAGACCAGGGAGGGGCTGTGGACATGGCCTACCTAGACTTTAGCAAGGCATTTGACACAGTCTTACACAAAAGATTAGTAGTCAAATTAACCAGCCTTGGAGTGGGTCCCAGGGTTGTAGCCTGGGTAAACATTGGCTGAACAATAGGACACATAATGTAATCCTAAATGGAGTCCACTCTGGTGAAAGAGGGTTACTAGTGGGGTACCGCAGGGTTCAGTACTGGGTTCTGTCCTTTTTAATGTCTTTATAAGTGACATTGCAGAGAGACTGGAAGGAAAAGTATGCCTCTATGCAGATGACACAAAGATCAACAACAGGATTGATACACAAGGAGGTGTGGAAAGGATAAGAAGGGACTTGGCAAGGTTGGAGGTATGGGCAAAAGTATGGCAGCTTGGATTCAGTGCAAATAAGTGCAAAGTAATGCACCTGGGAAACAAAACCCAGGGAAGATTTAACAATGGGAAGTAGTAACAACAACAAAATGGAAAGGGACCTGGGGTAATCATATCAGATGACCTTAATGTTGGCAAGCAATGTGAGAAGGTGGTAGGGAAGGCTGGGGATACTGGGCTGTATAGGGAGAGGCATCACCAGCAGAAAACAGGAAGCTGTTATCCTCCTGTACAGACAGTTGGTGAGACCCCATCTGGAGTACTGCATCCAATTCTGGAGACCTCATCTCCACAAGGGCATAGACAGGATGGAGGCAATTCAGAGGAGGGCAACTAAAATGGTGCAGGGTCTGCAAGAGAAGCCAAACGAGGAAAGGCAAAAGAAACTTAATATGTATACACTTGAAGAAAGGATGGAGAGGGGGGATATGATTGAAACATTTGAATACCTCAGTGGAATCAACAAAGTCCAAGAGGGTAGCATCTTTCAGAAAAAGAGATGTGCAAGAACAAGGGGACACAATTTGAAGATAGAGGGGGGACAGCTCAGGGGCAATGTGAGGAAGTATTTTTTCACAGAGAGGGTGGTGGACACATGGAACAGCCTTCCTGTGGAGGTTGTGCAGTCTAAATCTGTGGGAGAATTCAAGAATGTTTGGGACAGACATAAGGCAATTTTTGTAGGGGGTAGGAAGAAATAGGCTGTTGGTTAAATAGGATCTGCAGCTTATCCTCTATGTAGGGAAATGGGCAGACTAGGTGGGCCAAGCAGTCCTTATCTGCCATCAAAATCAATGTTTCTATGTTTCTATATGCTTTGAACATGGAGGTAGGATGTGTTGCTGAAATGTATCAATATGTAGCATGCCTTTGAAAATGTAAAAACAATCTCATGCAACATTAACTAGCAATTATTAGGTGATCTACAGCTCATCAATAGAAACATAAAATTTGACAGCAGATAAGGACCACTTGGCCTATCTAGTCTGCCTGATATTAAATCAATTCAGAAGCAACAACATTTTGTAAATACCTCATAGCATGTTTATAAAAAATACATATTCAAATTCAGTTCAATTCCCAGTAGGGTCACATTATTTCATTCTCTCTACAATTTGTGTTTGAGTTGCTAAGCAGTGGCTAATATTGCACCAAAAACATTTAAAACATATATTCAATTACATCTTGTCACTGCACTATGCAGAGGTTTCTAATCACTTTTGTTTTACTCTGGCTGCAGTAATGTAGTGTATTTGAAGGCAAATTTTAAATGTACTTTATCTGTTTTATCAGATTGTTTCAGTCAAGTTTTTTTTTATTATAGTTCCTGCATATGAACATGTCAAAAGGGATGTTGCAGTTTTTTTTTCACCAGAGAAGTGATGGAACAGTTGTGAAATTTGCTTTTGCAAAAGTCATCACAAAGTTCTCGCTTTACCATGAGTCAGGAAAAGTGGCACCTTTTCATGGTAGCAGAAATATGGCAAAGTCAGGCTAAATTGCAGTTTCTCTGGCACATTTGCATGATTTCACATGAAAAAAAAATTCACTTTACATGCTAAAAACTTTGTGAGGTCACTTCACGGATTTAGCAAAGTTTGTCAATTGCTTTGTGAAATAAAGTTTGCCAGTTTTGCACATTGCTGTGTTTAAATAGATAATTGCCGGTGGAGGGGTTGGGGGCATTGTTACCAACTTCCTCACAAGCACATTTAAATGAAGAATCAGCCCAACCATGCAAAATCATCTGCTTTTGAAACAAGATCAATTCAGAATTAAATGCTGACAAGGAAAACTCCTCATTTCCACCTGCAAGAAGTTTTGTAGTTAGCACCCCATTTAAGTGAATAGCACAATCTGCACCTTTACTAACACCTATTCTTTTAGTCACTGCAGCAGCTTAAGATCTGTTTAAGCATTCTGAACTGGTGCAAATGGTGCAGAGTAGCTGATCTGCTTCAAGATTGTAAGTGACAATGTATTTAGGAGCATTGTAAGATGATCTGCTTCAGCACCTATACAACTCATCAGTAGTGGGGGTGCTGAGATGGTGTAGGTGTTTTCTGTCTCTGTATGAATGCTTTACATCACCTGAAGTGGTGCAAATGCAGTGTTACTCATTACCTCCAACAGCTTCATAAGGAGTCCAAACTATCCATTGTTTACCTGACACAAAATGGCTGCCCAGGAGGTAATGAGTTAAGAGCCAACAAAAGGAATATAAATAAAACAAAGTGAAAAACCAGTCTAACTGCAGGACTTTGAAAGCTTCTGCGCTGATCCACAGTGCCTGTGTGTGCATACACTGGAAATGGCTGCAATGATGCACTTCACAAAGAGGGGCTGCAATGGTGCCAAATCCCAGTGTGCCTGTGTAAACACACCTATGGAAAGGCTAGTTCAAAACAGATGTTAAGTGGTTAATGTACACATGATTCACTAGGGGATTTTCAAACAAGACCAGGAAGTGAATCTGATGAAAGCAGTATTACACAGAACCCACTAGAAACCCCTCTCCACCGTACCTTGTATTGTTTTTGTCAAACTTGTGTTTGCATGCTGCTTAATCAGTGTATTTATTTTATTTATTTATTGAATAGTTTCACCACGAAAGATACACTGAGCAACCTAATGCTCATCTCATGGTATGTCCTGGAGGAAATTGGGAGAGGGATGTACTGCCTGAGAGTTCTAAGATACATACATAACTGATGGTGCATACATACATACAATTTCAAAACAGGTTCCAGTCAATTGGGTACATAACAGGCTGATGCAACAGTTACTGTACTGGCGGTTCATAGGAGCAGCATACATAAAGAATCAGTACAGGGTAAAAAGCATAGGATGCAAGGTTGACAATGCATACATTACAGGCGGTTCACAGGTGAACCAGATGCTGCAAGGGTGAAACATACGATCCAGTCACCTGTTTAAGAGCTAGTCTGTAAGGGGCAGTATAAGTGCAGGTGGGGTGGGGGGATGAAAAAGAAGAGAGCGAGAGGGAGAGAAAAAAGAGAGAGAGAGGGAGACAAGTGGGCAAGGAGGGGGTCTGGAGCAGGTGCAGGTAGGTGTACGGTAGTTGTGCAGAGCAGAGGTAAGGGAATATAGGGATGAGGAGTGGTGGATTTGTGGAGGAAGTGCATTCCACATTTTAGGCAAGTGGTAAGAGAAGGCTTTTTGACCTGAGGAAGTAGTTCTGCAGGAGACTGAGAGGGTACGAGTGTCAGCCTGGAATCTTAGGGAATAAAGGGACTGAGTAGGGGTGCCAAGAGAGGAGGAGATATATGAAAGGAGAGCTCCAAGCCAGAATTTAGAGATGAACTTAACACCATGTAGCGTATGCCGGGAGATAGTAGGGAAAGGAAGTTGAGAGAGCAGTAGAGGTCATGATGATGGATGTGGAGAGGGGCATCAAGTGCAGAATGACAGAAGGAATTGAAGAGAGAGAGTCCAGTCTGGATATGTGGGACTGTGGGGCAGCACCATAGACTATGTCACAGTAGTCAAAAATGGGCATGATCATCTTCTGTACCAGCTCATGCTTGTCGGCGAGCAGGATGCAGCTGCAGTTTCTGTAACGGGCCCCAAGCTTGGGCCTTACAATTTACAATTGTCTTTGGTTTGAAGCAGATTATTTAGGAAAGTTAATATTCTTCAGGTGGAGGATTCTTCTAAGTAAAGGGTGAAATAAGGAACTTAGAATTAGTGACTGACTGCTTTCATTGCAATATTTGTAATACTGTGAGGTATTGACTGGGCTAAGAATTAGTCATAAATCCTGAATTAAGAGCAGGTTACAGGCTGTGTATTGGACCCAGACAGTGCCTAGGGAGTGGAAGCTGTTTTTTCATTTGTTTATCTCTGTGTGCCTTAAAAGGCCAGGCCAGACTGTTAGGAAGTGCTTACATCACAGCTACTTATCAGCCAATAGCTCTGGAAGAATCTTACAGACCTTGATTAGCAGGGTATTCTCTTTGTCAAATTGTTGTGTAGGGCATCTTGCTGACAGGAAGTCACTCATCACAGCGGTGGGTCAGAGCTTCTAGCTGATTGTTTCATGAGGGCACAGTTTAGGCCCAGCCCTTTGCCACCCCTCACCCCACTCACTCCTGGAAATAGTTCCTTTATACCTGGGGTTCAGACATCATTTCCTCAAGAGTGAAAGGTGCATATCACTGTCATATCCTCTCTAGCACACTGCACTGACAATGTAACCATACACATAGTATAATATATATATTTCTATATAACAAACAAATCACACACACAAAAAACAAAAATGTGGGGAGTAGTGCAATGTAATGGCTGTGGGGCAGCAGTCTTCCGGGAGTCTTTCTGGAGGCTGAGATGCTGTCCTATTTGCAGGCAACTCTCTGCCCTGAGGGAGAAAGTTGCCTGTCTTCAGGCCGCACTGGACAGTAGTAAGGGAACCTCCCCCATCCAGGGAGCACCACAGCCACCACCACTACCTCAGAGGTTGTGTAGAAAGCACAGCAGTTGGACCACAGTGGGCTCAGGGAGGGTAAGGGTGGTGGAAACAGAGGCACACACAGTCAGTTGTTCCACTCCACAATCCATACACCATTCTGGGGGAGCATAGTTCCCCTATGGATGCACCCACAGAGGAGACTAAGGAAACTGAGGACAACTGTTGCAAGGGAGGCCCACAGGAAGGAGGCAGAGGACACCACAGGGAAAGGAAGCAGCTCCTGGTGGGGGACTCAATTATTAGGGGGATAGAACTGGGGGGAGCAGGGAAAACTTAAGTAAGGTGCCTGCCTGGTGCCATGGCCTGGAGGGACAGGAAGTGCATCCTCAGGATCACGAAAACAGCTGCTGCAGGGTCTAAGCTGGATATCATTGTCCACCTAGGGACAAATGACTTGGCTCATCATGAGGTTAGAGCAGTGCAGGAGGACTTTGTAGAGTTGGGGAGGGCCTAAGGCAGTAGCACACGGTATCCTTCTCAGAGGTGTTGCCTGTCAACGGCATGGGTGAGGCGTGGGTAGGTTGCACCATGCAGTTTAATGAATGGTTGAAAAAATGGTGTGGAGCACAGGGGTTTGGCTTCATTGGGGACTGGGGTTCCACCTGGAGGGACACCAGCCTATACTGGCAGGATGGTCTGCATCTGTCCAGGAAGGGAACAAGTCTTTTGAGCAATCAGTTTAAATGCATCATTGGCATGCTTTTAAACTAGTCAAGGGGGGAGGCATTGATAAGCAACAGGAAAATCCCAGCCTCTCCCGACAAAACGGGGTACTAAATGAGAAAAAGACTGAGGTAGAAAGGTCAGGGGGGATGCTGCAACAAAAAGTAAAGCCATAAAAAAATGGAGAGCAATGAGTACCAATGCCGTAGTTTGGGTAACAAGCTTCCTGAATTAATACCCTTGATGGAGGAGGAACGTCTGGATGTCGTGGCAGTCTCAGAAACATGGTACACACAAAACCATGACTTGGACGTAAACATACCAGGATACACTATCTACAGGAGGGACAGAGAAGGTAAAAGAGGAGGAGGAGTAGCTCTTTACATAAGGGAAGGAATCAAAGAAACAAAACTAAAGGGTAAACAGGGAGGAGAAGAAGCACTGTGGGTCAATTTGGAGAGAGGCAATGGCACCACAATCTGCTCAGAGGTTGTATACAGACTCCCCTCTCAGAGGGTGGAAATGAACAAGGAAATGATAGAAAGTATACTTAGAATAGCAGAAAAAGGGGAGATATTGCTGATGGGTGATCTGAATATGCCAGATGTTAACTGGAGTGCAGTTGCAGCAGCCACTTCGAAGAGTGGGGTTATTCTAGATGCCCTACAGGGGGCATGCCTTAGACAACTAGTATTGTAACCCACTAGAGAGGGAGCAATTTTAGACCTGGTTCTCTCAAATGGAGATGGAGAGAGGATCACAGATGTAGAAGTGGGTAGCCATCTTGGAACTAGCCACCATCAAACTGTATGGTTCACAATAAACACAGCAATAGAGTCAAGCCATACAAAGGCAAAAGTACTGGACTTTAATAGGGCTGACTTTGCCAAAATGGGTGAGTGCCTAAGGGATGCACTAGCAAATGGGCAGGAAGGAGGGGTGGAAGAACAATGGGGAATAATAAAAACTGCCATCACAGAGGTAACAAGCCTTTGTGTGAAGCAAATAAACAAAACAAAATGATGCAAGAAACCACTATGGTTCTCAAAGGAAGTGACAGTGAAGGTTCAAGAGAAAAAGAAAGCATTCAGGAAGTACAAGAAATCACAGAAGGAACAGGACAGAGAACTGTATCAGTTAAAGCAAAAGAAAGCAGGGAAGGCAGTCAGAACAGCAAAGGCCCAAACTGAGAAAAGGATAGCTAACTCAGTTAAGAAGGGGGATAAAACCTTTTATAAGTACATCAGGGAGTGAAGGAAGACCAAGGGAGGGATAGTGAGACTTAATAAAGGGGGGTATGGACAGATGGTGACCGTGAAAAGGCAGAGATACTAAACAAATATTTTTGCTCAGTATTTACAAATGAAGAGGGGGAGGTACCTAAAACAAACAAGAGAACCACTCTGGATACAGAAGTTGATACCAGCCCATTTACAGAGGAAAGAGTTCTGAAAGAACTCTTAAAACTGAAGGTGGACAAAGCAATGGGGCCTGATGGGATTCATCCCAGAATTTGAAAAGAACTAAAGGGTAGAACTAGTGACACCACTGACTAACCTCTTTAACAAATCATGGAAGGATGGGGTGGAACCGAGGACTGGAGGAGGGTAGATGTGATTCCCTTCACAAAAGTGGGAGCAAGGCAGAAGCAGGAAACTACAGACCTGTTAGTTTAACCTCAGTGATGAGGAAAATGATGGAATCACTTCTGAAGGAAAGAATTGTCAAGTATCTAGAGGCCAGAGGGCTGGGACCCAAGGCAACATGGATTCTGGCGGGAAGGTCAAAGCCAGGCAGATCTGATAGATTTCTTTGACTGGGTGACCAAAGTAGTGAACAGAGAGAGAGGGGCTGTGGACATGGCCTATCAAGACTTTAGCAAGACATTTGACACAGTCCCACAAAAAGATTAATATACAAGTTAGCTAGCCTGGGAGTGGGTCCCAAGATGACAGCCTGGGAAAGAATTGGCTGGAGAATAGGACACAGAGTAATAGTAAATGGAGTCCACTTTGAAGAAAGGGGTTACTAGTGGGTACCGCAGGTTCAGTATTAGGACCGGTCCTGTTCAATGTCTTTATAAACGACATTGTAGAGGACTAGAAGAAAAGTATGTCTCTTTGCAGATGACACAAAGATCTGCAACAGAGTTGATGCACAAAGTGGGGTGGAAAGGATGAAAAGGTACTTGGCAAGGTTAGAGGAATGGTCAAATGTATGGCAGCTTAGATTCAATGCCAAGGTGCAAGGTAATGCACCTGGAAAATAAAACCCAGGGAAGAGTACACAATGGGGGGTGAGTACTAACAACAACAAAAATGGAAAGGGACCTGGGGTGATCATATCAGATGACCTAAAGGTGGGCAAGCAATGTGAGAGAGCAGCAAGGAGGGCTGGGGGGATACTGGGATGCACAGGGAGAGGCATCACCAGTAAAAAACAGGAAGTTATTAACCCTCTGTTCAGACAGCTGGTGAGACCCCATCTGGAGTACTGCATGCAGTTCTGGAGACCCAATCTCTGCAAAGACATAGACAGGATGGAAGCTGTCCAGAGGAGGGCAACTAAAATGGTACAGGGTCTGCACCAGAAGACATACGAAGAGAGACTGAAGGAGCTTAATATGTATAGCCTCGAGGAAAGGAGGGAGAGGGGGGACATGATAGAAACTTTCAAGTACCTCAAGGGAATCAACAAAGTCCAAGAGGGTAGCATCTTTCAAAAAAAGAGGTTTGCAAGAACAAGGGGGCACAATTTGAAGATGGGGGGCAGCTCAGAGGTAATTTAAGGAAGAAGTTTTCACAGATAGGATTGTGGATGCATAGAACGGCCTTCTGGAGGAGGTTGTGGAGTCAACAACAGTGGTGGAATTCAAGCATGCATGGGACAGTCATAAGGGAATTCTAGGAGGTGGGGGTAGGAAGAAGTAGGCTGTTGGTTAACTAGGATCTGCAGCTTATCCATTAGGTAGGGAAATGGGCAGACTGGGTGGGCCAAGCGGTCCTTATCTGCCATCAAATTCTATGTTTCTGTGTTCTATGGCATCAATGTGCACAGAGAAGTCAAGGTATCTGTTCAGCCAGATGCCATGATACCTGAAAGAGGAGGAGTCCTCAATAACATTCCCATCAAGGGTGTGAAATGTGGGGAGGTGACTTAGCCTAGCAAATCTCTGCCTTATGCCAAAGGACATGGAGACTGTCTTCTTGGTGTTTAGAAAAAAGTTGATGAGAACTAAACCAAAGTTGGACTTTAATGAAGTCAGACTGGAGATTGGTAGTGACATCAGAGACAGTATTGCCAGAGGTAAACAATACTGTATCATCAGCAGCATACATGTGGATCCTGGATGCAGAGCAAACCCAGGGGAGGTCATTTAAAAATATGGAGAACAGAATGGGGCCTAGCACAGAGCCTTGGGAGACTCCAGTGGTTATAGGCGGGAGGGGGGTAGAGATAGCATCAGCTATTCTTACTGATTGCCACAAGCAGGACAGGTAGGCACTGAACCATCCTGTGGCAGAAGGGGATAGTCCAGCAGCTGAAAGTCTGTGAAGGAGGAGGGGGTGAGAAACAGTGTCAAAGGCTTTGGCCAGGTCTACAAAGTTAGCTGAGGTAATGTGCCCCTTGTCAAAGCCTGAGGAGATGGTCTCTGTTAACCTCAGCAGAAAAGGTTTTGATAAAGTGGGATTTCCTGAAGCCAGACTGGAAGGGGATAAAGCGGAGTCAGAGAGAGAGAAAGCGAGGAAATTGGTTGAGCATGTGTTCTTGTAACTTAGCTAGCTTGGCAGTAGAGAGATAGGATGATAGTTCCCAGGAGGAGAGGAGGAGGAGGAGTCGCCCCCCCTTCAGGAGGGGGAGGACAATAGCATGTTTCCAAACAGAGGTAACAGTGGCAGTCTCAAAGGAGAGGTTTAGCAACAGGAAGAGTAGGTAGGCCATGGCAGGAGCAGAGAGGTAGAGGAGCCTAGTGTCAAGGCCATCAGGCGAGGAGCCTTTAGTAGGATTTAGTGGCAGGAGAGCTGGAAGGGTAGTTGCAGGAGAAACAGGAAAGAAGGAGAACAGGGAGGCGGGGGTGAGAGGTTCGGAGGAGGAGGATGGTTTAAAGGAGCAGAGGGGGAGCAGACAGGTTGTGAGGACAAAATAGGGCAGACGGAGGAGCAGAGGATGGGTGAGTCAGTGTGGGGGGCATAAGAAGCAGCAGCAGCAGAGGAGCTTAATAGCCAGCTCCCCCACGAGCTACAGGGTACTCCTATTGCATACCAGGATACAGTCCCCAATGCACAAGAAACACAAGATGTGCTATTTATAGTTGACTCAATGTTAAAATACACTGATACAGTTCTATGTAAGAACAGGAACTTACATACAACAGTAAGTGCCTTACCTGGGGCAGGCATATGGGATATTAAAAAACTGATCCCGGGACTTATGGAAAATACCGCTAACCCTGTGACATTTTATGTCTTGGAGTAAATGATGTAGGGAAAAGATGTATATTGGATATTCAGCAAGATTTTGAGGATGTTGGGCAAAAGATTAAAACATTTGGAGGTAGGCTAATTATATCAGGGCTCCTATCAGTACCTAGGGCCAATGAATCATTAGGTAAAGAAATTTTAAGGTTGAATGGTTGGCTGAAACACTGGTGTTAGAGAGAGGACCAGCTGTTTGTGGACAACTGGCAGGATTTTCAGGGACATCATTTGTTTGCAAGGATGGAATGCACCTTAATAAGCAGGGTAAAAGGCTTTTTTCCAATAAATTAAAAAGGCTGATGACTATAAATATGGTACATTTAAACTGACTGAGTTGGGGGAAATGGTTAATTCATTAGGTGAAAGATCTGGAGAGACAAGAGTTAAGGTACAAAAAACTAAAACTCATATTACATTCAAAATAATTTTTCTTTTAGTTAATGTTAGGAGTTTAAATAATAAAATCTAGGGACTCCAGCAGGTTTTACAGGATTTGGATATCCATGTCTGTGCGTTACTGAAATGTGGTGGAAAACTGAAGATGGTTGGGGAAAGTTATACCTGGGTATACCTCTATAACAAAGACATGATAAACACTGGGGTGGGGGTGGGGGGTGCTATGTATGTGAAGGAAGAGATACCATCAGAGCAGAAGGCTACATCTAGATGGGATAGTAATGAAATTCTCTGGGTATCAATCTCTCCAGAATATAATATAAAAATAGATTTTGGTCTGGTATATAGAAATCCCTCTATAACAACAGGAGATGACAAATTTGTTGGGTGTTATCAAGCATTTATCAGAGTTTAAGAAAGTTGTCCTAATGGGCAATTTTAATCTGCCGGGTATAGATTAGGAAAATCTTGTAACAAAAACAAATAAAGAAAATGATTATCTAAATACCCTTAGTCTGGTTGGTTTGGAACAATATGTAATGGAAAACACTTAAGATAACCATATCCTTGATTTGATTTTAAGTAATGTGGGATAAAAGATAAATAACTGCTTTGTACTGCCATCATTGGGCTCTAGTGACAATTTAATGGTAAGATCTGATTATATAGGGGCATTGAGTCAAAATGTGAACAGCACCATAATATATAGAAATGTTAAGGCCAATATAGTGGGTATGCATAGAGATCTGGCAACATGGAACTGGGAAGTAGAGTTTAAAGAAGCATCGATATCGAAGATGTGGGATGTTCTTAAAACTAAAATCATTAGCTTGACTCAAAAATTTGTACCAACCAGGATTAAATATAATACAACTAAAAAGCATGTCCCCCCAGGATGACATCATCAATCAAAAAAGGAATAAAAACCTTTAGACGTGCTAAAATAAGAGGCGATGTTGATAGCTGGGCTGTCTATAAAAGGTATTTAAAGTCCACCAAAACATGTGTAGAAGTATCAAAAAGTAAATATGAAATTAAGTTAGCTACTAAGGTTAAAGACAATTATAAATCCTTTTATCAATATATTAACAATAAAAAGGGTGAATCAAAAAAGATAGGCCCTTAGAAACATAGAAACATAGACTTTGACGGCAGATAAGGACCGCTAGGCCCACCTAGTCTGCCCATTTCCCTACCTACAGGATAGGCCGCAGATCCTATTTAACCAACAGCCTATATCTTCCTGCCCCCACAAGAATTGCCTTATGTCTGTCCATGCATTCTTGAATTCTCCCACAGTTTAGACTCACAACTTCCTCAGGAAGGCTGTTCCATGAATCCACTACCTCTCTGTGAAATAATACTTCCTACATTGCCCCTGAACAGCCCTCCTTCTATCTTTAAATTGTGTCCCTTGTTCTTGCAAGTCTCTTTTTCTGAAAGATGCTACCCTCTTGGACTTTGTTGATTCCCTTGAGGTACTTGAAAGTTTCTATCATGTCTCCCCTCTCTCCTTCTTTCCTCTAGGTATACATATTAAGCTCCTTTAGTCTCTCCTCATCGACTTCTCTTGCAGACCCTGCACCATTTTAGTTGCCCTCCTCTGGACTGCCTCTATCCTGTCTCATGTCCTTGCGGAGAGGGGTCTCCAGAACTGGACACAGTATTCCAGATGGGGTCTCACCAACTGTCTGTACAGATGGATAACAACTTCCTGTTTCTGCTGCTGATGCCTCTCCCTATACATCCCAGTATACCCCCAGTCCTCCCTACTGCCTTCTCACATTGCTTGCTAACCTTAAGGTCATCTGATATGATTTATTGGATGCTGAGGGGAAATTAGCTGCTGATAATTTAGTTATGGCGGAAATAAGTAATATATACTTTGCTTCAGTTTTCAATCTGGGTAAATCATTATCGGGGATTAATTGTAGTATACCCAATGATGACCCGGGGGTAATTTTGGACAGGCAGGAAGTTATGATAAGACTCCAAATACTCGATCAGAATAAGGCACGGGGACCAGATGGGATACATTCTAGAGTGCTCAAGGATTTGTCTGAACAACTTGCTGGCCCAGTTACAGTATTATTTCAGAAATCATTAATATATGGATAGGTCCCTGAAGATTGGAAACAAGCAACTGTGATACCTATACACAAGAAAGGCCCCAAACAAGAGGTCAACAATTATAGACCTGCTAGCCTTACCTCAGTTCTGGGAAAGGTACTGGAAGAATTTATTAAGGATTTTATTACGGAGCACCAATATAAGACTGGAAATGTTGACCATGCAAGCATGACTTTGTTAAAGGCAGGTCTTGTCTAACAAATCTATTGGAATTTTATGGGAAAGTAAACCAGGCATTAGATGGGGGTAGTTCCATGGATGTTATCTTCTTGGATTTTGCCAAGGCATTTGACAAGGTACCCTATGTCAAATTACTTGAAACTCTGGTCAATATCAGAATTAACCATAATATCATTTGTTGGATAATATCCTGGTTGACAGGTAGGCGTCAAACAGTTTGTATAAGAGGAGAATTTTCCAACTGGCAGAGAGTGACTAGTGGAGTGCCGCAAGGTTCGGTATTGGGCCTCTGCCTGTTTAATGCCTATATAGGGGCAATGGAAGCCTCTCCTGATAATTGGTTTCCAAAAATTTCCAGATGATACCAGACTAGGTAGGGTAGTTAATTTTAATAAGGATGCAGATTCATTACAATCAGCCCTAGGTGAGTTGAAAATTTGGGCACACAATCATGGTTCATTTTTCAATGTGGATAAGTGTAGTGTGACGCATTTGCAAAAATACAATATCCTACATGATTATAATATGGGTGGTAAATTACTCAAAGAGACCTCAGAGGAATGTGATTTGGGAATAAAAATTAGTAATAATCTGAGTGTTACACCCCATTATAATCAGGTAATAAAAAAAACTGGTAGAATACAATACTGTATTAATAAACATATTAAAAGTAGAGATAGGGGTGTTCTTTTGCCATTATATACATCTTTGGTGCATCCACATTTGGAATATTGCTCCCAGTTGTGGTCCCCATTTAAAAAGGGAGATACAGCATCGATTGAGAAGGTCCAGAGAAGAGCTACCCGTAAAATTAAGGAGGTACAGAGGATGGACTATAACCAGAGGCTTAGTACACTAGGGTTATACTCTCTGGAGTTTAGAAGATTAAGGGGGGATATGTGTTTAATTTATAGGGCTCTAAATGATCCAGTATTATGGGAACAGCTTGACTGGAAATCATGGATCATAACCATAATACTAGAACACACCCACTTCAGATAAAAACAGATAGATTCTGTTCAAATAAAAGGAAGCACTGGTTGACAGTAAGAGCGCCTAGGATCTGGAATAAATTACCAGTGGAAATAATTTTGTTACTAGTGATATTGAAGTCTTTAAGAAAGTTTTGAATCATTACTTAATAAATAATAGTTTAATGGGATATTCATAAAAATTGGTGAGCATATGGAGCTTGTCTTTTAAAGCTCTGTATAACTACGAAACCTTTGAAGTAGCCACTGGGGCAGGGGATGGACTTGGGAGGGTGCTTAGCAGAGAAGAGGCACAGGTGGCGAAGTGGGAGTTGAAGCATTCTGCAATGGCTATAGGTTCAGAGAGGACAGAGTAATTGTGCCTGAGGATAGGTGACAAAGAGTTAAAGGATGGTGAGAAGAGGGGAGTGGACAACCTTCCAGAATTTAGATGGCTTGTTTGTATTAGTTTGGAAGTTAGACTTGAAATGCTCAGCTTTGGCAAGGTGGATTGCTTTAGTGCAGCCATTCTGAAATTTACGATGTCATTGGTGATCACCAGGGCAGTTGGAGACTTTGGCTTTGCACCACACAAGGTCACGAGCATGTTGGCAGGCCAGAAGCTCAGGAGTGACCCAGGGGAGGTGCCCACCACGGACCTGGGTTTTACGGGGTGGGGCTCAGGAATTCCAAACTTGAAGAAACTTAGAGGTGAAGTAGGCAAGGGCCTTGTCAGCTGATGTTGCTGCACTATGGGAAGAACAGTCAGCTTGTGCAAGGTCATGGAGCAATGACTGCAGGTCAAGGGATGTGAAGAGTCTAGTGAAAATAGTTGTAGCTGGGAGTTTAGTTCTATGTATTTTCTGTACTACAAAGGTCATGTGGTGGTTGCTGATAGAGTCTGGTAGTAGCCCGAAGGCCACTACTTGATGGGGATGGGAGGTGAGGACCAGATCAAGCAGGGAGTGCTTTAATGTTTTAAGGTCTAGATGAGTGGGTTCCACTATCAGCTGATGGAGGTTTAAGGCTTCAATAGTGGAATGGGTATTAACCAGAGATGGGGCCAGCCTGTTTAGATTTAGGTCACCCAGGATGAATAGTTGACCACCATTAGCAAACGAGGAGAACTTTGAGACCAAGTCAGTGACATTGGAATGTGGCTGTCTAGGATGACAGTAAACTCCAGCGATGAAGATGGGGACAGTGTGGGGATAGGAGAGTTTTAAAAGGAGAGCCTTGTGGGATGACTGAACAGAAGTTGTGAAGGAGGGATTGAACTGGAGGGAAAAGGAGGTATAGATAGCCATGCTGCCACCTCTCCTGGTCCTGTCCTGTCTTGATATTGTTAAGCCAGCGATAGCGATAGGATGGTCTGGAATGTTTTTGGACAGCCAGGTTTCAGTGCTCACAATGATGTCAGGGGCATAGGCATGTACCATGGGTTGCAATAGGGAGATTTTGGGAATAAGGCTTCTTATGTTTAGGTGGATGATTTTAAGGCCATTTGGTAGTGAAAGTGAATTAGTGGCTGGGTGGGCACCAGCTGGTGGATGGGCAAGTACAGGACCAGGGTTTGGGTGTATATTTGCTGGTGTTAGGTACTTAATCCAGCAATAAAAAATCCCAAAATAGAAAATGCTGTCAGAAGAATCTCGAATGACTATTAGACCACCACAAAGTCGATACTCTCAGTCAATGAATGTTTGTCAGTCACTTACCTTGATACAAGTAACATTGTAGGTTGTCACTCTGTCAAATTCTGCACTGACAGCAAAAGTCACACATTCTGCATTCTGATCCTTTCACCCTCTTACTGGATACCTGCTAACTTGCTTGGGTTATATTCTCATTTCTGTTTCTCTTTCCTAAAGGGCAAATATAGGGTAAAGATGTACAGGTGGCATGCACCAGTCACACTGCAGCTGCAAGATTCTGATCTGGGCTATATCAGTAACCTGGTTACCGCTCCAGGTGATTTTACCTGTGGAAAATTGCAAATTTCAGGAATGGCTCATGAGCGGGGCCACTGGAAAATTGTGCCCTCAATTTTTTGTCGAATCAGCAATGCTCACCATTCTCCACAAAAACTGACATGTTCCACAATTTCTTGCAATTTTTTGAGTTTTTATATTGAACTGTGTAAAAAGTATTAACATTTTTAATAAAATACTCTCAAATATATTGACAATTTTGCATGCAGACTTGGGTTAGGCCAAAACAATGCAGTGCAAGGTAGGGCAAGGGTTTTAAAGTGACACTGATTTCTTTTGAATCTTTGTCTTGTTTGATTTCAAAATCCGCTGGCCAAGCGTAAGTTCACTTAAACACTTAACACTTGTTCTGTGTTGAAGCAGTCTGTCAGAAAACTTTTTGTTGCCACACAAACTGAAACAAAAGATGGGAAAAAAGGTGCAAATTATCCCATTCACTTATATGGGGTGCTAACTATGACAACTTTTTGTAAGTGACAGGGCAAGTTTTTCCTTGTGAGCATACTTTCATTCAGACTAGTTTTGATTCAAACAGCTGAGTATTTTTGCATGACCCTGATGATTTTAAACTTGAATAAGCTAGTTGCTATCGGTGATCTCACTCTTAGCAACTACCCCAGACCCCTAGATCCTCACATGCAAAGACTACATCAAAAACCTGACTAAAGTCTAAAAATAAGATTATAAAACACAAAATGCATCTCAACATTTATCTTTAACTAAACAAAATCATTGCAGCTAGACTAAAACAAAGGTAAATTACAGGGTACCCTGACTAATGTATGATGTAGTAAAAATATGTTGGTATTTTTTCACATTTTTTGGTAACCGTGTAAACCCCACTAGGCACAAGTACCTGTTTTCAGGTACAACCTAGGAGCACTGAGGAGGTTAAGTGACTTGCTCAGAATCACACGGTATGCAAGTGGAGGTTGTGGGAATCAAAACCAGGTCTGCTATATGCTGTCAGTCCATTCATAGTTTGTTACTCAAACCTTTAGATTATACTGCCAGCCTCAATAACCCCAGATTTAATGTTTAAATATGTGATTTAAAAAATAGTGTACAGTACCTACAGTACAAATTATGACCATTAAACACATTAACAACATTTTACTAAAACTGAATTATTCACCACTTTCTGTTTATTTTTTCTTTTACCAAACTGGGTGAATAGCTGACAGAGTACTGTGCACAGCTGTTGGTTAGACTTCATTATTCTACAGCCAGAAAAAAACAAATATTTATTGTGATTTTATTTAATATTGATTTGCCGTGGCTCACTTTACAGAATCTATTTCTCACTGTATGAGGCAGATGGTTTAACATTTTTGAAGATAGGCAATGCTTATGATAGTTTAGCAGTTTAGTATTCTTTTTAGGAACATAAACTTTTCTTTATGTTTTAAATATATTCAGGTGTCAGTGTATTCATTTAGCAATTTATACTGGCTAATATATGCTGCAGAAAACATTATAAAATGTATTGTGAAGCACTCCGGGTCTACAGTAGAACCCCCTGCAATTTCCCGCAATTTTAGGTAACCTTTTCTGCAATTTTCCAGTGGCCCTGCTCATGAGACATCTTACTGCTTTGGCTTTTCTGCTACCTGAGGAAATAAAAGCAACCTTCACTGAACTTACAAGTGTTATGCTAGACAATAGTGCTGCACTCTTAGACTGGTTCAAAGAAAATTACACATTGGGCAGAGTCAGGAGGCAAGTGAGGAATAGAGCTGCTATCAGAAACTCACCCCTGTTCCCACCGGTTCTACCATGCTTGCTAATGCACTCCAAACAGCAGATATCACGTAGACAAGTAAGCAGGCAGATGACTGCAAACTAGGGGGTCTGGTACAAAATCATTCAGATGGCCAAAAACTTCAAGATAATTTAGATAAACTCCTTAACTGGACTAAAACAAACAAGATGATGTTAATATATCTAAATGCAAAGTTATGCACTTCGGACCCAAGAATCCTAATTTTGTATATAAATTAAATAATCAAATATTGGAAACAACTACAGAGGAAAGGGACATGGGAATAGTTATAACAGACACATTATCAATGGATGTGCATATTAAAAAAACAGCTAAAAAATGTCACAGACTATTGGGCTGTATTCTGGCAAACATTAAGAGTAGAGATAAAGCGGTGATTCTCCCTCTTTTTACCAGTCTAGTACGTCCACATATGGGATATTGTTCCCACTTTTCAGCTGCAACTACTTTAGGAAGTCAGAAATTGAAAGAAGGTGTACAAAGAAGAATAACAAAAAAGTGAGAGGACAACATAATGTGACACACGGTAACATGTTACAAAATTTGGAACTATATGCTACCAAATATAGACAACTAAGAGGGGACCTATGTTTAGTATTTAGAGCCACCAAAGACCATGGGCTAATGGAAAACATAGGAATTTAAAGATGTGAGGAACAAAATAAAACAAGCATTTGTCAATGCCGAATGTTTGCTTGCTGGCATTGGCATTGGTAGTGTAGAAGTTATAGAGCTGCATAATAGGAATGGCAGTGAAGTATTGAACTGAAGACATCCTCACCACCACCCTGCAGAGAGTGACAGATATTGGGGTGTGCCTTTGGGTCATCAGGCATAACGGCCATGCCATTTCACCATACCCTACCCAGCAGACATTGACTAGTGTCACGGTGTGCCTTGGGGTCTTTGGCCCTTATGCGCACCCCATTCCATCAGGAAATATGGTGAGATGGGTGCGGCATGGGAGAATGGGGTGAACTTTGGGGCCGGAGAGTGCAAGGCATACCTCGATGCCTCTCACTGGCTGCAGAGTGTGGAATGGTATGAGCATTACAGGCAA